>BTPG01000004.1:39238254-39598594 GCA_036245525.1 Semisulcospira habei
GTTATTGAAGGTAGACCTTTTGGGGTCTTTAATACTGTACTCTCTGACCGACTCAACTGACAGTTGAGAGGGGTTGCAGCGCGGCGGACAGTATAAGGTTTTCATCAACTCCAAGTACCTTTCTTTGTCGATGGATCCACCTGTGTAATAACCTTTATCGCCATCTGCCACAAAGGGGAACAATGTGCGATAGTAACCCTGGAATAAGACAGTCTGCAGTAGTTTTGCATGACTAGAAATATTGAAAAATTCGGCAGGAAATCATTACCACCCATGCACAAGGTTATGGCAACCTTTAACCCAGCGTCTTTTCCATATTTCTTCTCTAGTGTTTCAACGATACCCGTGATGTTGTAGGTGTCGTAAAGTCCCTTGGTCTTCTGTAGCACGACATGAACGGGGTGTATGAATGAACCATCCGATTTCCTTGGCCACCTGTTGCTGACGACAAAGAGATGAATTGGAACAGCGTCTATGTCTGCAGAGCTCACTAAAGAAATGATGCTCTCTCCTGGTCTGACGTCTGGCACAACATCAACCAGCCAGTCCAGCTGCGTCATCTCAGCCTCGCCTTTTCTTTGCTAGACTGCAAAAGAATGGATGACTGGTAGCCGTCTGCACTGAAGATGGATCGAAGAGGCACAGCAAACTTTGTTCCGCAGGCGTCGGCGGTATGATATTCGCTGTCAATGTCGATGATGACATCCTTTCTGATATTCACCTGGCCGATGTTTGCTGCCCGGTACGTACTTTAGGCTTGTTTATGCTATATTGATCTAGTGCGCCTGGTTGCAGCATGGTCACGCCATGGCACACATCCGAATGGCTTCGCTGTATAGTGATTTGAATGGCTTCTGCAATATTAATATCATTCTTTTCGTTGGTAGGCGTTGACGGACTCAAGTGTTGAGATTCAACAAAAACATGTATTCCTCTATTTTCGCCACACCCAAAGGAGGGACAGCAGTCGCTGCTTGAAACCCGAGCGTTTTCGTCAATCGCAGCAAACACATTGCTATATACAGATTGGGCGATGACTTCAGGAAAGTGCCGGTCATTTTGACCATAAAAACACAAGCCATGCACAACACGTCCAACAGACTGGCGTTTATTCTCGGTCCTGATGGACCTGGTGCACATCTTTGCCAAATAGGCACCTTTGAATGTTTGACAAGTCTCCCAGTATAGCCATTTTTTTCGACACAGTTCACATTCAAAGGTGACGCAGTTCTCGTTCTCTTTGTGAAAGTGATACTCAAACAGCGCGATCTTTTCCCATTGTAAGGACGAAAAGCACTCTTTGTATTTTGTATTTATTGTCTTCAGCTCTGATTATATATATCTGTTGCGGAGTGCACAGAAAAAAATCGTCGACTTTCTTGTCATGCAAAGAACTTGCAGCAATCGAGTCATATAGATCTTTGGTCGTTTTCACACCAGCCAACACTTTGTGGGGCATTGATGCAGCTGCCGGGTTCAGAATGCAGTTCCTCACCTCCCTGGCAACTATGCTGCAAATTGCGAGTGCCTCAGAATTACTGAAAATGAATTTCAAAGCTGCCTCCACAGTTATTTTCTTGCATTCCAGACCCACGCCATCTCTGAATTCTGACGCTTTCTTGAATTTTCGAACAAGATTGTCTCTTCTTATTAAATTTGTGGCAGTGTCCGATTTTTTGATGTTATCTCTAAGAAACTGTAAAAATTCCTCAAACGAAAGCCAAACACCATCTCCATCTTCGTAGACGTTAAGGTGTGAAATAGTTGGTAAGCTCCTGAAAGACATCGATGCACGTTATGATGCACTGAAATAAAAAGAGAAGAAGAGGGATTGGTATCACAGATATTTGTGGTATGACAAATATAACAATTTTATAAAATCATTAAATATTTTTTAATTTTTAAAAATCATTAAGATACTTAAAAATTGAATTGTGATTTTTGCACACACACACAAATTGCAACATAACTGCATTAGAACTCTGTGAAGAAATACTGAACGTGACTTGTGCAGTGTGCAAATGAGTGAAGTACGCAATCCCTTTTGCAGATAAGACGATAGTTAAAACCGTAGTGATTACATTATTAGAAATTGTGTGTAAAATTTTACCTCATATAAACAGTAGCAACCTTCATATAACAACAAACGCTGAAGCTTCAACTAAAGTAAAAAGAAAAACCCAGCAATAACAAAGCAACATAAGAACATTATTGTAGAGCATCACAGATTCCCATGACTGATTTACCACAGTATGCAACGTTATGGCAGGGAATTGCAATGAAAAGCGTGAAATAAGCATGCAATCAAAAGTAACAAGACCACTACATAAGCAAGATCTTTTAAATACTAAAAAATTCAAACTTATGGTTGTCCCAGCGACTGATGACACATCCGGTACGAAGTGATAAATAATTACGAGGTCAGTGAGGCAGGTAAGAGGACGAAGACTGTGCGGGCTTTCGCTCCCAGTGGTTAAATAATCACCACGCGATCACTCTCTGGCATGGATCACGAAATGGTCAGCAAATAACCATTTAAAGTGAAAATTTGAGTTTGTTGCACACCACTGAGAAAAACAACAGTAACTAACGAATGATAAAACATAGCAAACTTCGATTTAATCCATACGACAGCAAAATTTAAATGCTAACTATGATTCAATCTTTGATTTAAAGGGAGACCTTGGAATTCATTGTAAAGTACGATGTTTCAGACTAAAAGGTTGTGCAGTTGTGAAACATAACGGTACATGGGTCTTGAGATTTAACAGGCAAGTGTATTTGAAACCGCCGTCGGCATATTTCAGCTTCAGGAATACAGACGTAAATGGCAGTGCATTTACTTCTAAATATTTCCTTAAGCCCTTGAAACCTGCTTATTATTTTTGTTATTTACGTCGATAACCAGAAAGGGGGACGCTCTTCTATCGGACTGTGATTACGAACTGTCAGTACCACTCACATCACACATCAATGGCGAACTCTACTTCTCTGTTACATTAACATGCATAGATAAGGCCACGAGTGCATGACCCTTCCTACGTTTGCTGTATGCCCTTTGGCCAAATGGGAGGGAGCTGTTCTCAGTCTGCCTACTCCAACAGTGTCAGGGTATATGGCATTGTTATGTTTTAGCTGCGTGACTCACTCGGGTGACATTTAACAGCTGTGCTTCCAACTTGCGACAAGTCGCTGGCTAGGACTTCGTCGCTGAACTGTCTACCTACTTTTGAAAAGAGATAGTTTGACCCACTGAATGCCAGGTCGTTGACCATGGCCCCACCAATTATTACTGCTAAGTCGCCATATTATTTTATTTACATAGAAACATTTTCGGGAATAATTCCCTGCTTAACGAGAAAGTCTTTTGTAGCAACTGATACTGTTACAACAGCAATTAATTTAGCACTATCTTCCAAATCTAATCTCAGGTCTGGCAACCTCATTTTGAGTAGACTTTTTGCAAGCATAGAATAAGAAACAACTAGTCCGCTAATTACGGCAGTGATACACAAGGTTTATTAAGTTTTTTGTTTTGCTCATTTTCTTAGGCAATAAAAATTAAAATAATATTTTTATTATTGCATGATAAATGGGTCAATCTGTTTTGTCACTGCTGGTAATGTGGCAACTACTTATTTTGTTTTTGGAGTGTCTAATTTTTTGGACATTGTTCGAGTTTGTGGTTTGTTTTTTCTCCATAGCCTGTACCCTGTGTAACAAAATCCGACAACAAATCTGGGAACTATATATCTTGTTGTTGTTGTTTCGGGTTTAGACTCAGTTGTTTGTTTTTCACTTTGATGTGGTGTGGTGGGGAAGAGGGTCCTGACAATTCTGACGGTAGTGACGGTGCTGACGTCAGGTCAGTTACATGAGCCTTTTCTGTTAATGCCTGAAGTTGTAATTGTTTTGATTGTTCCAATCGGCTAATCGTTTTTCTGCCTCAACCCTTCCTGGGTTTTTAGTTTTGGTCACTGTTTGAATTGGAGTCGAGACAGGGTTGGGGATGGGGTTCATCTGTGGGGTCAACTGTAGGGTCGTCTGTGAGTTGTCCATTTTGTTCAGCAAAAAAATTTAATTTTGAAAAATCAATATGACTGCTCGTTACAATTAAGGTTACCAAGGGCACCAGCAAATTTCCAAACCTTGAGAACATCTGGTATTCTAATTTACCTATTGAACTTGTTATTATTAGATTACTCTCAAGATCGTGTGACAGGCTTTCTGTGTCAACAATGGGTAAAACGTTACTCACTATTTTTGTATATAATAAAACAATTAATGATTTGCTCAAATCACGGGACATTAGTGAAGCCGTGTGATTATCATATTTGGTGTGTAATTTAATAATCTCGTTGGCTCAGAGTAAATTAATATCTTTGGTTGAATACTGTTTTCCGAGATAAGTTTTTTTGATATCCCCCCCCCCCCCCAACAACTACAGATAAAAGACGTTCTCGTTTTGAGTCTAAGTCTTTGTTCTCTAAAGCGCCGATATCATTAAGTAATAACAATTCGTCCGAATTCATTTTATAATAAAAGATAAAAAATTAAAAGAAACTTTATGAACACATTTGTCCCTTTGGCAGTAAATCTGGTTTTGAGTATATTAAACCCAACTGTACAAATCTCTTAATGTCAGCTTTCCTTTCAAATCATGCTGACCCCTGTTCATTTTTGTCACCCCACAGCCATTGAAAGGTGATAGCTGTAAAAGCCTTTTCAAAAGGCTCAAAGCGCGTGTCATAAGCGTGCCATATTAAAAAGAAATGTGTCCCCCTCACATACCTGAAATTGAATAGAGCATTCAACTGGCATGTGGCAAAGATTTGTCAGTGCTTGTAATGTTGTCATAAGCACAGGCCTAAAACAGAGCTGGGTAAAGGCATATGCTCACTGACTTTATGACGGGCCTCTCTCTGTGTAAGAAGCTCAACGAGGTTTGGTTGTGTGTTGGCCATTCAACATTAACATTTGCTATGTTCCAAGATTTTATTGAATAGGTGTTGACACATAATTGAAAAATGAATAAAAATTTTATGAATATTGAGTCTGGGGTGGTTCATACCGATCTGATTTCCAAAAAAATGAAATGGTTTTCAAAAGCAAGCTAGTCCTTACATGAAAAATGTGAATAATTGCAGACCCTTTGAATTTCTTAACAGACATGACGCGAAAAATGTTAGTAGTTAAACCTGTCGACATACTCATATACGAGAGACATTTTCCATGTGGAAACGAGAGAGAACTATTGAGAAGCTTAGCATTTGTTAATCTCATGTACTCACAACGAGGTATCTAGCTACCGGGGAGGGGTTAAAGTAGAACTGTTTGTACTTAAATTTTCTTTGATTTGTTTGTACCTGGGGGGGGGGGGGGTACAGTTAATGCATACGAGGTAATCACTTGTAGGTGTTTATAGAAATTCGGATTTCAATGCTATACATTAACTCGGTGTGTCAGACCATGTAGTCAGTAGCAACGGGCAGTGTTTACGTAAATTAGTGTCCCTGCGGTGCAGTGGCGTGTTCAGTAGCGGCCGGTAGGCTAGGCAAGCTTGCCGGGGCGCTGTTCTAATCCTGACATTCCTGGAAATATGGGCGGCGTTAGCAAAAGTCGTAAAATAATGGAGTAAAAAAAAAAAGCTCTTTTTGTCTCATATTTTCTCTCTTTAGTGTATATGTAAAAATATAGAATGCTTGGTCAACGCCCACCTGGTGTGGCATCTTGAGTCACAGGGTCTCATTACAGACCTCCAGTGCGGTTTTCGGCGCTTCCGTAGTACAACTGACCATCTAGTCCGCTTTGAGTCGTTTATCCGAGATGCTTTTGTCAACAAGCAGCATGTCTATGCAATTTTCTTTGATCTTTAGAAGGCATATGACACTACCTGGAAGTACGGTATAATATCTGGTTTGTCGGACATGGGCTTTAAAGGGCACCTGCCCGTTTTTATTCACAATTTTTTGTCAGACCGTTCGTTCCATGTCCATGTGGGCTCCACCCTCTCCGACTCCTTTGAACATGAGATGGGTGTCCCGCAGGGCAGCATTCTATCTCCTGTTTGATTCAGCATTAAAATAAATAACATTGTAAAGGCCGTCAAGGATGATTCTGAATGCTCTTTGTTTGTGGACGACTTTGCTTTGTGTGCACGAGGTCGCGGACTTGCGTCCCTTGAGAGGCGCTTGCAGCTGTGCGTTGATCGCATCCAGGGGTGGGTGTCTCTCAACGGATTCAGGTTCTCGCCCTCCAAGACAGTCTGTGTGCATTTTACTAACCAGACAAAAAATTTTCCAGAACCTAGCCTGAGCATTGCTGGAGTGCCAATTATCCCTTTGAACCTGGCAAACCACTGTAGCGGTTGGCGGCCTTGTATACCGTTGAACCCGGCAAGCCGCTACAGCAGTTTAAGGTGTTTCGAATCACGCGCGCGGTGACACGCATCGTCGCTCACATGACCTCGGTGGCCGCATGGTAACTCGGCCACATCATGTTTACTTAACCAATATCTTGCCAGTGAAAGAGTGTGTTCCTCTTGCAGTTTGTGAGTTACTAGTGTGTAATTTTGTGATAATGTCGAGTGATTTCGAGAGTGACTTGTGGTCGGACAATGAGTTTTGGGGTGCCGGACAGTTTGACTTGTTGGACAGCGATATCTTTGACCCACCGGCACGAGATGCACATGGTCATGGTCAGCCAGACATGAATGACACTGACACCGACAGCGACATTGAGCTACAATATGACGACGGAGGCGATGATCCTGATGATATGCCTCTTTTCTACCTGGCGCCCACCTTCACCTGGGCTGCTGATTTACTGCGGCATGGTAAGTAAACTGGTGCACTGACTTTAGTTCAGACTCACCAATGGTGATGTGAGGAGGGCGATACACTGTCCTGGGTGCCGGCTGATGGAGGACCTCTGTCTTTTTCAGACTGACCTCGAGTCCAAAGAGCTGGGCAGCATCTGCAAAGCAAGACGTGATGCGCTGCAGGGCTCTCTCTGTGTGTGCAACGAGGGCAGCATCATCAGCAAAAAGCAGCTCACGAATCAGTTGGTCTAGGGTTTTCGTGTGGGCCTACAGTCGTCTGAGGTTGAACAAGCTGCCATCGAGACGATACCTGATGTACACTGCGTCGTCATCGTCGAGGTCCACTGTGGCCTGCTTCAACATCATGCTGAAGAAGATGGTGAAGAGGGTCGGTGCCAGCACGCAGTCCTGCTGTACACCGTTGAGAATAGGGAATGGTTCTGAGAGGTCATTGTTGAGTCTGACCTGGCCTTGCTGGTCCTCGTGTAGCTGGACAATCATGTTGAGGAACTTTGTGGGACAGCCAAGTGACTGAAGCCTGGCAAGGAGTCCTCGGCAAGCATGGCGTGGGGAACTGCAATGACAATGGCCGCCTACTGTTGGAGTTCTGTGCGGAGCAGCAACTGGTCATCACCAACACTACTTTTCAGCAAAAGGACAGTCGAAAGACCACCTGGATGCATCCTCGCTCCAAACACTGGCACCTTATCGACTATGTCCTAGTGCGTCAGAGGGACCGCAGTGACGTCCTCCTCACCAGAGTGATGCCCAGCGCAGAGTGCCACACTGACCACCGCCTTGTCCGCTGCAAACTCATGCTCCACTTCAAGCCAAAACCCAAGAAATGGGGGCCCCCCAAGAAAAAGCTTGATGTTGCCAGCCTTCAGCGTGACGATGTTAAAGCTGCCTTTCAGACAGATTTACAGCGCAGGCTCAAAGACACAGCGGACCCAGTAGACTCCTCCCCTGAAACACTTTGGGAACAACTGAAAACTGCTATTGCAAAATCCTCTGCAGAAGTCTTGGGTTTCGCCAGAAAGAAGAACAAAGACTGGTTTGACGAAAACGATGTAGAGATCCAGGAACACCTAGCAAAAAAAAAAAAGAACCGCCCATCAGGCCCACCTAGCCCAGCCTTCCTGCCCTGTGAAGAAGTCTGCCTTCCGCCTCGTCTGCAGCAGTCTCCAGCGCAAGCTCAGAGATCTCCAGAATGAGTGGTGGACCAGACTTGCACAGAGGACCCAGCTTTGCGCTGACAATGGTGACTACAGGGGCTTCTATGAAGCACTGAAAGCAGTGTATGGCCCCAGGCACCTGGTACAAAGTCCCCTGCGAAGCGCGAATGGCCAGGCACTCCTCACAGATAATACCTCCATCTTGAACCGCTGGTCGGAATACTTTCAGAGCCTCTTCAGCGCTGAGCGCACTGTTCAAGAAGCAGTCGTCCTACAAATCCCACACCTCCCAGTAAAGGTTGAATTGGACGAACCGCCCACCGCTGAAGAGACCCTCACAGCCATCCACCAACTCAAGAGTGGCAAAGCAGCAGGCATTGATGGAATACCGCCAGAGATCTGGAAACATGGAGGCACAGCACTGCACAACAAGCTCCATGACCTCTTTCTCTGCTGCTGGGAGCAAGGAACACTACCAAAAGATCTCCGTGATGCAGTCGTTATCACCCTGTACAAGAACAAAGGCGAGAAGTCTGACTGTTCCAACTATCGGGGAATTAACCTGCTGTCCATTGCTGGGAAAATCCTTGCAAGGCTGCTCCTGAATCGGCTGGTACCTGCCATCGCTGAAGACCAACGCCCAGAGGGCCAGTGTGGCTTCAGAGCAAACAGGAGCACCACCGATATGGTCTTTGTGCTGAGACAGCTGCAGGAGAAGTGCCGCGAGCAGAACAAAGGGCTGTAGGTAACATTTGTCGACCTAACAAAAGCGTTCGACACTGAGAGCAGGCAAGGCATGTGGCAGATCCTGGAGCGACTTGGCTGTCCCCCAAAGTTTCCTCAACATGATTGTCCAGCTACACGAGGACCAGCAAGGCCAGGTCAGACTCAACAATGACCTCTCAGAACCATTCCCTATTCTCAACAGCGTAAAGCAGGGCTGCGTGCTGGCACCGACCCTCTTCACCATCTTTTTTAGTATGATGTTGAAGCAGGCCACAGTGGACCTCGATGATGACGATGCAGTGTACATCAGGTATCGTCTTGATGGCAGCCTGTTCAACCTCACACGACTGCAGGCCCACACGAAAACCCTAGACCAACTGATTCGTGAGCTGCAGCGCATCACGTCTTGCTTTGCAGATGCTGCCCAGCTCTTTGGACTCGAGGTCAGTCTGAAAAAGACAGAGGTCCTCCATCAGCTGGCACCCAAGACAGTGTATCGCCCTCCTCACATCACCATTGGCGAGTCTGAACTAAAGTCAGTGCACCAGTTTACTTACCTTGGCTGCATTATCACGTCGGACGCCAAGCTGGACAAGGAGCTTGACAGCAGGCTGGCAAAAGCGAACAGCGCTTTCGGGCGACTTTTCAAGCGGGTGTGGCACAACCAACAGCTGAAAACAGGCACCAAGATCAGCGTGTACAGAGCTGTGGTCCTCACCACCCTGCTGTATGGTTCCGAGTCCTGGGCCCTCTACCGCAGCCAACTACGACTCCTCGAACGCATCCACCAGCGCTGCCTGCGTACCATCCTCAGCATTCACTGGAGTGACTATGTCACCAGCATCGAGGTACTTGAACAGGCTGAAACTGTGAGCATCGAGGCTTTGCTGCTGCGGACACAGCTCCGCTGGGCGGGGCATGTCTCCAGGATGGAGGATCATCGCCTACCAAAGATCACCCTGTTCGGCGAGCTTGCTACTGGACACCGTGACAGAGGGGCACCAAAGAAGAGATACAAAGACTGTCTCAAGACGTCACTTAGTGCCTGCCAAATCGACCACCACCAGTGGTCTTCGCTTGCTGCGAACCGTGACACCTGGCGCTCCGCCATTTACAAGGCAGCTGTCTCCTTCGAGGACTCTCACAGAGCTAGCCTTAAGGACAAGCGGCTCAGGAGAAAAAACAGAGATGCCACAGCTCAGAACCCTGGCCATACCTTCCCCTGCAGCCACTGCGGTCGAACCTGCCTGTCTCGGATTGGCCTCCGCAGCCACGAACAAGCCTGCAGACGTCGTGGGCAACTCCTATAAAATCTTCGTTCGCGAAGTCAAGCCAAGATAGGTGACATAGGTGACATCGACAGTGTGGACACCAGTGACAAGAATCGGATATATATATATATATATATATATATATATATATATATATATATATATATATATATATATATATATATATATATATATATATATATATATATATATATATATATATATATATATATATATAATATATATATATATATATATATATATATATATATATAATATATATATATATATATATATATATATATATATATATATATATATATATATATAATATATATATATATATATATATATATATATATATATATATATATATATATATATATATATATATATATATATATATATAGTATGTATAAACATGGTAGTATTGTTAGCGACTCACAAACTAATGTACATATAATTGTGACAGCAACTGAAAACAGTAAGCGTTGTGGAACATTTTCTCTTGTGTGCTTTGGATACTGTGGATATACCGTATCAACGACAGGTGTAGAGAAGGACATCTAGAGACCAGGTAGGGGACAATACAGTGTATCGGCATGCTGGCAGTGCATGGGCAGTAATGTGGCACTGTGACTGACATCATAGTTAGTGTTGCATGGAGCTAGATAATTATTCTCAGTATGAAGCATCCAGCTTTTTTCAGGTTTTTCTCTCACCTGTCACTCTTTTCGTCACCAAGCACTGCGACACAGGGGACACAGTCTTTTAACATAGACAAAACAATAGTCCGTTCAATGACAAGTCTGTACATATATACTTTTATGGTGATATCTGCAATAATTTTTATTATTATTTGTTAATCTGAGGTACCCATATCTAGACTAAAAGCTCTCAAATAAAGTCATGGCTGAAGGGAATACAGTCTTGTTATATACTCAGGGTTCAAAGGGTTAAGGTGGCCGAGGAGGCAAAGTTTTGGGGGATCATCTTTGAAAAATATTGACCTTCTGCAACCATGTTAACTACCTTAGAACCTCTTGTCAGAAGGCCCTTGATGTTCTTCGTGTCGTTGGTCGTACTGCCTGGGGTGCAGACTGCATTGTCTTACTTCGACTGTACTGGGCCCTTGTTCGGTCCAAACTGGATTACGGCTCTGTGGTATATGGCACCGCTTCCAAGTCTGTTCTACAGCGTCTGAACACAATTCACTATCAAGGCCTGTGAATATGTCTAGGAGCCTTCAGAACATCTCCAGTTCCTAGTCTTATGCCGAGGCAGGGGAACCTTCTCTCAGGATCCGCCACATCCGCCTCATGCTCAGCTACGTTCTGAAGCTGAAGGCCCATCCAGACAATCCTGCCTATAATTGTGTTAATAACCTGTCGTTTTCAGAGATTTGCGCTGCCCATCCGGGAGCTGTCCGTCCACTTTCCTTCCGTGTCCGACCTCATCTGCAGGCGGCCGGAGTGGACCTGGACAAAGTTTCGGAATCTCTGCAACACATCACTCCACCCTGGCTATTACCAGTTCCTGACATCTTTGCTCGGTTTGAGGTGAACGTCCAGTCAGAAGTGCAGACCATCAGAAATGAACTCCAGGCTCTTTCTGATGACTGCAGAGTTATAGAGATCAGCGAGGAAGAGGTGTTGATGGTCCTACGCTGCCTTCAGCCACACAAAGCCCCAGGCCCAGACGGAATCAGTGGTAAGGTGCTGCAGTCCTGCAGTGCCCAACTGGCACCAGTCCTCACACATATCTTCAACGCCTCCCTCACGTCAAACTCAATCCCATCAGTCTGGAAACACTCCCTGATCTGTCCAGTTCCCAAGAAACCAAAACCCTCTTGCCCTAATGACTACAGACCTATTGCCCTGACCTCTATCATCATGAAGTGCCTCGAGAGACTTGTCCTGAGTCGACTACTCAGTCAGACGAGTGACCAGCTCGACCCCCTACAGTTCGCATATCGCCACAACAGGGGTGTGGATGATGCAGTCATCACTCTCCTGCACCTAATCCTCACTCACTTGGAGACACCAAAGTCCTTTGCCAGAGTCCTCTTCGTTGACATTTCCAGCGCCTTCAATACGATGAGGCCTCACCTTCTGGCCGACAAGCTGCGTCACATGAATGTCAGCCCTTCTCTGATCCTATGGATCTTGAACTTCCTAGTGGAGAGGACGCAGCGTGTTCGTGTAAACAACTTGATGTCCTCTGTCATCACCACGTCCGTGGGCAGCCCCCAAGGATGTGTGATCTCGCCTGTCCTTTACATCCTATTCACAAATGACTGTACCAGCTCCAATGACAGGACTCACTATGTCAAATTTGCAGACGACACCGCAGTTGTAGATCTGTCAAACTCAGATGCTGACTACTTCGCAGAAGTGGGTCAGTTTGTTTCATGGTGTCATAACAACCATCTACAGTTGAACGTAGGCAAGACTGAGGAGATGGTTGTCGACTTTCGGAAGCCTGGCAGTGGGCCAACTTCCGGGAGCCCACTCCCACCTCCTCAGTCCCTGGTGATTGATGGCACTTTTATCACACGCACAGAGGTTTACAAATATTTAGGGACTTTGATTGATTCACGGCTATCCTTCACCGACAACACAGACCTCATCTTTAAGAAAGCCCAAGGGAGACTGTATATGCTGCGCAAACTCCGCTCCTTTGATGTGAGCCCCAAAATCCTCAGGCAGTTCTACCTCTGCTTTATATGCCTTCTTACATTCTCCTTTGTTTCATGCACGTCCTGAGAAAGCCTTGTTGCTGTCGGGACGTTAAGCAATGTACAATCAATCCTTTGTCTCATGGTTCGGCTCCCTGGGCGAGAAGAACTTTAGGAAGCTGAATAAGATAATCAGGCTTAGTGAGAAAATCGTTGGGGGCAGGTTGGAGAGCCTTGACGGCCTCTACAGGACGAGAATGATACGCAAGGGCCTGAGGCTGGCAGCTGACACTTCCCACTGCCTTTCTAAGCACCTTCAACAGCTCCCGTCTGGCCGTAGGTTCAAGGCTCCTCTTGTTAAAACCGAACGCTACAAGGGCAGCTTTGTACCCTCGGTCATCCGTCTCCTAAATGAAGAGTGTGTTAACTAGCGTATCTCTCTCTCTCCTTGTTGACGCCGTCGAGGAACTTGCACCTCAGATGTCGCAGTGGCATCTTGCAAGTGACAGACTCACTCCTATACCACTAACACTGTACACTGTGGTCATGGTTTTTTTTCACCATTGTTATAATGTGGCCAAAACCGTACGCGCGCATGTGATCCCAACGAAAGAAAATTTGCCGGCTAGACGGACACAATACAGTATTTGAATTTGAATCTTGCTGGACTTGACCGCCCACAAGAAGGACTGTACTCCACCAGCCATATTCCAACTGAGCCTCAATGAACTCCTTTCAAGTTTTCCTGGCTATTGTCGTCTTCATACGGATGGGTCCAAGTCTGAGGATGGGAGAGTGGCTGCGGCTGCAGTGTCTTCTCGCCATCTTAGACGCCCATTTAAGCTCCGCCTCCCTGACCATTCCACTGTATTTAGTGCAGAACTGCAGGCAATTCTGCTGGCACTCAAGCATGCCTATCAGTCTCAGGTAAGGAACTTCCTGATTCTGTCTGACTCTTTCTCCCTGCTGGCCCTTCAGGGCGCGGGAACAGACCATCCACTGCTGGTGCAGATTAGAGAGCTCTACGCAGACTTGATGAAGGAATATTATGACATTTTTATTTGGGTCCCGGGCCATGTGGGCATCGAAGGCAACAGGATCGCAGATTCTGCTGCCAACAGTGCCCGCAATGACCCTGACCCTGACACACAGACTGTTTATAGTGATTTTAAACCTGTGTACATAACCCGCGAGTGGCAGTCCGAGTGGGACAAAGAGGAAGGGAACAAACTGCATGAAGCTCTTCCTACGCTGTCCGACAGTCTACCTTTCGGCTGCGGCAGCCGCCGTGAGGAGACTGTCCTTACTTGGCTCCACATCGGGCACACATATGTTACGCACTCTTACTTACTTAAACAGGATGAGCGTCCATGGTGTTTTGCCTATGATGAACAGTTTTCTGTTCGACACTTTTGCTGTATTGTGCCGATCTAATTGACACCAGATATAAACACTTCACTGCAGACACCTTGAAGGTTTTGTTCCGGGATGTTCCCCCAGACAAAATCTTCAATTTCTTGAGAGAATGCAATATTTTTAACAAGACCTAAGCATTCATAGACTAGTCACTATGTACAATTATTTATTTTACCCTTTTTGAGAGTCTATAGATGTTTCTTTTAAAGACTTGTTGACATTTTAAAGATATATTTACATCTTGTCTTAAGACCTTGCTTTTAGTCTGGCTGATCAGATTTTTACCCATCCCGCCGTGAGATGGCCTTGGTGCGTTAAATCCCAATAACTAAGGATCCTGAGTGTTTGCCGTGCTTGGAGACCCGTGTCGGGGGAGAAGAGGATCCTGGTGGATCAGTCCATTTTGGCCTTGACTTGTACCTAAACGGGAGGCTATGAGTACCAGCCTAGTCAATCGGCTCTTGTCACGTTGAACTCTATATTCCCACTGTTGATGTGCAGGTCGATATACGGAGCACCATGCTTTGCTTTAGCCTCTGCTTTACGCCAGTATTCCCCTGCATTCAACAATGTGATAGAAGGCGGTGGCTCAGACGGTTCACTCGGGCTTATTAAAAAAAATTTGGGTCCTTGGGCATGTGGGCATCGAAGGCAACAGGATCGCAGATTTTGCTCCCAAAGATGCCCGCAATGACCCTGTCCCTGACACACAGACTATTCATAGTGATTTTAAATCTGTGATTAGTGCGTACATAACCCGCGCAAGCAATTCGAGTGGGACAAAGAGGAAACGAACAAGCTGCATGAGGCTCTTCCTATGGTATTCGACAGTCTACCTTATCGCTGCGGCAGCTGCCGTGAGGCGACTGTCTTTACTCGGCTTCATGTCGGGCACACGTATGTTATGAACTCTTACTTACTAAAACAGGATGAGCCTCCATGGTGTTTTGCCTGTGACGAGCAGCTTTCTGTTTGACACTTTTTGCTGTCTTGTGCCGATCTAATTGACACAAGATATAATACTTCACAGCAGACTCCTTGAAGGCTTTGTTGTGCAATGTTCCCTCAGACAAAATCTTCAGTTTCCTGAGAGAATGCGATATTTTTAACAAGATCTGAGCATTCATAGACTATTTACATTTAATTATTTTGACCTTTTTGAGATTCTGTAGACGTTTCTTTGAAAGACTCATACGACATTTTAGCATGACGTATTTTAAAGGTATATTTACATCTTGTCTTCCAGGGGATGAGATGTCAGGGATGGACGTGGTTTACCGCTGAAGAGACTTCAACGGACACAACACCAACAGTGGGGAGGGGGATGACCCCTGTGAATTTGGACGATTGGCAGAGGAATGCCTGTTTCAGTGGGCCGAGAGCTCGCTCGTTCAGTTGGCCGTGGAAGTGCTGAAATTTCTGTGGGGAGAGGTTACCCTGCACCGTAGTCTGCGTTGTCACACAACGTCAAAATCTTTATTATCATGCAAGCTACAAGTTTTGACTTTAATAATGAAGTGAGTCTCGTATACCACACCTCTTTTGGGGCAGTGGCACACCTGCATCTGAAGACCTATGGATGTAAAATAATAAAATAATAATACATAGTATTTATATGGCGCATTTCTCATATTTATAATATAACTCAATGCGCAGGACATAGCCGCGAACTGAACCCAACAAGCACGCTCACGTGAATCACGCGCATTCCCGCACACACTGTACATAAACACAGAACACATAAACACACAACATTCACGTGGTGCTAAGGGCAAGCTCAAGCGAGCTACTAAACGTTTTGGAAATTTAAATCGTTTTTATATTTTTTAAAATTTGATTAAGTGGACTGAAATTAATACCGAATTCGTGGGGGGGGGGGGGGGGGGAAGAGCCGGAGTACCCGGAGAAAGAACCCCCAACGCCGGAACCGGGGATCGAACCTCGCACCTCTTGCATTGGTGGCAGGCGCTTTTACCGCTGTGCCACGGACCGCCCCGTAAGTGCATTTCGCCAAGAAACAAACTCATGGAGGCTCCTGAGGCTGATTGAACTTTTTTTCAAAATTCAAGAAAGCTGGATTTCAGTTTTTTGTTTCAACCAAAACATCCCTTCAGCCAGACTTTCCATCTGCAAGAGGCATACATTCTTCTCAGCCTCTGCATTCGTAGGCGCTCATGAGAATTCATGTCTCTTGCTGGCCCTGCCATGGACCGTTTTCAGTCCTTTCAATTGTTCACACTGTCACCCTTGTGCCAGCAAGAGGCACTGATTCTCATGAGCCCCTGCAGATGGTGTGCCTCTTAACCCGTATCATTCGGAATACAGCAGTGTGTGAATAGTTCAAGGGTAGTGCCAGAATAGCTTGGCGCCTCTGGGCATTAAGCAATTCTGGCACCACCCTTGAACTAAAGTCATTGGTCTATATCCTTATCTGTAAGTACTATAATGTAGCTTGCATGTGGCAGTGTACAAATTTGACATTGGTCTATATCCTTATCTGTAAGTACTATAATGTAGCTTGCATTATATGGCATTGTACAGATTTGAAGCTTTCAGCCTCAGTACGATATGGGTTAAACACCAAGCAGTTTTGCAATCCCTACACACTATGCTTGCATGATAATAAAGATGCTTTTTTTAAAAAGTTTTTAAAATGTTGTTAGGTTTGAGTTGCTTTCACAAATTTTCCCATGACGGTATAATGCTGATCTTTTTTCTTCTTACTTTCACTTCAGAATTGTGGATGGAAAATGAAGGATGAAGCTGTAGTCATATGGTCATTCATCAGCTCATCCCTAACATTTCATGTCATTCTGACAGATTCAAACCTAACAAGCTGTTTTACTTCTTCCTGTGACTGTCAGTAGCATTGTTTGTCACCATGATTTCTGCAGGAGTCGCCACGACAAGAACCAATATCAACAGCCAATGGGTAAAATCCTATACACCGGAACATTGTTAAAATATGATCAATATGTGGACATAATGACTTCAAAGTAGTGCAGAACAGGGGGACATAAATACGCAGACCAAAAGACAAATCTCGTTCTCTCTCTCTCTCTCTCTCTCTCTCTCTCGCTCTCTCTCTCTCTCTCTCTCTCTCTCTCTCTCTCTCTCTCTCTCTCTCTCTCTCTCTCTCTTGCAGTGTGTGTAATTTATTATGACCCTCCAACACGCAAAATAAATTACTTTCATTCTGTAGACTGCAAGTCATTTAGTTCTGTGTGTCAGAGGGGTACGAATACTTGGGAGACTGAACATTGTAGAAGGCCAGTAAAGTCCAAGTCGCTGAGTATTTCAGAAGTCGTGAATGTCAGAATTATTCTAGATATGAATGTTGTGACTTCAGTATTTTGTTCACAGGTACAGGGTATGGGACTGTTATACAGCCCCCACCCCTTTCCACATTTTTTTTTAAATCCCTCAAACACTCAATTAGTATGAACATCACACACAAACACGTGCATACACAGAACCATTGGTTTTATTTCTTGAGAGAGATGTTGATTGGTATCTCACACCATTTTCACTCGTGTTGTATCAAACATGTATGTTAGTTAGAACATTGTATGCATGGATATACTGCATGGGTGTATTGTGTATTATGTGTACGTGCAACAGGTTGTTGTACAAATGTGTTATATAACTAATTTATAATTTGAACAGCAATAAACTAGCTGTTGTTATAAAGGGAAAGGTTTCCGTCTTTTTGAGTTGGTATGAGGTGTGTGTACGAGCATGTTTTTTTTGTGTGTGGTGTGTGCGCGTGTTCATGCACGTTTGTGTGTGTGGTGTGTGCGCGTGTTAATGCACGTTTGTGTGTGCATGTGTGTCGACAGTGCAGTGGCAGTTTCATCTAGCAAGAGAGAGATATAATATAGGGGGCTCCTGAGAATCCAAATTTATTTATGCTGCATTAAACACAAACATTGCGGCATTTTGACAATGTCCCCCCATTGACCACGCGACCGCCACCCCATCTTTAATTCACCCCAGTGATTTCAAATAAACGCAAGTTTGTCAATGCGGCGTAAATAAATGTGGTTCTTTTGGAAAATAGATTATTTAATCTCTATAAGCATTGTCATCAGCACCCGAGCTAAACAGTATATCAACGATGTATGCGTGTTCATTCAAGAATGTGTAGCAGTTTATTGTCTTTAATTAAAGTCATAAAATTAATATTTTTTATTATAAAATGAACCAAGACGAATTACTTCTTCTAAATGATATCAATGCTGTAGAAAACAAAGACTTACAGCGCCTTCTTTCTGTAATTGTCTCAGGCAAGTCAAAGACTTATCTCGGAAAACAATACATGACAGAGGATATTGAATCTCTTACCTCTGACGAACTAATCAAACTTCATTCTAAATATGAAAACCACATTGCTTCACTAATGACTCGTGATTTAAGCCGGTCTCTTGTATGCCTATACATAAAAGCAGTGAGTCACTTTCTACCTGTGGATAGTGACAGCCTATCACACGATCTTGAAAGCAATCCTATTGTTTCAAGTTCAATTGGCAAATTAGCATGTGTCATGTTTTACAAGTTTGGAAATTACCTTGCACCTGTTGTAACATTGCTTGTTACTGGTAGCCATATTGATTTTTCAAAAATAAATTTTACTGCAGAAGAAAATGGACGAAACCCAGACAACTCCACAACTGAACCCCGACCCTGTTTTGACACAGGTTCAAACTGTGACTAAGGCTAAAAGTCCAGGCAGGGTAGAGGCAGGAAAAAGATTAGCCGAATATAACAGACAAAAAAAATTACAACTTCAAGCGCAAACAGAAAAGGCTCATGTATCTGATTTACCGTCAAGACCAGTGTCACTACCGTCACACCCACATCAAAGTGAGAGACAAACAACTAAGTCTAACCCTGACCCCGACCCTCAATCAACAAAATATATAATTGTCGGATTTGGTTACGTAGGTTATCAATTATACAAAAATACAAACCACAGACTTGTACAGTGACCAAAAAATCAGACACTCCAAAAACAAAACCAGAAGTCGCCACATTACCAGTAACACCCAAAGCCGTTGACCCATTTTATATGCAGTAAATAAAAATATTATTTTAATTTTTCTTGCCTAAGAAATGAATGACTCAAAAAATTTAATGAACCTTGTGTATCATTCTGCCGTAATCAGCGGACTAGCAGTAGCGTATTCTATGCTAGGAAAAAATCTACTCAAAATGAAATCAGCAGACCTGAGTAGATTAGATTTCGAAGACAGTGCTAAGCTAATTGTAGTTGTTACAGCGTCAATTGCTACTAAAGACTTTCTTGTTAAGCAAGGAATTATTCCCGAAAATGTTTCTATGTAAATAAAAATATGGCAACGATAGCTATTATGATTGGAGGCGCGATGGTCAACGCCCTCGCTTTCAGTGGCTCTAATTATCTCTTTTCAAAAATGGGTAGAGAAGAATCAGTAGAAGAAATAAAACGTCACAATGAGGCATCAGAGAAACTTGCTCAAGCCCAGCAGGATTATGAAAAGAATAGAATTGAGAAACTTGATTTCATCAATGAAAAACTGAGGCTAGAAGGTCATGCACAGCATACGTTTTCAAATACAGACGACGCAATCAGGGAATATTTTTTAGTCACAGGTGAAGACATGACTATCCCAAAACCAAAACTAAGTGACTATTACAAACCAAGTACAGAACAAAGAAATGGGGAGATAATTTTTGTTCTAGTGGGAATGACATTTGTTTATTTTACAGGAGTTTTCATTGCTAGAAAAAATGGCAGCCAAAAATAAACTATCGAAAATATATTACTCACCATCAGGGTATTATAAAGGAGCAACAGCTATTCAGAAATTACATGCCGCTGTGGGCGGAGATATAACACTCAATCAAGTCAAACAATGGTTACAGAGACAAGCAATTTGGCAGATATATCTTCCTGCTCCAAAAAAGATATCTAGACCTCATTTTGAAAACACATCACCAAATGACACGCACCAAATGGACCTCTTGTTCCTACCACATGATACAATAAGAAAGAAACGATACAAGTACGCACTGACTGTTGTAGACATTGCTTCAAGATATAAAGACGCTGAACCCATATCTGACAAAACAGCCACCACTGTTGCTACAGCATTAACAAAAATATATCGTCGAGGTCCTTTAAGATACCCCAGACTTGTACAAGTTGATGATGGATCTGAATTTAAGGGCGCAGTTAATCAGTTATTTGCTAAGCACGGCGTACTGGTCAGACGAGGCATTCCAGGCGTACACAGATCACAGGCAATTGTAGAGAACTTTAACAAACAGTTATCAGAAAGACTTTTCAGCTACCAGTATTCTAAGGAACTCATGCATGACACCCGGAACACTGAGTGGGTAAAGAGATTACCACATGTGATAAAAGCAATGAACAATGAAGGCCACCCAAAGCCTGCTGATGTTATTAAATTGAAAACAATTACAGAGCCAAAAACAGGACCAACCCCAACCCCAACCCCGGCACCAGACACAAGTTTATTTACTAAACAGGTGAGATATTTATATCAACCAGGGGAGGCTGAGAACGACATCAGGCGCAGAGCGACAGACCCCATCTGGTCAACGTCTGTTCATAATATAAAAAAATAGTCCCCGGTCCTGACGCAACAATATATTATCTGTACGAACCTGCACCACAGAGGGCATTTGTCAGAGAAGAATTACAGATTATTCCCCCAGACACCGTTACTCATTTCAATAAGTCTTGGCTTGACTTCGCGAACGAAGATTTTATAGGAGTTGCCCACGACGTCTGCAGGCTTGTTCGTGGCTGCGGAGGCCAATCCGAGACAGGCAGGTTCGACCGCAGTGGCTGCAGGGGAAGGTATGGCCAGGGTTCTGAGCTGCGGCATCTCTGTTTTTTCTCCTGAGCCGCTTGTCCTTAAAGCTGAGGTGCAATGAGAAAAACCCGCCCAGCGTGTTTTAAAAAGACTACAGGACCCAGCTTGGGCCCTGCCCCTAAGTGGGTCAAATCGGTTCGTAACACAGTTGACGGAGTTGGCAACTGCGTATCCCGAGCTTGCAAAACTCTCGGAAAACGACAGACCACTTCCTGTTGCACGGAAATCATCGCGATTAGCAGATCGGACAACAGCAGACGATTCTGTGACACTTTGAAACTGACCGACAGCCACGGATTTTACGTGCTGGGGACTATGATGGCAGAATGTACGGCTGTACATGCTGTAAGTATGACTCCTGACACTTTGTAGTTGTGAACGAATTTTGTCAACACGTACATTCAGTCCAATATAGGATAATATAAATAAATAAAGAAGCATTGTGATGTGCATCCAACACAGTAAATTGGATGTGAGTGTGTGTGTGTGTGTGTGTGTGTGTGAGAGAGAGAGAGAGAGAGAGAGAGAGAGAGAGAGAGAGAGAGAGAGAGAGAGAGAGAGAGAGAGAGAACAACGAACGAACAAACGAACAAAACTTTATTTTCCAAGGATTGAGATATTAGGCGCGCAGGCCTTTCTTACAATCTGTCCTTGCTAAGCTACTTTTTTAAAAAAAGGAACACCAACCAAAACAACAAAAACTAACTAATAATAAAGGACACACACACGCATACACACACGCACACATACATACATATACATGTGCTCGTGCACATGCACACTTTTGTACATCCACATACACACGTACGTGCGCACATAATTATCTAACATATAAGTAGGTATGATATTTTGTGTACTATCAGAAACAAGTTAGAAAACAGAACAAACAATTTGGAGGCTAGATGGGAAAAAAATAGCAAAAATTAAAAAACATGAAGCGTATTATGTCGAGAAAAAAAGAAGAAGAAAGGGTCAGCATAACGTTGTCTTAGAAAGGTAATCATGTACTCTACTTTTAAACAGAGAGAGGGACGTGGTTTGTTGAATATTGGGAGGACAGAGAGAGAGAGAGAGAGAGAGAGAGAGAGAGAGAGAGAGAGAGAGAGAGAGAGAGAGAGAGAGAGAGAGAGAGAGAGAGAGAGAGAGAGAGAGAAATGAAATGAAATGAAATGAAATGAAATGAAATGAAACTTTATTTCTCAATGGATAAAGTAATTAGCACGTGTGCCATTTTTCATACTTGCCGTTGCTACTCTACAAACACAGGATAATAATTATAATACTAATAGTACCAAATTACACAAAGAAAAATTAGAAAACATTAAACATGAAGAGACATTAAACAAAATTCATTCATTCATTCGGTCATACAAAAAACAAACGAAAAATAAAAAGTACACGCAACGCGCGCACACTGACACATACACGCTCGCGCGCACACACAGACACGCGCTAATGATAACTTGACCTATATACGAAGCAAATCATTTGGATCATAGTGAAAATTCACTTCAGACAGCAAAATTATTTGGATTATAATAGAAATTGAATTATGTAATTAGGCGATTATTATTAGTATGGACAAACCATACGGCAGCATGCACTGATTATACGATAAGCACATGTTTGATACGAATACTTGTGGTAGATTATGTATTAGCAGACAAGTACTTGAGGAGGCATTCCTTGAAAGAGGAGAGGGAGCTAGCGTGTGTTATACATGTTGGCAGTGTGTTCCAGAAAGATGCGCCTGAGAAAGATACACTGGTTTTAAATAGATCTATCCTGGGGCGAGGTGTAATAAAGTTTCGTCTTGAAGTAGAATAACCTGAACTTGCCTTGGTAAAGAGCTTACAAAGATATTTTGGGTGAATCTCATTCCAGATTTTATACATAACCACACCCTTGTTTAAGAGGTGATGCTTGCTAAGAGGTAGCATTTTCAGTTTTTCAAGTCTTTCATCAGTTGTTAGGGCTGAATCAGGCAGGATATGTTTCGCTGCGCAGTCTCCGATGCAGGGAGTTAAGCCTCTTTAAGTGTATGTCACCGCTGCCATCCCATATCGTGGACGCATAATCGATGTGGGATTTGACATGCGCATTGTAAAATAACTTGCGGGCATCAACATCGATAAAGTACTTCAACTTTGAAAGCATAAAAACATTTCTAGCAACAGTTTTACATACAGCATTTATGTGTGATTGCCACTTCATCTGGTCATCAACAATTACACCAAGTAATCGGTGTTCCGTGACCTGATTAACGATGTCATTATGGATCGTCAGGCGGAGTGTAAGTGGCTTGAGCTGGTGCTTCTGACGGGTTGCTATCGTCATGCATTCCGTTTTGGAAGGATTTAAAATCATTTCATTGTTTGCGCACCAAGTGGAAATTTCGCTCAAACCCTGCTGCAAACGGCCATTTAAAGAATCAATACTCTTGTCCGGGGTGTGAATTGTGGCGTCATCAGCGAATAAATCACATGAAATTTTGTCGCTAGTCAAATGTAGCGGTAGGTCATTTATAAAGAGGCAAAACAGAAGAGGCCCTAGGACTGAACCCTGGGGAACTCCCCGTGTTACTAATCCGCTTGAGGAGTATGATCCATTGACCATGACGCGCTGCTGTCTGTCGCTAAGATATGAGGCAAAAAGTGGAGTTGTGCCATGGTGGTAAAGAGATTTCTGGCTGTAGTTAATTGAGGAAGAAATGCATTTATTGCCAAACGAACTACCGAAGTACACATTTAGCTTGGAAAGTAGAAGTTTATGGTCCACAAGATCAAAGGCTTTTCGTAAGTCAATAAATACAGCGCCGGTAAATTCGCCCTGATTTATTGAGCGTAGCCACACATCAGTTAGACGTGCTAGGGCCGTGTGACAGCTGTGCTTTGGTCTGAATCCCGACTGAAGGGGGTGGATTAATGTATGATTTTCTAAATATTCCAAGAGATGTTTATGGATATGCCGTTCAAGTGGTTTACTAAGGATGGACAATAGTGAGATGGGGCGATAGTTATTAACATCAGTCATATCTCTTGTTTTCGGGAGGGGTATAACCTTGGCTTTTTTAAGTTCTTTTGGGAAAATATTCGTTTGAATGCACAAATTATAAATATAGGTTATTGTTTCAATAACATAAGGAATAGCTAATTTAAGTATTTTGGGGCTGATTTCATCTGGCCCGGACGATTTCTTATTCTTCATTGAACTAATTGTCCTACCGACTTCGTGCACTGCCAGTGGTGGAATCACGAAAGGATCAGATCCTGCAGTTCGCGTTCTACAAAAGTCAACTAGTCTGTCTGAGCAAGAGTAGGGCTGAGAACTTGCTTCTGAAGGGACAAGAGACTCGGCAACTGAGAGGAAATGGTCGTTAAACATGTCTGCAGTCAGATCAGAAGGGATTAAAGGAGATTTATTACACTTGCCTCCAGTCACTACGGCCATAGCGCGCCAGAGCGTGGACATGTCTTTGTCTTGTTTAATCAAGCGATCAATGAAAGATTTTTTAGCCTGTCGCACAAGAGATTTTACGCGATTGCGCTCACGCTTAAATTCAGTGAAGCACTTCTGCTGTCTCAGATCATCTCTCACCCTCATGGCTTGAATGATGTCTTGAGTAAGCCACGGCGGGAGTGATGCGTGTTTGACGCGTCTCCTCCGCAGGGGCGCATGTTTATTTAAGATCTTAAGAAAGATGGTATACCAAACAGACAGAGCGCTGTCAGGGTCAGATTACTAAATACTTCATCAAAAGGTGCGCTGTTAAGATCAAACAGAAACTCGCTTTCATTAAAACTTTTAAAGGAGCGATAGGTGATATACGTATGGCATCCTTTCTTTGCTTTAGGGAGTTTAGTAGACCACGTACAGCGGATGGGAAAATGGTCGCTGATACTAAGGTTACCGACAGATACATTATGAACAGACTCTGGCTTGGTTGCGTATATATGATCTATGAGTGTGGATGTTGTTTGTGTGATCCGTGTGGGTGAAGTGATTAACTGTTGCAGACCCAACAACGTTAACGTAGAGTCCCACGCATGGTGAGGCTTTAGCATGTCTATGTTAAAGTCTCCCATGAGGATGACATTGGAGTTGGGATTACAAGCTTTATCACACATACTAAGGAAATCA
Organism: Semisulcospira habei; assembly: GCA_036245525.1. Classification (NCBI taxonomy): domain Eukaryota; kingdom Metazoa; phylum Mollusca; class Gastropoda; family Semisulcospiridae; genus Semisulcospira; species Semisulcospira habei. The sequence continues at coordinate 39,263,361 of BTPG01000004.1, forward strand.
TCATACCACTCAAAGTTCGTAGCAGGGTTGCGGTACAGAAGGCCAATAAGAAATGATGGAGATTGGGGGGCCTTCAGTTCAAGCCACATACACTCAATATCTTTGGTTTCTAAATCATGTTGTCTACGTATAAAATCTTGAATAGACGAGTGAACATAAGCAGCTAATCCTGTCTGTCCATGGGCCGTAGGATCACGTCTCATGACAGTAAATCCAGGAACTTGGATGGATATACCTGATACATTTGAATTGAGACGTGTTTCAGACAGTCCAAAAATATGAAACGGGTCTGCTCCATTTAGATAAACACATATGTCAGGCAACTTATTGCAAAGATGGTAAATATTGAGATGACCAATGCGGAGATCTTTCGTCTTGAGTTTTACGCCACTCATTTCACGCAAAGTCAATGTGTTTGTAGAAAAACAAAAAAGAAGAAAATGAACAGAATGTATCCGTAACACGTGCCAAATAGAAAGTAATAATAATGATACAAATAAAAAATATAAAATCACTAACTAAACTATTCTAAGTGCAATAAACACAATAAACAAAGACTAGAGGCGTAATCACTGTACGCAGGGGAATTGGCCTTCAGAAGGCTTACACACGTCCGTGGGGACTAAAATATCCCAGGTACTCTTCAATGTCTCACACCCCGAATCAACAAAAGATTAAAATTCGGAGAAAATTAGTTTTCAGCAATTGTCACAAGTAACAGTGAGAGTCTGTGTGGCTGCGATTCGTGCAACTAATTAATATTAACACAGACAGACAGTAGCATTGAAAACTATGCCCACACTTTTGACGGAAATATGGTCAATGAGACTGCAGAGCTCGCTAGAGAAAGTCCTTCAAGCGACTCCGTATACAGTGTAATTAATCTTTCTGGTGAAGAACAACACTGGACGTCGTAAGCACTCGCTCTAAACACACGATGCTAGGCCTGTAATGTTTGGTGGTTGTTTTTTCTCATCAACAATGAAAGTCAAGTCACTGACGTCTTTGTGTCACGAAAGAAAATGACACATAATCTTATTATTCCCTGGTAGAGAATGCAAATGAGAAAAATAGCACACAACCTAACAGAAAAGAAAATTCAAATGACGCAGAAACTCTGTCCACCCGAGCAGTCACGAACACTGTTTCAAACGACAGTTTTATATATTCATATATATGTGAACGGCACTTGGCACTGAATTCACAAGTGTCCACGTTCAGCTTGCAGTGTCCTACAACGCGAACCAACAAAATGATGCAGTCTGCGCTACAACAAACAAACATCCCTAACTTCCCTAATTACACCGGGGGAGGGGGGTAGGGCGGAAAGGGGGAGGGCGGAGGGGGGCGTGCGGCGAGGTGGAGGATAATGGGGTGGGGTGGGGGTTACTGCTGTGAGTAGAATTGCAATATGGCTTGTGCAATGCTAACACTTAGCGCCTGAACTTGATGTGAATCAAGAGGGGAGGCAGTGAGGGCTAATCCCCTCTTCTCCCATCCTCTGGTATTAGGCGCTGAAAGATGGCTCGCTGTCATAGTAGATGGTAAGGGAGGGTACTCCGTAGCAGCGGACAGTTGTAGCGGCCGACTATGCCTCTGTTCCTGACACAGAGGGGTGGTGGTGTGTGCCCGAGACCTGCGAGAAGCCTCCAGGCCACTGCTGTTGGTCGCAGAAGACTCACGCCTATCAGCGGCCTGACCAGGGGCTGCCTCAAGAGCGGCGGGGGCAGGCCCGGGCTGCTGGTGGTGTTGCGTAATACACTTGTCCTCACCAGTGTACTGTGACCCGGGGAGAGGACGCGAATCGGATGAGTGGCCACTGCTCGGCTGTGCGGCCCGTCTGTCCTCACCCGGGGACGTCGGCGGCAGGTCAGCGCGTCGTATGTTCCGGGCCAGTGCACTAACACCGTGGTCGCTGGGGTGGAGCTTATCATAATACATGACCTGCTTGGGTGCACCTCTGCTTGACAGGAAAGTTGATGTGTGGTCGATAAAAGTGACCTTTTCCTGTTTGCACACAGTTTTGAGGGCTTTGTTCGAGTCGTGTGCAGGTCGGTGTAGGGGATGATGGCTGCCACGTGTCGGGAGGAGGGAAGACATTTGTAGTCTGGCTTTGGGGAACTTTGCTGACAGCAGGCCACAAAGTTTGAGCCACGTCTGTTGGCTGACAGCCCCATCCCAGCAGCTGTTGATGCCGACGTGGATGGTGACAGTCCGTATATTAGGGTTTAGGGGTTGTGCGCTCAGCCACTGACCCAGGTGATCCACCCTGAGGCCTGACACTGATAGATTCTGCACCATAGAGTCAGCAGTCGTCATTCTCTTCTCATCGATGAATTTGGTGACAGAATCTCCAATGAGAAGAGTGTTTACCTCAGGGCGGATTTTCATTCTGCGGAGTCTGTCCAGTGGTGTCATATTGCCGTCCTGCTGCTTGTAAGTTTGCTGTCCCTTTTTCACGCCGGTATTTTGGGGCTGGAGGACAGCAGACTGATTATCATCCTGGCCCAACCCCTGGAACCTGTTTGATGTTGACACGTTGGCTAGGAATTCAACGCTGACGTCAGCATGATTGTGCTGGAAGGAGGGTGCAGTAGTGGAGGGTGCTGGGGAAGGTTGTCGAGCATGAGGGGTTTTTATCTCAATGGACTGGCTAACGAAAGTGTCAAGGCGTTTGTTGATTTCGTCTAGCTTTCCTGCATGACAGTCTCTGGAGGAAACGAGGCTGCTCATCTTTTTGGTGAGTATAGCGTGGTCGTTTTTCATCTCTGCTGTAGTTGTGTTCATCAACTCTCGCAGCCCTGTATCAGTAGCCTTGATTTCCTTTTTGGCCTTTACCTCGCTGTCGAGAACAAGGGATGCCAAGTTGTCGTGCCCCTGTCTGAGGTCAGCACACAACTTCCTAACACCCTGCAGCTCGGCACGGCACTGACGCAGCTCTGACTGGAGAGTGGTGATGGCGGCTGTAGACTCGGCCAGTTGATGTTGCAGCGCGATGATCAGTCTCAGTGCCGTACTCTCAGTCAGAGGAACCAGGGCGCATGGTGTTAAAGGGGCTGCGTTGATCTTGTCCGGGATATCGGTGATTTCATTAGCCACGGGTGTACCCGTTGGTGGGCGGAGCTGTGGGTGATTATTTGCGTTTAAGACTGGATGGCCGGGCTGAGATGCGAGTGGAGACTGGGAGGGTGAAGTTGAGGAGTCAGATGAGGGGGGTTCAATGGCAGGTATTGACGGGGTAATCAGGGGGTGTTCGGACGAGGATTTAGATATCGGGGGTTCAATGGCAGGGGTAGTTGTCTCGTCAGACATTGTGCTCACTATTGTTTTCATCTTGTCAAACTCCTCATCCACCCACTGTCGGCATGCGGTCCCTTGCACAAGCACAGTGCCTGTAGTATGGTAGAGGGTGATAGTGATGAGCTTGCTCGATTCGAGGTAGAGTTGGAGAAATGTCTTGTAGAGATTAGGAGGGGAAGGGTTGCACATTGGAGTGGGGAGGGTGATAATACTGAGCTGATTTCTGGTTTGCTCGTAGTCGAACCAGTCGGCGGTAATGGCGGCTGGACACCCGGCGACGTACCGTGTGTGGAGTATGAATCTCCATAGCGAAAGTTTATCGCTAGTGAAAGTCTTTTGAATAGGATCCATTGTATGACGAATTTTCTCAATGGAAGTGTCCATGGCGTGCTTGGCATTTGCAGATCGGGTGATAGGGCCCATGGTGGTGGTGGAGGGATAGGGGAGGGGGCGGCGGTGGTAGAGGGAAGGGGTGGTGGTATGCTACACATGAAGTGCCAGCATAAAGCTAGCAGCCCATGGTGAAATTTAAGGTGGTGGACTGATGGGAGGGTGTGGTGGTGGAGGGAAAATGGTGGGATAGGGGAGGGTGTGGTGGTGGAGGGAAAATGGTGGGATAGTTAATTATCTGACATGGTTGGCGCGGGTGGAGGGGCCCATGGAGGAGGGTGGGTGTGGTTGGCAGATTACACAGCTGGTGCCAGCCTCATGGCCATGCCGATTGCCATGATAGCTCACTGCTGCGCTCAAGAGTGACGCGGCAGCGACTGTCAAGCACTGGGGCTAGCGTCACTTTTTACACACATCTGGAATAGAAGAGAATTCTAACGGCTCAGACTCCGAAATGCCTTACTAATCATCAGTTGATAAGCTGGAATGTGAGCTGGCACTAGCAGAGCGGTCTGTTTATAATTGCTGTCAACACGTCTAATACTCGATGGAAACAGTCACTGAATCTACTCGCGCAGCCAGGATTCTCATGCGCTTTCGCATCTGCGGGCACCATAAGGATCTCTGTATAGGTTCACAGCAGACTCGGATCTGGAGACTGACTGCTTAATACGACTGTACTAGGCACGCCGGCCACTCTGGCGCCAAGCGACACAGAAACGGAAGCGTCCATGTTCCAATGCCCGAAGTATTCAACAGAACAGTGATGAAGAAGAAGAAAAAGAAAAAAAAAAAGAAACGTAAATAACTCTGGCGACTGTCTTTACCAGAACAAAAGGGGTAGGGGGGGGGGGGGAAGTGTGTTCATTTATAATATGGTCATTGATGTACGGTTACTGGAAAACAAAAGGAACGGCTGAAACTCACTGCAAACCACAATAGCGCATCTCCCTCCCGTTCTCCCACTCAGCCTGGAAAATTAAAATTGTGTGAACTGAAAAAGCAAAACTTAGGCACAGATTCTCATGGGTCACGTTCCTGTAACTTGCGTGGCGGACTCTTGAGGATCTATGCCTTTTCTCATCTGTAGAAAGGACCACTATCACACTGTCCGAGATACACTCAATGATAAACACCTCCTGTCTGGAATAAACATAGATCCTCATGGCGCCCGCAGATACGAAAGCTCATGAGAATCCTGACTCTTGCCTGCCTCTATCATTATGCTGGTCCTTACATACAAGAAGCTGCGCGAGCTGATTCAGTGACTGCCTTCCATAGTGTATTAGACGCGATGACAGCAATTATAAACAAACCGCTCGGCTGAAAAAAGGGGACCGAAACCGAGAAGAGCGCGCGCTCACATTCCATCGAATCAAAATGATTAGGCTTTTCGGAGTCTGAGTTAGAACTGTATTTATATCGCACTTGCAACTGATCAGTACACAGTGTGTCCGGCGCTCTGCGCTATAACAACTACCTACACGTTTGTATTCATAACACATCTCAGCCTAAAGTGACTGTTGTGAAAGTAGCATCGTTCAAAAGTTGAAATTCTTACCTACACACCGATACCAAACATGACAACATTACGACTTACACATGTGTAGCAGATTATGGTGAAAATAAAGAGAACGGGAATTTGTTGATGTACGATATCGGTGTTTGTTGTGAAATTGACAAAGTTCCTACGGCTATAACACGAAGACGTAACTTTTCCCAACAAAACCCACTTGCATGCATAAGGGTCAGCATGCCTACAGTAAGTATCACTTACCGGATTTTCGCTACGCGCTGGGGGACGGAAGCAGGAGGGTGGTTAATGAGGTCACTGACAGGTCGCGTTCTGGCATTTCTCGCCCGTAGTCCCGGTACTCCACAGACTGCTAATGCCCTCCGTGTACTAAAATCCGATTAGTCCATCACAGGTCACAGTATTCAACAGTGTTTTTAAATATACCTTGCGGTTCAGCACATTTGCTGACACACTCGACATAATAACAATACTGAGTTTCTGTTCACAGATACACAAGACCGACGCCAGCTACTGAAACAGCGCTATATGAGAATTTTTTTCTGTTTTACTACTGGAGGAATGACGGAGTGGAGGACCGGTGACACAAGTGTCATGTGCTCGGTCATGAGCAGTCTGAGTTTTTCCTCCTCTGTTTGCAAGCCAAATGTCATACTCTTTAAAATGTTAATGGTAGCGTGACTCTCTTCACCTCCCTGCTCACCATGAAGCGCCAAACCAAATCCCCACTTAGTCATAAAGTCAACGCAGTGACATTCCAAGATATGTTGTTTCGGAATGATGCTACTGGCTGGAAAAGTACTTCGAAAAAAACGCATGTAGTTTGCAATCTTGTCATTGATGTCTTGCATTGATTCATTTCTGCTCTTCACTGGCATTTTGTGAGAAACATTAGTATGGACTTGTGAGTACAGGTCGTTCAGAATTCGGAACTTTAAGGATATGTCATGCGCTGCTGCATGAAGTTTAGGATCATCTGTCAGCTTCATGGTATTGCTGATAACACTGTTACCAACATCAGTGAACACATCATACTTCAAGTAACGGTGGCAGTGGTTGCCAACAAACGAACGGCCATGGTATGCTTGCATGAATATCTTATTCCTCTTTAGTGCTTCGTCAAGGCCAGAAGTGACAGGTCCGCACAGAAATGGCAACTTTGTCTCTTCTCTCAGAGCTTCTATTTTGTCCTCGAATTCTGCTACCCGTTGCATCTTCTGCTCACGTCGTTCATCAAAATGCTTCACACTCTCATTGTGTCTCTTGTCGCTGAACACTGCAATACCCTCAGTCAGCTGTTTTCTTTTTTCAAGTTCTTTGATGACTCTTACTTCTGAAATGTATTTTTCAAAAGGTGTGTTTCCATCATGTGCCTCCTTTCCCTCGGCCAGTCTTTCAGCAATGACTTTATCGAGTTCGTGGCATTCTTCCTCTAGGAGGGAATGATGTTTTTTTTACTATACCTAGCAGAAGATGGAAGAGAGAGAGAGTAATACTGAGTGGACTAAAGCATCATTAACACAATGACTGAGTTAACCCCTTGATTATATCTTTTTGACCCTCCATTGTCCATGTCTCCCACACAGAGTAAATACCATTGGAAGTTACCCCTAAATCATTATTATTTAAACAGCCACATTTTTAAGGGGTTAACTCATTGTGTTCCCCTCCATCCCCCTTCCCCATAGACAAAAAAAAAATCAACCAAACACCCTGGTCAAACCAGTGCTGATAACCCTGGAGCTATCACATACACAAACACCTCATGTCTACACTTGTCTGAAATCCACCTCTATTCAGATATACCATGAAGTGCTGCAATTATTCATGTCAGGACTAGTAATCTTTAAAAATGCACTCTACCAGCCAGGATATGTATCACACTACAATACGTATTCACAGATTTATTTTTATTTCCATCAAATGCAAAATAGCCAACTCCAACACACACACACACAGACAACCCCAACCCTTTTTCACAAAGAGAGGCCTGTACTTATGTCAACATTACATGCACTGACGAACCTGACTCACTCTATGTATAAACACCATGAAGTCTTTACAGACACAGAGTTAAAATGAGTTTGCAACCTGTTGGAAAACAGAGAAAAGCTTTAAGTTAAGATCTTTCTTGTATTTTATGCTGAGGGGAGTGTTTAATGTTGACTGTTATTATTCAATGTACTTGAGAAACTGCTGACTGTGTTTACACTACACTTGAGAGAAACTGCAATGACTGTTTACACAGCACTCGAGGTGCTGGGCCTGACTGTTATTCAATACCACACTCGACAATGCTGACCGAGTTTGTACCTGAGAAAACTGCTGTGTCATAACCACATTGCAAAAACCTTTAACTTCATGCTGGCACAGTAATTTATTTCCACTCCATGCATACACAAAGTGAGAGTCAAAAGTGGTAAGAGTGGTGTTTTATATCTCTGCTTGTTAGACCGCCTGGTTTTGTCTACTGATTTTATTCTGCACTCAAATCAGGCATAAACAAACCAGTTTGAACAGGAACAGGACTGATGACGTGCCTTGGAACAGTATAAAACCAAACCCCAGAGCTAGGTAAGTCAATCATGACACAATATTCTGGATCCAGAAGTGCGATTGCACAAGTCTGTCCTCTTCATAAGCAGTCGTGTGCTCGTCATGAAAAAGTGGCTCGTTTTAAAGAAGTATTAGAGAATCTTAATGATAATTTACAGGAGTTTAACACAAACTTAAATAATATTGAAGAAGAGATGAAACATATTGCTGATGCAATAATTGCTTTTCAGGAAGAAAACAACTTTCATTCATTGCCAGCCATGATAAAAGAATATGGCAAACTTGAGGAAAATGTAGCAAAAATTAAAAAAGATATTTTTCAACAGCAGCAAAAAATAAGATTAAAAGAAAAGGATGTAAAAATGAATGAAATGTTTGAAAATAAAATCAATCTCAAAATAGAGAAATTAGAAAAAGAAAACCCATCACTTCAAAAATTGCGTGCAATTATTGAACAGAGAAAACAAGAAAAAGCAGGAACAGCAAGTGGAAACTATGCATAAATAACGGAGTAGTTCCACGACTGCTTACGAAGAACCGAAATTTAAGAAGTTACATTGCTCTCGGCTTTTGTCATCAAATTTTACACACCACAGATTGACACACCGCAGAATATTTTTATCTTAGTGCGGTGTGTTGGAAAAACACTTTCACGTGATATGCGTTTACGTGATATGCGTTTACGCAGCCCGGGAGTGTCATGTTCGAGTGTTTTTCCTAGGGATGTACCACAGCTCAGCACACAGACACACACAAACCACATCCGAGAGCAATACACCTGTTCGGCTTTGACATGTGGTCTTTGGTACAAAATAGGTGACCACTAAAAATTTTTCATCTTCTTCTGAGCTGTCAAAGGTTTTTGACCTTTCTGATGAGACTAATTAAGTCAAAACAGCTCCTCATTTCAAAGGTAAGTGCATTTTTATTTCACTTATTATTAAAAATATATTTTATTATAAAATGAATTCAGATGAACTGCTATTATTAAATGATATCAGCGCTGTAGAAAACATAGACTTAGATTCAAAACGAGAAAGACTTTTATCTGTAGTGATTTCTGGTCATTCCAAAACATATCTCGGAAAGCAATATTCAACTGAAGATATACAATCCCTCACGGCTGATGATTTATTTAAACTTCATTTTAAATACGAACAACACATGGCTTCACTAATGACCCGTGATTTGAGCAAATCAATTGTCTGCTTATATTCAAAAGCTGTGAGTTATGCACTTCCTGTAGACATTGAAAATCTCACAAATGACCTCGAGAGTAACCCCATTGTAACGAGTGCAATTGGTAAATTAGCTTGCCTTTTATTCTATAGGTTTGGTAATTTGCTCGCTCCTCTGGTAACTTTATTAATAACGAGCAGCCATGTCGATTTTACGAAATTAAATTTTTTTGTTGATAAAAATGGACGACCAACAGACGACCCCCCAAACGACCCCACAGATGAACCCTGTCCCGGACCCTGTCCAGACTCAGATTCACACAGTGACGAAAATTAAAAATCCAGGCAGGGTTGAGTCTGGTAAACGTTTAGCTGAATGGAACAAGCAAAAAAAATTACAGCTTCAAGCGCAAACAGAAAAGGCTCATGTAAGTGACCAGGTGTCAACACCGATAGGACTGTCAGGACTTTCAACACCCCTGTCACACCCACATCAAAGTGAAAGACCTTCAACCCAGTCTAATTCTGAAACAGCAAAATATGTAGTTGCCGCATTTGTTGTCGGATCTGGTTACGTAGCTTACCAATTATACAAAAAATACAAGCCACAGACTCGAACAGTGTCCAAAAAATTAAACACTCCATCATCAAAAACAGAAGTCTCCACATTACCAACAATACCCAAAGTTGTCGACCCATTTATCATGCAGTAATAAAAATATTATTTTAATTTTTCTTGCCTAAGAAATGAATGACTCAAAAAACATATTGAACCTTGTGTATCACTCTGCCGTAATCAGTGGATTAGCAGTAGCTTTTTCTATGCTGGGAAAAAGTCTACTCAAAATGAAATCAGCAGACCTTAGTAGACTAGATTTTGAAGACAGCGCTAAGCTAATTACAGTCGTTACAGCGTCAATTGCGACAAAAGATTTTCTTGTTAAGCAGGGAATTATTCCCGAAAATGTTTCTATGTAAATAAAAATAATATGGCGACGATAGCTATTATGGTGGGAGGTGCGATGGTTAATGCATTGACATTTAGTGGGTCTAATTATCTCTTTTCAAAAATGAGTAGAGAAGAATCTGCAGAAGAAATGAAACGACACAATGAAGCATCAGAAAAATTAGCACAGGCAGAACAGGCATATGAAAAACAAAGAATTGAGAAACTTGATTTCATCAATGACAGACTTAGGTTAGAGGGTCACGCACAACATACGTTTTCAAATACAGACGAAGCAATTCGTGAATACTATCTTGTCACAGGTGAAGACATGTCTATCCCAAAACCGAAACTAAGTGACTACTATCAACCAAGCCAAGAACAAAGAAACGGAGAGATAATCTTTGTTCTAGTGGGAATGACATTTATATTTTTTACTGGTCTTTATTTTGCTAGAAGAAATGAACCCCGGGGTAGAAAATAAACTATCAAAAATATATTACTCACCATCAGGGTATTGGAAAGGGCAAACAGCTATTCAGAAATTACATGCCGCTGTGGGCGGAGATATAACACTCAATCAAGTCAAGCAATGGTTACAGAGGCAGGCAATTTGGCAGATATATCTCCCTGCTCCAAAAAAGATAACGAGGCCCCATTTTGAGAACACAACACCTAATGACACACACCAAATGGACCTCCTGTTCTTACCACATGACACAATAAGAAAGAAACGATACAAGTACGCACTGACTGTTGTAGACATTGCTTCAAGGTACAAAGACGCTGAACCCATATCTGACAAAACAGCCAGTACAGTTGCGACTGCTTTATCTAGTATCTATAAAAGAGGCCCTTTAAGATACCCCAGACTAGTGCAGGTTGATGACGGATCAGAATTCAAAGGTGCTGTTAATCAGTTATTTGCGAAGCATGGTGTACTGGTCAGAAGAGGCATTCCAGGTGTGCACAGATCACAGGCAATTGTAGAAAACTTTAACAAACAGTTGTCAGAGAGACTTTTCAGTTACCAGTATTCTAAGGAACTCATGCATGACACCCGTAACTCTGAGTGGGTACAAAGGTTACCACATGTGATAAAAGCAATGAACAATGAAGGCCATGGCTTGCGCCCTAAGCCTGCTGATGCTATTAAATTGAAAACAATTACAGAGCCAAAAACAGGAGCAAACCCAACCCCACCTCCAGACACAAGTTTATTTACTAAACAGGTGAGATATTTATATCAACCAGGTGAAGCTGAAAATGACATCAGATGAAGGGCGACAGACCCCATCTGGTCAACATCCGTTCATAATATAAAAAAAAATAATTCCCGGTCCAGACGCAACAATATATTACTTGTATGACCCTGCACCCCAGAGGGCATTTGTCAGAGAAGAATTACAGATTATTCCCCCAGACACCGTTACTCATTTCAGTAACTAACTCATCAATTATTTCATCAACCAGTTCATCACAAATGTCTTCAGATAACTTGAGCCTGTAATGACCAGGTGCATAAGCCTTTTCCTTACTGAAAAACACGCGTTTTGTATCCCCTATTGCAAGTGACTTCTTATGTGTTTGGATCATTTCAAGATTATGTTTGTTTGATCTCAGTGACTTGTTTGGATAATCAGGCATCAATGCACCATCTAATACTTGCTTGTAATGTTCATGACGAATGTCTTTATTTTTTATTGCTGTTTTCTTGATTCCTTTGGCTGACTACCCTTCTGGTGCAGTATAGAATACATTTTTGATCTCAGTCCAACGTACTCAACTATTGGCACACCATTCAGTTCATCCTTAAACTTACCAGGCACTTTCTTGTTTTGTGTGCTGAACAGTGGATGGGCTTTAGGGTAATCAGATGTGTCATACATGTGTAGTTCTGTTTTCATGTCTTCATAAAAGTCTTCAGTACACACATCAATGATCATAGAGTCAGTGTCAGTGTATAACAGACGGCAGTCAGGATACTTTGGTTTGAAGTAATCATAATAAAATTCAAGCATCACCAGTTTTGACAATTCAAGAATTGCCATACCAATGAATACTGGCTTGTCCAGTTTAACAATCTTTTTTTTGAGTGACACTGCATACAATGATGAATGAAATTCTTTGTACCCTGTGTACTGGGGCTTACCTGTAAGTTTAATTGCACCCAATTCAGTTGTGACCAGTCTCACATCTTTTCTGTGATGAGGGTTTTCCATTGTCTTGCCAAAACAGGCATTGTTCATAAGCTTAAAGAAGTCTTTGTCAAATGCAGTGTTGCCGTCTCTGGCACGAAGGGTTGTGTTCTTCATTATGTAATCTTTCATGAAAGCACTCTGATCAAATTGAATTCCTCTGTGAACTTTCTTTAGTACTAAACCATGTCTGATGTAAAACTGTAACAAGCGATAGTGACAAACGTAATTAAATTTGTCATTTAAATTTGGCACAAGTTTGGTGTCTTCTTTTTTTCCTGTCATACTCATTTTCTCAACTGCTAAGGGATAATCATTGTGGTAATCATGTAGATGGTGTGGGTACTACAGGTCTACTTCAAAGATCCAACCCTTCGCGTCGTTTCGGTCATGTGTCATAATATATTTTGTTATGTCTGTTATGTCATACTGTGACAAATCATGCAGACAAAAGTTTTTCAAGGGCAATAATTCACACATCGCGAACCCATAAAGGTTATTAGCGTCAAGGTATGTAATGAATGACCTTGACCTTGAGGGGTCAAACCCCCGGCCCGGGCCGTCCAAATATTTATTATTTGCCTTTGCATAATTGTTCGCTGCAATACTAATCCCTCCCCTCAATCCACGTTCCACCATTTCACCCATCGTACGATCAGACAACAGGTCTATAAATATCTTACTGGATTTCAAAAATGCATCCCATGTCATGCCAGGACTAGTGATGTAGCAAGCTGGGTCAAGACTGTAGTGTAACAAACCCTTTTCACGGTAACTTTCAAATACGTCTGCTAGCAAGCAAACATCTGCCTTTAAGTACTGATCGTGGTAGTCACCAATTGTTTCACACCCTAACTTCCCCCACGCATCAAGTGCATGTTGATATTCAGAGTCAGAAATACCTTTGCCAGTTAGTGTGGAATAAAATTTCTCTTTTGGTGGCAGTCTCCTTTCCTCAAACACAATCCAGTGATCAATGTACTCATACGGATACACACCTTTCTTAACCAAGTCTGGCTCAAAATATTTACTTGTTATTGGAAACTCAGTCAGTCCTTCTGCAAGACTAGCCAACCCTAAAGACAAATGTTGCATGGAGTCATAAAATGCTAATTTGTCCAGCCTAAAAGTCAAATATTTCTCAGTTGTCTGAGCAATACAACTTATGTTTTTGTACGACTCATCTACAGCCTGCATGATAATATGTGAATCATATCCCTTCAGATTGTGAAAAAAGATTGGTAACTTGTATGTCTTAGGATCTATTTTTAATAACAAGTTACAATTGTTATGTGCAGCACCTCTGTAACGCCCAGTTATGTGATCATGGTCACGAACTTTATCACCCCCTAAAGGTTGTTCACAAATCCAACACGTCTCAGCTGTATCAAATTTTAATTTGTCTTCTTCTGTCATCACCAAAGGCATCTGACATGTTGTGAGATACTGTACTACCTGACTATACAGATGTCTCATTTCTGTTAAAAACAGGCATGCTGCATTTTCACCCCTGTAGATAACAGGTTCTGAATGCAGACCGTCTGACCTAACAATAATGTATCCAAAAGAACACACCACTTGGTCACTTAGTTTTATAGTCTTTGGTAATGACTCTGGAACAGGACCATCGTATTGTATTACTAATGATTCAAAATCTGCATATACTACAAACGGCAGCTTTTGTTGATTTCCATAGTTCTTAAAATACACTTGACTACCAGGATCTGGATACTTAAGTACAGTTTGTATGTCATCAGCTGACCTGCAGTGTAAAATGTGTTTGTGTGCTATTTTAATAGAAGAGAATCTTTGTAAACATCTCTTGCACACTTCCTGTTTCCCATTGTGTTTCGTTGTATGTGAATGAATTAGACGTGACATATTTCTGATAATTGTGTAGTGGAAGTTATTGTCATCTCCGATTAGCAACATGTCAACATGTTTATCTTCTGGCTGACCGTAGGTTGGAGCAATTGGGGACACTCTAATTGGCTGTAACTTGTTCTCAGATTCATTTTCCCACACAAACACATTCACAGATATACCAGGATTTAGTTTTTCAAACAAGTCTATGTCCTCTATTTTAACAGGGAACTCAATGCCACTAAAGTTGAGTTCGTTTACAAATTTGATGTAGTTAGATACGCGATGAGGTCTTGACCTCACAAAGTGTAGTTTAGCAAGTACACACCACATGAAACAGAAATTGTCTTTGTTCTGTATGTTAACAACAGCCTTTTTGTTTGCTACTTCTGTTGGCAGTCGTATCCATGCTTTACCTAATATAGGATGATACCTTGACTGATTTAGTTGTAGTTCATGCACATGTCCTTCGTGCCAACCAGACCCCTTCATTTTTTGCACTGTCAATTGCCTGGAGAAAGTCAGGTAATAGTCTGTCTCTAAACACGTTCTCCAATTCTCTTCTTGTATTAACTGTGTGTTGTTTTGTTGATATATACGATATAATAACCTCACCGTCCACCCTAGTGAATTCAATTTTCGCAATAATCTGAATCTTAACACTACCTGTGATAAGATTTTGTTGTATGACAGAAAAAGAGTTTTCTATTGATTCATAAACGTTATTAGTATTGGATATAGGTAAGTTTGTTGTGTGAAACACGTTTCTTAAACTAGATGAGCCAGGGTTTGATGGGCCAGGGTTTTGAGAATTGTCCGTCATTTTTATTTGTCCGACAAAATAATAAAATAAAAAACATTACCGCTGGCTCACCTTGTGTAATACCACTTTATTAACTGTAACACTGTCAATATAAACATTTAGTTTGCGTAGTTGCTTAAATATGCTATAACAAATTTCCCCTATCCAACCATAGTTGGTATCATTAACTTTAAAAGTAGGTGTCTTTAAATCAACTGTCATGTGCTCCACATCTGGATGCTCATCAACATAATCCAAAGTCACACTATATGTAGCATATATTTCTGATGGTGCTGAAAGACTTATGTTAGTCTGTTTGGGTGATATTAAGTCAGTAAAGTACATATCATCTTTGAAAAGGTGTGTGAGATCAATCACCTGTACGATTTGTCCGTCTGTCATTTTTAGTGGACAAACAAATGTATAAATTAATTTACATCAATTTACTAACCCATACCCTGTGGGCTGATCTGTCTTTAAAATGAGCTTTAGATGCTTAGTTGATTTCAGTTTATTTTTTACATCATCACGTTCATGCTTATTTGGGATGACATCATTTTCTCTGAGGCAGTCTTCAAAGCTGTCACGGTCCTTACAGTAAAACAAAAAACAGATAAACTTTAACTGTTCTCAAAAATCTTTCAGAACAGCATTATATTTTTGAGTGAGAATCCATACACTTATGTTTGCGTGTCTGCCACTGAAAGCCAGTTCTGCCAATGTGTTTCTCTTCTTGACAATGTCTTTCTCTGCAGAACAGTCATCAACTATGAACAATGTTGGCTGTCCTTCAAATTGCTTGTAAAAATATTGTAGATAGTCATTCAGTTTTTTTTCAGGGTCAACTAAGTATATGTTGCTGTCAGTCCAAATGAATAAACGGTTGTGATAAGCTTTGTTGTGTTTGATTGTTGGACAAAATATTACAATGTTTTCAAAGTGGTGTATGTATCTTGTTTGTAATAAGTCAAGTACGAATTGAGTTTTCCCACACCCTGTGGCACCAACAAATAAGCCACAGTGTGGATTGAGTGTCATTAAGCCCCAGTTCATTTTAATGCACAATATAATTTTAATATATGTGTCCACTTAGTCTGCTTTCTGCAATATTGAGTTGTGCGTCATATATCAGGTACAAATATATGTTTATGGCTTCGGTTTTTTCAACCTTCTTTTGTATCTGAATTGTTATTCCATCACTACCGTTCTCGACAGTTCGTCCTGACCCATGAAGGTAGTCGTCATCTGTACTGCGAAGGTCTAACCACAGTGCATATTTGTTTGTCAGGTATTGTCCAATCCTAACGTCATACAGATGTAGATCTTTACACGCAATGTTTGCTGATTTATCTCTAATCCTTCCACCCGCAAAATACTTTGTGATCTCATCGTAGTGCTGGTATGGTAACATTCCTGAAGCGTACACTTGATTAGGGCGGCCTTCGATTGTGCAGGACAAATGTGTAATCTTAGGATTGTAGAATTTTTCTGAATCCCGTTTGTATGGTTCTGCTGGTTCAACAAACAACATAAGAATACCTTTCAGTGACCTAGCTGGTGTGTTCAAGTTTATGTTCCACATTGGGTCACTTTTGTCTTTTTGCATTAAACTATGTCTAATCACCCTGTCATAATAAATTGGAAGTCTTGACTGATACTGATTTTGAATGAGTCTGGCTAGTTCAGTGTGTGTGACAATTTCATATTCCAAAGAAATGTTAGAGATCTTGTATGTTGCATCTGTGGCAGATGATTTAATAACTTTGGAGTAGTCATTGAAGGTTAGTTCAAAACTCAGACGGTCATTCAGTGCTCCTTGATAATAAGGCAGATGTGCTGTTAGGATTTCAAACTCAAGTGGAATGTAGAATCTGGATCCATATGTTTCTGCTATAATAACTTCTTTGGCTGCCCCAGTAGTTGTTTTGTCTCCGGCATTGATTTGAAGTTTACCAACATTATCTGGCTGTATGCCTTGGTAAATACGGTCTTCTCGTTCTTCTCTTGTGAGCCAAAGATCTTTGTAACAGTAGAACACATCTGAGTCATCAAGACTAAACACTTCCTGTCCTTCAAGTTTTACTTTAATAGTTCTAACAATTGCTCTGCCAAGATTGTCAACTAGAGTTCTGTTTATGTCTGCGTCTGATGATAGTTCAATATTAAATGCAAGGCGTGCAGTGCCAGGAACAATAACGTCACTGGGTCCTAGGTTTGGAAACTTGACTGTAAGTGTTTGGTTCTGGTCTATGGTACTTGGATTGTTTGTGATAACAATTGTTTGACGAACACCCTTAACACCCAGGGGCTCATGTAGTTTTCTGTATGGGTCTAACTTTGATCCATAAGACTGTGTCATTTTTATTATGCACAATAAAAAATAATAAATTAATAAAACAATGGCAGCAGGAGGATTTAATCATGAAGATTTTGAAATGGATGACATGCATGATTTTGGTAATACAGCAGATATGACAGATATGATAGATATGACTGGTACAAGAAATATTTACAGTTTACGTCATGAACTTTTAGAAACCAAAGTGAACTCATTTTATGATCATGTTGGTGGTCGCCCAGACAACATAGACCCTAATCAGTTTGAACTTGATGTCAAGGGTCATTTATATTTAAATACTGTTGACAAAGGAAAAGTACTATTGACTAACAAAAAAGACCCTAGTAGGTTTAGGGCTTTAAGTACAATTAAAAATGAAGGTGGTGTTGGTGCATTGCGTCAACTTGGTATTGGTGGGTCTCCTGTTCCCCCAAGACTTGTTAGTGTGCTTCACGACACGCAAACAAAGTTGCCAACAGGACAAGAGATTGAAATGGCACCAGTAACAAGCCTACCAGAAATAGCAAACACAGTGATTCAAGAAACATCATTTACTGAAGGTCAATTAAATGATGCTATGAAAACAATAGAAGACCCACCTTTGTCAATGAGGGAGATTATGGGATTGGATAAATCACTGCAGACAATAAGAGGTGAGATGGTAAATAATGTTGCCAAACTGGGAGAGCTTGATAAACACATTGAACGTGAAAAAGAGAAACTGGCTACAGCAGACAATGGGAATCTTGACACAGAAATGAAAGAAAGAATTCAACACAGATTAAATGATTTGCAGATAGAAAGATCAGGAAGGTTAGAAGCGATTAGTATTGGAAGACAGAAACTGAAATCACAAGTTAACAGGATAAGAGAAACTATTCAGAAAATACTTCATGAGGACACTACTCTGGCTGAGAGACTTAAAACACTTTTCAGAGAACAGGGTATTACAATTGCTAGTTTAATTACTGCTCTTGGATTTATTATCAGTACTGTTGTGTTGGCTGTCTCCAGGGTTGGTGGACCCGGTGGTGGTCCACCTCCAGCACCGGCACCTCCAGCACCACCAACAGATCCAAAAGACTTACAGTCATGGGTAAAGAAACAGTTGTCTCACATATCAGACTTGCTTACGAAATTGGCTCTGAAAGCAGTAGACGCGTTGCCTGGCATTATAGGCACTGTTGTCAGTTGGTTGATTAGTACTACAGCAAAGGTAGTTGGGTTTATGGCGGAGCATGTATGGGTCTTTTTGGTGTCAGTAGGAGGGTTGATGGTGGGTTATTTAATGAAACAAATAAAGAAGTAATACTCCTAATCCAGTGAGGCCTATTACCAATGCTGTTCTCTCTGACTCATGTGTGTCAAGGGTTGGTGTTGGTGTTGGTGTTGGTGTTGATGGTGCTGGTGTTGGGGCTGGTGCTGTGGCCGGGGGTGTTACCGTCTGTAATGGTTTTAATGTCTGTACATGTGTGGTTGTGGCCCCCAAGTTTACAGATTGATTGAGACCTAGTTTTTGACCAACACCAGCAACAATGATTTCATTATTATAATTTGTTATTGTACCCATTTGGAGTTGAAGGTCAGATGGTAACATGTATAACCCGATGCCAACTACAAAGTCAACTTTTGATCTGGCATATCTGAGTACATCTTGGTAGCGCTGTATGCTAGATGGGAGATCAACTGATGAATTTACTGAATCTTCTAGATTTGCGAGAAACTGTTTTTGTGCTTCAAACTTTCCACTTCCATTCAAAATATTTGATTTTGTTAGTGATTGTGCACCTAGTATACACCAGACATATGTTCTGATTGACTCATTTACACGCTCGACTCCTGCTTGAGTAAATCCGTCACTTTTGTCTAAAATAAATGTGGTCCAGGCATTAGACTGTTTCTGCTCTATTGAGCCTAACCAGACTTCAGATTTTGATGAGAATGAAGTGTAACCAGGGTAGTAATCTTGAGGGTATTGTCTGTGACTCAAAGCATAATACAGTGTACCCATACCATTGTGATCATCAAGTTTTTGTGTAAAGTCATATTTGGTACTGATGTTAAACTCATTACAGATGCGTTCAAATGCTTTCATATCCATGGGGTTATTAAACCTGTTGAAACTGGATTCAGTTGGTAATGGTGTATGCAGTTCTGACAAAATACGTCTAAGCTGGTAGTAAGTGTGAAAACGGTAAACAGACCTAATCAGTTTGTTTGAGTGATTCAAGTGGTCTGTAAATGAAACACCACAGCCTGTAGTTGAGCATAGTATAGCAAAGTTGAGTTGGTTTTGAAACATCTGTAGTGGACTTGAAGACCACTTTCTTGCAGTAGAGTCATCTGTTATTGGAGGGTTTAGGTAATGGTCAAACGGATTTGGTACTTTGACTTGAAATAGATCTTGTTCAGACACAGCTATGTCGAGTTGATTTAGTTGAATTATTTTCTGTTCATAAGTAGGTGCAACATTGTATTTGGCATCCACATTAAATTGAAATGCGTTTGTTGTGGCAATGGTTGGTGATTTAAATTCCATCCTTTTTATATGAGATAATAAAAATGTTTATTACCTTAACAAATCTTGACACAAGCAAACCAGTGTGGTTAACTAATGGGATTGATAATCGAGATGGTTGCAAGGCTGTAGCTATTCATGAAATGTTTTATATTGTAAAGTGGTTTAATGTAACAGATGATATAAATTATAAAGTATCTTTTTATGATATGACTGAAACTTTACCAGCAGGGTATTATGACTTTTGTACTATAGCTGAATGGTTTCAAAGTAAATTTAAAATTAAAGCAATTTTAAATCCAGCTAACCTACTTGTTACATTAGAATTTCCAAAAGATAGTCATTTTTCTTTATCAAATGGTCTTGTAACTTTACTTGGTTTTAATTGCACATTTATATCTGGAGATGATGAAGATTGGAAACTGACAGATTTAGGTCTATTTGCACCCAGAAAAAAAAATAACTGGCAGATGCCCTGTTTATTTGGCAGTACACACAGTATTTAATGTGCATTTGAAAGAACTAAACACGACTGAAAATGTACACAATGGAAAACCATCAACTTTGTTGAGATGTGTGCCAGCAGGAACTGCTCCTTATTGTGAAAGTGTAGTTGTTAGATTTCCTAATTTACAGTTTAAGAAATTAGGTTCTAGTTTCTTTGAGTCACTGAGTATATCTGTAACTAATCAGGATGACAAACCAGTTGTTATGCATGATTTTAGTGTTGTGTTAGAAGTTAAATAATTTTATTTTTGTTTATAAAAAATGAGTGGTGGTCCAAAGCCTAGAATCATACCAGTTGCATGTCCGGTAACAGAGTTAAAAGATTTGGCAGACGTACAGGATTTTGAGAAAGAGGGAGAAATTGGAGAAATATATGGTTTTGAACTTGATTCGAATGGCATGTACAAGAGAAGAGTAATCGATGACATGAAAGATGGCACAGAGAGACCGATTCCTAAACTTGGTCAGCTACGTGATGTTACTGTACCTACTCCTGTAAATAATGTGCCCTACAACTTAATACATGTGGGAAATAAGAGGGTTGTTTCACCTGTGCCACCTGTGCCTGCACCGCCACCAACAATTGACTGGGACATAAAGATTGAATTTATTAGTCCTTATGTATACACTGATGACGAAGGTGCCTTAGTGTTTAGGAAGGTTGTTAACTCTGGGCCGCTGACTGTAAGCCTTGTTCCAAGTTTTGCTTCAGATGACAATAGCAGAGAAAAACTAAAAGTTGAAAATTATGAGAGACGGCGGTATCTTCTTACGCACAGGAAGGGTAGGTCTGATGCAAAGGTCGTGTTTGCACCAGCAAACTTTTCCATCGCAAGAGAAGCAACAATAGTATTTGAAATTATCATGAGATCTGTAGCTACTGCAAAAGAGACAAATATTGCGCAGGGAATTAAACTTACATGGAATGACACAGTGGCAGAGTCATCAAAGGTCTTTATTGCTATTACAAAAAATAATGATGTTATTAATGTTTCGAGCAGTAATCCCGCTGTCAAGGTGGTGGTCGACAAAACAACTTTTGTTTTTCTAAATTTTATAAAACTAGAACACATTGATCTTGTTTCATTTTATTATGCCAGCAAATTGTATACTTTTGAAGAGTTGCAAAATGTAATTGCTGATTAAATAAAAAATATTTGGTAATAAAAAAAATGGTAAACTTCTATCCACAACTACCGACGCTTGAGCCAACTGAAACAAATGTGATGACTAAAACAATGCTTGCGCCTGATCCACAGGTGACAGCTGTGCCAATTGCTTCAGATAAAACATTACCAGCAGATGCATTCAGATTAAATAATATTACAGATGCAATTAAATATTTGGAGAGTGAAGAAGCTAGGTACTCACGGTGTAAAAGGAGGTACAAGTCAGTATTTAATTCTGTTCAAAACACTTCTATGGCTATTGGTGCAGTTTCGACCGGATTATCTGTAGGGGGTATTGTTCTGTTTGCCACAGGAATTGGAAGTTTGCCTGGAATAGCAATTGAGGGTCTTAGCGTTGCTACATGCCTGGCTTGCTTTGGTTTGGAAGCCCTAAACAAGAGGTTTCACACAAAATTAGAAAAACATGAAGCATTGAGTACGCTTGCTGGTGCAAAGCTGAGCAGTATGAAACTTATTATCAGTAAGGCATTGAATGATAATTTTGTTGATGACGAAGATTTTAAGCGCGTCCAATGATTGTACATTGCTTAACGTCCCGACAGCAACAAGGCTTTCTCAGGACGTGCCTGCACTGCTTGTGAAAAAAACCAAAAAAACAGAACAGTGAATGTATGTCGCCAGCCGGTCAAATACATTAAATAAACCTAACACATGGGGCCTAAATAAAGCTAAGACCATTTAGCAACACACATCCAATATCAAGAGCTACAGGCAGTGCAGACAGTAGGGAGAGTTTTAAAAAGGCAAATACAGGTGAATGGACAAAGGGTAGACAGAAACATGCCCCAGAATAGAGAGAAAAACCCACCCTGTGGGGCTGACCAGGGTGACCCTGGGAACTAAAAAATATCTAACCCCACCCAAGTCCCCCAGGGCAGACCCGGGTGGGGTTTTAAGCGCGTCCAAGATGATTTAAATAATTACAAAAAACAGAAGTCTGAAATACAAAATAAAATGCGTAATCAATCACCCGTGAATATTGAAGAACTGAAGGCCAGTTTTTTAGCAGAGGGAAAAAGGATAGGGGTACAGGAAACCACAGAAAAGCTACACAATCTTTTAAACAAATAAAAATCAGATTTGGTAATCGTTTATTATTTCATTACACTTCACAGAGAGATGTCATGCCACTTACACAGTTTAATTATTTAATCCCATCAGCACCACCACCAGAATATTATTGATAAAAAAAAGTTTTTAGTTGCCCTTGTGTCTTAATAAAAAAGATTTAGTATACGTGACTAGAGTCAAGTTGTTATTAAGTACTTGTAAGTAGTTAGGGTAAGTAATTAATAGGTTCTTAATGGTAAGTAGTTAATAAGTTTCTATTGTAACTCATTTTAAGGTAACCTAAAGTTAGTTGTAACTTAAAATTAAAACAAAACTTATCTTTTAGGTTTAGATGATGTTTCTTAACACATAAATCCATTTCTAGCAAAACACATCTTGCTTTCAAAATGACTGCACAACCTTGCTTTCAAAATGACTACACAACCTTGTTTTCACAACCTGTAAAGACGACTGCATGGAGCAAACTAGTCAGCCTAAGCTGAGACCACTCATGACAAGCAAACACCCTTTGTCAGTGCCCACGTCATCAGTCCTGTTCCTGTTCAAACTGGTTTGTTTATGCCTGATTTGAGTGCAGAATAAAATCAGTAGACAAAACCAGGCAGTCTAACAAGCAGAGATATAAAACACCACTCTTACCACTTTTGACTCTCACTTTGTGTATGCATGGAGTGGAAATAAATTACTGTGCCAGCATGAAGTTAAAGGTTTTTGCAATGTGGTTATGACACAGCAGTTTTCTCAGGTACAAACTCGGTCAGCATTGTCGAGTGTGGTATTGAATAACAGTCAGGCCCAGCACCTCGAGTGCTGTGTAAACAGTCATTGCAGTTTCTCTCAAGTGTAGTGTAAACACAGTCAGCAGTTTCTCAAGTACATTGAATAATAACAGTCAACATTAAACACTCCCCTCAGCATAAAATACAAGAAAGATCTTAACTTAAAGCTTTTCTCTGTTTTCCAACAGGTTGCAAACTCATTTTAACTCTGTGTCTGTAAAGACTTCATGGTGTTTATACATAGAGTGAGTCAGGTTCGTCAGTGCATGTAATGTTGACATAAGTACAGGCCTCTCTTTGTGAAAAAGGGTTGGGGTTGTCTGTGTGTGTGTGTGTTGGAGTTGGCTATTTTGCATTTGATGGAAATAAAAATAAATCTGTGAATACGTATTGTAGTGTGATACATATCCTGGCTGGTAGAGTGCATTTTTAAAGATTACTAGTCCTGACATGAATAATTGCAGCACTTCATGGTATATCTGAATAGAGGTGGATTTCAGACAAGTGTAGACATGAGGTGTTTGTGTATGTGATAGCTCCAGGGTTATCAGCACTGGTTTGACCAGGGTGTTTGGTTGATTTTTTTTTTTGTCTATGGGGAAGGGGGATGGAGGGGAACACAATGAGTTAACCCCTTAAAAATGTGGCTGTTTAAATAATAATGATTTAGGGGTAACTTCCAATGGTATTTACTCTGTGTGGGAGACATGGACAATGGAGGGTCAAAAAGATATAATCAAGGGGTTAACTCAGTCATTGTGTTAATGATGCTTTAGTCCACTCAGTATTACTCTCTCTGGAAGTATGGTGGTGCAGCTGGTTTGCGAAACCTCAACATCAAAGATTGGTTCATGTACAACATTGTTGTAACCTTTGGCATTCTTTTTGTCTCCTCCTGCACGCATGTATCGCCTATAATCCCGCTTGATGTTGTTAAGCGTTCTCTGTTTAACTTGTACTCACTCATGTGGAGCTCTTTGTAGCCGACTTTTCGAAGCAGTACACCAGAGACAAGGGTGGACCCCTTGTGCTCCTGAGAGACCAAAGAGTTTGAGGAGAAAATCGTAATCGCCAAACAGAAATACACGTATCTGTTTTTCTTTCCATTTCATGGTTTGGAGAAGCGACACCTGCTCTTTAAACGGCTGCAAAATTGTTTTTCATGACTGTCTTTACAGTTAGCCATACACACCAAAAACGTATTGTGTTTAGAGTTAGGGTTTTGGAGATTAGCAACTTGAAGCATTGTTTTATAACTGTTACCGCCATGATCTCCTACTAGTTTTATCCAAATTTCATCATTTGGTATTTGTTCATGCCATTCAAGAAGATTTGCAGCTTCAAACTTGTCAAGCAGTTCAGGAACAAAATGTGTGAGATCCTCTATGTAGGCGACAGGCGTTTTCTGGCTTTTTTTCTTGTTTGTGACTTTGTTTTCAAAGGTCAGATTCTTTTGTTCAATGGTCACTGTGCCACAGAGCGCTTCTTTCTGGGTCTGTCTTTCCTTTTTTTCACTTTCAAGTTTGACACCAATACTTCTCATGAAGCGTTTGTATGTTCTGTACTTGGACCAGCTTAATCCTAGATTGGTTCTCAGAGCAATACCCTGTTTTCTACAGACATACACGGATCGCCTATGGCCTGCTCTGTCTAATATTGCAGTCATTTTTTAATTTCTTTCTCGTCTTAACTCGTCAGTTATTTGTTCAGCTTCGTCCACTTCTGATCCGCCAGACATATTTGCTCTAGCACGGGCTAATACCTTTGACCTTCTTCGTATTACGGCTGATGATGCCCCTGTTGTTGGTTTTCTTGGTTTTGGTATGTGCATAAAATACAAAGGCTGTCCTCCAGTCTTGCAACGGATTGTGGCATCAGCTGATTCATTAAGCATTGTGCGGTTTAGTGCCGTCTGATATTTTTCTTCCTCCTTTGTCAATGGCATCTGCAGTTCCTGGACAGGTCGAAGGCTGGGTCGTTTGATATGTGGCTATATCGACACCAGTTTTTTCAATGGGTGAAATGGCTATTTCATGCGTCCGCTTGGCTGGTGGAGATGGGGTCCACACTCTTTGTAACGGCGACGTTTGAGCATCGACTTTGCATGGCGTTTTACGGGGAGTAGACATCGGGGGAATGAAAACTTGTATACCACTATCACCTTCATTAGTGCTGTTATTAGTGTCAGTGTTATGAGTGTCACTGTGACATTCTTCCCATGTGCACCCTTCGCTGGTCTTCCTCCTTTACCTAGCTGCATGAAATGAACGCACGCGACACATTCTTCAACACTCGTATTTGGATCGAACATGGTCCAAATGTGTTGCGATGAGGCAATATCAGACGCCGCATTTCGCGTTGTCTCCGCAGACACACTTGTTTCAGAGTCTATCCGTTTCATCCGACTACAGCAACTACTACACATTGTTTTGGAGTGCATCAGGTCTTTGTCTTCCTGGATATTAATTCCATAACACTTGTGGATTAAGTGTTCATATTTGATACAAAGATATGACTTTTTATCACCGTGTTTTTTTTTGTGATCTCCCGCCACATATTCTGCACAATGCATTTAGTCGCAGTGCATGGAACACACCTGTGTGTACACAGACTGTATGCGTTTCATCAGACTCCATCATGATCAAAAGTTAAATCAAAAGTACATGTACACGGTTCACTGTTACACTATTTCCCGAGAAAGAAACGTGACTATCTCCTCAATAGTATCCGTGTAACTAAGCCCTCACTTTCCCCAATTCGGCCGGGAGTGTACTAAGGCAGGCGCCTGGTACTTGTCTGTAGACACTTGTCAGTGACCTCATTAACCACCCTCCTGCTTCCGTCCCCCAGCGCGTAGCGAAAATCCGGTAAGTGATACTTACTGTAGGCATGCTGACCCTTATGCATGCAAGAGTGTTTCGTTGGGAAAAGTTACGTCTTCGTGTTATAGCTGTGGGAACTTTGTCAATTTCACAACAAACACCGGCATCGTACATCAACAAATTCTCGTTCTCTTTATTTTCACCATAATCTGCTACACAAGTGCAAGTCGTAATGTTGTCATGTTTGGTATCAGTGTGTAGGTGAAAACTTCATCTTTTGAACGATGCTGCTTTCACAACAGTCACTTTAGGCTGAGATGTGTTATGAATACAAACGTGTAGGTAGTTGTTATAGCGCAGAGCGCCGGACACGCTGTGTACTGCTCAGTTGCAAGTGCGAAATAAATAGAATGAGCGAGCGAGAGTGGAATGTGACCTCGCCGCGCCTTATCTCTCTGGCAGCCTGAAGCGAACTAAGTGTCAGCTGTGGTAAAGGTGTGAGGGGGCTGTTCTCAGTCTACTCCAACAGTGTCAGGGTATGTGGCATTGTTATGTTTTAGCTGCGCGACTCACTCGGGTGACATTTAACAGCTGTGCTTCCAACTTGCGACAAGTCGCTGGCTAGGACTTCGACGCTGAACTGTGGTTAGCGTAGCTGGGCACGACATAATTTTTATTGAGTTACTTCGCTGTCAGAGTCTGATGTAGGCCTCCCTTTGTTCATTTGCATGCTATGGAAAGTGCTCCGTCCTGCCCCATCTCAAAGCCTAACCGCAAATTTTCAATATGGTAGGCAAAAAAAAAAAAAAAGAAAGACATGGCACCGAGTTAACTCCTTCTACCCCAGCAAGATAAGGATCAACCATGATAGTTCAAGGGTGGTGCCAGAATAGCGTGGCGCCTATGGGCTGACTCACCGACTGACCGCCTATGGGCGCCAAGCTATTCTGGCATCACCCTTGAACTATAATGGTCGATCTGTGTCCTGCACTGCAACGCAGTCTTCAGAGGACGACTTCAAAATTTGGGGAATTGGGTCTTGGGGTAAACTGAGTTAACACACTATACTTGTATATAGCCTGTAGTCACTGATTTTGTGCTGGTCAACCCTGGCACGACTACAAATATTACATGTGGCAGTTTGTTCTGTGATTAACCTGTACAGAGTTAGCCGTTCAGTTACTGTGTAAGGTGCATTGCATAATTTAAAACCAGCTTATATGCGAGAAAAACTTCAAAAATGTGGTAGAAGGACATGCTCACATGTGTACTTAGCTGTCCAAATTGCGTTTTGTTTTGTTCGTATTTCTATGCATTTTACTTGCTTCGCAGTCACCTTTTCTGCCTAGCCATGTTTGATAATATAAGCTATTGGTCGGAGGGGTTCGCTACACGGACTTTTGTAGGCCTGAGGGAGGTACAAAAAATCATTGTACCCCTCAGGCATTTGGCCTTCGGGGTACAATGATTCCTTTGACCTCCCGAAGGCCTACAAAAGTCCGTGTAGCGAACCCCTCCGACCAATAACGTATTTGTTTTCCTTCCTCCATTTATTGTTTAGAAAAAATCCAGTTTATGAAGACGGCCGCTTCTGTGGCGCATAGGTTACACCATTGAATATACATGTTCTGCCGGGAATTCCCAGTCTTTACGAGACAGAGTGTGACGTAGCATGATTCCGTGTGAAGAAGCGCAAGTTTCGCGAGTAAAAAGCTAATCTTGGCTTTTGTACAGAATGATTCAAGCTGCAATGTCTACAAAAGGTCATCAAAGTATGACAGTGACGGTGCTTCTTGACTGCTGTGTGATTCAGAAAAATTAAGAACTTTGTGATGAAGCGATCAGCATTTGACCACTGATGTGACAGCTTGTGCATGGTGCCTTGTGCTTTTCAGTAGATTCAGGATGACTGATCGGGATGCTTCGAGTGTGCAGCAGATTGTCATTGTTATATTCTAAAGTGTCATATGTGTTTGGATATATCTGGAAAAAGAAATACAAAAAAAAAAAAAAAAAAAAAAAACCCACTTGTTAACAGCAGGACTAGTGCTGAGATGGATTTGAAGGTACTTTAGGATTTTAGGACTATTTTAGTGCGTTTTTTCCAGCTATTTTGTCGAACCGAGTTGCTATCAAGACTCAAAAACGAGGTCCTAACACGTCATAAAACGTCCACCATTTTTCGCTATGTCAGATAGTCTTCGAAAATTCATGAGATGTTTTTCTTCAGATAGTCCCGCATTGAGTGACGTGAAGAGAGAACTTTGGCAATAGCGTGCTTTGTGTATAGTGTTGCCGGGTGTGTATTTTCGTTCTAGTTCTTGAATTTGTTGCTCTGTGCTTTGGTAAAATTGTGGCATGTTGGTGGCTGAGCAGACGACAGTGTGTTGCCAGTTTGTAAGGATTGCTGTCTCCGATTGGTTAAAAAAAACTCGGAAGCTATTTTTGTTCCATGGTTTCCCGAACTTTGAAAATGTCTCGGTGCATGGCGATGAAATGGATTTGGCGAAGGCTTTTGCTGTTTGCGCTGTGTAATTAGTGGTGAAATATTGTATAAGTTGGCTCGTCGTAAAAAAAATAAGGCAGGACGTCAGACTTGCTCTGAAAAGTTCATCTTTTGTGCAGCCACATTTCCACCCACTTTTAGGTTCATTTTTTGTTGTTGTCTAAGACATGTTTTAAAATGTTGAGTGAGTTAGTTATTTGGGTTTAATGCCGAGCAGGTGACTAAGGCCATCTCATGGCGGGTAAAATGTTAAGCATCATGCACATGCACAGTATTTTATTTTACCCCAACACCGAAATCCCCAAATTTTGAAGTTGTCCTCTGAAGACTGCATTGCAGTGCAGGACACAGATCGACGATGAGAGTTCAAGGGTGATGCCAGAATAGCTTGGCGCCCATAATCTCCTAGTCTTACAAAATAAAAGGGCTGTACATACACACACACACACATCTAACTTGGAAGTAATATAAACATTTATTAACAGACTTGTTGCAAAACAACACTTCCAGCAATTTTCAAGCTCTTTTCGCCAAGTTTCCACGCCTTCTCTTTGAACTGTACAGCATTTGTCTTTATTTTCGAACACTTCTCACAAGCTTGTATCACTGATTTTCTAAGCACAAAGCTGGAAAGCTTGCGTCACTGACGATTGAAGTGTCGCCAAATTGCACACATCACAGCTATCTATAGCTGCTATGGTGTTGCCAACATGGTTATTTTCTGTCCCACTCCTCCCTCTCCTTGCGCTCTTTGATCACCTCCTCAATGTAGGGCTGGAGGTACTTGACGTCCTGTCACCAGAACAGATGGAGAGAGATGAAATATAGAGATCTGATAGATCCCTAAATCAATAATGCTGTATCGATAGTTCTAAATCAGGGTAAATTACGTACATAATTACGTTACGGTCCAAGATTTCCTGTCTCCCTTCAATATGTTGGCTTTCCTTAGAAATCGTGACTAGACAGTGTGAACAGCTGATTCACTCCAGGTAATAAGTGCGCAGAAGAAGCTTTCTTGTTAAATGCCACCATTGACTTTATACCTGGTTAGTTAGTTATTTGGGTTTAACGCCGAGCAGGCGACTAAGGCCATCTCACGGCGGGATGGGTAAAAATCTGGTCAGCCACACTAAAAGCAAGGTCTTAAGACAAGATGTAAATATAGATTAAAAATCTCAGGCTAAAATGTTGCACATGTCTTTAAAAGAAACATCTACAGACTCTCAAAAAGGGCAAATAAAAAGATTCACATAGTCTATGAATGCTCAGATTTTGTTAAAAATATTGCATGCTCGCAAGAAATTGAAGATTTTGTCCGGGGGAACATCCCGGAACAAAACCTTCAAGGAGTCTGCTGTGAAGTGTTTATATCTGGTGTCAATTAGGTCAGCACAATACAGCAAAAAGTGTCGAACAGAAAACTGCTCATCACAGGCAAAACACCATGGACGCTCATCCTGTTTAAGTAAGTAAGAGTGCGTAACATACGTGTGCCCGATGTGGAGCCGAGCAAGGACAGTCTCCTCACGGTGGCTGCCGCAGCGGAAAGGTAGACTGTCGGACAACGTAGGAAGAGCTTCATGAAGCTTGTTCCCTTCCTCTTTGTCCCACTCAGACTGCCACTCGCGGCCTATGTACGCACTAATCACAGGTTTAAAATCACTAAAAACAGTCTGTGTGTCAGGGACAGGGTCACTGCGGACACTGTTGGCAGCAGAATCTGCAATTCTGTTGCCTTTGATGCCCACATGGCCTGGGGCACAAATAAAAATGATGTCATAATATTCTTTCATCAAATCTGCGTAGAGCTCTCTAATCTGCACCAGCAGTGGGTGGTCTGTTCCCGCGCCCTGAAGGGCCTGCAGGGCAGAAAGAGAGTCAGACAGAATCAGGAAGTTCCGTTCCCGAGACTGATAGGCATGCTTGAGTGCCAGCAGAATTGCCTGCAGTTCTGCACTAAATACAGAGGAATGGTCAGGTAGGCGGAGCTTAAATGGGCGTCTAGGATGGCGAGAGGACACTGCAGACGCAGCCACTCTCCCATCCTCAGACTTGGACCCATCTGTATAAAGACAATAGCCAGGAAAACTTGAAAGGAGTTCATTGAGGCTCTGTTGGTATATGGCTGGTGGAGTACAATCCTTCTTGTGGGCGGTCAAGTCCAGCAAAATGTCAGGAACTGGTAGTAGCCAGGGTGGAGTGACGTGTTGCAGAGATTCCGAAACTTTGTCCAGGTCCACTCTGGCCGCCTGCAGATGAGGTCGGACACGGAAGGAAAGTGGACGGACAGCTCCCGGATGGGCATTGTAAATCTCTGCAAACGACGGGTTAAAAACACAATCATAGGCAGGATTGTCTGGATGGGCCTTCAGCTTCAGAACGTAGCTGAGCATGAAGCGGATGCGGCGGAGCCTGAGAGAAGGCTCCCCGGCCTCGGCATACAGACTAGGAACTGGAGATGTCCTGAAGGCCCCTAGAGATATGCGCAGACCTTGATGGTGAATTGTGTTCAGACGCTGTAGAACAGACTTGGAAGCCGAGCCATATACCACAGAGCCGTAATCCAGTTTGGACCGAACAAGGGCCCGGTACAGTCGAAGTAAGACAATGCGGTCTGCACCCCAGTCAGTACGACCAACGACACGAAGAATGTCGAGTGCCTTCTCAGTTCTGACAAGAGGTTCTAAGGTAGTTAACATGGTTGCAGAAGGTCAATCTTTTGTCAAAGATGACCCCCAAAAACTTTGCCTCTTCGGCCACCTGAATTGGCACTCCAGCAATGCTCAGGCTAGGTTTTGGAAAAAATTTCGTCTGATTAGTAAAATGCACACAGACTGTATTGGAGGGCGAGAACCTGAATCCGTTGAGAGACACCCACCCCTGGATGCGATCAACGCACAGCTGCAAGCGTCTCTCAAGGGACGCAAGTCCTCGACCTCGTGCACACAAAGCAAAGTCGTCCACAAACAAAGAGCATTCAGAATCATCCTTGACGGCCTTTACAATGTTATTTATTTTAATGCTAAATAAAACAGGAGATAGAATGCTGCCCTGCGGGACACCCATCTCCTGTTCAAAGGAGTCGGAGAGGGTGGAGCCCACACGGACATGGAACGACCTGTTAGACAAAAAATTGTGAATAAAAACAGGCAGGTGCCATTTAAAACCCATGTCTGACAAATCAGACACTAAACCATACTTCCAGGTAGTGTCATATGCCTTTTCAAGATCAAAGAAAATTGCATAGACATGCTGCTTGTTGACAAAAGCATCTCGAATAAAAGACTCAAAGCGGACTAGATGGTCAGTTGTACTACGGAAGCGCCGGAAACCGCACTGGAGGTCTGTGATGAGACCACGTGACTCAAGATGCCACACCAGTAGGGCGTTGACCAAGCGTTCCATAGTCTTACATAAACATGATGTCAAAGCTATTGGCCGGTAGTTGCCCGGGTCGGAAGGATCCTTACCCGGCTTGGGGATTGGCACAACCCTGGCGCCAAGATGGCGGAAAATGACCGGTTATCCAGAGGGAGGCGAACAGAGGCCAGTTAGCTTTCTTGAGATTCCAGCGCCCCACCGGCGAATCCTCCTCACAACTGACCGATGACAGAACTACTGGGAAGTGGTCACTACCACACAGGTCGTCGTGAACCTTCCAGTCAAAGTCCAGCATGAGAGAAGGATCACACACAGTGAGGTCTAGAACAGAACTAGATCCTGAACCTGAGTTAGAGTATGTAGGTGAGCCATCGTTAAAGACGCATAGGTTAAGTTGAGAAAAAACATCTTCTAACATCTGACCTCTGCCATCATAGTGGTCACTGCCCCATGAAATCCCCCATGAGAATAAAGGGAGGGAGCAGTTGATCTTACTTACTTACTTACGCCTGTCACCCCTACCCGGGTATAGGCCGTCGACGAGAGACCTCCAGCAACTCCTGTCCTGTGCTTCTCCTTCCGATTCTACGCCAGGTGGTTCCCAGTCTCTTGATGTCTGCTTGGAGGTCTCGACGCCAGGAGTTTCTCGGCCTACCTCTTTTCCTCTTTCCCTGGGGGTTCCATGACAATGCCTGCCTAGTGATACTGGAAGCTGGCTTTCTCAGACTGTGACCGATCCATCCCCATCTTCTTCGCCCAATTTCATTCTCTGCTGTTATCTGCTCTGTTCTCTCCCAGAGTCTGACGTTGCTGATCTTCTCTGGCCAGTGGATTTTCAAAATTCTTCTAAGGCAACTGTTCACGAAGGTCTGTACTCTGTTGACTGTGGTTTTTGTCAATCTCCAAGTCTCTGCTCCATATAGGAGAACTGCTTTTACATTGGAGTTGAAAATCCGGACTTTGGTGTGTTGTGACAGCTCTCTGGAACTCCACACTTTTTTCAGCTGGAGAAAGGCTGCTCTGGCTTTACCGATTCGTGCTCTGACATTGCATCAGTGCCGCCTTTTTTGTCTATGATGCTCCCGAGATAGGTGAAGGACTCCACCTCCTCCAACGGGGTGCCAGCAAGCAAGACTGGTTCTTCCCTGGTTGCGTTCAACCTCATTGTCTTTGTTTTCTGTTTGTGAATGGTGAGGCCCACTTGGGACGAGATGTCAGCAAGCCTCGTGGTCTTGTCCTGCATTTGTTGATGAGTGTGGGACAGTAATGCCAAGTCGTCTGCAAAATCGAGGTCGTCAAGCTGTGTCCACAGTGTCCACTGTATTCCACGTCGTCTGTGCTCTTTTGTCATCTTCATGACCCAGCCTATGGCCAGTAGGAAGAGGAACGGAGACAGCAGACACCCCTGCCTGACACCAGTTCTGACCTGGAGCTCCCTGGTGAACTGCCCTTCGTGGATCACGCGACATGTCATGCCATCGTAGCTGCTCTTGATCAGGCGGACGAGCTTTGTGGGTACACCGTAGTGTCGGAGTTTCCACAGAGTCTCTCGGTCCACGCTGTCAAATGCTTTCTCATAATCCACAAAGTTGACGTACAGCGGGGAGCTCCACTCCAGAGACTGTTCCACGATGATGCGGAGAGTGGCGATCTGGTCTGTACATGATCAGTTCTTCCTGAATCCTGCTTGCTGGTCTCTCAGCTGGGGGTCAACGGCCCTTTTCATTCTCTCTAGGATGATCCTGTTGAAGACCTTTCCTGGTACTGACAGCAAGGTGATTCCTCTGTAGTTGGAACACTTGCTGAGGTCGCCTTTCTTGGGAAGCTTGATTAGGTACCCCTCCTTCCAGTCAGCTGGCATCACCTCCTCTTCCCAGATCTTTCCAAACAGTGGGTACAGCATCTCCACTGTTGTCTCTAGGTCTGCTTTCGGAGACTCCGCTGGGATGCCATCTGGCCCTGCTGCTTTGCCATTCTTCAAAAATGCCACTGCTCTTCTGATCTCTTCCCGGCTGGGTCTGTCACAGCTGATGGGTAGGTCGGTCTCTGCCGGCTGGATGTCGGGGGGGGGGGGGGGGGGGGGGGGGGGGGTCGGGGTTGGGTGGGCTAGGTCTGTTCAGTAACTCTTCAAAATACTCGGCCCATCTGTCGAGTTGGTCTGCTCTGTCTGCAATAGGCTTGCCTTCTTTGTCTTTTACTGGTCTTTCTGTATGGCCATACTTACCCGACAATCTTCTGGTAATGTCATAGAGATGTTTCATGTTGCCGCTGCCTGCTGCCTTTTCTGCCTCTGCTGCCAGACTGTCTGTGTAGGCCCTGTTGTCTGCCCTGATACTCCTCTTCACCTCGCGGTTGGCTTCCGAGTATTCCTCCTGTGCCCTTACTTTGGCTGCTCTCGTGCGACTGTTGTTGACCGCTGCTTTCTTCTGCTTCCTCACTTCTATCTTCTTCAAGGTCTGCGACGACAGCCAGTCCTTGTGATGGTGTTTCCTGAACCCTACAGTGTCTTTGCAGGTTGAGTTCAGCGCCTCTCTAACTGCCTTCCACTGCTGCTCTGTGGTGACCGCCTCCTCTTCATTTACTAGCTCCTGTAGTGCTTGAAACCGGTTGGACAGCACCAGTTTGAACTCTTCTCTAACCCCAGTTTCTCTCAGGAGGCCTACATTATAGCGCTGTCTTCTTGTTGTCTCTGTGCGGCTTTTCTTTAGCTTGAGCTTCATTCTTAAGGTAAGCAGATGGTGGTCTGAGGCGACATCTGCTCCCCTCCTCACTCGAACATCTTGAAGGGATCTTCTAAATTTCTTGCTAATGCAGATATGGTCGATTTGGTTCTCTGTTGTATGGTCAGGTGAGACCCAAGTTGCTTTGTGTATTCTTCTGTGTGGGAAGATGCTGCCTCCAATGACAAGTCGGTTTAGAGCACAAAAGTCTACAAACCTCTCCCCGTTCTCACTCATCTCCGAGCCTAGTCCCTGTCTCCCCATCACCTCTTTGTATCCGGCGTTGTCCTCCCCTATTTTGGCATTAAAATCGCCCATGACGATGGTGATGTCTCGCTCCGCACATTTGTCCACGGCACTCTGGAGTCGGTCGTAGAACTCTTGTTTCTCTTCCTCGTCACTGTCATTGGTGGGCGCATAACACTGGATGACGTTCAGCTTGAGCTTTTTCTTGGTTCTAAAGGCTGCTGTGATAATTCTTGGCCCAAGAGGTTCCCAGCCCATCAGCGCTCTCTGTGCCACTGGTGACAGCATGAATGCTACTCCTTCTGTATGGGGGGCATTCTCCTCTTCATGACCTGAATACAGAATCATCTCCCCACTTAACAGCCTTTTCTGGCCAGACTGCGTCCATCTGGCTTCACTGATACCTAGCAGGGAAAGGTTGTACTTTTGCATTTCCGCTGCCATCTGGGCGGCCTTGCCGCTCTGGTACATGGTCTTGACGTTCCATGTGCCCATGGTTGTGTCCCTGGATAGAGAGAGGCAGCTTGGTCTTGTGGCTTCCAAAGACTTCCGGCTTTCACCACAGGATGTCATAAGTCTTCTGGTAGAAGAACATTCCTCCTCCTTTTGTAGCTATTTCCTTTTTTGCAGGGTGGGGAAGCTACCCCCACGCCCAACCCCCTTACTAGGAGGACCAGGGGTTTTCTGTCGGGGTCACCTTCCCTTAGACCATGTTGGTTCACGGCACCTTATTTCATTCGGTGCACCCCTCTCACGAGGGACCCCCTATCCACCACCCAGGGGACGCACCTCAACGCCGTATGGTCCCAGCGCGAGGTCTTCTCATTAGTAGCCAAATTTTATGTAGCCCCGTTAGCATCGACACCTGTCTTTAGGCTGTCGCAGCTCGGGTTACCTTGAAGAAGACCATAACCGTATGCAGTATTTACCTGCCACCATCACTGCGGGTCAGTAGCAATGATATTTTTAACTTAGTAGATCAACTGCCTCGCGCTGGGACCATATGGCGTTGAGGCGCGTCCCCTGGGTGGTGGATAGGGGGTCCCTCGTGAGAGGGGTGCACCGAATGAAATAAGGTGCCGTGAACCAACATGGTCTAAGGGAAGGTGACCCCGACAGAAAACCCCTGGTCCTCCTAGTAAGGGGGTTGGGCGTGGGGGTAGCTTCCCCACCCTGCAAAAAAGGAAATAGCTACAAAAACGCCGACGAAAAGACTAACAGTAATTCCTTTCCTGGAGGTTAGTTAGTTATTTGGGTTTAACGCCGAGCAGGCGACTAAGGCCATCTCACGGCGGGATGGGTAAAAATCTGGTCAGCCAGACTAAAAGCAAGGTCTTAAGACAAGATGTAAATATAGATTAAAAATCTCAGGCTAAAATGTCGCACATGTCTTTAAAAGAAACGTCTACAGACTCTCAAAAAGGGCAAATAAAAAATTCACATAGTCAATGAATGCTCAGATCTTGTTAAAAATATTGCATTCTCTCAAAAAATTGAAGATTTTGTCCGGGGGGACATCCGTATAAAGACGACAATAGCCAGGAAAAATTGAAAGGAGTTCATTGAGGCTCTGTTGGTATATGGCTGGTGGAGTACAATCCTTCTTGTGGGCAGTCAAGTCCAGCAAGATGTTAGGAACTGGTAGTAGCCAGGGTGGAGTGACGTGTTGCAGAGATTCCGAAACTTTGTCCAGGTCCACTCCGGCCGCCTG
Source organism: Semisulcospira habei (assembly GCA_036245525.1). Taxonomy (NCBI): domain Eukaryota; kingdom Metazoa; phylum Mollusca; class Gastropoda; family Semisulcospiridae; genus Semisulcospira; species Semisulcospira habei. The sequence goes on from BTPG01000004.1 coordinate 39,299,920, forward strand.
CAGATGAGGTCTGACACGGAAGGAAAGTGGACGGACAGCTCCCGGATGGGCATCGTAAATCTCTGCAAACGACGGGTTAAAAACACAATCATAGGCAGGATTTTCTGGATGGGCCTTCAGCTTCAGAACGTAGCTGAGCATGAGGCGGATGCGGCGGAGCCTGAGAGAAGGCTCCCCTGCCTCTGCATACAGACTAGGAACTGGAGATGTCCTGAAGGCTCCCAGACATATGCGCAGACCTTGATGGTGAATTGTGTTCAGACGCTGCAGAACAGACTTGGAAGCCGAGCCATATACCACAGAGCCGTAATCCAGTTTGGACCGAACAAGGGCCCGGTACAGTCGAAGTAAGACGATGCGGTCTGCACCCCAGTCAGTACGACCAACGACACGAAGAATGTCGAGTGCCTTCCGACAAGAGGTTCTAAGGTAGTTAACATGGTTGCAGAAGGTCAATCTTTTGTCAAAGATGACCCCCAAAAACTTAGCCTCTTCAGCCACCTTAATTGGCACTCCAGCAATGCTCAGGCTAGGTTCTGGAAAAAATTTCGTCTGGTTAGTAAAATGCACACAGACTGTCTTGGAGGGCGAGAATCTGAATCCATTGAGAGACACCCACCCCTGGATGCGATCAACGCACAGCTGCAAGCGCCTCTCAAGGGACGCAAGTCCTCGACCTCGTGCACACAAAGCAAAGTCGTCCACAAACAAAGAGCATTCAGAATCATCCTTGACGGCCTTTACAATGTTATTTATTTTAATGCTAAATAAAACAGGAGATAGAATACTGCCCTGCGGGACACCCATCTCCTGTTCAAAGGAGTCGGAGAGGGTGGAGCCCACACGGACATGGAACGACCTGTTGGACAAAAAATTGTGAATAAAAACGGGCAGATGCCCTTTAAAACCCATGTCCGACAAATCAGACATTATACCATGCTTCCAGGTAGTGTCATATGCCTTTTCAAGATCAAAGAAAATTGCATAGACATGCTGCTTGTTAACAAAAGCATCTCGGATAAAATTGATTGTACATTGCTTAACGTCCCGACAGCAACAAGGCTTTCTCAGGACGTGCCTGCACTGCTTGTGAAAAAAAACTAAACAGAAAATTGAATGTATGTCGCCAGCCGGTCAAATACATTAAATAAACCTACAACATGGGGCATAAATAAAGCTAAGACCATTTAGCAACACACATCCAATATCAAGAGCTACAGGCAGTGCAGACAGTAGGGAGAGTTTAAAAAAGGCAAATACAGGTGAATGGACAAAGGGTAGACAGAAACACATGCCCCAGAATAGAGAGAAAAACCCACCCTGTGGGGCTGACCAGGGTGACCCTGGGAACTAAAAAATACCTAACCACACCCAAGTCCCCCAGGGCAGACCCGGGTGGGGAATCTCGGATAAAAGACTCAAAGCGGACTAGATGGTCAGTTGTACTACGGAAGCGCCGGAAACCGCACTGGAGGTCTGTGATGAGACCCTGTGACTCAAGATGCCACACCAGTCGGGCGTTGACCAAGCGTTCCATAGTTTTACATAAACATGATGTCAAAGCTATTGGCCGGTAGTTGCCCGGGTCGGAAGGATCCTTACCCGGCTTGGGAATTGGCACAACCACAGCCTGGCGCCAAGATGGCGGAAAATGACCGGTTATCCAGATATGGTTAAAGGCCTTGAGAAGTACAAGGAGTGAATCCTCAGGCAGATGTGTTATGAGCTGATAATGGATGGTATCTAATCCAGCAGCAGAGTCAGTACATTTCTGCATGGCTTGCTGCAATTCTGAAAACGTAAAAGGGGCATTATAGTCTTCCAAGTTATCCGATATAAAATCACAAGCACAAGATTCTCGCTTCTCCTTCTCTCTCTTAAAGAAAGGTGAATAATGCTCTGTTGAAGAATTATGGGCAATGGTGGAGGCAAGCAAATTGGCCACAGCCTTTTTATCTGTGACCAAACTGGCACCATCTCTAAGATGGCCGACAGAAGCCGAGCCACCCCTGCCCCTAATTCTTCGAACAGCCTTCCAGACTTTTTGGGACGGAGTCCTAGAAGATAAAGATGAGACGAAGCGTCTCCAGGAAGCACGGCGTTCACGTTTAAAAATATAACGGGCTTTCGCCCGCTGTCTTTTAAAGGTTAAAATATTTGCTTGCGATGGATTACGAAATGCACGTCGCTGAGCAGATTTGCGCGATGTTTGGGCCTTGCGGCACTCTTCATTGAACCATGGTACTCTCGGCTTCCGAGGGAGTGATGTGGAAGTCATTGGAGGCAGCATCTTCCCACACAGAAGAATACACAAAGCAACTTGGGTCTCACCTGACCATACAACAGAGAACCAAATAGACCATATCTGCATTAGCAAGAAATTTAGAAGATCCCTTCAAGATGTTCGAGTGAGGAGTGGAGCAGATGTCGCCTCCGACCACCATCTGCTTACTTTAAGAATGAAGCTCAAGCTAAAGAAAAGCCGCACAGAGACAACAAGAAGACAGCGCTATAATGTAGGCCTCCTGAGAGAAACTGGAGTTAGAGAAGAGTTCAAACTGGTGCTGTCCAACCAGTTTCAAGCGCTACAGGAGCTAGTAAATGAAGAGGAGGCGGTCACCACAGAGCAGCAGTGGAAGGCAGTTAGAGAGGCGCTGAACTCAACCTGCAAAGACACTGTAGGGTTCAGGAAACACCATCACAAGGACTGGCTGTCAGCACAGACCTTGAAGAAGATAGAAGTGAGGAAGCAGAAGAAAGCAGTTGTCAACAACAGTCGCACGAGAGCAGCCAAAGTAAGGGCACAGGGGGAATACTGGGAAGCCAACCGCGAGGTGAAGAGGAGTATCAGGGCAGACAAGAGGGCCTACACAGACAACCTGGCAGCAGAGGCAGAAAAGGCAGCAGGCAGCGGCAATATGAAACAGCTCTACGACATTACCAGAAGATTGTCAGGCAAATATGGTTATTTGGGTTTAACGCCGAGCAGGCGACTAAGGCCATCTCACGGCGGGATGGGTAAAAATCTGGTCAGCTAGACTAAAAGCAAGGTCTTAAGACAAGATGTAAATATAGATTAAAAATCTCAGGCTAAAATGTCGCACATGTCTTTAAAAGAAACGTCTACAGACTCTCAAAAAGGGCAAATAAAAAATTCACATAGTCAATGAATGCTCAGATCTTGTTAAAAATATTGCATTCTCTCAAAAAATTGAAGATTTTGTCCGGGGGGACATCCCGGAACAAAACCTTCAAGGAGTCTGCTGTGAAGTGTTTATATCTGGTGTCAATGAGGTCAGCACAATACAGCAAAAAGTGTCGAACAGAAAACTGCTCATCACAGGCAAAACACCATGGACGCTCATCCTGTTTAAGTAAGTAAGAGTGCGTAACATACGTGTGCCCGATGTGGAGCCGAGCAAGGACAGTCTCCTCACGGCGGCTGCCGCAGCGGAAAGGTAGACTGTCAGACAACTTAGGAAGAGCTTCATGAAGCTTGTTCCCTTCCTCTTTGTCCCACTCGGACTGCCACTCGCGGGCTATGTACGCACTAATAACAGGTTTAAAATCACTATAGACAGTCTGTGTGTCAGGGACAGGGTCACTGCGGGCACTGTTGGCAGCAGAATCTGCGATTCTGTTGCCTTCGATGCCCACATGGCCTGGGACCCAAATAAAAATGATGTCATAATATTCCTTCATCAAGTCCGCGTAGAGCTCTCTAATCTGCACCAGCAGTGGATGGTCTGTTCCTGCGCCCTGAAGGGCCTGCAGGGCAGAAAGAGAGTCAGACAGAATCAGGAAGTTCCTTTCCCGAGACTGATAGGCATGCTTGAGTGCTAGCAGAATTGCCTGCAGTTCTGCACTAAATACAGAGGAATGGTCAGGGAGACGGAGCTTAAATGGGCGTCTAGGATTGCGAGAGGACACTGCAGCCGCAGCCACTCTTCCATCCTCAGATTTGGACCCATACGTATAAAGACCACAATAGCCAGGAAAAACTGAAAGGAGTTCATTGAGGCTCTGTTGGTATATGGCTGGTGGAGTACAATCCTTCTTGTGGGCAGTCAAGTCCAGCAAGATGTCAGGAACTGGTAGTAGCCAGGGTGGAGTGACGTGTTGCAGAGATTCCGAAACTTTGTCCAGGTCCACTCCGGCCGCCTGCAGATGAGGTCGGACACGGAAGGAAAGTGGACGGACAGCTCCCGGATGGGCATCGTAAATCTCTGCAAACGACGGGTTAAAAACACAATCATAGGCAGGATTTTCTGATTGATTGATTGATTGTACATTTCTTAACGTCCCGACAGCAACAAGGCTTTCTCAGGACGTGCCTGCACTGCTTGTGAAAAAAAGCAACCAACTAAACAGAACATTGAATGTATGTCGCCAGCCGGTCAAACACATTAAATAAACCTAACACATGGGGCCTAAATAAAGCTAAGACCATTTAGCAACACACATCCAATATCAAGAGCTACAGGCAGTGCAGACAGTAGGGAGAGTTTAAAAAAGGCAAATACAGGTGAATGGACCTCGGGTAGACAGAAACACATGCCCCAGAATAGAGAGAAAAACCCACCCTGTGGGGCTGACCAGGGTGACCCTGGGAACTAAAAAATACCTAACCCCACCCAAGTCCCCCAGGGCAGACCCGGGTGGGGTCAGGATTTTCTGGATGGGCCTTCAGCTTCAGAACGTAGCTGAGCATGAGGCGGATGCGGCGGAGCCTGAGAGAAGGCTCCCCTGCCTCTGCATACAGACTAGGAACTGGAGATGTCCTGAAGGCTCCCAGACATATGCGCAGACCTTGATGGTGAATTGTGTTCAGACGCTGTAGAACAGACTTGGAAGCCGAGCCATATACCACAGAGCCGTAATCCAGTTTGGACCGAACAAGGGCCCGGTACAGTCGAAGTAAGACGATACGGTCTGCACCCCAGTCAGTACGACCAACGACACGAAGAATGTCGAGGGCCTTCCGACAAGAGGTTCTAAGGTAGTTAACATGGTTGCGGAAGGTCAATCTTTTGTCAAAGATGACCCCCAGAAACTTTGCCTCTTCGGCCACCTGAATTGGCACTCCAGCAATGCTCAGGGTAGGTTTTGGAAAAAATTTTGTCTGGTTAGTAAAATGCACACAGACTGTCTTGGAGGGCGAGAACCTGAATCCGTTGAGAGACACCCACCCCTGGATGCGATCAACGCACAGCTGCAAGCGCCTCTCAAGGGACGCAAGTCCTCGACCTCGTGCACACAAAGCAAAGTCGTCCACAAACAAAGAGCATTCAGAATCATCCTTGACGGCCTTGACAATGTTATTTATTTTAATGCTAAATAAAACAGGAGATAGAATGCTGCCCTGCGGGACACCCATCTCCTGTTCAAAGGAGTCGGAGAGGGTGGAGCCCACACGGACATGGAACGACCTGTTAGACAAAAAATTGTGAATAAAAACAGGCAGGTGCCCTTTAAAACCCATGTACGACAAATCAGACATTATACCATGCTTCCAGGTAGTGTCATATGCCTTTTCAAGATCAAAGAAAATTGCATAGACATGCTGCTTGTTGACAAAAGCATCTCGGATAAAAGACTCAAAGCGGACTAGATGGTCAGTTGTACTACGGAAGCGCCGGAAACCGCACTGGAGGTCTGTGATAAGACCACGTGACTCAAGATGCCACACCAGTCGGGCGTTGACCAAGCGTTCCATAGTCTTACACAAACATGATGTCAAAGCTATTGGCCGGTAGTTGCCCGGGTCGGAAGGATCCTTACCCGGCTTGGGGATTGGCACAACCACAGCCTGGCGCCAAGATGGCGGAAAACGACCGGTTATCCAGATATGGTTAAAGGCCTTGAGAAGTACAAGGAGTGAATCCTCAGGCAGATGAGTTAGGAGCTGATAATGGATGGTATCTAATCCAGCAGCAGAGTCAGTACATTTCTGCATGGCTTGCTGCAATTCTGAAAACGTAAAGGGGGCATTATAGTCTTCCGAGTTATCTGATATAAAATCACAAGCACAAGATTCTCGCTTCTCTCTGGAAGAAAGGTGAATAATGCTCTGTTGAAGAATTATGGGCAATGGTGGAGGCAAGCAAATTGGCCACAGCCTTTTTATCTGTGACCAAACTGGCACCATCTCTAAGATGGCCGAAAGAAGCCGAGCTACCTCTGCCCCTAATTCTTCGAACAGCCTTCCAGACTTTTTGGGATGGAGTCCTAGAAGATAAAGATGAGACAAAGCATCTCTAGGAAGCACGGCGTTCGCGTTTAAAAATGTAACGGGCTTTCGCCCGCTGTCTTTTAAATGTTAAAATATTTGCTTGCGACGGATTACGAAAAGCACGTCGCTGAGCAGATTTGCGTATTTTTTGGGACTTGCGGCACTCTTCATTGAACCATGGTACTCTCGGCCTCCGAGGGACTGATGTGGAAGTTCTAGGGATGGTTTCACCTGCTACGTCCAACAAAATCAAAGTAAAACAAGAAACAGGTTCTTCAGCTGACATGACCACCTCCTCTGTAAGACGAGACTGACAGAGGGAGGCAAACAGAGGCCAGTTAGCTTTCTTGAGATTCCTGCGCCCCACCGGCGAATCCTCCTCACAGCTGACCGATGACAGGACTACTGGGAAGTGGTCACTACCACACAGGTCGTCGTGAACCTTCCAGTCAAAGTCCAGCATGAGAGAAGGATCACACACAGTGAGGTCTAGAACAGAACTAGATCCTGAACCTGAGTTAGAGTATGTAGGTGAGCCATCGTTAAAGACACATAGGTTAAGTTGAGAAAAAACATCTTCTAACATCTGACCTCTGCCATCATAGTGGTCACTGCCCCAAAGGTGAGCGTGACCGTTAAAATCCCCCATGAGAATAAAGGGAGGGGGCAGTTGATCTACTAAGTTAAAAATATCATTTCTACAGACCCGCAGTGATGGTGGCAGGTAAATACTGCATATGGTTATGGTCTTCTTTAAGGTAACCCGAGCTGCGACAGCCTGAAGACAGGTGTCGATGCTAACGGGGCTACATAAAATTTGGCTACTAATGAGAAGAGCCGCTCCACCCGAGCGCCTCTCCGAATCAGAGCCTTTATGTATAACATTAAAACCATTAAAGGACACAGGGTCAGAAGTCTTCAGGTAAGTCTCCTGAAGAGATATTACTGAGGGGTTATAGAACTTGACTAAAAGACGCAATTGCTCAAAGTTAGCTTGAAAACCACGACAATTCCACTGAAGCAAAGAGTCCATGATTAAGTCTTATCTGGGGGTAAGGAGTTTTTCCCCCCTTTTTCCTTTACCTTGGAAGGAGTTGAAGAAACAGAGGGGGGCCGGCTCCCGGGCCTCCTCTGGTTCTTCGGAGAGGAAGGGGGTGGAGCTGCCGCAGCATCAGCAACAACAACTTCCACTCCCTCCATCTGCTCCTCCAGTGCAGCATATTTGTTTTGAAGGGAGACATCTGTGTTCCCCTTCTGGGCCCGTGCGCACAGCGGTCCCATAGATTTCTTAGACTTCTGGTCCTGGGCAGCGTTCCTGCCGCTAGAGTTAGCGGCCTTAGAAGGCTGACCAGAGCCAGAAGCCTTTGGAGTTGACTGACTAACAGGTTTGGGTGGGGGCTGAGGCTTAGGGACAACAGAAGGCGGCACAACCGGACCGGCCGTGTCCGCCTTCTGCGTTCCCTGGCTCCTTGTCACCACCGGAGGAGGGTTACTCTCCAGGGGCGAGATGAGCCGAGGCTCCGCCCCCAACCAAGAAGTTGGGGTCTGACATGAAAAGTCTTTGGTGGGGCGCTTGCCTGCCACCGCTGCACTAAAAGTATACACAGAGGTGTTAGAGGTTGGGGCAGCCGCAGCTGCACCAGGGCCTTCAACCAGTTTTTTGGCATCCAGAAAGGACAACCCCTTCTCCACACGCACCTGCTGAATCTTGCACTCAGATATCCAACGAGGGCATTTCTTATCCGAAGCCATATGCGCCCCCTGGCAATTCACACACAGGGGGGTGGCTGTGCAGGACTCAGCAGAGTGTCCGGGCCTAGTGCAACAGGCGCATGAAGCCTCTGCCTGACGGCATGTCTTCTGCCCATGGCCATACTTTTGGCACTTAAAGCACCGGAGGGGAAGAGGGACGTACTTTTTCACTCTCAGGGAGTAGTAACCTCCCCAGATGGTAGTAGGAGGGGTGGGGGTGCCAAACGTCAGGATGATGGTAGGGAGACGGATCTCCCCACCACCTCGCTTGGAAGCGAAGCGCCTGACGCAAGTCACCCCCTGAGACTTAAGGTTCCTTACAAGTTCATCTTCTGACAGTTCTGCCAAAGCTTGATCTTTGATTACGCCTCTTGACGAATTCATAGTTTTGTGGGGTGTGACTTCCACAGGAGTGTCTCCGATGGAAGAGAGCCCCAGTAGCCCGCTGGAGTGTGCCCGAGTACGACACTCCACCAGCAAGTCACCAGACCTGAGGCGCTGGGCGTCAGGCCTGCCAACACGGCTCCTGAGGGTCTCCCCCACCAGAAAAGGATGCAGCTTGGTAACTGGTTTCTCCTTCATCTTGCTATGGACAATGAGGAAGCGAGGCCATACGGCCGACGCCTGAGGCGTCGCTTCCTCACAGTCTGAATCACTGTCATGTTCAAATTCGGTGTCTATATGCCGTTTCTGTGCTAGTTTTGGTTTTTTTGTTTTATCCATATTATATTAGTAGAGATATTCATCCCCCGGGGGTCCCCGCCCGCCACCGAGCCCAACAAGGGAAAGTGCAACTGTCGGCGGGTCTCCAGCCGACGCACAATGGAGACTGCCCGAAAGATATACTCAAGGGGGTAAGCCCGATTGAACCGTTTGAGCCACCGCCTTCTATCACACCGTTGAATGCAGGGGAATACTGGCGTAAAGCACCTAATCAGCAGCAAAGGCTATAGCATGGTGCTCCGTATAGCAACCCGCATGTCAACAGTGGGATAGGGCTCAACGTGACAAGAGCCGATTGACTAGGCCGGTATGACTAGCCTCCCGTTTAGGCAGAAGTCAAGGCCAAAGTGGAGTGTTTCAGCCACCAGGATCCTCTTCTCCCCCGACACGGGTCTCCAAGCACGGCAAACACTTGGGATCCAAAGGACCAAAAAGTCACGAGTATTTTTAAGGACCAATCCAACATGGTACGACCTGGGTTAGCACAGCTCCTTAAAAACCGGACCAGTGAAAAGGCTGAACAACATATCTGTTGACATCAAGTCCTAATCCTGGACAAAGATGGCACCCGTCTGCTAGCCCACTCAGTCAGGGACTGAGCGGACTACCCACCTACACCACGTGGAGGCCGGTGCCGGGTAGGCTCAGGCAAGTATGGCCATACAAAAAGACCAGTAAAAGACAAAGAAGGCAAGCCTATTGCAGACAGAGCAGACCAACTCGACAGATGGGCCGAGTATTTTGAAGAGTTACTGAACAGACCTAGCCCACCCGACCCCCCAGACATCCAGCCGGCAGAGACCGACCTACCCATCAGCTGTGACAGACCCAGCCGGGAAGAGATCAGAAGAGCAGTGGCATTTTTGAAGAACGGCAAAGCAGCAGGCCCAGATGGCATCCCAGCGGAGTCTGTGAAAGCAGACCCAGAGACAACAGTGGAGATGCTGTACCCACTGTTTGGAAAGATCTGGGAAGAGGAGGTGATGCCGGCTGACTGGAAGGAGGGGTACCTAATCAAGCTTCCCAAGAAAGGCGACCTCAGCAAGTGTTCCAACTACAGAGGAATCACCTTGCTGTCAGTACCAGGAAAGGTCTTCAACAGGATCATCCTGGAGAGAATGAAGAGCTCCGTTGACCCCCAGCTGAGAGACCAGCAAGCAGGATTCAGGAAGAACCGATCATGTACAGACCAGATCGCCACTCTCCGCATCATCGTGGAACAGTCTCTGGAGTGGAGCTCCCCGCTGTACGTCAACTTTGTGGATTATGAGAAAGCAATTGACAGTGTGGACCGAGAGACTCTGTGGAAACTCCTACGACACTACGGTGTACCCATAAAGCTCGTCTGCCTGATCAAGAGCAGCTACGATGGTATGACATGTCGCGTGATCCACGAAGGGCAGTTCACCAGGGAGCTCCAGGTCAGAACTGGTGTCAGGCAAGGGTGTCTGCTGTCTCTGTTCCTCTTCCTACTGGCCATAGACTGGGTCATGAAGATGACCACAGAGCACAGACGAAGTGGAATACAGTGGACACTGTGGACACAGCTTGACGACCTCGATTTTGCAGACGACTTGGCATTACTGTCCCACACTCATCAACAAATGCAGGACAAGACCACGAGGCTTGCTGACATCTCGTCCCAAGTGGGCCTCACCATTCACAAACAGAAAACAAAGACAATGAGGCTGAACGCAACCAGGGAAGAACCAGTCTTGCTTGCTGGCACCCCGTTGGAGGAGGTGGAGTCCTTCACCTATCTCGGGAGCATCATAGACAAAAAAGGCGGCACTGATGCAGATGTCAGAGCACGAATCGGTAAAGCCAGAGCAGCCTTTCTCCAGCTGAAAAAAGTGTGGAGTTCCAGAGAGCTGTCACAACACACCAAAGTCCGGATCTTCAACTCCAATGTAAAAGCAGTTCTCCTATATGGAGCAGAGACTTGGAGATTGACAAAAACCACAGTCAACAGAGTACAGACCTTCATGAACAGTTGCCTTAGAAGAATTTTGAAAATCCACTGGCCAGAGAAGATCAGCAACGTCAGACTCTGGGAGAGAACAGAGCAGATAACGGCAGAGAATGAAATTGGGCAAAGAAGATGGGGATGGATCGGTCACAGTCTGAGAAAGCCAGCTTCCAGTATCACTAGGCAGGCATTGTCATGGAACCCCCAGGGAAAGAGGAAAAGAGGTAGGCCGAGAAACTCCTGGCGTCGAGACCTCCAAGCAGACATCAAGAGACTGGGAACCACCTGGAGTAGAATCGAAGGAGAAGAGATAGATAAATGGGGGATCCCAAACCAATACATTCAATAGAGCCGCATCCGTCATTAATTTACGCTATTTTTAATAACAAAATTTAGTTATCCCATTACACTCTCATTATTTCCGAATCAACCCTTTAATTTTTAAAAAAATGATGAGCATGACGGATGCGACTCTATTGAATTTATTATCCTGGGAGTGTCATATTATCTATCTCTTATCCCAATCAAGTGATGTCAATCGAAACTTAATACTTATTAACAAGTTACAACTAACTTCTAGGAACCTGCATAGGTAACCTTTAAGAACTTATTAATTACTTACCCTAAGTTCTTACAACAACTTGACTCAAGTCACTGAGACAGATTTATCAAGATACAAGGACAATAAAAAAACTTTTTTTTAATACTCAGGTGGTGGTGCTGATGGGGTTAAATAATCAGGCATGACATTTTTCTGCAAAGTGTATGACATTAATAAACGATTACCAAATCTGATTTTTATTTGTTTAAAAGATTGTGTAGTTTTTCTGTGGTTTCCTGTACCCCTATCCTTTTTCCCTCTGCTAAAAAACTGGCCTTAAGTTCTTCAACATTTACGGGAGATTGACTACGCATCTTATTCTGTATTTCAGATTTTTGTTGTTTATAGTTATTTAAGTCATCCTGGACTCTCTTAAATTCTTCATCGTCAATTTCATTATCATTTAATAAGACGTTTTATTATAATCATTAAATAATTAATGTTTTTTATTATATTAAATTATAAAATGAACCAAGACGAACTCCTTCTTCTAAACGATATCAATGCTGTGGAAAATAAAGACTTAGAATATAAGAAACAACAACTTTTGTCTGTAGTTGTTTCAGGTAAATCAAAAACTTATTTAGGAAGACAATACATGATAGAAGACATAGAGTCTTTAACTTCTGAGGAACTAATCAATCTTCATTCTAAATATGAAAATCATATTGCCTCACTAATGACACGTGATTTAAGCAGGTCTCTTATTTACCTATACACAAAAGCTGTTAATCACTTTATACCGATAGACACTGACAACCTTTCTAATGATCTAGAAAGTAATCCCATAGTTTCAAGTTCAATAGGCAAATTAGCATGCCTTATGTTTTACAAGTTTGGGAATTACCTTGCACCTGCTGTAACCTTACTTGTTACTAGTAGTCATATTGATTTTTCTAAAATAAATTTTAAATTAGAAGAAAATGGACGAGATGACTCCACAACAGAGCCATGTCTTGACACAGGTTCAAACAGTGACTAAGACTAAAAGTCCAGGTCGAATAGAGGCTGGGAAAAGATTAGCTGAATATAACAGACAAAAGAAATTACAGCTTCAAGCATTAACAGAAAAGACTGACACACCATCACCACTTCCACCAGAACCAACACAACCACCCAAAAGTGAGAAAAAACCAACTACAAAATATATAGTTGCTGGATTTGTTGTCGGATTTGGTTACGTAGGTTACCAATTATATAAAAAATACAAACCAAACACTCAAACAGTGTCCAAAAAATCAAACACTCCAAAAACAAAAGAAGTAGTCGCCACATTACCAGCAGTTCCAAAACCTTTGGACCCATTTTACATGCAGTAAATAAATTTATTATTTAAATTTTTATGGTATAAGAAAATGAGCGACACAAAGAACTTAATGAACCTTGTCTATCACTCTGCTGTAATAAGTGGACTAGCAGTAGCATATTCTATGTTGGGAAAAAGTCTTCTCAAAATGAAATCAGCAGACCTTAGTAAATTAGACTTCGAAGACAGTGCTAAGCTAGTAGTTATTATAACAGCATCGATTGCAACAAAAGATTTTCTAGTCAAGCAATTGATTGATTGATTGTACATTGCTTAACGTCCCGACAGCAACAAGGCTTTCTCAGGACGTGCCTGCACTGCATGTGAAAAAAAAAAACAGAACATTGAATGTATGTCGCCAGCCGGTCAGATACATTAAATAAACCTAACACATGGGGCCTAAATAAAGCTAAGACCATTTAGCAACACACATCCAATATCAAGAGCTACAGGCAGTGCAGACAGTAGGGAGAGTTTTAAAAAGGCAAATACAGGTGAATGGACAAAGGGTAGACAGAAACACATGCCCCAGAATAGAGAGAAAAACCCACCCTGTGGGGCTGACCAAGGTGACCCTGGGAACTAAAAAATACCTAACCCCACCCAAGTCCCCCAGGGCAGACCCAGGTGGGGTTTCTAGTCAAGCAAGGAATTATTCCAGAAAATATTTCTATGTAAATAAAAATATGGCAACTATAGCTGTTATGATTGGCGGTGCAGTTATTAACGCATTAGCTTTTAGTGGATCAAACTATTTCTTTTCAAAAGTTAGTAAAGAAGAATCAGCAGAAGAAATGAAGCGACACAATGAGGCATCTGAAAAACTAGCTCAAGCTCAACAAGATTATGAAAAGCAAAGAATTGAGAAACTTGATTTTATTAATGAAAAACTAAAACTTGAGGGTCACGCACAGCATACATTTTCAAACGTCGATGACGCAATCAAAGAATACTATCTTGTTACTGGTGAAGACATATCTATTCCACAACCAAAACTTAGTGACTACTACCAACCAAGCCTAGAACAAAGAAATGGAGAAATAATATTTGTTTTAGTAGGAATGACATTAGTATATTTTACAGGAGTTTATATTGCTAGAAAAAATGGCAGACGCTAAACTATCAAAAATATATTACTCCCCAATTGGCTACTGGAAAGGGAATACTGCAATAAAAAAATTACATGCTGCTGTGGGTGGAGATGTTAACCAAATAAAACAGTGGCTTAAAAAACAGGCAATTTGGCAAATATATCTTCCTGCTCCAAGAAAAATAACAAGGCCTCATTTTGAAAACACTATCCCTAATGACACACACCAAATGGACCTCCTGTTTCTTCCGCATGACACAATAAAAAAGAAACGATACAAGTATGCATTAACTGTTGTTGACATAGCTTCAAGGTATAAGGATGCAGAACCCATAACTGACAAAAAAGCTGTAACAGTGGCCACTGCATTATCAAAAATATATAGTCGAGGTCCTTTAAAATACCCTAGGCTTGTGCAGGTTGATGATGGGAGTGAATTTAAAGGCGCTGTTAATCAGTTATTTGCAAAGCATGGAGTGCTAGTGCGGCGAGGCATACCGGGCTTGCATAGATCACAGGCTATTGTTGAAAACTTTAACAAGCAATTATCGGAGAGACTTTTTAGCTATCAGTATTCTAAGGAACTCATGCATGACACATGTAACACTGAGTGGGTTAAAAGATTACCATCTGTAATAAAAGCAATGAATAATGAGGGTCACCCTAAACCTGTTGATGCTATTAAATTGAAAACAATACCGTCAGAAATAAAAACAACAACAACACCTCCAGACACTAGCTTGTTTACAAAACAGGTAAGATATTTGTATCAACCAGGTGAAGCTGAGAATGACGTTAGACGTAGGGCAACTGATCCAATTTGGTCTACATCTGTTCATAATATAAAAAAAATAGTTCCTTCAGCTAATGCAACAATATATTATCTGTATGAGCCTGCACCCCAGAGGGCATTTGTTAGAGAAGAATTACAGATTATTCCCACAGACACTGTTACTCATTTTTAACAATTTCAATTCATCAATTAGTTTATCAAGCAGATTATCAGCTATTTCTTCAGATAACTTGAGCCTGTAATGACCTGGTGCATAAGCTTTTTCCTTAGTGTGAAACACTCTTTTTGTATCACCTACTGCTAGAGACTTTTTATATGTTTGAATCATTTCAATATTATGTTTGTTTGATCTTAGTGTCTTGTTTGGATAATCAGGCATTAATGCACCATCTAACACTTGCTTGTAATGTTCATGTCGAATGTCTTTATTTTTTATTGCTGTTTTTTTAATTCCTTTGGCTTTCGACTGACTACCTTTCTGATGCAGTATAGAATACATTTTGGATCTCAGTCCAACGTACTCAACTATTGGCACACCATTCAGTTCATCCTTAAACTTTCCAGGCACTTTCTTGTTTTGTGTGCTAAACAATGGGTGATCTTTAGGGTAGTCAGACGTGTCATACATGTGTAGTTCTGTTTTCATGTCTTCATGAAAGTCTTCAGTACATACGTCTATGATCATAGAGTCAGTGTCAGTGTATAGCAGACGACACTCAGGATACTTTGGTTTGAAGTAATCATAATAAAATTCAAGCATTAATAATTTTGACAACTCCAGAATAGCCATACCTATAAATACTGGCTTATCCAGTTTAACAATCTTTTTTTTGAGTGACACTGCATACAATGATGGATGAAATTCTTTATACCCTGTGTACTGAGGCTTACTTGTAAGTTTAATTGCGCCCGATTCAGTTGTGACCAGTCTCACATCTTTTCTGTGATGAGGATTTTCCATTGTCTTACCAAAACAGGCATTGTTCATAAGCTTAAAGAAGTCTTTGTCAAATGCAGTGTTGCCGTCTCTCGCACGAAGGGTTGTGTTTTTCATTATGTAATCTTTCATAAAAGCACTCTGATCAAATTGAATACCTCTGTGAACTTTCTTTAGTACTAACCCATGTCTGATGTAAAACTGTAACAAGCGATAGTGACAAACGTAATTGAATTTGTCGTTCAAATTTGGTACAAGTTTGGTGTCTTCTTTTTTCCCCGTCATACTTATTTTCTCAACTGCTAATGGATAATCATTATGGTAATCGTGTAGGTGGTGTGGATACTCAAGGTCGACTTCAAAGATCCAACCCTTTTCATCATTTTGACCTCGAGCCATAATATATTTTGTTAATTTTTTTATGCCATACTGTGACAAATCATACAAACAAAAGTTTTTTAATGGTAATAATTCACACATCGCGAATCCGTACAAATTGTTAGCGTCCACGTACGTAATAAATGACCTTGACATTGAGGGGTCAAAGTCGTCAAGATATTTATTATTTGCCTTGGCATAATTATTTGCTGCTAAACTAATGCCCCCCCCCTCAATCCGCGTTCCACCATTTCACCCATCGTACGATCAGACAACAGGTCTATAAATATCTTACTGGATTTCAAAAATGCATCCCATGTCATGCCAGGACTAGTGATGTAACAAGCAGGGTCAAGTCTGTAGTGTAACAAACCCTTCTCACGGTAACTTTCAAATACATCTGCTAGTAAACAAACGTCAGCTTTCAAGTACTGGTCATGGTAATCACCAATTGTCTGACACCCTAACTTATCCCATGCATCAAGTGCATGCTGGTATTCAGAGTCAGAAATACCTTTACCAATTAGTGTAGAATAAAAATTTTCTTTTGGTGGAAGACTCCTTTCTTCAAAAACTACCCAGTCACTTATGTACTCATATGGATAGACTCCTTTCTTAATCAATTCTGGCTCAAAATATTTACTTGTTATTGGATACTCACTCAGTCCTTCTGCCAGACTAGCCAACCCTAAAGACAAATGTTGCATGGAGTCATAAAATGCTAATTTATCTAACCTAAAAGTCAAGTATTTTTCAGTTGTCTGGGCAATACAACTAATTTTTTTGTAAGACTCGTCTACAGCCTGCATGATAATGTGTGAATCATATCCCTTCAGATTGTGAAAAAAGATTGGTAACTTATATGTCTTAGGATTTATTTTTAATAACAAGTTACATTTGTTATGAGCGGCACCTCTGTAACGACCAGTTATGTGATCATGATCGCAAACTTTATCACCTCCTAAAGGTTGTTCACAAATCCAACACATCACTGCTGCATCAAAATTCTGTTTGTCTTCTTCTGTCATTACCAAAGGCATCTGACAGTTTTCCAAATACTTTACTACCTGAATATACAGATGTCTCATTTCTGTTAAAAACTCAGCTGCTGCATTTTCACCCCTATAGATAACAGGTTCTGTATGCTGACCATCTGACCTAACAAGAATGTATCCAAAAGAACACACCACTTGGTCACTTAGTTTTATAGTCTTTGGTAATGACTCTGGAACAGGACCGTCATACGGAACAACGAGTGATTCAAAATCTGCATACACTACAAACGGCAGCTTTTGCTGATTCCCATAGTTCTTAAAATACACTTGACTACCAGGATCTGGATACTTAAGTACTGTTTGTACGTCATCAGCTGACCTACAATTTAAAACATGTTTGTGTGCTACTGCAATAGAAGAAAACCTCTGTAAACATTTTTTACAAACTTCCTGTTTACACTTGTGTTTTGTTACATGATTGTGAAATAGACGTGACATACTCCTAATAATTGTGTAGTGAAAGTTATCACCTGAGCTTATTAGTAACATATCAATATGCTTATCTTCTGATTGACCATAGGTTGGGGCAAGTGGTGATACTCTAATCGGTTGTAACTTGTTCTCAGACTCATTATCCCACACATACACATTCACAGATATACCAGGATTTAGTTTTTCAAACAAGTCTATGTCCTCTATTTTAACAGGGAACTCAATGCCACTGAAGTTGAGTTCATTTACAAATTTGGTATAGTTAGATACACGATCAGGTTTTGCTTTTACAAAATGAAGTTTAGCAAGCACACACCACATGAAACAATAGTTGTCATTGTTCTGAATATTAACCTCTGTTGGCAGTGGCAACCATGATTTACCTAATATAGGATGATACCTAGACTGCTTTAGTTGTAGTTCATGTACAAGGCCTTCATGCCAGCCAGACCCTTGCATTTCTGCTCTGTCAATTGCTTCATGGAAGTCTGGTAACAATCTTTCTCTAAACACTTTCTCTAGTTCTCTTCTCGAATTAACTGTGTGCTGCCTTGTCGAGATATACATTACAATAACTTTACCAACATCTCTGACAAATTCTATTTTTGCAACAATCTGAATCTTTACACTATCAGAAAGAAGGTTATTTTGTATGACTAAAAAAGATCTTTCTATTGATTCATAGACATTGTAAATATTAGATATAGGTAAGTCAGTTGTGTGAAACACGTTTCTTAATCTTTGTCGGTTGTCCATCTTTTTTATTTGTCCGTCAAAATAATAAATATAAAATCACACCATGTGTAATAGCTCTTTATTGACTGTAATTCCAACAAATCATCCACTTTCCTGGTATGTGTCTTAAGGTCTTGTGCTCATGCTGCAGGTGTAATATCACTTTATTGACAGTAACAAATTTAATATAATCATGTTGTTTACTTATTTGGTAAAATATGTGTAAACACATACTCTCAAACCAGTCACAGTTAGCATCATAAACTATAAAATCTTGTGTCTTAAGATCAACAGTCTTGTAATTATAGCGTGGTGGTCTATTAGAATATATAAAAGTTACATTATATACCATGTATATTTTTGTTGGTGTTGAGAGTTTTATCAAAGGGTGTTTAACTTGTTTTTTTAAGTCATTAAAACGCACAACACCTCTGAAGCTCTGTGTGATATCAAATGCTTGCCCGCTTTGTCTGTCCATCATTTTTATGGACAAAACAAAAGGCTAAATTAACCCATACCCAGTGGGCTGATCTGTCTTTAAGATAAGCTTTAGATGCTTAGTTGATTTCAGTTTATTTTTTACATCATCCCGTTCTTGCTTATTTGGAATGACATCGTTCTCTCTGAGACAGTCTTCAAAGCTGTCACGGTCCTTACAGTAAAACAAACAGATAAACTTTAACTGTTCTCGAAAATCTTTCAGTACAGCATTATATTTCTGAGTGAGAATCCATACACTTACATTAGCATGTCTGCCACTGAAGGCAAGTTCTGCTAGAGTGTTTCTCTTCTTGACAATATCTTTCTCTGCAGAACAGTCATCAACAATAAACAATGTTGGCTGTCCTTCAAATTGCTTGTAAAAATATTGTAGGTAGTCATTCAGTTTTTTCTCAGGGTCAACTAAGTAAATGTTGCTGTCAGTCCAAATGAATAAACGGTTGTGATAAGCTTTGTTGTGTTTGATTGTAGGACAAAATATTACAATGTTTTCAAAGTGGTGTATGTATCTTGTTTGTAAGAGGTTAAGTACAAATTCAGTTTTACCATACCCTGTGGCACCACAAAACAATCCACAGTGTGGATCGAGTGTCATTAAGTTCATTTTAATACACAATATAATTTTAATATATGTGCCCACTCAGTCTGCTTTCTGCAATATTGAGTTGTGCGTCATATATCAGGTACAAATATATGTTTATGGCTGCAGCAGTTTCAACCTTCTTTTGTATCTGAATTGTTATTCCGTCACTACCGTTCTCGACAGTTCGTCCTGACCCATGAAGGTAGTCGTCATCTGTACTACGAAGATCTAGCCACAGTGCATATTTGTTTGTAAGGTATTGTCCGATCCTAACATCAAACAGATGTAGATCTTTGCACGCAATGTTTGCTGGTTTATCTCTAATCCTTCCACCCGCAAAATACTTTGTGATCTCATCGTAGTGTTGATAAGGTAACATTCCAGATGCATACACTTGATTAGGGCGGCCTTCGATTGTACAGGACAAATGTGTAATCTTAGGATTGTAGAATTTTTCTGAATCTCTTTTGTATGGACTCACCGGTTCAACAAACAACATAAGAATACCTTTCAGTGACCTAGCAGGTGTGTTTAAGTTTATGTTCCACATCGGGTCACTCTTGTCTTTGGGTATTAAACTATGTCTAATCACCCTGTCATAATAAATTGGTAGTCTTGACTGATACTGATTTTGAATGAGTCTGGCTAGTTCAGTGTGTGTGACAATTTCATATTCCAAGGAAATGTTAGAGATCTTGTATGTTGCATCTGTGGCAGATGATTTAATTACTTTGGAGTAGTCATTGAAGGTTAGTTCAAAACTCAGACGGTCATTCAGTGCTCCTTGATAATAAGGCAGATGAGCTGTTAGGATTTCAAACTCAAGTGGAATGTAGAATCTGGATCCATATGTTTCAGCCATTATAACTTCCTTTGGTACCCCAGTAGTTACCTTATCTGCTGCATTGATTCAAAGTTTACCAACATTATCTGGCTGTATGCCTTGATAAATACGATCCTCTCGTTCTTCTCTTGTGAGCCAAAGATCTTTGTAACAGTAGAACACATCTGCGTCGTCAAGACTAAACACTTCCTGTCCTTCAAGTTTTACTTTAATAGTTCTAACAATTGCTCTGCCAAGATTGTCAACTAGTGTTCTGTTTACATCTGCCTCTGATGATAGTTCAATATTAAATGCAAGGCGTGCAGTGCCAGGAACAATAACGTCACTGGGACCTAGGTTTGGAAACTTGACTGTAAGTGTTTGATTCTGGTCTATGGTACTAGGATTGTTTGTGATGACTATTGTTTGTCGAATGCCCTTAACACCCAGGGGCTCACGTAGTTTTCTGTATGGGTCTAACTTTGATCCGTAAGACTGTGTCATTTTTATTATGCACAATAAAAAATAATAAATTAATAAAACAATGGCAGCGGGAGGATTTAATCATGAAGATTTTAAAATGGATGACATAAATGTCTCTGATAATAGTGTAACAGATATGTCGAGTAATACTTCTTTTTTACAACAAGAACTTTTACAAAGTAAA
Source organism: Semisulcospira habei (assembly GCA_036245525.1). Classification (NCBI taxonomy): domain Eukaryota; kingdom Metazoa; phylum Mollusca; class Gastropoda; family Semisulcospiridae; genus Semisulcospira; species Semisulcospira habei. Next base: position 39,320,497 of record BTPG01000004.1, read on the forward strand.
GTTAACTCGTTTTATGATAGTGTTAATGAGCGTCCATATCAAATAGATCCTAATCAGTTTGAATATGAAAAAGGACATTTATATTTAAAAACTATTGACAAAGGAAAAATACAATTGACTAACAAAAAAGACCCTACTAAGTTTAGAGCTTTAGGTACAATCAAAAAAGAAGGTGGTGTTGGTGCCTTGCGTCAACTTGGTGTTGGTGATAAAAGGTTGCCACCTCGAGTTGTTAGTGCTCTTCATGATGCGCAAACAAGGTTGCCAACAGGACAAGAAATTGATGTGGCACCAGTAACAAGCCTACCAGAAATAGCAAACACAGTAATACAAGAAACATCATTTACAGAAGGACAAATAAATGAGGAATTAAAAACAATTGGTGACTCTCCTTTGACAAAGAGGGAGTTAGCTGCGTTGGATAAAACACTGCAGACAATAAGAGGTGAGCTTTTGAATAATGTAGCTAAACTGGGTGAACTTGATAATCATATTGAAAAAGAAAAAGAGAAACTGGCTACTGCAGACAATGGGAATTATGACATTGAAATAAAAGAAAGAATACAACACAGATTAAAAGATTTGTATACAGAAAGATCAGCGCGACTAGAAGTGATTGAAAATGGAAAAGAAAAACTGAAAACACAGGTCAACAGAATTAGAGAAACTATTCAGAAAATACTTAATGAGGATACAACTTTGACTGAGAGATTAAAAACACTTTTCAGAGAGCAGGGTATCACTATTGCAAGTTTAATTACTGCTCTTGGATTTATTATTAGTACTGTAGTGTTAGCTGTAACAGGTGGTGGTAGTAGTCCAGCACCTCCAGCTCCTCCAACTCCATCAGACCCAAAAGATTTACAGACGTGGGTAAAAAAACAGTTGTCTCACATATCAGACTTGCTTAAAAAATTAGCTGTAAAAGCAGCAGATGCTTTACCAGGTATTATAGGTAGTGTTGTCAGTTGGCTTATTAGTACTACAGCAAAGGTAGTAGGGTTTATGGCAGAGCATGTATGGATATTTTTGGTAACAGTAGGAGGGTTAATTATAGGATACTTAATGAAACAGGTAAAGAAGTAATATTCCTAATCCAGTAAGGCCTATTACCAATGCAGTTCTCTCTGACTCATGTGTGTTTTCTTGGTCTGTTACTGACTGTACTGGTGCTGGTTCAGGTGTCTGTGCCGATGCTTGGGCTGTTATTGACATTACTGGTTTTACTATCTGTTCAGGTGGTGGTGTTGATATTTGTGTTACTGGTGGTGTTACTGGTTGTATGTGAGAGGTTGTTGGACTCAAGTTTACAGATTGATTAAGTCCTAATTTCTGATTACTCCCTGCAACAACTATTTCATTATTATAATTTGTTATTACTCCAATTTGTAGTTGAAGATCAGAAGGCAACATGTATAACCCAATGCCTACTACAAAGTCAACTTTTGATCTGGCATATCTGAGAACGTTTTGGTAATGTTGTATGCTAGATGGAAGATCAACAACTGAGTTAATAGAATCTTCTAAATTTGCTAAAAACTGTTTTTGTGCTTCAAATTTACCACTTCCATTCAAAATGTTTGATTTTGTTAGTGATTGTGCTCCTAGTAAACACCAGACATATGTTCTGATAGACTCATTGACGCGCTCGACTCCTGCTTGAGTAAACCCGTCAGATTTATCTAAAATAAATGTGGTCCACGCATTAGTCTGCTTCTGCTCTATTGATCCTAACCAGACTTGTGATTTTGATGAAAATGAAGTGTAACCAGGGTAGTAATCTTGTGGGTATTGTCTGTGACTCATAGCATAATACAATGTTCCCATACCATTGTGATCATCAAGTTTTTGTGTAAAGTCATACTTGGTACTGATGTTAAATTCATTACAGATCCGTTCAAATGCTTTCAAATCCATTGGATTGTTAAACTGATTAAAACTGGATTCAGTTGGTAATGGTGTATGCAGTTCTGACAGTATTCTTCTAAGCTGGTAATAAACATGGAAACGATACACAGACCTAATCAGTTTGTTTGAGTGATTCAAATGGTCTGTAAATGAAACACCACAGCCTGTAGTTGAGCATAGTATGGCAAAGTTAAGTTGGTTTTGAAACATCTGTAGTGGGCTTGAAGACCACTTTCTTGCTGTAGCATCGTCTGTTATTGGAGGGTTTAGGTAATGATCAAAAGGGTTGGGTACTTTGACTTGAAATAAATCTTGTTCAGACACAGCTATATCAAGCTGATTTAACTGAATTATTTTCTGTTCATAAGTAGGTGCAACATTATATTTGGCATTCACATTGAATTGAAATGCGTTTGTAGTGGTAATGGTTGGTGATTTAAATTCCATCCTTTTTTTTTATGTGATAATAAAAATGTTTATAACCTTAACAAATATTGACACAAGCAAACCAATGTGGCTAACTAATGGGATTGATAATCGTGATGGTAGCAAGGCTGTAGCTATCCATGAAATGTTTTATACAGTAAAGTGGTTTAATGTAACGGATAATACAAGTTTTTATATAAGTTATCTTAATGCTGGTAATAGTGGCTTGGACACTAATACACACTTTATACCATCTGGGTATTATGACTTTTGTACTTTAGCTACATGGTTTCAAAATAATTTAAAAATTAAAGCAACTTTAAATCAGGCTAACTTGTTTGTTGAATTAGAAATTCCTACAGGCACTATACCTTTATTTTCAACTGAACTTGCATATTTACTTGGTTTAATAGACAGAAATACAATGCCTGTAAATTGGGTAATGAGTTTTACAGATAATGGTACTAGTGGATGGTATTATACACCAGATGTAACTAAAATAACTGGAACATATCCTGTTCATTTGTCAGTACACACATTTCTAAATGTTTATTTAAAAGAACTAAACACGACTGAAAATGTACACAATGGAAAACCATCAACTTTGTTGAGATGCTTACCAACTGGAACTGCACCCTATTGTGAAATTGTGGTTGTTAGATTTCCTAATTTGCAGTTTAAGAAATTAGGTTCTAGTTTCTTTGAGTCACTGAGTATATCTGTAACTAATCAGAATGGTAAACCAGTTGTGATGCATGATTTTAGTGTTGTGTTAGAAATTAAATAATTTTATTTTTGTTTATAAAAAAATGAGTGGTCTTGGTCCAAAGCCTAGAATCATACCAGTTGCATGTCCAGTAACAGAGTTGAAAGATTTGGCAGACGTACAGGATTTTGAGAAGGAAGGGGAAATTGGAGAAATATATGGTTTTGAACTTGATTCCTATGGCATGTACAAGAGGAAAGTAATTGTTGACATGAAAGATGGTGAAAAACAGATTCCTAAACTTGGTCAGCTTCGTGATGTTACTGTACCTACTCCACCTGTAAATAATGCGCCTTACAACTTAATACATGTAGGTAGTAAGTGGGTTGTTTCACCTGTACCGGCACCACCACCCACAATTGACTGGGACATAAAGATTGAATTTATTAGTCCTTATGTATACACTGATGATGAAGGCGCCTTAGTGTTTAGGAAGGTTGTTAATTCTGGGCCGCTTATTGTAAGCCTTGTTCCAAGTTTTGCCCCAGACAACAATAGCAGAGAAAAACTGAAAGTTGAAAATTATGAGAGACGGAGATATCTTCTTACAACTAGAAAGGGTAGATCAGATACCACTGTTGTGTTTATGCCAGCAAGCTTAGTCGTGGCTAGAGAAGCTACAATAGTATTTGAAATTATCATAAAATCTGTTGCTACTGCTAAAGAGGCTCAAATTGCACAAGGAATTAAACTTACATGGAATGAAACAGTAACAGAATCATCAAAGGTCTTTATTGCCATTACAAAAAATAATGATGTTATTAATGTTTCAAGCAGTATTCCCACTGTCAAGGTGGTGGTTGACAAAACAACTTTTGTTCGTCTAACTTACATAAACCTTGAACACATTGATCTTGTTGCATTTTATTATGCCAGCAAATTGTATACTTTTGAAGAGTTGCAAAATGTAATTGCTGATTAAAAAAATATTTGTAAATAAAAAATGGTGAACTTGTATCCACAAATACCACCTGAGCAGCTTGAGCCTATTGAGCGTGATAAAACATTAAAGGCAGATTCATTCCGTTTAATGAATATTACAGAAGCGTTGAAGTATTTGGAAGAAGAACAAGCAAAATACTCGAGGTGTAAACGCCGTTACAATACGGTTTTCAATTCTGTACACAACACATCAATGGCTATGGGGGTGGTTTCGGCCGGATTATCTGTAGGAGGTATAACTCTTTTTGCAACGGGGGTGGGAAGTGTTATAGGAATTGCTGTTGAAGGTATTGGTCTTGTCACAAGTCTAGCATGCTTTGGTATGGAAGCTATTAACAAAAGATTTTATATGAAGTTGCAGAAGCATGAAGCATTAAGTACGCTCGCAGCAGCTAAGCTGAAGAGTATGAAACTTATTATTAGTAAATCTTTGGAAAATAATGAAATTGACGATAATGAATTTAAAAGAGTCCAGGATGATTTAGCAAATTACAAGCAACAGAAGTCTGAAATACAGAATAAGATGCGTAGTCAACCCGCGAATGTTGAAGAGCTAAAGCAATCTTTTTTAGAGGAAGGAAAGAAAATAGGCGTAGAAGAAACTATGAAAAAAGTTTACGGACTGTTAGGCAAGTAAAGATCAGTTTTGGTAATCATTCATTAATTCTGAAATACTCTTCACAAAGAGATGTCATGCCTTTTATGCCTGCTCATTTGACGCCATCTGCACCACCGCCAGAGTACTACTGAGAAAAAAAAGTTTTTTTATTGTCCTTGTAACTTGTGAAATCTGTCTGAGTAAGTTGTTGACTTGGGTCAAGTTCTTGTAAGAACTTAGGGTAAGTAATTAATAAGTTCTTATGGCAACTCACTTAAAGGTTACCTATGTAGGTTCCTAGAAGTTAAGAAGTACCCAACGGAGAAAGAAACACGCTTAGAAAAAACGGTACAACACAATTTATTAATATTTCGGGTAAATACCCTTTGTCAAAATAGACAAACAAACAGAGACATTAGTCGCTACTTATCTTCAGATGCAGAAGGAATAAGTAGCGACTAATGTCTCTGTTTGTTTGTCTATTTTGACAAAGGGTATTTACCCGAAATATTAATAAATTGTGTTGTACCGTTTTTTCTAAGCGTGTTTCTTTCTCCGTTGGGTACTTCTTTGCATTTCACACGCTTGGCAGTCACCTTTTTGGTCTGGATTGATTTCCTAGAAGTTAGTTGCAACTTGTTAATAAGTATTAAGTTTCGATTGACATCACTTGATAGAGATAAAGAGATAGATAAATGGGGGATCCCAAAATAATAAATTCAATAGAGTCGCATCCGTCATGCTCATCATTTTTTAAAAATTAAAGGGTTGATTCAGAAATAACGAGAGTGTAATGGGATAACTGAATTTTGTTATTAAAAATAGCGTAAATTAGCGACGGATGCGGCTTTATTGAATGTATTGGTTTGGGATCCCCATTTATCTATCTCTGGAGAAGCACAGGACAGGAGTTGCTGGAGGTCTCTCGTCGACGGCCTATACCCGGGTAGGGGTGACAGGCGTAAGTAAGTAATGAGAAGAGCCGCTCCACCCGAGCGCCTCTCCGAATCAGAGCCTTTGTGTATAACGTTAAAACCATTAAAGGATACATGGTCAGAAGTCTTCAGGTAAGTCTCCTTAAGAGATATTACTGAGGGGTTATAGAACTTGACTAAAAGATGTAATTCCTCAAAGTTAGCTTGAAAACCACGACAATTCCACTGAAGCATAGAGTACATGATTATGTCTTATCTGGGGGTGAAGAGTTTTTCCCCCCTTTTTCCTTTGCCTTGGAAGGAGTTGAAGAAACAGAGGGGGGCCGGCTCCCGGGCCTCCTCTGGTTCCTCGGAGATGAAGGGGGTGGAGCTGCCGCAAAATCAGCAACGACAACTTCCACTCCCTACATCCGCTCCTCCAGTGCAGCATATTTGTTTTGAAGGGGGACATCAGTGTTCCCCTTCTGGGCCCGTGCGCACAGCGGTCCCATAGATTTCTTAGACCCCTGGTCCTGGGCAGCGTTCCTGCCGCTAGAGTTAGCGGCCTTAGAAGGCTGACCAAAGCCAGAAGCCTTTGGAGTTGACCGACTAATAGGTCTGGGTGGGGGCTGAGGCTTAGGGGCAACAGAAGGCAGCACAACCGGACCGGCAGTGTCCGCCTTCTGCGTTCCCTGGCTCTTCTTCACCGCCAGAGGAGGGTTACTCTCCAGGGGCGAGATGAGCCAAGGCTCCGCCCCCAACCCAGAAGTTGGGGTCTGACATGAAAAGTCTTTGGTGGGGCGCTTGCCTGCCACTGCTGCACTGAAAGTATATACTGAGGTGTTAGAGGTTGGGGCAGTCGCAGCCGCACCAGAGCCTTCAACCAGTTTTTTGGCATCTAGAAAGGACAGTCCCTTCTCCACACGCACCTGCTGAATCTTGCACTCGGATATCCAACGAGGGCATTTCTTCTCCGAAGCCATATGCGCCCCCTGGCAATTCACACACAGGGGGGTGGCTGTGCAGGACTCAGCAGAGTGTCCAGGTTTAGTGCAACGGGCGCATGAAGCCTCCGTCTGACGGCAGGTCTTCTGCCCATGGCCATACTTTTGGCACTTAAAGCACCAGAGGGGGAGAGGGACGTACTTTTTCACTCTCAAGGAGTAGTAACCTCCCCAGATGGTAGTAGGAGGGTGGGGGTGCCAAATGTCAGGATGATGGTAGGGAGACGGATCTCCCCACCACCTCGCTTGGAAGCGAAGCGCCTGACGTAAGTCACCCCCTGAGACTTAAGGTTCCGTACAAGTTCATCTTCTGACAGTTCTGCCAAAGCTTGATCTTTGATTACGCCTCTTGACGAATTCATAGTCTTGTGGGGTGTGACCTCCACCGGAGTGTCTCCGATGGAAGAGCGCCTTAGGAGCCCGCTGGAGTGTACCCGGGTACGGCACTCTACCAGCAAGTCACCAGACCTGAGGCACTGGGCATCAGGCCTGCCAACACGGCTCCTGAGGGTCTCCCCCACCAGAAAAGGATGTAGCCTGGTAACAGGTTTCTCCTTCACCTTGCTATGGACAATGAGGAAGCGAGGCCATACTGCTGACGCCTGAGGCGTCGCTTCCTCACAGTCCGAGTCACTGTCATGTTCAATGTTGGTGGCTATGTGCTGGTTCTGTGCAAGTTTGGGTTTTTTGTTTTATCCATATTATAATAGTAGAGATATTCATCCCCCCGGGGGTCCCCGCCCGCCACCGAGCCCAACAAGGGAAAGTGCAAATGTCGGCGGGTCTCCAGCCGACGCACAATGGAGACTGCCCGAAAGATATACTCAAGGGGGTAAGCCCGATTGAACCGTTTGAGCCACCGCCTTCTATCACACTGTTGAATGCAGGGGAATACTGGCGTAAAGCACCTAATCAGCAGCAGAAGCTATAGCATGGTGCTCCATATATCAACCCGCATGTCAACAGTGGTTAGTTAGTTAGTTATTTGGGTTTAACGCCGAGCAGGCAACTAAGGCCATCTCACGGCGGGAAGGGTAAAAGTCTGGTCAGCCAGACTAAAAGAAAGGTCTTAAGACATGATGTAAATATAACTTAAAAATATGTCAGGCTAAAATGTCGCACAGGTCTTTAAAACGTCGAAGGACTCTCAAAAAGGTCAAAATAATAGAAACATCATAATCTATAAACGCTCAAATCTGATTAAAAATATGGCACTCTCTCAGAAAACTGAAGATCTTGTCCGGGGGCACATCCCGGAACAAAACCTTCAAGGAGTCTGCCATGAAATGTTTATACCTTGTGTCGATTAGATCAGCACAAGACAACAAAAAGTGTTGAACAGAGTACTGGTCGTCGCAGGCATAACACCATGGACGCTCCTCCTGTTTAAGTAAATAAGAGTGCGTAACATACGTGTGGCCGATGTGGAGCCGAGCCAGGACAGTCTCCTCACGGCGGCTGCCGCAGCGATAAGGTAAACCGTCAGACAACTTAGGAAGGGCTTCATGCAGCTTGTGAGCTTCCTCTTTGTCCCACTCGGACTGCCACTCACGGGCTATGTACGCACTAGCTACATGTCTAAAATCACTATAAACAGTCTGTGTGTCAGAGACAGGGTCATTGCGGGCATCGTTGGCAGCAGAATCTGCGATCCTGTTGCCTTCGATGCCCACATGCCCTGGCACCCAAATAAAAATGATATAATATTCCTTCATCAAGTCCGCGTGGAGCTCTCTGATCTGCACCAGCAGTGGGTGGTCATATCTCATGCCCTGATTGTATGATTGTACATTGCTTAACGTCCCGACAGCAACAAGGCTTTCTCAGGACGTGCCTGCACTGCTTGTGAAAAAAAACTAAACAGAAAATTGAATGTATGTCGCCAGCCGGTCAAATACATTAAATAAACCTACAACATGGGGCATAAATAAAGCTAAGACCATTTAGCAACACACATCCAATATCAAGAGCTACAGGCAGTGCAGACAGTAGGGAGAGTTTTAAAAAGGCAAATACAGGTGAATGGACAAAGGGTAGACAGAAACACATGCCCCAGAATAGAGAGAAAAACCCACCCTGTGGGGCTGACCAGGGTGACCCTGGGAACTAAAAAATACCTAACCCCACCCAAGTCCCCCAGGGCAGACCCGGGTGGGGGATCCCGTGCCCTGAAGGGCCTGCAGGGCAGAAAGAGAGTCAGACAGAATCAGGAAGTTCCTTTCTCTAGATCGATAAGCATGCCTGAGTGCCAGCAGAACCGCCTGCAGTTCCGCACTAAATACAGATGAATGATCTGGGAGGCGGTGCTTAAATGGGTGTTTAGGATGTCAACAGTGGGATAGGGCTCAACGTGACAAGAGCCGATTGACTAGGCCGGTACGACTAGCCACCCGTTTAGGTAGAAGTCAGAGATAGATAAACTGACAGTTGATCCCCACCCCTCCCCCAATCAATTAATTATTCTAATCAACTAGCCATTTAGACAAACCCACTCCAACCAATACACCCAATACCTTTATTACCTAGCCATTTTAGTTCCACTCCAGAAATCATTCAAGCTACGTTTTTTGATCAGCTACCAACCCGCGAGTATTAAGGCAGATCCCCCACTCCCACCTAAATAATTAATGCTGACATTGACTACTATCAGCCGTTTTCGGGAAATGATTACTTGCGTCATTGTGGAAATTCCCGTTAGGTGTAATTGCCACATTACCCCACCCAAAAGTAAGTGACGTCAATGTTGCCAATAACAACGCCACGTGTCAACTCGTGACCCTAGTCTCGTGATCAAGTATTGCGTCGTTGAGACGTTCGTAGGGCGTGAAGACGAACATTCTCGATCTTTCCATTACTTTGTGTTGGAGTGCGGTTGTGTTCTCAGAGTGACGGACTAACTTATCCGGTGATAGCACTAAATCTTGTAAAATATCCTACGTGGTGAGCGGTAAGTGACTGTTAATTGAACGCTGACTAACGTAAGTTACAAATGACTGGTAGTTTGACGATAATTTGTCTGTTAAACTTGTAATATTTAGAAACAAGAAAAGGTTTCACAATTAGTCTACAGTGCGCTAGTGTTAACCAGATCGGTTTAGTTTAATTTGCCTACGCTGACTAACAGTCGCTCATTATAAAAATGAATTGGACTCAGGAAGAGGTGTTGATCTTACAATCACATGGTGAATACCATGAAAAAATGGCTACTTACATTCATTCCGTTTTGACCAAAGCTCCAGAATTTTGGTTTATGGACCAAGTGTGAGGTGTTTTTGCCGCGGCTCATGTAAGTGAAACTGACTTTACATAGGTGATAATAACGAGTCTGACATGTTAAGGTCTGTGGTAAGCCCGTCTACACGGAACACGTTAAATCTGTTGAGTAACGGTTAAGAAATGAGAGTAGAACATAAAGTCTTCAATATTCTGTTTACCCCCTTGCCGTTGACGCCGTCAGCGCGGACTGCAGACAGTGTCATTCAGTTGAGTACAGCGAGGACAGAGACAGAACACAGAGTTAAATGACTCTTAACATAAAGTCTTCAGTCTTCTATCATAACACCCTTGCCGTTGACGCCGTCAGCGCGGTTATTAATAGCGCGGACTGCGGACAGTGTCATTCAGTTGAGGACAGAGACAGAACACAGAGTTAAATGACTCTTAATACAAAGTATTTAATCTTCTAATGACACCCTTGCCGTTAACAACGTCAGCGCGGTTTTAAAATAGATTGTACGTAGCAACCACCGCTGGTGGTAAATAGCGCGGCGTGGGCTCAGCGGCCTGTAGAGCAACCAAAAACATAGACAGAACACAGAGTTAAATGACTCTTAATACAAAGTCTTCAATCTTCTGTTTACCACCTTGCCGTTAACGCCGTCAGCGCGGTTTTAAAATAGATTTTACGTAGCAAACATCGCTGGCGCGCGGCGTGCAGACAGTTTCATTTGAGTATTGGTGCAGACAAATACGTCACTAGCTGCAATGCGGAAGTTGCCGATCTACTTATATTTAGCGGCCTGTAGCTCTGTAGCAAGCAAAAACAGAGACAGAACATAGAGTTAAATGACTCTTAATACAAAGTCTTCAGTCTTCTATTGACACCCTTGCCGCTAACGCTGTCAGCGCGGTTTTTAACGTAAACACTGACATAGGGACTTAGTAACGTGACTAAGTACACAGTCGCCGCGTCTATATCGTGTCATACAACTGAAATGCGGTGAAGTTTTCTGCGGACTGGAGTCTACAATATTCAAGCATGCTGAATAAAGATTTTGTGTCTGTCTGTCTGTCTGTGTGTGAGTGCTTGTGTGTGTTTGTAGGTATGTGTGAGTGTGTATGCGTGTGTCTGTCAGTGTGTGAGTGCATGTATGTATGTATGTGTGTGAGTGTTTGTGTGTGCGTATGTATGTATGTGTGTATGAGTGTGTTTGTCTGTCAGTGTGTGAGTGCATGTATGTATGCGTGCGAGTGTTTGTGTGTATGAGTGTGAGTGTTTGTCATTGTGTGAGTGCATGTATGTATGCGTGTGCATGCTAGTATGTATGCATGTGCATGCGTGTATGTATGTGTGCGAGTGTTTGTGTGTGTGTGCGTCTGTGCGTGTATTTATGCATGTGTATATATATATAGTTAGTGTTAGAGATATGATAATTTCAAGAACATTTATACCATTGACTCTACGTCAATACCCCAAAACACAGTTATTTAATAATAACCACACACACACAAAACATTCTTATATACACTTGATACAAATTTAAGTTACCTACAGACACTTGTTAACAAATTTCCAAAGTCACCTACAACCGCTAACTAACTTTACAGGTAACTTTGAAGTTAGTTGGTGCAAGTTCTGATAAGTGACTTAAAACAAGTTCTTACAAGTGTCTTAACATAAGATCTTGTAAGTTATTGACCCAAGTCAACAACTTACTAGGACAGATTTCCCAAGTTACAAGGACAATGAAAAAACTTTTTTTTTAGTCTGGTGGAGGGGCAGATGGTGTTAGGTAGGCAGGGGTGAAAGGCATGACATCTCTTTGCGAAGTGTATGACAAAAATAATGGATTACCAAAACCTATCGTTACTTGCTTGTAAGTTCTCGAACTTTTTTCATAGTTTCTTCTACGCCTATCTTTTTTCCTTGTTCTAAAAAAGATTTCTTTAGCTCTTCAACATTTACAGCCTGACTACGCATCTTATTCTGTATTTCAGACTTTTGTTGTTTATAGTTGGCCAAATCATCCTGGACTCTAGAACCCCGTAGCGTGCCCGAAGAAAAAAAAGGACAAGATGGCGTTTCTACCCTGTGTTGCTACTTTCGACTGACCCCACTAGTGACCCTTCGTCTACCACAGCGAGATGGAGACGTTGGAGGAAAAGCTTCGAGCTGTACCTTGCCGCAAGGGGTGATGTGAAAGCAGAACAGAAAAAGCCGCTACTACTGCATTGTGCAGGCCAAGAGGTACAAGCCATTTTCGACACTCTTAATACTGGTGACACCTACGACCAAGCTGTGGAAGCCCTGGATAAGTATTTTCAACCACAAGTCAATGAAACCTTTGAAAGGCATCAATTTTGTCAGATGTGCCAAAAAGACGAATCGTCTGTTTCCTTCATTACAAGACTTAAACAGAAAGCTGTCAATTGTAACTTTGGTGACAAAGTGGACGAAAACATTTGTGATCAATTTATCGATAAGTGCAGTGACCGCAGATTGCGAGGAAAACTACTGGAGCAGAAAGACTTAACATTAGATCACCATTGCGCAAGCCCACGAAGCAGCAAAACTACAAGTCAAAGAGATGGAAGGAATTCAAGGGACTGACCTGGCGGCGGCAGTATCAAGCAGACAACCATGGAAGGAAAAGCAAGGCAACAAACCACACAAGAATCAGGGTTCAGTGAGTGCGAATAACGGGCAGGGTAAGAGCAGTCAAAAGTGCTTTCGCTGCGGGAAAGAAGGACATTTTGCCAAAGACTCGGTATGCCCAGCGAAAGGAAAGAAATGTACTAAATGTGAAAAAAAACAATCACTTTGCTGTGGTGTGCAAGACAAAAACTAGTCTAAACAATGTACGTGAACATGATGATGATGATGATGATGATGTTGTGTTCGTTGTAAAACATGCACAAACAAACATAAGCACTAAGATAGGAGGGGTAGGCTTAGACATGCTTATTGATTCGGGTGCAAGTTGTAACATAATAGATAATCAGACATACAACAAGATGAGAGCACAGAACATGAAGCACACGATGCAAAAAGGCCAAAGAACCAAAAACTTGTTTGCTTATGGACAGGATAAACCACTCACAGTAGTACATACGTTTCTAGCTGATGTTCAAATTCAGGGAGTTGCATAGAAGAGTTCATAGTCATTAAAGAAAAGGGAGCAGTTCCTCTCCTGGGAAAAACAACTGCAGAAAAGATGGGTGTTCTTAAGGTATGAATACCCACATCAGAAACAGTGCGGTCTGTCTTTGAGAAACCAGAAGACAAATTTCCAAAGTTGTTCTCGGGGCTAGGGAAGCTAAAAGACACGCAAATACACCTTCATCAGAAGAATGACATAAAACCAGTAGTACAATCCGCACGAAGAATTCCAACACGTTCTGAATTGTGTATTGGTAAATTTCAGGTGCTGACGTAACACCGAACATGAGACGTTTATACCGGAACAACCCGACGTGTGTTGCAAATGTCGTTATTGATCGCGACTCTTCAGACAACTCTAGTTGATGAAATCCCCATTTAAGATCTAGTTTTGTGAACACCTTACTTCCATTCATCTCTGTTAGTGTTTCCTCTATGGTAGGTATTGGGAATCTCTCCCGTTCGATCGCCTCATTTGCTTGTCGCATATCAACGCATAACCGAATTTCACCGTTTGGTTTTGGCACGACCACTATTGGACTCACGAAAGTAGTAGGTCCCGATGCTCTTTCGATTATATCCAGCTTTTCTAGCTCTTTTATTTTCTCTTCGACTTTTCTCTCAAGCTGAATGGAATTCTTCGTGCGGATTGTACTACTGGTTTTATGTCATTCTTCTGATGAAGGTGTATTTGCGTGTCTTTTAGCTTCCCTAGCCCCGAGAACAACTTTGGAAATTTGTCTTCTGGTTTCTCAAAGACAGTTAGTTAGTTATTTGGGTTTAACGCCGAGCAGGCGACTAAGGCCATCTCACGGCGGGATGGGTAAAAATCTGGTCAGCCAGACTAAAAGCAAGGTCTTAAGACAAGATGTAAATATAGATTAAAAATCTCAGGCTAAAATGTCGCACATGTCAGGAAAAGAAACGTCCACAGACTCTCAAAAAGGGCAAATAAAAAAATTCACATAGTCTATGAATGCTCAGATCTTGTTAAAAATATTGCATTCTCTCAAAAAATTGAAGATTTTGTCCGGGGGAACATCCCGGAACAAAACCTTCAAGGAGTCTGCTGTGAAGTGTTTATATCTGGTGTCAATTAGGTCAGCACAATACAGCAAAAAGTGTCGAACAGAAAACTGCTCATCACAGGCAAAACACCATGGACGCTCATCCTGTTTAAGTAAGTAAGAGTGCGTAACATATGTGTGCCCGATGTGGAGCCGAGCAAGGACAGTCTCCTCACGGCGGCTGCCGCAGCGGAAAGGTAGACTGTCAGACAACTTAGGAAGAGCTTCATGAAGCTTGTTCCCTTCCTCTTTGTCCCACTCGGACTGCCACTCGCGGGCTATGTACGCACTAATAACAGGTTTAAAATCACTATAGACAGTCTGTGTGTCAGGGACAGGGTCACTGCGGGCACTGTTGGCAGCAGAATCTGCGATTCTGTTGCCTTCGATGCCCACATGGCCTGGGACCCAAATAAAAATGATGTCATAATATTCCTTCATCAAGTCCGCGTAGAGCTCTCTAATCTGCACCAGCAGTGGATGGTCTGTTCCCGCGCCCTGAAGGGCCTGCAGGGCAGAAAGAGAGTCAGACAGAATCAGGAAGTTCCTTTCCCGAGACTGATAGGCATGCTTGAGTGCTAGCAGAATGGCCTGCAGTTCTGCACTAAATACAGAGGAATGGTCAGGGAGACGGAGCTTAAATGGGCGTCTAGGATGGCGAGAGGACACTGCAGCCGCAGCCACTCTTCCATCCTCAGACTTGGACCCATCCGTATAAAGACGACAATAGCCAGGAAAAATTGAAAGGAGTTCATTGAGGCTCTGTTGGTATATGGCTGGTGGAGTACAATCCTTCTTGTGGGAAGTCAAGTCCAGCAAGATGTCAGGAACTGGTAGTAGCCAGGGTGGAGTGACGTGTTGCAGAGATTCCGAAACTTTGTCCAGGTCCACTCCGGCCGCCTGCAGATGAGGTCGGACACGGAAGGAAAGTGGACGGACAGCTCCCGGATGGGCATCGTAAATCTCTGCAAACGACGGGTTAAAAACACAATCATAGGCAGGATTTTCTGGATGGGCCTTCAGCTTCAGAACGTAGCTGAGCATGAGGCGGATTCGGCGGAGCCTGAGAGAAGGCTCCCCTGCCTCTGCATACAGACTAGGAACTGGAGATGTCCTGAAGGCTCCCAGACATATGCGCAGACCTTGATGGTGAATTGTGTTCAGACGCTGCAGAACAGACTTGGAAGCCGAGCCATATACCACAGAGCCGTAATCCAGTTTGGACCGAACAAGGGCCCGGTACAGTCGAAGTAAGACGATGCGGTCTGCACCCCAGTCAGTACGACCAACGACACGAAGAATGTCGAGGGCCTTCCGACAAGAGGTTCTAAGGTAGTTAACATGGTTGCAGAAGGTCAATCTTTTGTCAAAGATGACCCCCAAAAACTTAGCCTCTTCAGCCACCTTAATTGGCACTCCAGCAATGCTCAGGCTAGGTTCTGGAAAAAATTTCGTCTGGTTAGTAAAATGCACACAGACTGTCTTGGAGGGCGAGAATCTGAATCCATTGAGAGACACCCACCCCTGGATGCGATCAACGCACAGCTGCAAGCGCCTCTCAAGGGACGCAAGTCCTCGACCTCGTGCACACAAAGCAAAGTCGTCCACAAACAAAGAGCATTCAGAATCATCCTTGACGGCCTTTACAATGTTATTTATTTTAATGCTAAATAAAACAGGAGATAGAATACTGCCCTGCGGGACACCCATCTCCTGTTCAAAGGAGTCGGAGAGGGTGGAGCCCACACGGACATGGAACGACCTGTTGGACAAAAAATTGTGAATAAAAACGGGCAGATGCCCTTTAAAACCCATGTCCGACAAATCAGACATTATACCATGCTTCCAGGTAGTGTCATATGCCTTTTCAAGATCAAAGAAAATTGCATAGACATGCTGCTTGTTGACAAAAGCATCTCGGATAAAAGACTCAAAGCGGACTAGATGGTCAGTTGTACTACGGAAGCGCCGGAAACCGCACTGGAGGTCTGTGATGAGATTGATTGATTGTACATTGTTTAACGTCCCGACAGCAACAAGGCTTTCTCAGGACGTGCCTGCACTGCTTGTGAAAAAAAAACTAAACAGAAAATTGAATGTATGTCGCCAGCCGGTCAAATACGTTAAATAAACCTACAACATGGGGCCTAAATAAAGCTAAGACCATTTAGCAACACACATCCAATATCAAGAGCTACAGGCAGTGCAGACAGTAGGGAGAGTTTTAAAAAGGCAAATAAAGGTGAATGGACAAAGGGTAGACAGAAACACATGCCCCAGAATAGAGAGAAAAACCCACCCTGTGGGGCTGAGACCAGGGTGACCCTGGGAACTAAAAAATACCTAACCCCACCCAAGTCCCCCAGGGCAGACCCGGGTGGGGGGGTCTGTGATGAGACCCTGTGACTCAAGATGCCACACCAGTCGGGCGTTGACCAAGCGTTCCATAGTTTTACATAAACATGATGTCAAAGCTATTGGCCGGTAGTTGCCCGGGTCGGAAGGATCCTTACCCGGCTTGGGAATTGGCACAACCACAGCCTGGCGCCAAGATGGCGGAAAATGACCGGTTATCCAGATATGGTTAAAGGCCTTGAGAAGTACAAGGAGTGAATCCTCAGGCAGATGTGTTATGAGCTGATAATGGATGGTATCTAATCCAGCAGCAGAGTTAGTACATTTCTGCATGGCTTGCTGCAATTCTGAAAACGTAAAAGGGGCATTATAGTCTTCCAAGTTATCCGATATAAAATCACAAGCACAAGATTCTCGCTTCTCCTTCTCTCTCTGGAAGAAAGGTGAATAATGCTCTGTTGAAGAATTATGGGCAATGGTGGAGGCAAGCAAATTGGCCACAGCCTTTTTATCTGTGACCAAACTGGCACCATCTCTAAGATGGCCGACAGAAGCCGAGCCACCCCTGCCCCTAATTCTTCGAACAGCCTTCCAGACTTTTTGGGACGGAGTCCTAGAAGATAAAGATGAGACGAAGTGTCTCCAGGAAGCACGGCGTTCACGTTTAAAAATATAACTGACTTTCGCCCGTTGTCTTTTAAAGGTTAAAATATTTGCTTGCGACGGATTACGAAATGCACGTCGCTGAGCAGATTTGCGCATTGTTTGGGCCTTGCGGCACTCTTCATTGAACCATGGTACTCTCGGCTTCCGAGGGAGTGATGTGGAAGTTCTAGGGATGGTTTCACCTGCAACCTCCAACAAAATAGAAGTAAAACAAGAAACAGGTTCTTCAGCTGACATGACCATCTCCTCTGTAAGACGAGACTGACAGAGAGAGGCAAACAGAGACCAGTTAGCTTTCTTGAGATTCCAGCGCCCCACCGGCGAATCCTCCTCACAGCTGACCGATGACAGGACTACTGGGAAGTGGTCACTACCACACAGGTCGTCGTGAACCTTCCAGTCAAAGTCCAGCATGAGAGAAGGATCACACACAGTGAGGTCTAGAACAGAACTAGATCCGGAACCTGAGTTAGAGTATGTAGGTGAGCCATCGTTAAAGACACATAGGTTAAGTTGAGAAAAAACATCTTCTAACATCTGACCTCTGCCATCATAGTGGTCACTACCCCAAAGGTGAGCATGACCGTTAAAATCCCCCATGAGAATAAAGGGAGGGGGCAGTTGATCTACTAAGTGAAAAATATCATTGCTACAGACCCGCAGTGATGGTGGCAGGTAAATACTGCATATGGTTATGGTCTTTTTTAAGGTAACCCGAGCAGCGACAGCCTGAAGACAGGTGTCGATGCTAACGGGGCTACATAAAATTTGGCTACTAATGAGAAGAGCCGCTCCACCCGAGCGCCTCTCCGAATCAGAGCCTTTATGTATAACATTAAAACCATTAAAAGACACAGGGTCAGAAGTCTTCAGGTAAGTCTCCTGAAGAGATATGACTGAGGGGTTATAGAACTTGACTAAAAGACGTAATTCCTCAAAGTTAGCTCGAAAACCACGACAATTCCACTGAAGCAAAGAGTCCATGATTAAGTCTGATCAGGGGGTAAGGAGTTTTTCCCCCCTTTTTCCTTTACCTTGGAAGGCGTTGAAGAAACAGAGGGGGGCCGGCTCCCGGGCCTCCTCTGGTTCTTCGGAGAGGAAGGGGGTGGAGCTGCCGCAGCATCAGCAACAACAACTTCCACTCCCTCCATCCGCTCCTCCAGTGCAGCATATTTGTTTTGAAGGGGCACATCTGTGTTCCCCTTCTGGGCCTGTGCGCACAGCGGTCCCATAGATTTCTTAGACTTCTGGTCCTGGGCAGCGTTCCTGCCGCTAGAGTTAGCGGCCTTAGAAGGCTGACCAGAGCCAGAAGCCTTTGGAGTTGACTGACTAACAGGTTTGGGTGGGGGCTGAGGCTTAGGGGCAACAGAAGGCGGCACAACCAGGGAAGAACCAGTCTTGCTTGCTGGCACCCCGTTGGAGGAGGTGGAGTCCTTCACCTATCTCGGGAGCATCATAGACAAAAAAGGCGGCACTGATGCAGATGTCAGAGCACGAATCGGTAAAGCCAGAGCAGCCTTTCTCCAGTTGAAAAAAGTGTGGAGTTCCAGAGAGCTGTCACAACACACCAAAATCCGGATTTAAAAGTAAAAAGTAAGTAAAAAAAACCACGACAATTCCATTCCGTCTCCATCTCGCTGTGGTAGACGAAGGGTCACTAGTGGGGTCAGTCGAAAGTAGCAACACAGGGTAGAAACGCCATCTTGTCCTTTTTTTTCTTCGGGCACGCTACGGGGTTCTAGAGTCCAGGATGATTTGGCCAACTATAAACAACAAAAGTCTGAAATACAGAATAAGATGCGTAGTCAGGCTGTAAATGTTGAAGAGCTAAAGAAATCTTTTTTAGAACAAGGAAAAAAGATAGGCGTAGAAGAAACTATGAAAAAAGTTCGAGAACTTACAAGCAAGTAACGATAGGTTTTGGTAATCCATTATTTTTGTCATACACTTCGCAAAGAGATGTCATGCCTTTCACCCCTGCCTACCTAACACCATCTGCCCCTCCACCAGACTAAAAAAAAAGTTTTTTCATTGTCCTTGTAACTTGGGAAATCTGTCCTAGTAAGTTGTTGACTTGGGTCAATAACTTACAAGATCTTATGTTAAGACACTTGTAAGAACTTGTTTTAAGTCACTTATCAGAACTTGCACCAACTAACTTCAAAGTTACCTGTAAAGTTAGTTAGCGGTTGTAGGTGACTTTGGAAATTTGTTAACAAGTGTCTGTAGGTAACTTAAATTTGTATCAAGTGTATATAAGAATGTTTTGTGTGTGTGTGGTTATTATTAAATAACTGTGTTTTGGGGTATTGACGTAGAGTCAATGGTATAAATGTTCTTGAAATTATCATATCTCTAACACTAACTATATATATATACACATGCATAAATACACGCACAGACGCACACACACACAAACACTCGCACACATACATACACGCATGCACATGCATACATACTAGCATGCACACGCATACATACATGCACTCACACAATGACAAACACTCACACTCATACACACAAACACTCGCACGCATACATACATGCACTCACACACTGACAGACAAACACACTCATACACACATACATACATACGCACACACAAACACTCACACACATACATACATACATGCACTCACACACTGACAGACACACGCATACACACTCACACATACCTACAAACACACACAAGCACTCACACACAGACAGACAGACAGACACAAAATCTTTATTCAGCATGCTTGAATATTGTAGACTCCAGTCCGCAGAAAACTTCACCGCATTTCAGTTGTATGACACGATATAGACGCGGCGACTGTGTACTTAGTCACGTTACTAAGTCCCTATGTCAGTGTTTACGTTAAAAACCGCGCTGACAGCGTTAGCGGCAAGGGTGTCAATAGAAGACTGAAGACTTTGTATTAAGAGTCATTTAACTCTATGTTCTGTCTCTGTTTTTGCTTGCTACAGAGCTACAGGCCGCTAAATATAAGTAGATCGGCAACTTCCGCATTGCAGCTAGTGACGTATTTGTCTGCACCAATACTCAAATGAAACTGTCTGCACGCCGCGCGCCAGCGATGTTTGCTACGTAAAATCTATTTTAAAACCGCGCTGACGGCGTTAACGGCAAGGTGGTAAACAGAAGATTGAAGACTTTGTATTAAGAGTCATTTAACTCTGTGTTCTGTCTATGTTTTTGGTTGCTCTACAGGCCGCTGAGCCCACGCCGCGCTATTTACCACCAGCGGTGGTTGCTACGTACAATCTATTTTAAAACCGCGCTGACGTTGTTAACGGCAAGGGTGTCATTAGAAGATTAAATACTTTGTATTAAGAGTCATTTAACTCTGTGTTCTGTCTCTGTCCTCAACTGAATGACACTGTCCGCAGTCCGCGCTATTAATAACCGCGCTGACGGCGTCAACGGCAAGGGTGTTATGATAGAAGACTGAAGACTTTATGTTAAGAGTCATTTAACTCTGTGTTCTGTCTCTGTCCTCGCTGTACTCAACTGAATGACACTGTCTGCAGTCCGCGCTGACGGCGTCAACGGCAAGGGGGTAAACAGAATATTGAAGACTTTATGTTCTACTCTCATTTCTTAACCGTTACTCAACAGATTTAACGTGTTCCGTGTAGACGGGCTTACCACAGACCTTAACATGTCAGACTCGTTATTATCACCTATGTAAAGTCAGTTTCACTTACATGAGCCGCGGCAAAAACACCTCACACTTGGTCCATAAACCAAAATTCTGGAGCTTTGGTCAAAACGGAATGAATGTAAGTAGCCATTTTTTCATGGTATTCACCATGTGATTGTAAGATCAACACCTCTTCCTGAGTCCAATTCATTTTTATAATGAGCGACTGTTAGTCAGCGTAGGCAAATTAAACTAAACCGATCTGGTTAACACTAGCGCACTGTAGACTAATTGTGAAACCTTTTCTTGTTTCTAAATATTACAAGTTTAACAGACAAATTATCGTCAAACTACCAGTCATTTGTAACTTACGTTAGTCAGCGTTCAATTAACAGTCACTTACCGCTCACCACGTAGGATATTTTACAAGATTTAGTGCTATCACCGGATAAGTTAGTCCGTCACTCTGAGAACACAACCGCACTCCAACACAAAGTAATGGAAAGATCGAGAATGTTCGTCTTCACGCCCTACGAACGTCTCAACGACGCAATACTTGATCACGAGACTAGGGTCACGAGTTGACACGTGGCGTTGTTATTGGCAACATTGACGTCACTTACTTTTGGGTGGGGTAATGTGGCAATTACACCTAACGGGAATTTCCACAATGACGCAAGTAATCATTTCCCGAAAACGGCTGATAGTAGTCAATGTCAGCATTAATTATTTAGGTGGGAGTGGGGGATCTGCCTTAATACTCGCGGGTTGGTAGCTGATCAAAAAACGTAGCTTGAATGATTTCTGGAGTGGAACTAAAATGGCTAGGTAATAAAGGTATTGGGTGTATTGGTTGGAGTGGGTTTGTCTAAATGGCTAGTTGATTAGAATAATTAATTGATTGGGGGAGGGGTGGGGATCAACTGTCAGTTTATCTATCTCTGAAGTCAAGGCCAAAGTGGAGTGTTGGCACCAGTGAGCCGCAGCCCAAAGGGAACCTCAGCCACCAGGATCCTCTTCTCCCCCGACAGGTCTCCAAGCACGGCAAACACTTGGGATCCAAAGGACCAAAAAGTCACGAGTATTTTTAGAACCAATCCAACATGGTACGACCTGGGTTAGCACAGCTCCTTAAAAACCAGACCAGTAAAAAGGCTGAACAACATATCTGCTGACATCAAGTCCTAATCCTGGACAAAGATGGCACCCGTCTGCTAGCCCACTCAGTCAGGGACTGAGTGGACTACCCACCCACGCCACGCGGAGACCGGTGCCGGGTAGGCACCCGTCTGCTAGCCCACACAGTGACCGAGGAGACTACCCACCCACGCCACGTGGAGGCTGGTGCCGAGTGGGCTGACGTCCACTCGGCACTGACGAAGGCCGACAGCATTCACGAATATGTTTGCAGTTCATAAAAATACACAGTTTATCAATGTGTGTGCGCAGGGAACATTCCCCTTGCCTAGCATAGTGTTTACCACACCGCTGGCTTTTGGTGTTGACTCTTAGGGTTTTAATGAGCCATATGTATAGCATTGTTTCGCTTCGTTGGAGAATGACTGATTTGTGCTTATTGGGTTTGACTGGTCACACAATCAATCGCATGAGTGGCGGATCAGAACAAGTCTGATCTAGCGGAGATACAGGCGGGGCTACCCCAACAATGCATTTTTGGTAAAAAGGAGTATGTACATCGCACCACTATGTGATGGCTTGATGTGACCAGCCGTATACCCTTATGGCATTTCACAAATCAGTCACGTTTTGTGTTTGTTGTCTGAGGTGTATTTCGGGCATGTTTAAGCCTTTTTTGGCTAAGGGCTGCCTTCATCAGCGTGCTGACCCTTTTGTTTGTTCTTGTTTTTGTTGAGTAAACCTTTGTTAGGTTTTCATGGTAGTTTGTTTTTGGTTCATTCTGTATTGTTCAAGTAGTTGATGTACTGACTTTCTTGTATTCAGTCTTTTTTGTTTTCGGGACTCAGTTATGCCTTTCGTGTAGTACAGTGGTTTCCTTTGTACAAGGGCCACCGTGCTGTAAGTGAAACAGTATTGTTGAGCTGCGTGTTTGTTATTGTTTACTGTGTGTGTGTGTTCTTCCTGTATACGTGTCCTGTATGTGTATGTGTGTGTGTGTGTGTGTGTGTGTGTGTGTGTGTGTGTGTGTGTGTGTATGTGTGTAACAAGGTAGGTTCCATAATGTGTTTGGCTGAGTTTTATTTTGTATTGAAAAGTAGTGTGCTGATAGAGACAATGGAGATTAATAACCGAAATACCTTTGCTTAAGGGTGATGGCATTGTTGGTACAGGCGGGGTGGGGGATCTGCCTTAATAATCGCGGGTTGACAGCTGATCCTAAAACGTAGCTCAACTCTTAATCACCTATAAAAACATACACTGTCTATTCTCCTGTACCTAGAAGATAGTAAGAAAATTACTGAGAAAATGGGTTACTTTACCAAAGCGTCTATAACTTTTTTGAAGAGACAGATATTTTTTTTTCTTAGCTGACATATGGATGGATAGTATTTTATGTTGTGGTGGAGTATAATTTGATACCTGTTTATATTATTTCCTGTAATTAATTACAGGTAAATTAACTGAAAAAATGCACCTTGATTATTTTGATATCTGTAAATAACAAACAAAAGACGTAAAACTGAGAAAAAAAAATATGAACGTGTGTGATAGTGGAGTGAGATAATTTTACATTAGTGATCACTATTACCAGGCAATCCACTGATAATCCTTCAGGTAATCGAAGTGCACGTATCCCCGTCGGCGGATGTTGCTACAAATTGATCGCCAAGTTTGTCTGTTGGGCGAAAGTTTCTAACATTTCAGCAGGGAAATACTGATAAAAATAATCAAGTGGTGTCGCTTCCAACTCAAGTGGAGTTGTTGGGCCCACATATCGCGTGAAAGACTGCTAAAAAGTCTGAAATTGGCCGCTGATGCCAGATAGCATCGCCGCCGCCATCTTGCAGTTGCTGCCTCGGTAAACACTGCTGAAATACTCCGGTATTTTCGTCATCCCAGTCCGACAGATCGATAGTATGTACACTAGATGTACACTAGACACACTTATGTCACTTACTTCTGGCTCTGAAACTGGATAATTGCCAATTTACTCCGAAATAGCTGTAAAATCTGGGTCACTGTCGTGTATGTCGCCATGTTTGCAAACACGTGCGTTAGCGAGCAGCCAGGTGCACGGTAAAACTCTCCCAATTCGACACACACAGTGGCTTAGAGCGCATGCCCAGTGTCTAAAGTTAGTTTGACCTTGCCCCCTACGGTATACAATCTCACCTTCTTCCCAGAAGAACCCACCAACGTATCACATGACTTCTAAATTTAGTACCGAGGACGGGCGTCTATGGGCGCTTTAGGTAAAGACCCGAAGGGCGTTTACAGGCGTTATAGGTGATTAAGAGTTAAAGTGATTTCCGGAATGGACTAAATATGGCTAGAAAAACAAAGCGTTGGGGTAATTGTTGGAGTGGATTTGTCTAAATGGCTAGTTAATTAGAATAAATTTATTGATTATTAAATGGGTGCTCTGCGGACCCCACATTGTTAATATCTCGGGGCAGCATTCCTGCCGCCAGCGTTGGCGGCCATAGAAGGCTGACCAGAGCCAGAAGCCTTTATAGTAAAATTGACAGGTTTGGGTGGGGGCTGAGGCTTAGGGGCAGCAGAAGGCGGTGCCACCAGACCGGTATCATCCACCTTCTGCATTCCCTGGCTCCTCGTCATCACCGGAGGAGGGTTACCCTCCAGGGGCGAGAGGATCCGAGTCTCCGCCCCCAACCAAGAAGTTGGGGTTTGACAAGACAAGTCTTTGGTGGGGCACTTGCCTGCCACCGCAGCACTGAAAGTATACACAGAGGTGTTATTTCAGTTTGACGCAGCCTCAGCTGCACTAGGGCCGTTAACCAGTTTTTTGGCGTCCGCAATAGACAGCCCCTTCTCCACACACACCTGCTAAATCCTGCACTCGGACATCCAACGAGGGCACTTTTTGTCCGAAGCCATATGTGCCCCCTGGCAATTCACACACAGGGGATGGTTGTGCAGGACTAAGCAGAGTGTCCGGGCTTAGTGCAGCAGGCGTACAGAGCCTCTGCCTGGCGGCAAGTCTTCTGCCCATGGCCATATTTTTGGCACTTAAAGCACCGGAGGGGGAGAAGGACATACTTTTTCACTTTTAGGGAGTAGTAACCTCCCCAGATGGAAGTAGGAGCGGTGGGGGTGCCAAACATCAGGATGATGGCGGGGAGACGGATCTCCCTACCATCTCGTTTGGAAACGAAGCGCCCGACGTAAATCACCCCCTGTGACTTAAGGTTCCGTACAAGTTCATCTTCAGACAGGTCTGCCAATGCTTGATCTTTGATCACTCCTCTAGAAGAATTCATCGTTTTGTGGGGGGTGACCTTCACTGGAGTGTCTCTGATAGAAGAGAGTCTCAGTAGCCCACTGGAGTGTGCCCGGGTACAGCACTCTACCAGCAAGTCACCAGACCTGAGGCACTGGGCCTCAGGCCTGCCAACACGGCTCACGAGGGTCTCTCCTACCAGGAAAGGATGCAGCTTGGAAACAGGCTTTTCTTTAACTTTGCTGTGGATAATGAGAAAGTGAGGCCAGACGGCCAATGCCTGAGGCATTGCTTCCTCACAATCGGAGTCACCATCATTTTCAAGGTCAATGTCAGTGGCTATGTGTCACTATGGTGCCAGTTTTTTTCCCCCATATTATTATAGTAGAGATATATTCATCCCCCGGGGGTCCCCGCCCGCCACCGAGCCCAACAAGGGAAAGTGCAACTGTCGGCGGGTCTCCAGCCGACGCACAATAGAGATTGCCGGGTCCAAAAGATATACTCAAGGGGGTAAGCCCAATTGAACCGTTTAAGCCACCACCTATCACACTGTTGAATGCAGGGGAATACTGGCGTAACCCCCCCCCCCCCCCCCCCCCAATCAGCAGCAAAGGCTATAGCATGGTGCTCCGTATAGCAACCCGCATGTCAACAGTGGGATAGGGCTCAACGTGACAAGAGCCGATTGACTAGGCCGGTATGACTAGCCTTCCATTTAGGCAGAAGTCAAGGCCAAAGTGGAGTGTTTCAGCCACCTGACCAGGATCCTCTTCTCCCCAGCCCCCGACACGGGTCTACAAGCACGGCAAACACTTGAGATCCAAAGGACCAAAAGCTCACGAGTATTTTTATGGACCAATTGAACCTACATGGTACGACCTGGGTTAGCACAGCTGCTTAAAAACCGGACCAGTGAAAAAGACTGAACAACATATCTGCTGACATCAAGTCCTAATCCTGGACAAAGATGGCACCCCTGTGCTAGCCCACTCAGTCAGTGACTGAGGAGACTACCCATCCACGCCACATGGAGGCCGGTGCCGAGTGGGCATGGTGACAAACAGGGCTACTAACAGCTAAAAATGACAGTGGAATGATCTGTACCTCTTCCAACTTAGTCCATTCCTCGCGTGGCAGGATCTCCTTTTGGGCGGACAGCAACAAGGCGCGGGACACACGAAATTGACGTGCATCATACAGCTCAGCGGGTAGTCGCTTGATGGCCTCCTTCACATCTGGCGTCTCAAGCAGGCAATCATCATGCATTAGACCTACACCATGAAACAGGCAGTTATCAGACATAACACCCACATAACACCCAGAAAGAAAAAGGAGTGGAGTGATCAGACAAAACGCCCAAAAACCTGTATTTTTCTTTAAAATGAATTTGTTCGAAAAATACTTACCGATGGTATTACTAATAGGAATGGTTTCTTAGCTAGTCTAATTTTAGCCCAAAATTGTTGTGTACGAGTATGGTCATGATGGGAGGTGAGGGGTGCCATAGCCTAGGCGGTACCCCGGGTAACCCTTCCAAACCAACCACGCATGCGCTCAGCGCTTAATACCTCAGTTTCTTAGCAAACCAGCGGCAAGCGGGGCAGGTAGGAGGGACCTTTAAGTAATACCATCAGTAAGTATTTTTCGAAAAAATTCATTTTAAAGAAAAATACATTTGTTTCCTCAAAACACATTACCATTGGTATTACTAACAGGAAGAATCCCGAAGAGGAGGCGGGTGCCGCTATAACGCCCCTATCCCGTGCCATCGAGGCTACTAGAGCCGCCCTCCCCAAACAACCTCCCTCTAATTTTAGCAAAGATACTTACGGCGACTAGGGCGCCGGAAGGGAGTGTTGCGCCGCCATGATGCCCCCCACCAGCGAAAGGTTCTGGCGCTGGCCGGAGAGGTCCCTCAGGTAGAAGTGTGTGAAGGCGGTCTCCGCTCGCCAACCCACATCCGCCACAATGTCTTTGACAGCACAGTTGAGTTGGGGTGTAGGGGGCTCTGGATAGAGGTAGCACCTTTGTTGTTCGGCAGCTGCGTCCTACATAGGAAGGACGGGCATCACTGGTCCTCATCCATCTCCTTAATCTCTCACGTGCTGGCTCCAAGCGCCACACCCTGGTAAACCACCTCAGCTGGTGGGCTAAACCACGTGAGGGGGTGGTGTTCACATTGCACCACTAGGCGGATGAGCTGTTTCTGACAGCCAACGGCTAGAGGACGGAGGAGATCAGGTTGGATCCAACGGCCAAATGTGGGGGAGTAAACCCTTCAAATCAGGAGTGGAGCCCCGAAGGCAGACAGCTGCCTGTATTCACGCACTGTTCTGGCAGCTCCTGCAGCCAAACTGGTGCCAAACGTACTGCTTTGCATTCCTTTGGATACATCAGCGAGGCCGAGAGGGGGATCTTGACGACTGGGCACCCCAGGATCTCCATACACTTCGCCCAGGCTTGCGCCCTGGAGAGGTCACTCCAGTGACTGACCCAGCAAGCGCATATACTCCATTGTCTTCCGAGACAGGATGCCAAACAAACATGCAGTCGAATGCTAGGCTTGCGGCCATGGCTCTGATCTCGTGCGCCCTGATGTTCAAGCATTTGGCTGTATCAGGGGCAAGTTCATGGTAGGCAGATCGAATCACCCACCAAAGCCAGGAGGAAATCGTCAGGGCTGAGATGTCATTTCTACCTGGGGACAGGGGGAAAAACAGGCGGGTGCGTCCCTTGCGTAGCGGCTTGGTCCAGCGCAGGTACACACGTAAGGCTCGCACCGGGTCCTGTTGTCTAGACTAACGGGCAGAGCCTGGGTCTCTTAACCCTTTCATTACTGAATTCACTGGTTCGTGAATACCACTGAGTACTGCTTTTATAAAGTTCTGTATTACCCCTGCTTACTGAGTTTAGAGACTAGAAAAATACCAAAATATAGTCTCTCTTGGCTTGACTTCGCGAACGAAGATTCTATAGGGCTTGCCCACGTCGTCTGCAGGCATTTTCGTGGCTGCGGAGGCCAATCCGGGACAGACAGGTTCGACCGCAGAGGCTGCAGGGGAAGGTCTGGTCAGGGTTCTGAGTTACGACAGCTCTGTTTTTTCTTCTGAGCCGCTTGTCCTTAAGGTTAGCTCTGCGAGAGTCCTCAAAGGAGACGGCTGCCTTGTGAATGGTGGATCGCCAGATGTCACGGTCCGCAGCAAGCGAAGACCACTGGCGGTGGTCGATTTGGCAGGCACTAAGTGACTTCTTGAGACCGTCTTTGTATCTCTTCTTTGGTGCCCCTCTGTCCCGGTGTCCAGTGGCGAGCTCGCCGAACAGAGTGATCTTGGGTAGGCGATGATCCTCCATCCTGGAGACGTGCCCCGCCCAGCGAAGCTGTGTCCACAGCAGCAAAGCCTCGATGCTCACAGTTTCCGCCTGTTCAAGGACCTCGACGTTGGTGACATAGTCACTCCAGTGAATGCTGAGGATGGTACGCAGGCAGCACTGGTGAAAGCGTTCGAGGAGTCGTAGTTGGCTGCGGTAGAGGGCCCAGGACTCGGAACCGTACAGCAGGGTGGTGAGGACGACAGCTCTGTACACGCTGATCTTGGTGCCTTTTTTCAGCTGTTGATTGTGCCACACCCGCTTGAATAGTCGCCCGAAAGCACTGTTCGCTGTTGCCAGCCTGTTGTCCAGCTCCTTGTCCAGCTTGGCGTCTGACGTGATGATGCAGCCAAGGTAGGTAAACTGGTGTACAGACTTCAGTTCGGACTCGCCGATGGTGATGTGGGGAGGGCAATGCTCTTCCTTGGGTGCCGGCTGATGAAGGACCTCTGTCTTTTTCAGACTGACCTCATGTCCAAAGAGCTGGGCGGCATCTGCGAAGCATGACGTAATGCGCTGCAAGGCTCTCTCTGTGTGTGCAACGAGGGCAGCGTCATCTGCAAAGAGCAGCTCACGAATCAGTTGGTCTAGGGTTTTCGTGTGGGCCTGCAGTCGCCTGAGGTTGAACAGGCTGCCATCGAGACGATACCTGATGTACACTGCGTCGTCATCGTCGAGGTCCACTGTGGCCTGCTTCAACATCATGCTGAAGAAGATGGTGAAGAGGGTCGGTGCCAGCACGCAGCCTTGCTTCACGCCGTTGCGAATGGGGAATGGTTCTGAGAGGTCACTGTTTACTCTGACCTGGCCTTGCTGGTCCTCGTGGAGCTGGACGATCATGTTGAGGAACTTTGGGGGACAGCCTAGTCGCTCCAGGCTCTGCCACATACCTTGCCTGCTCACAGTGTCAAACGCTTTTGTTAGGTCGACAAACGTTACGTACAGCCCTTTGTTCTGCTCGCCCGCTGATGATTCTGTATTCAGGTCATGAAGAGGAGAATGCCCCCCATACAGAAGGAGTAGCATTCATGCTGTCACCAGTGGCACAGAGAGCGCCGATGGGCTGGGAACCTCTTGGGCCAAGAATTATCACAGCAGCCTTTAGAACCAAGAAAAAGCTCAAGCTGAACGTCATCCAGTGTTATGCGCCCACCAATGACAGTGACGAGGAAGAGAAACAAGAGTTCTACGACCGACTCCAGAGTGCCGTGGACAAATGTGCGGAGCGAGACATCACCATCGTCATGGGCGATTTTAATGCCAAAATAGGGGAGGATAACACCGGATACGAAGAGGTGATGGGGAGACAGGGACTAGGCTCGGAGATGAGTGAGAACGGGGAGAGGTTTGTAGACTTTTGTGCCCTAAACTGACTTGTCATTGGAGGCAGCATCTTCCCACACAGAAGAATACACAAAAAAAAATGTTAAATGTTTAGGGCTTAACGTCTTTTGTCCACCACGAGGGTGATTTCAAAGACGGGGACAACGAAAAAGGGTCTGAGCAAATTTTGACCCAAGCTGGATTCGAACCCGGGACCTTTTGGTCTGGAAGCAAACGCTTTTACCACCGAGCCACCCAGCTCCCCAGAAGAATACACAAAGCAACTTGGGTCTCACCTGACCATACAACAGAGAACCAAATAGACCATATCTGCATTAGCAATAAATTTAGAAGATCCCTTCAAGATGTTCGAGTGAGGAGGGGAGCAGATGTCGCCTCAGACCACCATCTGCTTACCTTGAGAATGAAGCTCAAGTTAAAGAAAAGCCGCACAGAGACAACAAGAAGACAACGCTATAATGTAGTCCTTCTGAGAGAGACTGGAGTGAGAGAAGAGTTCAAACTGGTGCTGTCTAGCCGGTTTCAAGTGCTACAGGAGCTAGTAAATGAAGAGGAGGCGGTCACCACAGAGCAGCAGTGGAAGGTAGTTAGAGAGGCGCTGAACTCAACCTGCAAAGACACTGTAGGGTTCAGGAAACACCATTACAAGGACTGGCTGTCGGCACAGACCTTGAAGAAGATAGAAGTGAGGAAGCAGAAGAAAGCAGTTGTCAACAACAGTCGCACGAGAGAAGCCAAAGTAAGGGCACAGGGGGAATACTCGGAAGCCAACCACGAGGTGAAGAGGAGTATCAGGGCAGACAAGAGGGCCTACACAGACAGCCTGGCAGCAGAGGCAGAAAAGGCAGCAGGCAGCGGCAACATGAAACAGCTCTACATTACCAGAAGATTGTCGGGCAAGTATGGCCATACAGAAAGACCAGTAAAAGACAAAGAAGGCAAGCCTATTGCAGACAGAGCAGACCAACTCGACAGATGGGCCGAGCATTTTGAAGAGTTACTGAACAGACTTAGCCCACCCGACCCCCCAGACATCCAGCCGGCAGACACCGACCTACCCATCAGCTGTGACAGACCCAGCTGGGAAGGGATCAGAAGAGCAGTGGCATTTTTGAAGAACGGCAAAGCAGCAGGGCCAGATGGCATCCCAGCGGAGTCTCTAAAAGCAGACCTAGAGACAACAGTGGAGATGCTGTACCCACTGTTTGGGATCTGGGAAGAGGAGGTGATGCCGGCTGACTGGAAGGAGGGGTACCTAATCAAGCTTCCCAAGAAAGGCGACCTCAGCAAGTGTTCCAACTACCTTGCTGTCAGTACCAGGAAAGGTCTTCAGTTAGTTATTTGGGTTTAAAGAAAGGCGACCTCAGCAAGTGTTCCAACTACCTTGCTGTCAGTACCAGGAAAGGTCTTCAGTTAGTTATTTGGGTTTAACGCCGAGCAGGCAACTAAGGCCATCTCACGGCGGGAAGGGTAAAAATCTGGTCAGCCAGACTAAAAGCAAGGTCTTAAGACATGATGTAAATATACCTTAAAAATATGTCGAACTAAAATATCGCACAGGTCTTTAAAGAAAACGTCGAAAGACTCTCAAAATGGTCAAAATAATAGAAACATCATAATCTATAAACGCTCAAATCTTATTAAAAATATGGCACTCTCTCAGAAAACTGAAGTTAGTTAGTTAGTTATTTGGGTTTAACGCCGAGCAGGCGACTAAGGCCATCTCACGGCGGGATGGGTAAAAATCTGGTCAGCCAGACTAAAAGCAAGGTCTTAAGACAAGATGTAAATATAGATTAAAAATCTCAGGCTAAAATGTCGCACGTCTTTAAAAGAAATGTCTACAGACTCTCAAAAAGGGCAAATAAAAGATTCACATAGTCTATGAATGCTCAAATCTTGTTAAAAATATTGCATGCTCGCAAGAAATTGAAGATTTTGTCCGGGGGGAACATCCCGGAACAAAACCTTCAAGGAGTCTGCTGTAAAGTGTTTATATCTGGTGTCAATTAGGTCAGCACAATACAGCAAAAAGTGTCGAACAGAAAACTGCTCATCACAGGCAAAACACCATGGACGCTCATCCCGTTTAAGTAAGTAAGAGTGCGTAACATACGTGTGCCCGATGTGGAGCCGAGCAAGGACAGTCTCCTCACGGCGGCTGCCGCAGCGGAAAGGTAGACTGTCAGACAACTTAGGAAGAGCTTCATGAAGCTTGTTCCCTTCCTCTTTGTCCCACTCGAACTGCCACTCGCGGGCCACGTACGCACTAATCACAGGTTTAAAATCACTATAGACAGTCTGTGTGTCAGGGACAGGGTCACTGCGGGCACTGTTGGCAGCAGAATCTGCGATTCTGTTGCCTTCGATGCCCACATGGCCTGGGACCCAAATAAAAATGATGTCATAATATTCCTTCATCAAGTCCGCGTAGAGCTCTCTAATCTGCACCAGCAGTGGATGGTCTGTTCCCGCGCCCTGAAGGGCCTGCAGGGCAGAAAGAGAGTCAGACAGAATCAGGAAGTTCCTTTCCCGAGACTGATAGGCATGCTTGAGTGCTAGCAGAATGGCCTGCAGTTCTGCACTAAATACAGAGGAATGGTCAGGGAGACGGAGCTTAAATGGGCGTCTAGGATGGCGAGAGGACACTGCAGCCGCAGCCACTCTTCCATCCTCATACTTGGACCCATCCGTATAAAGACGACAATAGCCAGGAAAAATTGAAAGGAGTTCATTGAGGCTCTGTTGGTATATGGCTGGTGGAGTACAATCCTTCTTGTGGGCAGTCAAGTCCAGCAAGATGTTAGGAACTGGTAGTAGCCAGGGTGGAGTGACGTGTTGCAGAGATTCCGAAACTTTGTCCAGGTCCACTCCGGCCGCCTGCAGATGAGGTCGGACACGGAAGGAAAGTGGACGGACAGCTCCCGGATGGGCATCGTAAATCTCTGCAAACGACGGGTTAAAAACACAATCATAGGCAGGATTTTCTGGATGGGCCTTCAGCTTCAGAACGTAGCTGAGCATGAGGCGGATGCGGCGGAGCCTGAGAGAAGGCTCCCCTGCCTCTGCATACAGACTAGGAACTGGAGATGTCCTGAAGGCTCCCAGACATATGCGCAGACCTTGATGGTGAATTGTGTTCAGACGCTGCAGAACAGACTTGGAAGCCGAGCCATATACCACAGAGCCGTAATCCAGTTTGGACCGAACAAGGGCCCGGTACAGTCGAAGTAAGACGATGCGGTCTGCACCCCAGTCAGTACGACCAACGACACGAAGAATGTCGAGGGCCTTCCAACAAGAGGTTCTAAGGTAGTTAACATGGTTGCAGAAGGTCAATCTTTTGTCAAAGATGACCCCCAAAAACTTTGCCTCTTCGGCCACCTTAATTGGCACACCAGCAATGCTCAGACTAGGTTCTGGAAAAAATTTCGTCTGGTTAGTAAAATGCACACAGACTGTCTTGGAGGGCGAGAATCTGAATCCATTGAGAGACACCCACCCCTGGATTCGATCAACACACAGCTGCAAGCGCCTCTCAAGGGACGCAAGTCCTCGACCTCGTGCACACAAAGCAAAGTCGTCCACAAACAAAGAGCATTCAGAATCATCCTTGACGGCCTTTACAATGTTATTTATTTTAATGCTAAATAAAACAGGAGATAGAATACTGCCCTGCGGGACACCCATCTCCTGTTCAAAGGAGTCGGAGAGGGTGGAGCCCACACGGACATGGAACGACCTGTTGGACAAAAAATTGTGAATAAAAACGGGCAGATGCCCTTTAAAACCCATGTCCGACAAATCAGACATTATACCATGCTTCCAGGTAGTATCATATGCCTTTTCAAGATCAAAGAAAATTGCATAGACATGCTGCTTGTTGACAAAAGCATCTCGGATAAAAGACTCAAAGCGGACTAGATGGTCAGTTGTACTACGGAAGTGCCGGAAACCGCACTGGAGGTCTGTGATGAGACCCTGTGACTCAAGATGCCACACCAGTCGGGCGTTGACCAAGCGTTCCATAGTTTTACATAAACATGATGTCAAAGCTATTGGCCGGTAGTTGCCCGGGTCGGAAGGATCCTTACCCGGCTTGGGAATTGGCACAACCACAGCCTGACGCCAAGATGGCGGAAAATGACCGGTTATCCAGATATGGTTAAAGGCCTTGAGAAGTACAAGGAGTGAATCCTCAGGCAGATGTGTTATGAGCTGATAATGGATGGTATCTAATCCAGCAGCAGAGTCAGTACATTTCTGCAAGGCTTGCTGCAATTCTGAAAACGTAAAAGGGGCATTATAGTCTTCCAAGTTATCCGATATAAAATCACAAGCACAAGATTCTCGTTTCTCCTTCTCTCTCTGGAAGAAAGGTGAATAATGCTCTGTTGAAGAATTATGGGCAATGGTGGAGGCAAGCAAATTGGCCACAGCCTTTTTATCTGTGACCAAACTGGCACCATCTCTAAGATGGCCGACAGAAGCCGAGCCACCCCTGCCCCTAATTCTTTGAACAGCCTTCCAGACTTTTTGGGACGGAGTCCTAGAAGATAAAGATGAGACGAAGCGTCTCCAGGAAGCACGGCATTCACGTTTAAAAATGTAACGGGCTTTCGCCCGCTGTCTTTTAAAGGTTAAAATATTTGCTTGCGACGGATAACGAAAAGCACGTCGCTGAGCAGATTTCCGCATTGTTTGGGCCTTGCGGCACTCTTCATTGAACCATGGTACTCTCGGCTTCCGAGGGAGTGATGTGGAAGTTCTAGGGATGGTTTCACCTGCAACCTCTAACAAAATAGAAGTAAAACAAGAAACAGGTTCTTCAGCTGACATGACCACCTCCTCTGTAAGACGAGACTGACAGAGAGAGGCAAACAGAGACCAGTTAGCTTTCTTGAGATTCCAGCGCCCCACCGGCGAATCCTCCTCACAGCTGACCGATGACAGGACTACTGGGAAGTGGTCACTACCACACAGGTCGTCGTGAACCTTCCAGTCAAAGTCCAGCATGAGAGAAGGATCACACACAGTGAGGTCTAGAACAGAACTAGATCCGGAACCTGAGTTAGAGTATGTAATGATTGATTGATTGTACATTGCTTAACGTCCCGACAGCAACAAGGCTTTCTCAGGACGTGCCTGCACTGCTTGTGAAAAAAAAAACAACCAACTAAACAGAACATTGAATGTATGTCGCCAGCCGGTCAAACACATTAAATAAACCTAACACATGGGGCCTAAATAAAGCTAAGACCATTTAGCAACACACATCCAATATCAAGAGCTACAGGCAGTGCAGACAGTAGGGAGAGTTTAAAAAAGGCAAATACAGGTGAATGGACCTCGTGTAGACAGAAACACATGCCCCAGAATAGAGAGAAAAACCCACCCTGTGGGGCTGACCAAGTTGACCCTGGGAACTAAAAAATACCTAACCCCACCCAAGTCCCCCAGGGCAGACCCGGGTGGGGTGTTAGAGTATGTAGGTGAGCCATCGTTAAAAACACATAGGTTAAGTTGAGAAAAAACATCTTCTAACATCTGACCTCTGCCATCATAGTGGTCACTACCCCAAAGGTGAGCATGACCGTTAAAATCCCCCATGAGAATAAAGGGAGGGGGCAGTTGATCTACTAAGTTAAAAATATCATTGCTACAGACCCGCAGTGATGGTGGCAGGTAAATACTACATATGGTTATGGTCTTTTTTAAGGTAACCCGAGCAGCGACAGCCTGAAGACAGGTGTCGATGCTAACGGGGCTACATAAAATTTGGCTACTAATGAGAAGAGCCGCTCCACCCGAGCGCCTCTCCGAATCAGAGCCTTTATGTATAACATTAAAACCATTAAAAGACACAGGGTCAGAAGTCTTCAGGTAAGTCTCCTGAAGAGATATTACTGAGGGGTTATAGAACTTGACTAAAAGACGTAATTCCTCAAAGTTAGCTCGAAAACCACGACAATTCCACTGAAGCAAAGAGTCCATGATTAAGTCTTATATGGGGGTAAGGAGTTTTTCCCCCCTTTTTCCTTTACCTTGGAAGGAGTTGAAGAAACAGAGGGGGGCCGGCTCCCGGGCCGCCTCTGGTTCTTCGGAGAGGAAGGGGGTAGAGCTGCCGCAGCATCAGCAACAACAACTTCCACTCCCTCCATCCGCTCCTCCAGTGCAGCATATTTGTTTTGAAGGGGGACATCTGTGTTCCCCTTCTGGGCCCGTGCGCACAGCGGTCCCATATATTTCTTAGACTTCTGGTCCTGGGCAGCGTTCCTGCCGCTAGAGTTAGCGGCCTTAGAAGGCTGACCAGAGCCAGAAGCCTTTGGAGTTGACTGACTAACAGGTTTGGGTGGGGGCTGAGGGTTAGGGGCAACAGAAGGCGGCACAACCGGACCGGCAGTGTCCGCCTTCTGCGTTCCCTGGCTCCTTGTCACCACCGGAGGAGGGTTACTCTCCAGGGGCGAGAGGAGCCGAGGCTCCGCCCCCAACCAAGAAGTTGGGGTCTGACATGAAAAGTCTTTGGTGGGGCGCTTGCCTGCCACCGCTGCACTAAAAGTATACACTGAGGTGTTAGAGGTTGGGGCAGCCGCAGCTGCACCAGGGCCTTCAACCAGTTTTTTGGCATCCAGAAAGGACAGCCCCTTCTCCACACGCACCTGCTGAATCTTGCACTCGGATATCCAACGATGATGATTGATTGATTGTACATTGCTTAACGTCCCGACAGCAACAAGGCTTTCTCAGGACGTGCCTGCACTGCTTGTGAAAAAAACTAAACAGAACATTGAATGTATGTCGCCAGCCGGTCAAATACATTAAATAAACCTAACACATGGGGCCTAAATAAAGCTAAGACCATTTAGCAACACGCATCCAATATCAAGAGCTACAGGCAGTGCAGACAGTAGGGAGAGTGTTAAAAAGGCAA
Organism: Semisulcospira habei; assembly: GCA_036245525.1. Taxonomy (NCBI): domain Eukaryota; kingdom Metazoa; phylum Mollusca; class Gastropoda; family Semisulcospiridae; genus Semisulcospira; species Semisulcospira habei. The sequence goes on from BTPG01000004.1 coordinate 39,357,197, forward strand.
ATACAGGTGAATGGACAAAGGGTAGACAGAAACACATGCCCCAGAATAGAGAGAAAAACCCACCCTGTGGGGCTGACCAGGGTGACCCTGGGAACTAAAAAATACCTAACCCCACCCAAGTCCCCCAGGGCAGACCCGGGTGGGGGCCGGATATCCAACGAGGGCATTTCTTATCCGAAGCCATATGCGCCCCCTGGCAATTCACACACAGGGGGGTGGCTGTGCAGGACTCAGCAGAGTGTCCGGGCCTAGTGCAACGGGCGCATGAAGCCTCTGCCTGACGGCATGTCTTCTGCCCATGGCCATACTTTTGGCACTTAAAGCACCGGAGGGGAAGAGGGACGTACTTTTTCACTCTCAGGGAGTAGTAACCTCCCCAGATGGTAGTAGGAGGGGTGGGGGTGCCAAACGTCAGGATGATGGTAGGGAGACGGATCTCCCCACCACCTCGCTTGGAAGCGAAGCGCCTGACGCAAGTCACCCCCTGAGACTTAAGGTTCCTTACAAGTTCATCTTCTGACAGTTCTGCCAAAGCTTGATCTTTGATTACGCCTCTTGACGAATTCATAGTTTTGTGGGGTGTGACTTCCACAGGAGTGTCTCCGATGGAAGAGAGCCCCAGTAGCCCGCTGGAGTGTGCCCGAGTACGGCACTCCACCAGCAAGTCACCAGACCTGAGGCGCTGGGCGTCAGGCCTGCCAACACGGCTCCTGAGGGTCTCCCCCACCAGAAAAGGATGCAGCTTGGTAACTGGTTTCTCCTTCACCTTGCTATGGACAATGAGGAAGCGAGGCCATACGGCCGGCGCCTGAGGTGTCGCTTCCTCACAGTCTGAATCACTGTCATGTTCAATGTCGGCGTCTATGTGCCGTTTCTGTGCTAGTTTTGGTTTTTTGGTTTTATCCATATTATATTAGTAGAGATATTCATCCCCCGGGGGTCCCCGCCCGCCACCGAGCCCAACAAGGGAAAGTGCAACTGTCGGCGGGTCTCCAGCCGACGCACAATGGAGACTGCCCGAAAGATATACTCAAGGGGGTAAGCCCGATTGAACCGTTTGAGCCACCGCCTTCTATCACACCGTTGAATGCAGGGGAATACTGGCATAAAGCACCTAATCAGCAGCAGAAGCTATAGCATGGTGCTCCGTATAGCAACCCGCATGTCAACAGTGGGATAGGGCTCAACGTGACAAGAGCCGATTGACTAGGCCGGTACGACTAGCCTCCCGTTTAGGTAGAAGTCAAGGCCGAAGTGGAGTGTTGGCACCAGTGAGCCGCAGCCCAAAGGGAACCTCAGCCACCAGGATCCTCTTCTCCCCCGACACGGGTCTCCAAGCACGGCAAACACTTGGGATCCAAAGGACCAAAAAGTCACGAGTATTTTTAAGGACCAATCCAACATGGTACGACCTAGGTTAGCACAGCTCCTTAAAAACCGGACCAGTGAAAAGGCTGAACAACATATCTGCTGACATCAAGTCCTAATCCTGGACAAAGATGGCACCCGTCCGCTAGCCCACTCAGTCAGGGACTGAGCGGACTACCCACCTACGCCACGTGGAGGCCGGTGCCGGGTAGGCTCAGAAAACTGAAGATCTTGTCCGGGGGCACATCCCGGAACAAAACCTTCAAGGAGTCTGCCGTGAAATGTTTATACCTTATGTCGATTAGATCAGCACAAGACAACAAAAAGTGTTGAACAGAGTACTGCTCGTCGCAGGCATAACACCATGGACGCTCCTCCTGTTTAAGTAAATAAGAGTGCGTATCATACGTGTGGCCGATGTGGAGCCGAGCCAGGACAGTCTCCTCACGGTGGCTGCCACAGCGATAAGGTAGACCGTCGGACAACTTAGGAAGAGCTTCATGCAGCTTGTTAGCTTCCTCTTTGTCCCACTCGGACTGCCACTCATGGGCTATGTACGCACTAGCCACATGTTTAAAATCACTATAAACAGTCTGTGTGTCAGGGACAGGGTTATTGCGGGCATCGTTGGCAGCACAATCTGCGATCCTGTTGCCTTCGATGCCCACATGCCCTGGCACCCAAATAAAAATGATATCATAATATTCCTTCATCAAGTCCGCGTGGAGCTCTCTGATCTGCACCAGCAGTGGGTGGTCATTTCTGGTGCCCTGAAGGGCCTGCAGGACAGAAAGAGAGTCAGACAGAATCAGGAAGTTCCTTTCTCTAGATCGATAAGCATGCCTGAGTGCCAGCAGAACCGCCTGCAGTTCCGCACTAAATACAGATGAGTGGTCTGGGAGGCGGTGCTTAAATGGGCGTCTAGGATGGCGAGAGGACACTGCGGCCGCAGCCACTCTCCCATCCTCAGACTTTGACCCATCGGTATAGATGCGACAATAGCCAGGAAAAATTGAAAGCAGTTCATTGAGGCTCTGTTGGTATATGGCTGGTGGAGTAGAGTCTTTCTTGTGGGCAGTCAAGTCCAGCAAGATGTCAGGAACTGGTAAGAGCCAAGGTGGAGTGATGTGCTGCAGGGATTCCGAAACTCTGTCCAGGTCCAATCCGGCCGCCTGCAGATGAGGTCGGACACGGAAAGAAAGTGGACGGACAGCTCCTGGATGGGTATCGTACATCTCTGCAAACGATGGTTTAAAAACACAATCATAGGCAGGATTGTCTGGATGGGCCTTCAGTTTCAGAACGTAGCTGAGCATGAGGCGGATGCGGCGGAGCTTGAGAGAAGGCTCCCCTGCCTCGGCATACAGACTAGGAACTGGAGACATCCTGAAGGCCCCAAGACATATCAGCAGACCCTGATGGTGAATTGTGTTCAGACGCTGTAGCACAGACTTGGAATTAGTTAGTTAGTTATTTGGGTTTAACGCCGAGCAGGCGACTAAGGCCATCTCACGGCGGGATGGGTAAAAATCTGGTCAGCCAGACTAAAAGCAAGGTCTTAAGACAAGATGTAAATATAGATTAAAAATCTCAGGCTAAAATGTCGCACGTCTTTAAAAGAAATGTCTACAGACTCTCAAAAAGGGCAAATAAAAAAGATTCACATAGTCTATGAATGCTCAAATCTTGTTAAAAATATTGCATGCTCGCAAGAAATTGAAGATTTTGTCCGGGGGAACATCCCGGAACAAAACCTTCAAGGAGTCTGCTGTAAAGTGTTTATATCTGGTGTCAATTAGGTCAGCACAATACAGCAAAAAGTGTCGAACAGAAAACTGCTCATCACAGGCAAAACACCATGGACGCTCATCCTGTTTAAGTAAGTAAGAGTGCGTAACATACGTGTGCCCGATGTGGAGCCGAGCAAGGACAGTCTCCTCACGGCGGTTGCCGCAGCAGAAAGGTAGACTGTCAGACAACTTAGGAAGAGCTTCATGAAGCTTGTTCCCTTCCTCTTTGTCCCACTCGGACTGCCACTCGCGGGCTATGTACGCACTAATCACAGCTTTAAAATCACTATAGACAGTCTGTGTGTCAGGGACAGGGTCACTGCGGGCACTGTTGGCAGCAGAATCTGCGATTCTGTTGCCTTCGATGCCCACATGGCCTGGGACCCAAATAAAAATGATGTCATAATATTCCTTCATCAAGTCTGCGTAAAGCTCTCTAATCTGCACCAGCAGTGGATGGTCTGTTCCCGCGCCCTGAAGGGCCTGCAGGGCAGAAAGAGAGTCAGACAGAATCAGGAAGTTCCTTTCCCGAGACTGATAGGCATGCTTGAGTGCCAGCAGAATTGCCTGCAGTTCTGCACTAAATACAGAGGAATGGTCAGGGAGACGGAGCTTAAATGGGCGTTTAGGATGGCGAGAGGACACTGCAGCCGCAGCCACCCTCCCATCCTCAGACTTGGACCCATCCGTATAAAGACGACAATAGCCAGGAAAAATTGAAAGGAGTTCATTGAGGCTTTGTTGGTATATGGCTGGTGGAGTACAATCCTTCTTGTGGGCGGTCAAGTCCAGCAAGATGTCAGGAACTGGTAGTAGCCAGGGTGGAGTGACGTGTTGCAGAGATTCCGAAACTTTGTCCAGGTCCACTCTGGCCGCCTGCAGATGAGGTCGGACACGGAAGGAAAGTGGACGGACAGCTCCCGGATGGGCATCGTAAATCTCTGCAAATGACGGGTTAAAAACACAATCATAGGCAGGATTGTCTGGATGGGCCTTCAGCTTCAGAACGTAGCTGAGCATGAGGCGGATGCGGCGGAGCCCGAGAGAAGGCTCCCCTGCCTCTGCATACAGACTAGGAACTGGAGATGTCCTGAAGGCTCCCAGACATATGCGCAGACCTTGATGGTGAATTGTTTTCAGATGCTGTAGAACAGACTTTGAAGCCGAGCCATATACCACAGAGCCGTAATCCAGTTTGGACTGAACAAGGGCCCGGTACAGTCGAAGTAAGACAATGCGGTCTGCTTGATTGATTGTACATTGCTTAGCGTCCCGACAGCAACAAGGCTTTCTCAGGACGTGCCTGCACTGCTTGTGAAAAAAAATAATAAACAGAACATTGAATGTATGTCGCCAGCCGGTCAAATACATTAAATAAACCTAACACATGGGGCCTAAATAAAGCTAAGACCATTTAGCAACACACATCCAATATCAAGAGCTACAGGCAGTGCAGACAGTAGGGAGAGTTTTAAAAAGGCAAATACAGGTGAATGGACAAAGGGTAGACAGAAACACATGCCCCAGAATAGAGAGAAAAACCCACCCTGTGGGGCTGACCAGGGTGACCCTGGGAACTAAAAAATACCTAACCCCACCCAAGTCCCCCAGGGCAGACCCGGGTGGGGGACAATGCGGTCTGCACCCCAGTCAGTACGAACAACGACACGAAGAATGTCGAGGGCCTTCTGACAAGAGGTTCTAAGGTAGGTAACATGGTTTGAGAAGGTCAATCTTTTGTCAAAGATGACCCCCAGAAACTTTGCCTCTTCGGCCACCTGAATTGGCACTCCAGCAATGCTCAGGGTAGGTTTTGGAAAAAATTTCGTCTGGTTAGTAAAATGCACACAGACTGTCTTGGAGGGCGAGAACCTGAATCCGTTGAGAGACACCCACCCCTGGATGCCATCAACGCACAGCTGCAAGCGCCTCTCAAGGGACGCAAGTCCTCGACCTTGTGCACACAAAGCAAAGTCGTCCACAAACAAAGAGCATTCAGAATCATCCTTGACGACCTTTACAATGTTATTTATTTTAATGCTAAATAAAACAGGAGATAGAATGCTGCCCTGCGGGACACCCATCTCCTGTTCAAAGGAGTCGGAGAGGGTGGAGCCCACACGGACATGGAACGACTTGTTAGACAAAAAATTGTGAATAAAAACAGGCAGGTGTCTTTTATAACCCATGTCCGACAAATCAGACATTATACCATACTTCCAGGTAGTGTCATATGCCTTTTCAAGATCAAAGAAAATTGCATAGACATGCTGCTTGTTGACAAAAGCATCTCGAATAAAAGTTAGTTAGTTAGTTATTTGGGTTTAACGCCGAGCAGGCGACTAAGGCCATCTCACGGCGGGATGGGTAAAAATCTGGTCAGCCAGACTAAAAGCAAGGTCTTAAGACAAGATGTAAATATAGATTAAAAATCTCAGGCTAAAATGTCGCACATGTCTGGAAAAGAAACGTCTACAGACTCTCAAAAAGGGCAAATAAAAAAATTCACATAGTCTATGAATGCTCAGATCTTGTTAAAAATATTGCATTCTCTCAAAAAATTGAAGATTTTGTCCGGGGGAACATCCCGGAACAAAACCTTCAAGGAGTCTGCTGTGAAGTGTTTATATCTGGTGTCAATTAGGTCAGCACAATACAGCAAAAAGTGTCGAACAGAAAACTGCTCATCACAGGCAAAACACCATGGACGCTCATCCTGTTTAAGTAAGTAAGAGTGCGTAACATATGTGTGCCCGATGTGGAGCCGAGCAAGGACAGTCTCCTCACGGCGGCTGCCGCAGCGGAAAGGTAGACTGTCAGACAACTTAGGAAGAGCTTCATGAAGCTTGTTCCCTTCCTCTTTGTCCCACTCGGACTGCCACTCGCGGGCTATGTACGCACTAATAACAGGTTTAAAATCACTATAGACAGTCTGTGTGTCAGGGACAGGGTCACTGCGGGCACTGTTGGCAGCAGAATCTGCGATTCTGTTGCCTTCGATGCCCACATGGCCTGGGACCCAAATAAAAATGATGTCGTAATATTCCTTCATCAAGTCCGCGTAGAGCTCTCTAATCTGCACCAGCAGTGGATGGTCTGTTCCCGCGCCCTGAAGGGCCTGCAGGGCAGAAAGAGAGTCAGACAGAATCAGGAAGTTCCTTTCCCGAGACTGATAGGCATGCTTGAGTGCTAGCAGAATGGCCTGCAGTTCTGCACTAAATACAGAGGAATGGTCAGGGAGACGGAGCTTAAATGGGCGTCTAGGATGGCGAGAGGACACTGCAGCCGCAGCCACTCTTCCATCCTCAGACTTGGACCCATCCGTATAAAGACGACAATAGCCAGGAAAAATTGAAAGGAGTTCATTGAGGCTCTGTTGGTATATGGCTGGTGGAGTACAATCCTTCTTGTGGGCAGTCAAGTCCAGCAAGATGTCAGGAACTGGTAGTAGCCAGGGTGGAGTGACGTGTTGCAGAGATTCCGAAACTTTGTCCAGGTCCACTCTGGCCGCCTGCAGATGAGGTCGGACACGGAAGGAAAGTGGACGGACAGCTCCCGGATGGGCATCGTAAATCTCTGCAAATGACGGGTTAAAAACACAATCATAGGCAGGATTGTCTGGATGGGCCTTCAGCTTCAGAACGTAGCTGAGCATGAGGCGGATGCGGCGGAGCCCGAGAGAAGGCTCCCCTGCCTCTGCATACAGACTAGGAACTGGAGATGTCCTGAAGGCTCCCAGACATATGCGCAGACCTTGATGGTGAATTGTGTTCAGATGCTGTAGAACAGACTTTGAAGCCGAGCCATATACCACAGAGCCGTAATCCAGTTTGGACTGAACAAGGGCACGGTACAGTCGAAGTAAGACAATGCGGTCTGCTTGATTGATTGTACATTGCTTAGCGTCCCGACAGCAACAAGGCTTTCTCAGGACGTGCCTGCACTGCTTGTGAAAAAAAATAATAAACAGAACATTGAATGTATGTCGCCAGCCGGTCAAATACATTAAATAAACCTAACACATGGGGCCTAAATAAAGCTAAGACCATTTAGCAACACACATCCAATATCAAGAGCTACAGGCAGTGCAGACAGTAGGGAGAGTTTTAAAAAGGCAAATACAGGTGAATGGACAAAGGGTAGACAGAAACACATGCCCCAGAATAGAGAGAAAAACCCACCCTGTGGGGTTGACCAGGGTGACCCTGGGAACTAAAAAATACCTAACCCCACCCAAGTCCCCCAGGGCAGACCTGGGTGGGGGACAATGCGGTCTGCACCCCAGTCAATACGAACAACGACACGAAGAATGTCGAGGGCCTTCTGACAAGAGGTTCTAAGGTAGGTAACATGGTTTGAGAAGGTCAATCTTTTGTCAAAGATGACCCCCAGAAACTTTGCCTCTTCGGCCACCTGAATTGGCACTCCAGCAATGCTCAGGGTAGGTTTTGGAAAAAATTTCGTCTGGTTAGTAAAATGCACACAGACTGTCTTGGAGGGCGAGAACCTGAATCCGTTGAGAGACACCCACCCCTGGATGCCATCAACGCACAGCTGCAAGCGCCTCTCAAGGGACGCAAGTCCTCGACCTTGTGCACACAAAGCAAAGTCGTCCACAAACAAAGAGCATTCAGAATCATCCTTGACGACCTTTACAATGTTATTTATTTTAATGCTAAATAAAACAGGAGATAGAATGCTGCCCTGCGGGACACCCATCTTCTGTTCAAAGGAGTCGGAGAGGGTGGAGCCCACACGGACATGGAACGACTTGTTAGACAAAAAATTGTGAATAAAAACAGGCAGGTGTCTTTTATAACCCATGTCCGACAAATCAGACATTATACCATACTTCCAGGTAGTGTCATATGCCTTTTCAAGATCAAAGAAAATTGCATAGACATGCTGCTTGTTGACAAAAGCATCTCGAATAAAAGACTCAAAGCGAACTAGATGGTCAGTTGTACTACGGAAGCGCCGGAAACCGCACTGGAGGTCTGTGATGAGACCACGTGACTCAAGATGCCACACCAGTCAGGCGTTGACCAAGCGTTCCATAGTCTTACATAAACATGATGTCAAAGCTATTGGCCGGTAGTTGCCCGGGTCGGAAGGATCCTTACCCGGCTTGGGGATTGGCACAACCACAGCCTGGCGCCAAGATGGCGGAAAACGACCAGTTATCCAGATATGGTTAAAGGCCTTGAGAAGTACAAGGAGTGAATCCTCAGGCAGATGAGTTAGGAGCTGATAATGGATGGTATCTAATCCAGCAGCAGAGTCAGTACATTTCTGCATGGCTTGCTGCAATTCTGATTGATTGTACATTGCTTAACGTCCCGACAGCAACAAGGCTTTCTCAGGACGTGCCTGCACTGCTCGTGAAAAAAAAACAAAAAACAACAGAACATTGAATGTATGTCGCCAGCCGGTCAAATACATTAAATAAACCTAACACATGGGGCCTAAATAAAGCCAAGACCATTTAGCAACACACATCCAATATCAAGAGCTACAGGCAGTGCAGACAGTAGGGAGAGTTTTAAAAAGGCAAATACAGGTGAATGGTTTATTGATTGTACATTGCTTAACGTCCCGACAGCAACAAGGCTTTCTCAGGACGTGCCTGCACTGCTTGTGAAAAAAAACTAAACAGAAAATTGAATGTATGTCGCCAGCCGGTCAAATACATTAAATAAACCTACAACATGGGGCATAAATAAAGCTAAGACCATTTAGCAACACACATCCAATATCAAGAGCTACAGGCAGTGCAGACAGTAGGGAGAGTTTTAAAAAGGCAAATACAGGTGAATGGACAAAGGGTAGACAGAAACACATGCCCCAGAATAGAGAGAAAACCCCACCCTGTGGGGCTGACCAGGGTGACCCTGGGAACTAAAAAATACCTAACCCCACCCGAGTCCCCCAGGGCAGACCCAGGTGGGGTACAGGTGAATGGACAAAGGGTAGACAGAAACACATGCCCCAGAATAGAGAGAAAAAAAAACCCACCCTGTGGGGCTGACCAGGGTGACCCTGGGAACTAAAAAATATCTAACCCCACCCAAGTCCCCCAGGGCAGACCCGGGTGGGGGATGCTGCAATTCTGAAAACGTAAAGGGGGCATTATAGTCTTCCGAGTTATCTGATATAAAATCACAAGCACAAGATTCTCGCTTTTTCTTCTCTCTCTGAAAGGTGAATAATGCTCTGTTGAAGAATTATGGGCAATGGTGGAGGCAAGCAAATTGGCCACAGCCTTTTTATCTGTGACCAAACTGGCACCATCTCTAAGATGGCCGACAGAAGCCGAGCCACCCCTGCCCCTAATTCTTCGAACAGCCTTCCAGACTATTTGGGACGGAGTCCTAGAAGATAAAGATGAGACGAAGCATCTCCAGGAAGCACGGCGTTCGCGTTTAAAAATGTAACGGGCTTTCGCCCGCTATCTTTTAAATGTTAAATTATTTGCTTGCGACGGATTACGAAAAGCACGTCGCTGAGCAGATTTGCGTATTTTTTGGGCCTTGCGGCACTCTTCATTGAACCATGGTACTCTCGGCTTCCGAGGGACTGATGTGGAAGTTCTAGGGATGGTTTCACCTGCTACGTCCAACAAAATCAAAGTAAAACAAGAAACAGGTTCTTCAGCTGACATGACCACCTCCTCTGTAAGACGAGACTGACAGAGGGAGGCAAACAGAGGCCAGTTAGCTTTCTTGAGATTCCAGCGCCCCACCGGCGAATCCTCCCCACAGCTGACCGATGACAGGACTACTGTGAAGTGGTCACTACCACACAGGTCATCGTGAACCTTCCAGTCAAAGTCCAGCATGAGAGAAGGATCACACACGGTGAGGTCTAGAACAGAACTAGATCCTGAACCTGAGTTAGAGTATGTAGGCGAGCCATCGTTAAAGACACATAGGTTAAGTTGAGAAAAAACATCTTCTAACATCTGACCTCTGCCATCATAGTGGTCACTGCCCCAAAGGTGAGCGTGACCGTTAAAATCCCCCATGAGAATAAAGGGAGGGGGCAATTGATCTACCAAGTTAAAAATATCCTTGCTACTGACCCGCAGTGATGGTGGCAGGTAAACACTGCATATGGTTATGGTCTTCTTCAAGGTAACCCGAGCTGCGACAGCCTAAAGACAGGTGTCGATGCTGACGGGGCTATATAAAATTTGGCTACTAATGAGAAGAGCCGCTACACCCGAGCACCTCTCCGAATCAGAGCCTTTATGTATAACGTTAAAACCATTAAAAGATACATGGTCAGAAGTCTTCAGGTAAGTCTCCTGAAGAGATATGACCGATTGATTGATTGTACATTGCTTAACGTCCCGACAGCAACAAGGCTTTCTCAGGACGTGACTGCACTGCTTGTGAAAAAAAACAACCAACTAAACAGAACATTAAATGTATGTCGCCAGCCGGTCAAACACATTAAATAAACCTAACACATGGGGCCTAAATAAAGCTAAGACCATTTAGCAACACACATCCAATATCAAGAGCTACAGGCAGTGCAGACAGTAGGGAGAGTTTAAAAAAGGCAAATACAGGTGAATGGACCTCGGGTAGACAGAAACACATGCCCCAGAATAGAGAGAAAACCCCACCCTGTGGGGCTGACCAGGGTGACCCTGGGAACTAGATATGACCGAGGGGTTATAGAACTTGACTAAAAGACGTAATTCCTCAAAGTTAGCTTGAAAACCACGACAATTCCACTGAAGCATAGAGTACATGATTATATCTTATCTGGGGGTGAAGAGTTTTTTCCCCCCTTTTTCCTTTGCCTTGGAAGGAGTTGAAGAAACAGAGGGGGGCCGGCTCCCGGGCCTCCTCTGGTTCTTCGGAGATGAAGGGGGTGGAGCTGTCGCAAAATCAGCAACGACAACTTCCACTCCCTACATCCGCTCCTCCAGTGCAGCATATTTGTTTTGAAGGGGGACATCAGTGTTCCCCTTCTGGGCCCGTGCGCACAGCGGTCCCATAGATTTCTTAGACGCCTGGTCCTGGGCAGCGTTCCTGCCGCTAGAGTTAGCGGCCTTAGAAGGCTGACCAGAGCCAGAAGCCTTTGGAGTTGACTGACTAACAGGTTTGGGTGGGGGCTGAGGCTTAGGGGTAACAGAAGGCGGCACAACCGGACAGGCAGTGTCCGCCTTCTGCGTTCCCTGGCTCTTCCTCACCACCGGAGGAGGGTTACTCTCCAGGGGCGAGATGAGCCGAGGCTCCGCCCCCAACCAAGAAGTTGGGGTCTGACATGAAAAGTCTTTGGTGGGGCGCTTGCCTGCCACCGCTGCACTGAAAGTATAGACTGAGGTGGCTAGAGGTAGGGGCAGCCGCAGCCGCATCAGAGCCTTCAACCAGTTTTTTGGCATCTAGAAAGGACAGTCCCTTCTCCACACGCACCTGCTGAATCTTGCACTCGGATATCCAACGAGGGCATTTCTTATCCGAACCATATGCGCCCCCTGGCAATTCACACACAGGAGGGTGGCTGTGCAGGACTCAGCAGAGTGTCCAGGCTTAGTGCAACGGGCACATGAAGCCTCTGCCTGACGGCAGGTCTTCTGCCCATGGCCATACTTTTGGCACTTAAAGCACCGGAGGGGGAGAGGGACGTACTTTTTCACTCTCAAGGAGTAGTAACCTCCCCAGATGGTAGTAGGAGGGGTGGGGGTGCCAAACGTCAGGATGATGGTAGGGAGACGCACCTCCCCACCACCTCGCTTGGAAGCGAAGCGCCTGACGTAAGTCACCCCCTGAGACTTAAGGTTCCGTACAAGTTCATCTTCTGAAAGTTCTGCCAAATCTTTGATTACGCCTCTGGATGATTTCATAGTCTTGTGGGGTGTGACCTCCACCGGAGTGTCTCCGATGGAAGATTGATTGTACATTGCTTAACGTCCCGACAGCAACAAGGCTTTCTCAGGACGTGCCTGCACTGCTTGTGAAAAAAAAAAACTAAACAGAACATTGAATGTATGTCGCCAGCCGGTCAAATACATTAAATAAACCTAACACATGGGGCCTAAATAAAGCTAAGACCATTTAGCAACACACATCCAATATCAAGAGCTACAGGCAGTGCAGACAGTAGGGAGAGTTTTAAAAAGGCAAATACAGGTGAATGGACCTCGGGTAGACAGAAACACATGCCCCAGAATAGAGAGAAAAACGCACCCTGTGGGGCTGACCAGGGTGACCCTGGGAACTAAAAAGTACCTAACCCCACCCAAGTCCCCCAGGGCAGACCCGGGTGGGAGATCCGATGGAAGAGAGCCTCAGCAGCCCGCTGGAGTGTGCCCGGGTACGGCACTCCACCAGCAAGTCACCAGACCTGAGGCACTGGGCATCAGGCCTGCCAACACGGCTTCTGAGGGTCTCCCCCACCAGAAAAAGATGCATCTTGGTAACAGGTTTCTCCTTAACCTTGCTATGGACAATGAGGAAGCGAGGCCATACGGCCGATGCCTGAGGCGTCGCTTCCTCACAGTCCGAGTCGCTGTCATGTTCAAATGTGGTGGCTATGTGCCGCTTCTGTGCAAGTTTGGGGTTATTGGTTTTATCCATATTATAATAGTAGAGATATTCATCCCCCGGTGGTCCCCGCCCGCCACCGAGCCCAACAAGGGAAAGTGCAAATGTCGGCGGGTCTCCAGCCGACGCACAATGGAGAATGCCCGAAAGATATACTCACGGGGGTAAGCCCGATTGAACCGTTTGAGCCACCGCCTTCTATCACACTGTTGAATGCAGGGGAATACTGACGTAAAGCACCTAATCAGCAGCAAAGGCTATAGCATAGTGCTCCGCATATCAGCCCGCATGTCAACAATGGGATAGGGCTCAACATGACAAGAGCCGATTGACTAGGCCGGTACGACTAGCCTCCCGTTTAGGTAGAAGTCAAGGCCGAAGTGGAGTGTTGGCACCAGTGAGCCGCAGCCCAAAGGGAACCTCAGCCATCAGGATCCTCTTCTCCTCCGACACGGGTCTCCAAGCACGGCAAACACTTGGGATCCAAAGGACCAAAAAGTCACGAGTATTTTTAAGGACCAATCCAACATGGTACGACCTAGGTTAGCACAGCTCCTTAAAAACCGGACCAGTGAAAAGGCTGAACAACATATCTGTTGACATCAAGTCCTAATCCTGGACAAAGATGGCACCCGTCTGCTAGCCCACTCAGTCAGGGACTGAGCGGACTACCCACCTACACCACGTGGAGGCCGGTGCCGGGTAGGCTCCATGTAAATCAAAGATTGTATGAAAGTCATAGTTAGCATTTAAATTTTGCTGTCGTATGGATTAAATCTTAAGTTGCTATGTTTTGTCATTGATTAGTTACTGTTGTTTTTCTGGTGTGCAACAAACCGCTCAAGTTTTCACTTTAAACGGTCCATTGTTGACCATTTCGTGATCCGTGCTGGAGAGTGATCGCGGCGTGGTGATTATTTAACCGCTGGGAGCGACAGCCCGCTCAGTCTTTGTCCACTTACCTGCCTCACTGACCTCGTAATTATTTATCACTTCGTACCGGCTGTGTCTTCAATCCAAACTTCGCTGGGACAACCGTAAGTTTGAAATTTTTAGCATTTAAAAGGTCTCGCTTACGTAGTGGTCTTGATGCTTTTGTTGTTTTGATTGCATGCTTATTTCACGCTTTTCTTGCAATTTCCTGCCATAACGTTGCATACTGTGGTAAATCATGGGAATCTGTGATGCTCTACAATAATGTTCTTATATTGTTTTGTTATTGTTGGGTTTTTCTTTTTAATTTAATTGATGCTTCAGCGTTTGTTGTGATATGGGTTGCTAAATGATACTGTTTGTATGAAGTAAAATTGTACACACAATTTCTAATAATGTATTCACTACGCTTTCAACTATTGTCTTATCTGCAAAAGGGATTGTGTACTTCACTCATTTGCACACTGCACACGTCACGTTATTTCTTCACAGAGTTCTAATGCAGGTATTTTGAAATTTATGTGTGTGCAAAACTGAATCACAATTCAGTTTTTAAATATCTGAATGATTTTTACAAAGACTTTATAAAATTGTTATATTTGTCATACCAAAAGTATCTGTGATACCAAGCCCTCTTCTTCTCTTTTTATTTCAGGGCATCATAACGTGCTTCGATGTCTTTAAAGAGCTTACCAACTATTTCACACCTTAACGTCTACGAAGATGGAGATGGTGTTTGGCTTTCGTTTGAGGAATTTTTACAGTTTCTTAGAGATAACATCAAAAAATCGGACACTGCCACAAATTTAATAAGAAGAGACAATCTTGTTCGAAAATTCAAGAAAGCGTCAGAATTCAGAGATGGCGTGGGTCTGGAATGCAAGAAAATAACTGTGGAGGCAGCTTTGAAATTCATTTTCAATAATTCTGAGGCACTTGCAATTTGCAGCATAGTTGCCAGGGAGGTGAGGAACTGCATTCTGAACCCGGCAGCTGCATCAGTGCCCCCCGAAGTGTTGTCTGGTGTGAAAACGATCAAAGATCTATATGACACTATCGCTGCCAGTTCTTTGCATGACAAGAAACTCGATTTTTTTTCTGTGCACTCCGCAACAGATATATCAGAGCTGAAGACAATAAACACAAACTACAAAGAGTGCTTTTCGTCCTTACAATGGGAAAAAAATCGCGCTGAGTATCACTTTCACAAAGAGAATGAGAACTGCGTCACCTTTGAATATGAGGAACTGTGTCGAAAAAAATGGCTATACTGGGAGACTTGTCAAACATTCAAAGGTGACTATTTGGCAGAGATGTGCACCAGGTCCATCAGAACCGAGAATAAACGCCAGTCTGTTGGACGTGTTGTGCATGGCTTGTGTTTTTATGGGCAAAATGACCGGCACTTTCCTGAAGTCATCGCCCAATCTGTATATAGCAATGTGTTTGCTGCGATTGACGAAAACGCTCGGGTTTCAAGCAGCGACTGCTGTCTTTCCTTTGGGTGTGGCGAAAATAGAGAAATACATGTTTTTGTTGAATCTCAACACTTGAGTCCGTGAACGCCTACCAACGAAAAGAATGATATTGCAGAAGCCATTCAAATCACTATACAGCGAAGCCATTCGGATGTGTGCCATGGCGTGACCATGCTGCAACCAGGCATACTAGACCAATATAGCACTGGCAAACAGATCAAAATCTATAAACTGAAAGATGCTCTGTACTCAGGGCAGCTACGAGCAAAAATTGTTTATGACAAGCGCATGTCGAACGAAACTGGCAATACAAATGATCAAGAGAGGTGCAAGTCGTGTTCTCAGAAGCAGAAGGAGCTTCTGTGCATTGGAAAACGTTAGATACGATAAAGGAGTGGAAATACTTCGTGCCATTACAGTTTCAGTTGCTTCTGGAGACGTTTATAAGCAAGATGTCTGTGGAAAAAACAACAGACACGGATGCATTCATCAGGAAAAAACTGCGGCGCCTGTATTTGGCATTTCATGGACTCTTGAATCTCAGGGACAGAAGCTATTGTGGAGTTTTGAAAGACGTTCTCACTGATCAACTGACATGGCTACCACTCTGCATCGACAGTGTTTTCAATAACATCGCAAGCAGGACTCACGAGAAGCATGAGAGATGCTGAAAGACGTCTGAAGAGAGAGACAAACGAAACCGACTGTCATTTCAACACATACCTCCGTGGATATGACATGCAGTACTGCACAGCAGCCGGGATCCTGAGACGACAGGTTAGTCTTCGAGACTGTTTCCTTGTATTGTGTTAGGACAATCTGGTACGCCTCACGTTTCACACAGACCCTGGTAGGGGCGACTCCAGGTCATCCCAAATTTGCACAATCCCTGTGACTCTCAAAGGACTCCCTAAAGACTCGGAGGTAGTGGACAGCTGGCACGAGGACGGTTGTCACGGTATTTCCACTAACTGTCGATGCATGCAGCCGACCCACCTCACTACAGCCGATGTGGACATGGTTTTGCTCCGGACATCAGCAGAGGAATCAGCACAGCTGTCAAATTTCACGACGAGCATGGTCTTTGGTCTGTCTGCAATTTGGCAAGAAGTGAATGTCGAAATGGGCGGAATCATTCAGAGAGCAGTTGATCATGACCCCAGCGTCATCGGCGTTGCGAGTACACAAAGGGGAGAACTGAACGGTACGTAAACTGTTGCCTCTGTATTCCTCTCTTTCAGTCAGTTTGTCTGGTCGTCAGGTGGTGTGTGTGTGTGTGTGTGTGTGTGTGTGTGTGTGTGTGGAGACAGACACTACACCATCAAAAAGCCCTTTTGTCAGCCACACGTTATGTGTTATATGTTACACATTTCTTGTGCAGATGCTGTCTTTGATGAGTCCCTGAATTCTTCGTTTTCGGAAACATCTGACCTGCTAAACATATCTGGAATTGAAGAATTTCGTATCGAGGAAACAAAGGCAGAACAAGAAATTGCTGTTCTCAATCGGAGCTTAAAAGAACTTCTTGTATGCGACAACGCGCACATTACAAATCACGATCTTACAGAAGCTGCGTCTTCTCAAAATAAAGTTCCAAATGATACAGTTACCCTCTTCAACTCTGGCTTTCGTATTTACCATCCACCACCTCTTCCGACGCGTCACCCTCCTCCGTACATCGGCGAAGACGACGATATCTCCAAACTGAGAGAAATAATCTATGACGTCATCAAAAAGAGTGGGAAGGATGTCACTTTCCTGAGAGATAAAAGTCGGATTTTGTACGCACCAGACCACAAAATCGCCAATAACGTTCCGGCTGATGGAGGACAACGCCCGATTCCAGATAATCCTACCCGAGTTCCCTGTCCTTCATCTTCGAAAATCAAAGATTGTCAATCTCTTCGGTGCTTACAAGGAGGCTGCACTGGAGACTCTCGCCCGTTTCCTGCAGGACTCTGAAGAGGCAGACTTCAACCGAGTTGTGAGGCCGGAAAACATCGACAGCTGCACAAGACTTGTTAGGAGACTAGCAACAGCTATCCATATCGCCTTCATTGTAAAGTTCCTAGAAAGCTTGCTGCCAGAGAATGCCAAGGAACTATGTAGTGAACTGGGACAGAGCCAAATCCAAGAGAGGTGGAAAGCCCAATATGAGGGAGTTCGTTGATAGAAGGAAGGATGAAAACGCCACTTTTGCCCTTCATGTGGACATACTCAACCATTGCGAAGAAGTTTTGGCCATTGCTCTCGCTGAAAGGATCGGTGGACAGCAGTGCTACCAGTTACTGTTGGCTGTGGTGAAGAGGTCTCTCTCGTTCTCTTTTCTGAACGGTGCCACGGCCTATGCAGGATTCTGTGTGCAGCTACTCATCGAACATTATAGCGCCGGGACATTTCATCGCAGAATGAAAGAGACATTTTCAACACCCTATCGATCCAGTAGCATGAGGAATTTTGGTCTGGACTCACAGAGAGAAATGGATCACAGAGCTGCTTGTAAAGGATTCCGTCCGAGAGGAACTGTGCCTTCCATCTTGCCACGCATGTCCCTGGTGAACAAGTTTGAAGAATTAGAAGAAATGAGGACTAACAGCGAATCAACAGCTGAAGACACATCTTTGTCAGATTTTGACATTACTTTGAAGTTAACAGACACCGATCTCCAATACATAATTCCAACTGCAAAGATGATTATCAAAACTGTCAATCTCTCTGCAGACGTGGATCCACAAACCCCATTTAATGCATATGCGCAAAATCCCGTTCCGTTGACACTTGCTGCTTTGGACAGGAACACACAGGAAGCCGGAGAATATTTAAATTGGCGGTTTCTTGTCGCCAGAAAGATGCTCGGAGCAACAGAAGCTGACTGTCCTTCGATCAACTCAGTACGCGCCCCGAAAGAGCTCCTGGCAAAACTGAAGTCAACGAAAAGCGTCACTATCAAGCGAATGACTTGCAGAACAACAGCGCTTTCTTCCACCCCAGAAAAATGAGAGAAGAAGAGGCAGCTTACGGTAAAAAAGGAAACCAAGAGCATTCAGTGCTTTTCTTCTGAGAGGAATACTTGTCAGGCGATTCTCCGGCCGGATTGTTCCAAATCAGACACCAACAAGGCTGTGGGCATCAAGAACGCCCTACTTTCTGTCCTTGCTGAATAAGGGGGCCACAACCTTGTTTCCTTGAACGCCAAGATGCTGCCATCAGAAATGGCCAATCGAATCAGTATCGCCATCGTCGACTTTTCTGGCGTCAAGTTCAAAACTTTCGCTGGATCTGGAGTTGCATACTTAAAACACGTTGAGCAAAATATCTTTTCCAAGATTTTTAGGATCTATAAAACCTTGCGACGTGTCATGACCGAAGAGAAGTACTCGTTCACGCCTGATGATTTGAAAGCTGCAACAAGACAACGGCGACAGAGAGAGATGAAGAGTACCATTGCTCACCTAAAGGATCCGTCAGAGATGATTGACAGCAGCACGTTTGACAGAACAGCAGTCACGTCGACGTCTAGTGGAAAACAAGCCATAAGTACGTACCTGGCAGCAAACATCGGCCAGGTGGATATCAGAAAGGATGTCATCATCGACATTGACAGCGAATATCATACCGCCGACGCCTGCGGAACAAAGTTTGCTGTGCCTCTTCGATCCATCTTCAGTGCAGACGGCTACCAGTCATCCATTCTTTTGCAGTCTGTCCAGCAAAGAAAAGGCGAAGCTGAGATGGCGCAGCTGGACTGGCTGGTTGATGTTCTGCCAGACCTCAGACCAGGAGAGAGCATCATTTCTTTAGTGACCTCTGCAGACATAGACGCTGTTCCAATTCATCTCTTTGTCGTCAGCAACAGGTGGCCAAGGAAATCGGATGGTTCATTCATACACCCCGTTCATGTCGTGCTACAGAAGACCAAGGGACTTTACGACACCTACAACATCACGGGTATCGTTGAAACACTAGAAAAGAAATATGGAAAAGACGCTGGGATGAAGGTTGCCATAACCTTGTGCATGGGTGGTAATGATTTCCTGCCGAAATTTTTTAATATTTCTCATGCAAAACTACTACAGACTGTCTTATCCCAGGGATACTATCACACATTGTTCCCCTTTGTGGCAGATGGCGATAAAGGCTATTACACAGGTGGATCCATCGACAAAGAAAGGTACTTGGAGTTGATGAAAAACCCTATACTGTCCGCCGCGCTGCAACCCCTCTCAACTGTCAGTTGAGTCGGTCAGACAGTACAGTATAAAGGACCCCCAAAAGTCTACCCTCAATAACGAACAGTTGTGGATGCCACCAGTGCCAGTGTTACATCTCATCGCAGATCTCATAGACCTACAGATCGCATATCTGTTCACTGCCGGCGACCACGCCTCTAGTTTGCCAGATTTCCTGTCTTCTGGATGCCTTGTCAAACGAGACGATGGCCAAGTAGACTACAACTTTGAATCTGAAATGAGAGTTGAAGACAAGCAGGACCTTCTTCAAATTCCAGAAGCTGTCCTTCAGGGCTTGATTCTTCGGGCCAGCAGACAAGGATCGAAACGCCGCATGCAAGACACCCCACAAAAAGGCGAGCGTCGAAAGATAAAGTTAGTTATTTGGGTTTAACGCCGAGCAGGCAACTAAGGCCATCTCACGGCGGGAAGGGTAAAAATCTGGTCAGCCAGACTAAAAGAAAGGTCTTAAGACATGATGTAAATATACCTTAAAAATATGTCAGGCTAAAATGTCGCACAGGTCTTTAAAGAAAACGTCAAAAGACTCTCAAAAAGGTCAAAATAATAGAAACATCATAATCTATAAACGCTCAAATCTTATTAAAAATATGGCACTCTCTCAGAAAACTGAAGATCTTGTCCGGGGGCACATCCCGGAACAAAACCTTCAAGGAGTCTGCCGTGAAATGTTTGTACCTTGTGTCGATTAGATCAGCACAAGACAACAAAAAGTGTTGAACAGAGTACTGCTCGTCGCAGGCATAACACCATGGACGCTCCTCCTGTTTAAGTAAATAAGAGTGCGTAACATACGTGTGCCCGATGTGGAGCCGAGCCAGGACAGTCTCCTCACGGCGGCTGCCGCAGCGATAAGGTAGACCGTCGGACAACTTAGGAAGAGCTTCATGCAGCTTGTTAGCTTCCTCTTTGTCCCACTCGGACTGCCACTCAAATAAGTATTTTATTCGCAACTCTTGGTACAAAATTAAGCAGTGATAGAGTACCTTTGGAGTAGATGTCACTGGCTTTATCTTTCAACGCCTACCTGGCACCGGCCTCCACGTGGCGTGGGTGGGTAGTCCCCTCAGTCCCTGACCGAGTGGGCTAGCAGACGGGTGCCATCTTTGTCCAGGATTAGGACTTGATGTCAGCAGATATGTTGTTCAGTCTTTTTCACTGGTCCAGTTTTTAAGGAGCTGTGCTAACCCAGGTCTTACCATGTTGACATGCGGGTTGTTATACGGAGCACCATGCTATAGCCTCTGATGCTGATTAGGTGCATACGACGTGTATACGACGAAACAATAACACGAGACAACAGTGGAGATGCTGTACCCACTGTTTGGAAAGATCTGGGAAGAGGAGGTGATGCCAGCTGACTGGAAGGAGGGGTACCTAATCAAGCTTCCCAAGAAAGGCGACCTCAGCAAGTGTTCCAACTACAGAGGAATCACCTTGCTGTCAGTACCAGGAAAGGTCTTCAACAGGATCATCCAGGAGAGAATGAAGAGCTCCGTTGACCCCCAGCTGAGAGACCAGCAAGCAGGATTCAGGAAGAACCGATCATGTACAGACCAGATCGCCACTCTCCGCATCATCGTGGAACAGTCTCTGGAGTGGAGCTCTCCGCTGTATGTCAACTTTGTGGATTATGAGAAAGCATTTGACAGTGTGGACCGAGAGACTCTGTGGAAACTCCTACGACACTACCGTGTACCCACAAAGCTCGTCCGCCTGATCAAGAGCAGCTACGATGGCATGACATGTCGCGTGATCCACGAAGGGCAGTTCACCAGGGAGCTCCAGGTTAGAACTGGTGTCAGGCAGGGGTGTCTGCTGTCTCCGTTCCTCTTCCTACTGGCCATAGACTGGGTCATGAAGATGACCACAGAGTACAGACGAAGTGGAATACAGTGGACACTGTGGACACAGCTTGACGACCTCGATTTTGCAGACGACTTGGCATTACTGTCCCACACTCATCAACAAATGCAGGACAAGACCACGAGGCTTGCTGACATCTCGTCACAAGTGGGCCTCACCATTCACAAACAGAAAACAAAGACAATGAGGCTGAACGCAACCAGGGAAGAACCAGTCTTGCTTGCTGGCACCCCGTTGGAGGAGGTGGAGTCCTTCACCTATCTCGGGAGCATCATAGACAAAAAAGGCGGCACTGATGCAGATGTCAGAGCACGAATCGGTAAAGCCAGAGCAGCCTTTCTCCAGTTGAAAAAAGTGTGGAGTTCCAGAGAGCTGTCACAACACACCAAAGTCCGGATTTTCAACTCCAATGTAAAAGCAGTTCTCCTATATGGAGCAGAGACTTGGAGATTGACAAAAACCACAGTCAACAGAGTACAGACCTTCATGAACAGTTGCCTTAGAAGAATTTTGAAAATCCACTGGCCAGAGAAGATCAGCAACGTCAAGACTCTGGGAGAGAACAGAGCAGATAACAGCAGAGAATGAAATTGGGTGAAGAAGATGGGGATGGATCGGTCACAGTCTGAGAAAGCCAGCTTCCAGTATCACTAGGCAGGCATTGTCATGGAACCCCCAGGGAAAGAGGAAAAGAGGTAGGCCGAGAAACTCCTGGCATCGAGACCTCCAAGCAGACATCAAGAGACTGGGAACCACCTGGAGTAGAATCGAAGGAGAAGCACAGGACAGGAGTTGCTGGAGGTCTCTCGTCGACAGCCTATACCCGGGTAGGGGTGACAGGCGTAAGTAAAGTAAGTAATAATGAGGAAGTACAGGAACGTAAAGAACGGGACAACCAGTGCACCCAGGCATAGCCCCAGCAAAATGGCGCCGACAACCGGCGCCCGTCAGTCCAAGGTCTGTAAACGGCGTAGCACGCAGAAACCAGTCACGACCGGTCCGCGAAGTTGGAAACAGCATCGCGAGTCACAGGCAGCGTTCAAGCCTACACAGGTCCTCGAGGCTAGCAGAAGGGCGAAGCAAGAGGACACAAGGCAGAGTCGGGCACACCAGCCGTACCGGCCACGAGCAAGTGAGTAAAGTTCACAAGGCGCTGTCACGTCTGGACTAAACAGTTAGTCCTCAATGAACAAAATGCATCCTAAAAATTAGGGAGGCGGGGCACCGGCTGTCAAAGTGATGGGTGACACTTGCCCCCACTCTCGAGTAAATGTAAACGATACTGCAAGCATGGTTCCCGACTAGGTACATGGTCCAACATGATGCAAAATGCTTTCCGCCTGTAAGAGGCATACATCCTCATCTCCAAGTCTCTTGTTGGTCTCATCGACGCTGATTTTGATCCTCGGTACGAGGGTGCTGCTGCAGACTGGGTCTAGATGACTGTAGCCAGGTTTTTTTTTTCCCATGCCGCTCTCTCTCTCAAACGCAGTTCTATTAATATATATGTGGATGGAAGCAAAGGAAATAGTTTTCAGTGCTCCCGGCTCCTAATGTTTGCTATGTGTATTTTTACATGATGTCCAAAATGTTGTGATGTGCTATGTTGTAATCGATGTACCAGTGGTCTCTCGCACTCACACCCCCTCCCCCCAAATAAATAAATAAAATAATAATAAAATAAAAAAAAAATAAAAAAATTTAAAAATAATAATAATAGTAATAATAATATTTTTTAAAAATAAAATAAAAAATAAAACAACAATATCAACAACAACCCAACAAGCAAACAAACTACTATTCAAGAGACCAAAACTGGCACTGGCTCACACGAATGTAGCGTACGTATACAGGCATAACCCGTGCAGGTCTAACACAGAACAGCAACAAGAACCAGTTTTCTGGAAGTACTGATTCAAGCTTTCAGGACATATAAATGAAAGATAAATGAGAATGGCTGTTTTGTCCCACGCCAACCACAACACACTTTTGTCAAATTGTCATGGAAACCGCATCCCTCCGCCCGGTTGGCCTAGAAAACAACAAACAAAGCAAGAAACAGCATGTGGTTGTCAGTATACAAGTAATTACATGATGTGGACTTCGACTACAGGACGGGAACAAGCAAGATCGAGTTACTGATTGTGTAAGCATGAAATAAGAACGAATTGTTTCAGGTGCAAAAAACGTAAAAACAACTTACATCTTTGACCTGTGGGGCTCAAACCCCATGCAAAATTTGTATGTCCGCGGTTCCAGTTACTATTAAAACCATGTCTCCAGACAAAATCTGCTAAGAGCATGGGGGAAAACCCATCTCCTGTTTCCGAAGGAAAAAAAGTTAGTATTTCATATTTTGAAACCTTTTTATACCGGACTTTGGCTCATGCTCATGTGCCGGGCTTGTCTAAAACTTTAGTAACATACGGTAGGATTTGAAGGCGTTCGACAGTGGCCAACTTGCATGGCTCATGCTGTTATTTGTCGTTGTCTAAGAGCGCGCAGCAAACTTTGTTCACAAATGCATTATTGTTGAGGTGGCGATTGATTTTTAAACGTGTTCCAGTAGATTACAGCCCGTTTTGAAGCCCCGATTGTGAGACCTGAGCGCCAGATTGCTAAAATGAAGCTGCCGGAGCATTTTCCACCTCGTAGTGGCGAGCTTCTATTGAAAATGTTGTTGCATGAACGCATGATAGTCATATATAAGTTCACACATCATATCTCGGTGTGATGCCATGTGAATATCAGGCCTGAGTGTTGCTTGTTTACGAGGTACGATTTTTAAAAAATGTAATGAGATTTGTGCCACATAAACCCGAGACCACTGACCCAGTCTGTTGATATATTTACATCTAGTTTTACTACTATCTTCCACAATTTCGGTCGGTCTAGTCTCAACTCAAAGGCAGCACAACATTCCGCCGATGTAGGAACCGCCGTTAGATGGTCTTTATAGTAGTACCCCAATAACTAATTCTGATGTAGATAAGGGTCGGAGTTGTGAATTTACAGTGTTCGCTGGGTCCTGGATGCATGAAAACCTAAGTCCTATGGGGGCCACTTGTCCTAAACATTTTCCATAGTTGCTCCGAGAGGTCCACTTTGTTTCTTCTGAGCCTCTGTCGAGAAATGGAGTATCCTTTGTAAATAATGTTCGGAGGACAGGGTCATCACACACTATCCTTTTGAACTACTCAGAAATAAAGATGGGAAGTTACAAGTATTGTTCGGCAAAAAAATGTCGATCTTTTCCTTTGTGTAAACAAAGAGGCAAGTCTTGCAGGTCCCGCTTAACACTTGACAAAAATGACCTGTAATCCAATTTACAAATTCTATCCATTGGAACTACTCAGAAATAAAGACGGGAAGTTACAAGTATTGTTCAAAATAATGTCGATCTTTCCTTTGTATAAACAAAGAGCAAGGCTTGCAGGTCCCGCTTAACACTTGACAAAATTGACCTGTAATCCGAATTTACAAATTTTCTCTTTCATTTTTGAACTGCCCAACCCGCACTTGTAGAAAATGCTAGATGATACAAAAGTAGCCAATCAAACAACTTTCAAAATGGTTTTGATTTTGACAGGAATATCAGAGGGAAAGCAACAGAATGAAAAGATGGTAACTATCGTCACTTATGGGCAAAAAAATATACTTTGAAACTGATCCAGATGGTGATGTGTTTATCAAGTCCTCACAAAAAGCAGCAAAACTATATAAATCATTCAAACAGTACTCAAAGGCAAGCAAAATCTGGATAACTGAAGTTCACCAATCACCCATTGTAATGCAAGATCAATGAGCCGGCGCAAAAAGGGTAGAGTTGGACGTTGTACACAATTCCCGACAGTTTGCAGGTATCATCGAGCAGCATGTGTGAACACTGTATAGCATATAATTGAAATTCGTTTTCCCCACATTGATTTTGTTGACTTACTAAATCACGGGTTGAGTATCTGGAAGCGTGCTATGCATATCGTTGTAGTCTTGTTCCAATTTGTGACGCACTAAAGCGTTTTATGGTCAGGCCGCAAATTACATGTAAGGTAAAAAAAACTTCTTAATGCTTTATTTTGGACATGACTGAAACGTCTGTTTACTTTAGTTCTTATTTCTTTTCTCTGTGCTACTTCATAAAGCGCATGAGAACAGAACACGATGAATATTTCTATCTATTTATCTATCCCGTAGTCTTGCCGACCGTTGGGGCACCACTGATGACTTGGCAACCAGCTATTTAACATTTTGATATTGTTTCCCAAAGAGGAAGTCCGACGGTTATTTATTGCTGTCTTTTAAAAAATGTAAGTCATGGATCTTCAGTTACGCCCACCTTTACTTTCTTTTACAGATATTTTCACAATTTATAATGACACTGTAGATCTATCTATCCATCCATCCATCTATCTATATCCCGTAGTCTTGCCGACCATTGGGGCACCACTGATGACTTGGAAACCAGCTCCCTCCATTCCTCTCTGTTCTATGCCATTCTTAGCGTACCGCCAAGCCTCAGTCCTGTCCACTTTGAGATATTGTCCTCCCATCTTTTCCTCTGTCTTCCTCTCCTTCGTCCTCCTTGCACAGTGCCTTGCAGGATTGTTTTGGCAAGCCCTGTTGAACGCGTGACATGCCCATACCACTTCAGTTTGCGGTTTTTTGTTTTCATAATGGCTAATAGGTCTTCATAGGGCTGCCCGATGGCTTGCCTGATTCTGCTTCCCACTTCCTCGTACGTGATGTCCTTGTTCCGGTCCGTTAAGGATTGAGATAAGGTTGTCATTGCATGTGGTGTCTTGGGCAAAAGAACCTGACGGAGCCCATCCCTCTCCAGGCTGTTAACCACAACCGAAACTCCACATAACTTGCGGCTCGCCTTGGTCCTGGACACGTAGCCGATGACGTAGACACTGTAGGTACTAAGTGACAAATGAAATCACACATTTATTCTCTAGGCACGTTGGTATTCATAGCTACGGATCATTAGTGGTTTCTTTCATTCTTTTTTTTTTTTTTTTTTAATCTGAGAGAAAACCAAACCTTCTGTATTTCTGCTCCGATTAATCTACAGGGGACTTAATGCCATTTATTTATAAAGTTGCTATTATTCTGTTCAGTGTGAAGTGTTGTAACATCAGTGATCACCGAGACTGCATAATTTGCCCTGGCAGTGATCGCACATCACAACATATCTTGCCAGTGCAACTGATTGAATTAAATGCTACACTTACAGTAACAAATAATTAATCAAGTTCCGAAACTTTGTTCAGCCATAACAGTTAAAACCAAGTGGTGTGGCACTCTTTCTCTTTTACAGCATGCAGCATGTTGCACTTCGAACATACGTTTCAAAGATAGCGTTTGTTTTTGTGGGATGCGTTTTGTTTTGATGCTGTGGTGTCAAAATGAAATGGGCAAAGTGATGGTAAAGTGAATGGAAATAAACGTGACAAACATTTATCAAGATGTAAATGAAATGCACAAAGCAACTTTACACGTTTGCTTTTTGGGGAAACAAACAAGCTTATGTACAACAAATAAAAAAGAACTCGTCGGTGTATGGCAACGAGTCCGCGTGTATCTTGTATCATGTGTCGATCACGTTATTTGTGATACGTGACCTTATTGTTGAGTAACGATATTTGAGTTGGTTGTACATTGCTTAACGTCCCGACAGCAAGACTTTCTCAGGACGTGCCTGCACTGTTAACGATATTTGAGCTCAAGGCAAGCTTTTTCGTAATTGTTTCTTCTCTTAATATATTTAAGTGTGAAATATTACTTAAAAACTTAAATGAAATCCTTTTAAGTGACATATAGTGCATACTATCACTGAATACAGGACCAAATGAAGCCCGTGTAAACTACTGATCCCCAGTGAACATGGCTGCGACAGTCCTGGTGTCCTCTGCAGCCGTACTGAAAACAAAATGTGCTTCAGAAAAATGCCAGAAAATCACCATCTCGTAAACGGCTAAAGTAAGAATTGTCAAGTTGCAAGGGTGAGTCACTGAAATCTGCAAGAGGTACAGACTTTCATAAGTCCTCACCACGAAAGGCTATTTATGAAAATCTATGCCTTTAGCTTGATTTTTGTCTTTTGTAACTGACATCGTTCCTCAAAATGAGGAAGTGGAGATGCGGACTAAGTAATGACTGTAGTCTGTGCAATAAACCAGTCCACATCTGCAAAGGGCATAGATACGCATTATCCCCTCTGCTTGAGGGCTCATGAGAATCTATTCCTCTTACTGGTATCATTCATGCTGATGTTTCTCAAACTGAGTCTAACTGAAACAGGGCCGCCTTGACTGATGCCAGGCAAGCACCGCGGAAACATAAACAGTGCGAGTTAGCGGGCTGAGTTATCAAGATGTGTTGACAGGTTTCACATCTGAGCCGACTTTTAGACCACGCCCACAAACGGCACGTGCGGCGATTGAGGTAGAACTGTAAACTGACACACCGAAGAGCTTTGGAATCACACGAAAGCGTCCCAGCCAAAGGCTCACAGAGAAGGAAAATCCCTCAAGCACACAAAGCTTCCACTGAAGAAGACACAGTCCGAATCGTAGAGAGCCACCGACGTACACAACCTACTAAAAGTACTATCGACTAGCAAAGAAACTGACTGGGGTATTAAGCACTGAGCGCATGCGTGGTTGGTTTGGAAGGGGAGGCTACCCGGGTTACCACCTAGGCTATGGCGCCCCTCACCTGCCATCATGACCATACTCGTACACAACAATTTTGGGCTAAAATTAGACTAGCTAAGAAACCATTCCTATTAGTAATACCATCGGTAATGTGTTTTGAGGAAACAAAAGAGTGCAGTGATCACACAGAAAACAAGCTGTTGCACACATGAAACAGCAGCTAAAACTTGAATATATGCATTGATTTGCAACATATCAATGAGTACACATCATACATGGTTTGAACTATAGATCTTTCACTTGCGCACCATGTGACGTACGTAACAATTTGCCACGCCTCCTGTGGAGGACAACGATTGGTTGATTGTACATTGCTTAACGTCCCGACATCAACAAGACTTTCTCAGGACGTGCCTGCACTGCTTGTGAAAAAAACAAACTAAACTGAATATTGAATGTATGTCGCCAGCCGCACGGCTGTACAGAAATGCCGATTTCTCACTCTTTAGTTTGGCCCGCAGCCTGCTGCTGCGGTGTGCGGTAGCCCCTCCCCACTGCGAGCAGACTATCTAGGTCACTGGCTGCCAGCAAAAGTTTCTTCTCTAATCTCTGTAACGGACTACTCATGTGTGGTGTGTAATGCCTGTGTTTAATGTTCTCCAACGCCTCTTCACCAGTTTTCTACATAAAACTGTTTAACACACTTGTGCACCAATTCCTGCTGGTTCCCGTGTTGGTGGTATTATTCATGGGACATTTTTTTTTAAGGGTGCAATCTGAGGATAAAGACAGGTACCGTGTTTGTCTGTGACTGCATAATAAGTTATCTGTGCCTCGCACAGTACTGAGTAGGTCTGAACATTCATTCTCTATGGAATACTGTTGTGTATTGTGTAATCCCTGTGCTTTATGCTCTGCTTATAGCCTCCAGTATTCTCTGTGATACTGTTTAATAGTATCCGGTACTAACTGTTGTCTGCTCATTCATATTATCCTGGTTCCTTTATTCCAAATGGTGGTAAGAAAAAGACAGTATGTACAGTTATGGCGGGAATAAAACATATACAAGAAACATTTGCACACACAGAATCCTTTCACTTTAAAAGGTTAAATTCTCTATGTAGAGTATGTGGAGGAAGGTCAAAACGAAAACCTGATGAAAATCCAATCAAACTGTGTGAAATGTATGTAGCTGAACTTCAGGAAATACATGGAATCACTGTAGATGAAACTAGTGGAGTGTTGTACTCAAATTCGTTTTGTGTGAAATGTTACCATAGACTAATGAAACTGAAAAGAAAATCATCTGCTCGCACTCTTGAGTCTGCAAACAATGCAATTGAACAAGCTAGCAAGATATGGACAACTTATGATCCATCACTCAACAGCTCTGACTGCACTGTGTGTAGTAAATTTGCACAGCTAGGAAAGGGTGGCCGACCAGTCAAACCTGACTGTGGCGCTAGGCATAAATGTGATGCAAATGACAGTAATATGACTGTGGGAAGTTTCCAACCTCCCAGCACCTCCACACCTACTAAGTGGACAAAGTCACAATCTGAATTTCACACACCTAATCAAGCTAATGGAATCAGTGTGTTGCCTACCACACCAGTCAAAACCACGGTAGATGCTGCAACATCACCTTTCTTCAAAACAACACTCCGACAACAAGGGGAATTGCAAGCACCATTTACAAAAGACGAGGAGGCCTATTTCACTCACTTCTCAAGACTTAAAATGGAAAAGTCAGGAGACAAACAGACTGTCATATGTAAAACTAGAGGACAACCCATTGTCTTGAAGAAAATAGTAAAACCAAGAAAATCATCATCTTTAGCATCATCCCCATTGAGAAAGAAAAGAGCTAACCAACTGCAAAAGTTTAGAGAAGATGTGTCAGGAACATCAGCAGATGATTCTGTGCGACAGCAGGGCACAGAGCTAAAGTGCACCACAAAGGTGACTAGAGAACAGATTCTTAAAACAGCTGGATGTGGGCAGGTACAAATGACAGCAAAACAAGGGGCAAGAATGAGAGCCAAACTTGCGTTAAGTTGGGCTAAACACAGACAACACAGAAAGTTCCTGAGGGATGCTGGAATCAGGCTAAGCAGTGAAAGACAAGAGTGACAGCTTCAGAAAGATCTGATGTGTGGAAACATTAGAACTGAAAACAATGCTCTCTATTTTTATGACAGATCAACTGGCAGAAAAACAAAAAAAGACATCCCTGTCGTCACCGTTGAAGACATTCCACTCTTGTCTCTAACCTTCTTGACCAGTACCAGGCAAAACAAAAGCTGAAGAAGTCTGGGTTAAAATCGGTGGTGACCACGGGGGTGATAGTTTTAAACTTGTACTGCAAGTCTCTCTCTCTTGGCTTGACTTCGCGAACGAAGATTTTATAGGAGTTGCCCACGACGTCTGCAGGCTTGTTCGTGTCTGCGGAGGCCAATCCGAGACAGGCAGGTTCGACCGCAGTGGCTGCAGGGGAAGGTATGGCCAGGGTTCTGAGCTGCGGCATCTCTGTTTTTTCTCCTGAGCCGCTTGTCCTTAAGGCTAGCTCTGTGAGAGTCCTCAAAGGAGACAGCTGCCTTGTAAATGGTGGAGCACCAGGAGTCACGGTCCGCAGCAAGCGAAGACCACTGGTGGTGGTCGATTTGGCAGGCACTAAGTGACTTCTTGAGACAGTCTTTGTATCTCTTCTTTGGTGCCCCTCTGTCACGGTGTCCAGTAGCAAGCTTGCCGAACAGGGTGATCTTTGGTAGGCGATGATCCTCCATCCTGGAGACATGCCTCGCCCAGCGGAGCTGTGTCCGCAGCAGCAAAGCCTCGATGCTCACAGTTTCAGCCTGTTCAAGGACCTCGACGTTGGTGACATAGTCACTCCAGTGAATGCCCAGGATGGTACGCAGGCAGCGCTGGTGGAAGCGTTCGAGGAGTCGTAGTTGGCTGCGGTAGAGGGCCCAGGACTCGGAACCATACAGCAGGGTGGTGAGGACCACAGCTCTGTACACGCTGATCTTGGTGCCTGTTTTCAGCTGTTGATTGTGCCACACTCGCTTGAAAAGTCGCCCGAAAGCGCTGTTCGCTTTTGCCAGCAAGTAGCAAATGTTGAAAACCCCAACTCAAAGAAAAACACATTCTTGCTCTCCATAGTGGAGTGCAAGGACAGTGCTGAAAACCTGAGAAAACTTTTGCGTCCATTAAAACAGCAAATCTCCAGCCTGGAAAACATGACATGGAATGGAAAGAGAATCAGGCTTTTTATGTTTGGTGACTATGATTTCTTACTGAAATTTTTTGGACTTTCAGGTGCTCAGAGCATACATCCATGTTTGTGGTGTAAGATCTCTAAAACACAAACACAAAAGTCCCCAGCAGAACAGATACCATTTCAAGAAAGAAGTCTAAACAACATCAAGAGTGATTACCAGAGGTTAAGAAAGCTGGAAAACCAAAGAAGAACGCTAAAGCCTTTAACAATGCGATTATGGTCCCCATCTGGGATGTGCAACTAACACACGTTGCACCTCCATACCTGCATCTGCTGTTAGGCATAACAAAAAAGCACCATGATCTCCTTGAGAAAGACTGTCATGCGTTAGACAAATTAATAGCAAAGTCCCTAGCAAAAGAAGACACTGTTGATATAGACAGTACAAGCCCAGAGTTTCAGATGTATGTTGAGGGCCTCCATACAGTTCATGAGAAAATAAAAATGAAACAGCAGTATGAAACAGAGTGTACAAAACTTGTTTTTCAAGAGTTGTATGGACAGACTCCAGATGAAGACATCAGAGATCAACAACAAAAACTGTTTGACACAGTGGACCAGCTTGAAGAAGAAATTAAACAGCTTAATACAAACCTACATTTACCATTTTTATCAGGACCAGTCACAGCGAACCTAGACTCGACATTGCAAAGTCACAACATTTCACTTCAGGCGTACCATGGACGGGCATTTATAGGCAATCACTGCAATAAGTACATGAAAGCAAATGTGTTAGAAAGCATTAGTGAGAGTGTTGTCAGAAAGACATTTCAGTTAACAGACGATAGTGATATTCATGCAATTGCCGACATAGTTAGAGACAAATTTCGCACCCTGAACACTCTGTATTCAAAAGTTCACATACTGTTATCTCACAAGCAACCTATCAAGGAAGGTGACACAAGTGCTATTGAGGATGCCATATGCCAGTACATGGACTGCTTTAGTAAACACTTCCCAACTACAAGAATCATACCAAAACAGCACATTTTAGAAGCCCACTGTGTTCCGTGGATTAGGAGATGGGGATTTGGTTTAGCATTACACGGGGAGCAGGGGGGTGAAGAGATGCATGCTACTGTCAATTCGTTGAAAAGACGAGCCTGGGGGATACGAAATGATGGAGAAAGACTGAATGTGTTGATGAAGGAACAGTTGACACAAGCATCTCCTGTGTTGCAAGATACTCCACCAAAGAAGAAGAAACCATTTAGGAAGACTACTAAATGAAGTAGGTAAAAGCACTGTCAAAAGATTATTCATTGCTCTCAGTCACTTACTTAGTGCTCCTCTCTTTCTTATTCCTTTTTTGTATGCTTTGGCCAACTAGGTGTATGATCATTAACACAGTTTTCTACACTGACAGTGTTGTACCTACTTTATTGGGTAGTCTTCCTAAATTATTAGCACTGGCAGTCCCCTTTTTTTGTAGGAACAAACAAAAGTGACACATAATTAACGAACAACTAGAAAAAGGAGACGTAATTCAATTCAAGTACAAAAACGTATTCATCCCTGAAAGGGAAATTCTGAAAAAAACTGTTCATATTAAGGAACCACCAGTGTGATATGCTTCGGATCCATTACTTGTGTTCGTGTTCATATCAGGCCCAGTGTGATGTGCTTCAGAGCTGTTATTTGTGTTAGTGTTAATGTAAAGGAACCAGTGTGGTGTGCTTAAGACCTGTTACTTGTGTTAGTGGTTATGATTTATTGTGTAAACCCAAGTGTATGGCATAAACACAGTGCACAAATGCTGGTATCAGCATGTTTGTGTTGATCGTCTTGATGTACCCAACGGATTACCACCTTACCAGCTTCTCAGCAGTGGAGTACTTTCTGACGCTAGTGTTGCTCTAGCAGGAATGGCCCAGGAAATCTAGTAAGTGATAACAGTAGAGGCTAGAATGCTGCGTACATACATCAACTTTTCATCCCACAGAAAACCGACATGCACAACAGATTGAGCTTCAAAGTTAATGCTTTATTTTGTCAGTGCATGTTCATTGTATTGCAAACATGAAATGTAACTGCTCTTGAAGGTGTCCTGGTACTAAGCAGCATGGGCATGTTTAGTATTAAAAGAAAGCAAATTTTATCAGCTACAAATTTACACGCATGTTTTAATGACATTCTTGAGAAAAAAACACATTTTGTGATGAATGTTCAGTTACTACCACTTTACAGCGTTTCCGCTGCAGGGCGCCGGTATGCCGCTGTCGGCACGTAGACATAGTGTACGGTATTGGAAGAGCACTCCTTTCTAAGTCCATGAAAAGCTCTTTCACTCTGCCTGAAGGGGCACGCGCTAGTGTGTAATTGCCCCCACGCCCGGCCGTGCCACAAGTGGCTTATCTTGCACTCAGTGACCTCCGGTCCTCTCCTAACTAAAAGTGTGGTTCTGCACAGCCGTGGCCGGTCCAATACGTTAAATCAACCTATGACATGGGGTCTAAATAAAGCTAAGACCATTTAGCAACACACATCCAATATGAAGAGCTACGGGCAGCACAGACAGTAGGGAGGGTTTTAAAAAAGGAAAATACAGGTGAATGGACCAAGGGTAGACAGAAACACATGCCCCAGAATAGAGGGGAAAACCCACCCTGTGGGGCCATCCAGGGTGACCCTGGGAACTAAATAGTTAACCCCACCCAAGTCCCCCAGGGCAGACCCGGGTGGGGGTCTGGAGGACAAGCAAGCAACTTCCTAGCTTTTGTGATATGGGGTTCTGTGACTGTGTAGGTCAACCTCAGACTTTTCCCAATCCCATGTCTACATTTGCAATGTCATCCAAACCCCTCACAAACCAGATAGGTGAGGCAAGCACTGGTAGATGTATATGATGGTCTTGTTCTATACCTGCATATTTTTTCTGTGGGCTGGTGATAGGGTTCCTGATAGGCGGGGACTGAGATAATACAGGGCGTGTAATGGTCTGAAGTTAAAAAAGAGGAAATGGAAATTGGCCGGGGGTGGGGGGGGGGGTGGGGGGGGGTGGGGGGGGGAGATATAGCTGCCGAAAAATCAAACGACAGGGGGGGGGGGGGGGGGGGGGGGGTGGGGTACTCACATAACACCTAACTCCGGCCGAATAATCGAACACCTTGCCAGTCAGCAGCGATGTTTATGTCTGCCCGGCGCATTTTACGAAAGGCAAATTGTTCGCCCCTTCTCGATTCGTCGACGCTTGTAGTCTCAAGCATGGAATTACTCGTACTAAAAAAAGAGGAAAACCCCTTTTCACTAGGGGGGTCCGGGGGCATCCCCCTCTCTCCCCCCCCCCCCCCCCCCCCCCCCCCCCCCCCCCCGGAAAAATTTTGAAAATTTACATTAAAATTTGTGCAATCTGGTGCATTTTAGAGAGAAAATGAGCAGTTTAAAGCTGAGGTGCAATGAGAAAAACCTGCCCAGTGCGTGTTTTAAAAAGACTACAGGACCCAGCTTGGGCCCTGCCCCTAAGTGGGTCAAATCGGTTCGTAACTCAGTTGACGGAGTTGGCAACTGCGTATCCCGAGCTTGCAAAACTCTCGGAAAACGACAGACCACTTCCTGTTGCACGGAAATCATCGCGATTAGCAGATCGGACAACAGCAGACGATTCTGTGACACTTTGAAACTGACCGACAGCCACGGATTTTACGCGTTGGGGACTATGATGGCAGAATGTACGGCTGTACATGCTGTAAGTATGACTCTTGACACATTGTAGTTGTGAACAAATTTTTTCAACACGTACCTCCAGTCCAATATAGGCTAATATAAATAAAGAAGCATTGTGATGTACAACCAACACAGTAAATTGGATGAGAGAGAGAGAGAATAGACTGTTTACATAGATGCCAAAAGATACAAGGTCGCCATGGGTCAAGCTGATTTTTAGTAGCTGCCCTTCGTATGCCGGAGAAAAAAATTTGCTGTAGGCCACTCCAGATGAAAAGATATAACAACAAACACAAAACGACAAATAACCCCTCCTTTCTCACCCTTCCGTACGGATAGCTCGGCCTGGTCCATATCCAGTGTGCGTCCAGGCAAGACACAAATGGCCTGCTCTGTCCGTCGGGTGGTCGAGTGTCGTCTGCTACTGTTGATATCAGTAAAAATATCGCTGGTTTAGATCAGTGATCGCGGTGCCCACTCGCTGCGATACAGGAAGTGGCCTGTCTTTTTCATGGGAGTTTTGCCAGCACGACAAACGCAGTTAAAAACTCAGTCAACTGAGTTGCAAACCGGTTTGCCGAAGTTAGCCGAACGTTCACGAAGACAGGGCCCTCGCTGGGTCCTGCAAAGTTTTTTTAAAACACGTGCGGGGCGGAGTTTTTTGACTGTTTCTCAGCTTTAACCACCTAAAAATCTTGCTTTTTTTTTCTTATTTTCTGGGTGCACTTTTTATTTTTTGTGTCACAGGTTTAAAAGTTATACTAAAACTTAAAGTATTCAACAGAATATATCCAAATGCTTATTCAAAATACATCTGAATGTCTTTCCATTTTTCAATTATTTGAGTTTAATTATATATTAATATATATACTTTCTTTAATAATCTCTGATTAATCAGCTGTAAGTATGCATTCCTTTTTACTCTTATTTAATACTATGTACTCCCCGATCACTCATTGCCAGTGGGACAAAAATAGGATTAACGAATACTATGTACCATGGTCACTGAACTGGAGAACGGTTATATAGATTTTTCAACATAATTTCATCAAACTTTACTGGAAAAAAATACATTGTAATAAATTTATTCACCATCAAGAGTAATATTTCCAATGGCACTGCTTTTAGCTTTCTTGTGTTTCGCTGTAGACACGTGAGCATCAAGAGCTACGCGGCCGCGTAGTTAATCAACTCTGCGCAGTTCGCGGCAATACGCCTGCCCACAGGCCGTGAACTTGCGAATACACTGAGCGCGGAGCTCATCGTTTACGCTTTTCTCGAGCGAAGTCCATCTCCAAATATTCTTGGCTCCAGAATCGTCTATTCTGTCTCCGCGTTTTAAGTATTTTCTCTTCGCCATATTTTGACCAGACTACGACTCCACTGAAGACCGAAAACGACCTGTGCGAGCTAAAGCTAACGCCTCGCTCAATTTTGAATACGCGATTTGGGGATATCCGCCACATAAAGATCGCGAAACACGGTATTGGAATAGTGACTTTACGATTTTGTTTTCGGCGGAAATTTTTATTTTCGGTGGAATGGCAGCTTCATTTAAGCGGAAATCCGCCAAAAAGAGGAAAAGTCCATGCTCTGCTTGATGATAACTGACTGGCACTCATACTTGCCGGAATTCAGGGACCTTTTTTCTCTGTCCGTTGAGTTATAGACTGTATATAAAAACCATGGGTAGCTGTGCACCCACGAGGTAGGCCCAGTACTATGAAAGGGATTGCCTATACAAAAACCATGGGTAGTTGTGCAGCCACGGGGTACAGTGTGTAAGTTTTTTAGCGAGGTACGGCGAAGGTTAAAATCTTCATTGGCAAAGTCAAGCCAAGAGAGAGATCTGCTGCAATCCTGATGTTTGACATAAGGTACAAATTTTGGCCCTGACTGCCAATAAATATAATTATTTGGGCAGCAAAGATGACTCTCATTGTACTCTTCTGTGTGCATGTATTCCTGTGAGTGGTAAAGGTATATAACTATGACAGTGTTTTTTTTTCTTGGTTGTAGGATATTTTAAAAATTGAATATCACGGATGTCAGGTATTGCAACACAAATCATGTTCAGGGATTAGAACATTCTAAGCCAAAGAGCAGTAATTGTTTGGATCTATAGGCCAATTGTGACTACTACTTATTATTTTAACTGTTTGAAAACAGATTTGTGTTTTTTATCCCACCAATTTAGAGGCACTATGTGAGTCCATACCTGATGTCCGACATATCCAGACCAGGGATGTCACTGGCCGTCGGACACCGGACATAGTCCGATTGACTTGGCCTAATGTCCGATGAACAGAAAGATCAGCAGGACAAATGTCCGATTGTTTGTTTCAAAAAGAGGACATGTGTCCGATTGTTTTTCCGTTGATCGCGGACACCGCTAGCGACATTTCTTTCCAAGTAGGCTGGCGCTTTGCGGTAGTCGGCTTTACACTGCGCGAGCGAGTGACGTGTAGTGTGTTATTCCCGGCAACGCCCTCTGATTGGCTGACCCTAAAGTTCAGCTATTTTTAGCAAAAGCGAGACTGCGCGAGCGAGGGTCGTGTAGAGTGTGATTCCGTAAACATCGCCTTCTGATTGGCTGCCCCTAAAGTTCAGCTATTTTTCGCGAAAGCGAGCTGACATCAACTGCGTTTGACGAGAGTGGAAAGACTCGAAGGAGACTGTAAAAGCACAAATGTTCCCCAGAGACAACACAGCTGCTTTATGGAAGCTGATTGCTATTTCAGACACATCTATGGCGTTCCCCAACATGAGAAAGCTAGGGCAACTGGCACTGACACTGCCTGTTCACACAGCAGATGTGGAGAGGGGCTTCAGCAGGCAAAACTTGCTGTGTACCTCACTGCGAAACCGCCTCAGTCCAGAGGCTCAGGACTGCATGCTGAGGGTACAAATGGAAGGGCCTGATCAAGTCAACGGTCAACACCCTTTTGTCTTCAGTGTTGTTGACAAGTGGGCAGCTGACAAGAAAAGGGTTCTGTTTTCAGCTAGGGAGGGGTACCACTGTTCAACAGGACTCAGAAAAACCATCCACTTCTGCTGAGTGATCAGCTCATATCAGTTCCACTGAGTCTGAGGGTGTCATTTTGATTTTCAAGTCAGTGTAGCAGCCTACTACATGTAGTGAAGTTTCAGATAAATCTAACAAATGTAGCCTATTGACAAGGCCTTTTAAAAGTATTTTCTGCATTAGTTTTCTACATTTGTTCATCATGTCTATTAGCCACAAAAGTGTGAGAATTTAAATCTTTAACCCATTTGCTACCAGAAACCTGCTGTGGCCCATGCTGGAAGCATGGGCCACAGCAGGTTTCTGGTAGCGAATGGGTTAATGACAACATGAACAAGTAAACAAAAAAAATAGTAACTGGAATGATTTTTTTTCTTCTTATACATTTTCTTACAGAAAGCTCATCTCCTTTTGTTATAGCCTTAGGCTTACTAATCATTACATTTCCGTTTAGTCAGTACATGGTCTAATATTTTTATAATGCTATTCTAGTCAGTACATTTCCTTGCACTGTGAATTCCTTGAAGTGCCAAAATGACAGTTTAGTTTGTGAGTTGTGAGCCTGAGCATGAAGAATTTGCTACCTCTGTTACAAGGCCCTGATATGTTTTTCATGCGAATCTGCGATGACAGTATTATCTGAATGACATAATAACTTGTTCACTTTTCTTTGCCTTTTTACGTTTATGTCCTTTTCGTCAACAGTCAATAAATATCTCACTCAGCCTGTGTTTATGTGGTTTCTGTTTTACTATCAGTTTTGTCACGCGCGAAATGTCCTATTGTTTTGTTCCAATTCAGGACAAATGTCCTATCCCTCTGCCACCCTCCAGGACATTTGTCCTATAGGTGTCCAGCTCCAGTGACATCCCTGCCAGACTAAAAATTTTTAATGGCCATTTTCTCAAAAACCATTTCAGATAATTATTATATTTTTCATTTACACATTACCAATACAGTGTACATCACCCAAATACATTTTCTGGTACTTTATGTCAAACTTTGATTTTCAACCCAGTTGTCCTCTTTGTGAGAGCACCTTTTGGCACTTAATGTGTATTTGTCTGTGTTGGGGGGGGGGGGGGGGGCATATATTATTATTATATGGCCAAATCAGTACTGTCCAAACTCAGAATAATTATGAGCCCCCCCCCCCCCCCCCCCCCCCCAAATCACATGAAGGATTCTATAGCATCTATTGCTAATGCTATGCAAATGGACCATTTCGTTGGAAGTTTTTTTTTCCCGAAAAATGGTTGGTTTGTGCACTTGTTCAACACTGCCATTGCTAGCCGCAGGGTGGGTGGGGTGGGGGTGTTTGTCATGGCTAGGTACTGTGAGGTACACACAAATTGATGTCATGTCTTGATCTCTTGAAAGTTGAAGTATATTTTATGCATAATAAATTAAATTTTCTTGGGCAACATACTTAAAATGGCAGTGGCACCGACTCTCCGGAGTCTCCCTTCTACAAAAAACAAATGTGACAGTCTTAAGGGCTGGCTTAACTGGGCGAGACAAACCCGAACCTCGTCTCGGCAAGACAGTCAATGCGAGATACCCGACCCACCCTTTAACCTTTTGACGCCGTAACGCGCATACGTGCGTGCAGGGCAAAGCTCCGTTGCCGACGGGACACGCACATATGTTCCCCGGCCTCGTTTACCGTGGTGTACGAAGCACGCACATATGCGTTTTCCAATGACAGTATAGCTAGCAATACGTGCAGTACGGTGTAAGGAAAGCAACCTACTATAATATGTCAAGCATTCATTTCTGTATTTTTAGAGTTACTTTTCTTGTTTATATGCACTAAAACGAACGAATCAGAAGCTCTCAGACAAAACAACCGGGCAAGCACGAAAAATGGCGAATTTGCGGTGGCGTGGTCCATGCATTCCAATTGCTGAAGTACTTGAGCAAGTCCTCCAGGATGGTTCTGATGAGGAAGGAGAGCCTTTGCATGATGAGTCAGAAGAAAGTGACAGTAAAGACGATTTTTTTGCTGATTTGGAGGACCAGGAAGACGAGCATTATGAATCTGAGCCAGAAGATTATGAAGAAGACGATCAGGATGGCGAGGAAGAGATGGTGGCTGAACATGGCAGCTCATCGTCTTCAGAAGACGAAGATTTCGCCAGGAATGTCCAACAAATCAACATCAATGCCTTTGACATGGAGACAGACATTGATGATGCAGATGAAGGTGCCGTTTGGGTTCGAAACCTGAATAACTTTCCTCGCATTCCTGCATACACAGGTGAGAAGCCATGTGCTTTGCATTGTTGTTGTTGCTTGAGTGGGCGTGTCTTGTGTGTGTATTTCACAGGCGTGCGCGCACGTGTGTAGATTATATATGTTGTAACAGTGGAAAATATGTTTACATTTCTTAGTTATAATAAAAGTATGACATACGTGTGTGTGTGTGTGCATGCATGCATGCATAGCTTGTGAATGCATGGTGTTTGTGTGTGAGCATGCATGGCATGTAAATGCATGGTGTGTGTGTGTGTGTGTGTGTGTGTGTGTGTGTGTGTGTGTATGTGTGTGTGTGTGTGTGTGTGTGTGTGGAGTGGGAATGCATGGTGTGTGTACACAAACATCTGTTGATAAATTAACATTGGTCTTTTTGTTTACAGCTGTACCAGGACTACATGTGGATCTTGGCGATGACCCCAAACCCATTGATGTCTTCAAGCTACTTTTGACGGACGACATCATTGGCCACATCAAGACTGAGACCAACAAGTATGCTGAATCCAGCATTGCACTGAAAAGGCAAGGGAGTCCCCTGCCACCCAGGAGCATCTTCTCCACATGGAAGAAAGTGACCAGGGATGACATCAGAAAATTCCTGGCCATTTGCATGCATATGGGGATTGTGCGGAAGCAGGAGTTGAAGAACAAGCGGAAAGTGACACACTACCAGTGTTCATCCTGCATGGTTGCTCTGTGTGTGACACCTTGTTTTGAGCTTTTTCACACAAGGAAAGACTTTATGCATTAGCCCAGCACCAGTGTTGTGTATTTTGAGTGAAACAGTTGACACAAAGAACATGAACTTTCACATCATTTGACTTCAAAAGTGTCCTCAGTGAAACTGTGGTGTGTGGAGTTTGGAGTGTGGTATTAAAATTTTGTATTTTTGTGAAAAAAACCTTCTATTGTGCCTTTCTTTCTGGATTATTTACTGGGGACACACTGGACTATATTCTGGATTGCAATGTAAGTGGTAATTTTCACACTTTGCATAACTAATACACTAACAGCATGTGTTTTCATAACCCAATGCAAATCTGACTGTTTTTGCTTTTTGGCTTCTTACCCTATCTTCTTTATACACCTCTAAAATCTTGAAAATACAAAATATTTTTTTCAGCAT
Organism: Semisulcospira habei; assembly: GCA_036245525.1. NCBI lineage: Eukaryota > Metazoa > Mollusca > Gastropoda > Semisulcospiridae > Semisulcospira > Semisulcospira habei. The sequence goes on from BTPG01000004.1 coordinate 39,398,448, forward strand.
AATGTCTATGTATTCATCTTGAATTGCTCTTTCCATTGATACCAAATATATTGGGGTATGATAAGATATTTACTACAAACAAGGCCAATGAAAATGTCAAAATTACTACGCCACCAGGGAAGTGAGTCACAGTAAAGCATACGCTTCCGGGGAAAATCCTAGCTGTCAGACTACGGTGTCAAAGAGTTAATAGGTTCGGCGAACTCTCCGAGACAAGATCTCGCATTGACTGTCTTGGGTGTCTCGCCGAGACATGGTTCGGGTTTGTCTCGCCCAGTTAAGCCAGCCCTTTAGCTAAGCCTAATGTCAGGCTGGAAACTCTGTAATTTTTGTACACTAAGTGATTGTGAACTTCATGAAGCCTTTTTGTAGGACTCCTTATGTAAAGTCACACTCACCCAAACTTGGGAAATATGACCTGTAATACACCCAGCGTTGCAGAGCACGCTTCCAGGCTGGAACTGAAAATATCAAAAAGACAAAGCTTTATAGCAGAACATTCCCCAGATACGTTTGGACTCAAGGAGTCAAAGTCAAACGAAAAGAACGCAGGCTGCATAATTTGTGAAGTGGCATCAACAAATTATCGGCTCCAAAAAGTGCCACGCTTGACATTACAGAATAAATAAATCACGCATATTCTTTCATTTTCATCACCACTTGGCATGAAATCCTTATAGCAATATGTCGATAAAAATGGTCTGTAAAAAAAATGACCTTCAGCGACCACTCTGCGAGATGCCATTTTGTAATACTCTCCTTCCGGTCTCGAATTAATCACGTGACCTATGGGGGCGCGACATCCGATGCAGAGTTTGGGTCAACTAACGCAGCGTCCCAACATCGGAATCGGTGGCATAGTACACATGAAATCCGCGCGTCAGATTGCGTACTACACATACTATTGTGCACTTTGAGTATAAGACTTTTGTGACATTTTGAAGACGTGAACTCTTGGGTCCCAACCTTGGATACAACGAATGTATGGAGCGGAATTGTATATATTATTATGTAATATAACTTAATATTATGCATAGATACAGATATGCATAACTGTGCAAAAAGTTACTATTGTTTGCATTTTACTAAGCAGCCAGTGCTCATTAAAATGTCTGAGTTTCGCACATAAACTTAACCTGACAATTCGTACACTGACACGGTGTGTAAACATGGGACCCTGTCACAAGTGTCAGGCTGGTCTACGAGTATCATTCTAGCGTGAGGCGCAGGAGGAAAGACTTAAACTGCGGCGTGTGCATAGTCAGTGGTTACGCATTGTGATTTCGCGATCGCTGTTTTGAGGCGAAAAGTGCCCAGACACGCATGCAGGGTACTTCAGTGTCATTATTGTGTGTGATCAACCTTGAAATACATGTCGCCGTAAGCCCATGGTACATTGATTACAATAGAATTATGAGGTAGGAGGAGTTGTAACACGACATGTACCATGACTAATGGAATGGAGTGACATTAATGTTTTCTTTTGTTTTGGGGGTGTTTGTGCATCAACAGTGCACCATGAAGCACTGTGCCAGCCAGTGACAAGTGGAGCAAGTCTGTTGTGGTCACAGAACCAGTGTCGGTAAAACATCTGAATATTCCTTTTTTATCTCACTGTCCGCAAGTTTTTGTTTTATAGAGTTGCACGAGTATACCTGAAAAGAAAATGTGTGACACTGTGCAGATCATTCATTCATTCATTCAGTCCTCTCTGCGCCGTCTGGTGCTTGAGGCGACGGCAAGGGAGCGCCACTTTTGTCTGTCCGCTGCTATTTTGGGTGCTGTTTGCAGAGTAAGGCCTCTGTTCTTGAGCTCTCGCTCCACGGTTCGGCGCCACGTCTCCTTTGGTCGCCCACGGTTTCTCTTCCCCTGTGGTGTCCATCTCAGTGCCACCCTTGGTAATGAGTCAGGTGACATTCTGCAAACGTGGCCTAGCCATCTCCATCTCCGTGTGGCGATGGTTTCAGCGATGCTGTCTGCGCCTGCTCTCTTCCGTAGTTCCTCGTTTGTAATCATGTTTGGCCAGAAGACCTTCATGATCCGTCGCAGGCACTTGTTCTGGAAGACATCCAGCTTGCGTTCCGTAGCGGTAGTGGATTTCCAGCATTCTGACCCATATAGAAGGACACTCAGCACGTTGCTCTTAAAAATACGGAGCTTGGTGTGGATGCTCAGGCTTGTGGTCCTCCAGATGGGTTTCAGCATTGCGAAGGCTTGGTTCACTGTGCAGATCTCTACAGTTAATCTACCAGTACAGGTGCTGTGTACCTGCTCAGCTTTCGGGTCCCAACTAACGCCACAACCCAGTATCGGAATAAGTGACATATTACACATTAAATCCCCGCGTCGGGTGATGTAGTGCTCATACTATTGTGTACTTTGATTATAAGACTTTTGTGACATTTTTAAGATGTGAAACAGAGCATCTCTTGGGTCCTAACCTTGGCAGATACAACAAAATGTATGGAGCAGAAGTAATTGTCATATATATTATACATATGCATAACTGTGCAGAAAGGCACTATTGTTTGCATTTTACTACGCAGCCAATGCTCATTAAAAGTCTTTGAGTTTCGCATATGAACTTAGCCTGACATTTCGTACGGGCCGAGAGAAAACATGGGACTGGTCAGGCTGGTCTATTATCATTCAAGCATGAGGTGCAGGAGGAAAGACAAACTGCAGCATGTGCATAGTCATTGGTTACGCATTGTGATATCGCGACCCCAGTTTTGAGGTGAAAAAAGTGCCCAGGCACACACATGCAGGGTACTTCAGTATCATTGTGCGTGACCAACCTTGAATACATTTTGTCATAAGCTGGTACATTGATTACAATATAATTATGAGGTAGGAGGAGTTGTAACATGACTTGTATCATGACTAAAGTAACTGAATGACGTTAATGGGAGTGTGTGTGTGTTTTGTTTTTACAGTTTTGGTGGAAGCACTTACTGTGCCAGCCAGTGACAAGTTCAGCAAGCCTGTTGTGGTCACAGCACCAGTGTTGGTAAAACATCTAAATTTTTCCTTTCTACCTCACTGTCGCTTTCAGCAAGTTTTTGTTTTTATAGAGTTGCACCAGTTTACCTCAAAAGAAAAGGTGTGACACAGTAATAATAATAATAATAATAATAATACTGTTTATTGCCATTTGCCTCAAGACATAAAGCATAGGAATGTGTGTTGGTGTCGTTACAATTACAAACATCTCAGTCGACTCTATCACACAATTCAATGCTCTACACACACTGTCAAAACTTTAAAACTGAACAACTAATCTCACAACCCAATGCGTACCCATTCACACACCCACGCTCATTTCCCACACACACTGACACAACATGCTGTATACCTGCACAGCTGTCGGGTCCCAACTAACACCACAACCCAATATCGGAATCAGTGACATAGTACACAATAAATCCATGCGTCAGGTGATGTAGTGCTCATTCTCTTGTGCGCTTTGAGTATAAGACATTTGTGACATTTTGAAGACGCGAACCATAGCAACTCTTGGGTGCCAACCTTGGATACAACGAAATGTATGGAGCAGAAGTAATTGTCATATATGTATGTATTATATGTTATATACCTTACTATTATGTATAGATACACATATTATAACTGTACAGAAAATCACTATTGTTGGCATTTAAATACGCAGCCAGTTCTAATTAAAATGTCTTTGTGAGTTTCGCACATGAACTTAGCCTGACATTTTGTATGCATGGTGTGTAAATATGGGACTCTGTCAGCTGGTCTATTATGCTAGCATGAGGTGCAGGAGGAAAGACTTAAACTGCGGCATGTGCATACCCAGTGGTTACACGTGATCGCTGTTTTGAGGCGAAAAAGTGCCCAGACACATGCATGCAGGGTACTTCAGTATCACCATTGTGCGTGACCAACTTTGAATACATATTGTCGAAAGTTCATGGTACATTGATTACAATAGAATTATTAGGTAAAACGAGTTGTAACGTGACTTGTACCATGACTAAAGTAAAAGAGTGACGTTAATGTTTTGTTTTGTTACAGTTTTGGGGGTGTTTTATGCATCAACAGTGCACCATGAAGCACTTACTGTGCCAGCCAGTGACAAGTGGAGCAAGTCTGTTGTGGTCACAGCACCAGTGTTGGTAAAACATCAGAATTTTTTTGTTTACCTCACTGTCAGCAATTTTTATTTTGTAGAGCTTCACCACTATACCTGAAAAGAAATGTTGACACTGTGTGGATACAGTAAACCTGTATAGGTGATGTGTACCGGCACAGCTGGGCTATTAAGTATATATACATATGTTTGGGCCTCTGTCGGTGAACCGACCATAGGTAATGCATCTTAGTTGCTGTTCGGATGCAAACCTGGGCGTTGTGATAGGGAGGATAGGCTGTTGCCCATCCAGCACGTCGTCCCTCTCCACAATACTGATGGATCCAAAGGAACAGCAGATCCATTACAGTTTGGGACCGGCGCCATCGCAGGAGGTGCCAGAACGAAGTTGAAAGCGTTGACGGACTGCCTTAGGGGCTCTGACTCTGGATTTTTACACAAGGTAGGCAGGCAGGCAAGGTATGTGGCAGATCCTGGAGCGACTAGGTTGTCCCCCAAAGTTCTCAACATGATCGTCCAGCTCCACGAGGACCAGCAAGGCCAGGTCAGACTAAACAGTGACCTCTCAGAACCATTCCCCATTCGCAACGGCGTGAAGCAAGGCTGCGTGCTGGCACCGACCCTCTTCACCATCTTCTTCAGCATGATGTTGAAGCAGGCCACAGTGGACCTCAACGATGACGATGCAGTGTACATCAGGTATCGTCTCGATGGCAGCCTGTTCAACCTCAGACGACTGCAGGCCCACACGAAAACCCTAGACCAACTGATTCGTGAGCTGCTCTTTGCTGATGACGCTGCCCTCGTTGCACACACAGAGAGAGCCTTGCAGCGCATTACGTCCTGCTTCGCAGATGCCGCCCAGCTCTTTGGACTTGCGGTCAGTCTGAAAAAGACAGAGGTCCTTCATCAGCCGGCACCCAAGGAAGAGCATCGCCCTCCCCACATCACCATCGGCGAGTCCGAACTGAAGTCTGTACACCAGTTTACCTACCTTGGCTGCATCATCACGTCAGACGCCAAGCTGGACAAGGAGCTGGACAACAGGCTGGCAAAAGCGAACAGTGCTTTCGGGCGACTATTCAAGCGGGTGTGGCACAATCAACAGCTGAAAAAAGGCACCAAGATCAGCATGTACAGAGCTGTCGTCCTCACCACCCTGCTGTACGGTTCCGAGTCCTGGGCCCTCTACCGCAGCCAACTACGACTCCTCGAACGCTTTCACCAGCGCTGCCTGCGTACCATCCTCAGCATTCACTGGAGTGACTATGTCACCAACGTCGAGGTCCTTGAACAGGCGGAAACTGTGAGCATCGAGGCTTTGCTGCTGCAGACACAGCTTCGCTGGGCGGGGCACGTCTCCAGTTTGGAGGATCATCCAAGATCACTCTGTTCGGCGAGCTCGCCACTGGACACCGAGACAGAGGGGCACCAAAGAGGAGATACAAAGACGGTCTCAAGAAGTCACTTAGTGCCTGCCAAATCGACCACCGCCAGTGGTCTTCGCTTGCTGCGGACCGTGACACCTGGCGCTCCACCATTCACAAGGCAGCCGTCTCCTTTGAGGACTCTCGCAGAGCTAACCTTAAGGACAAGCGGCTCAGAAGAAAAAAACAGAGTTGTCGTAACTCAGAACCCTGACCAGACCTTCCCCTGCAGCCACTGCGGTCGAACCTGCCTGTCCCGGATTGGCCTCCGCAGCCACGAAAATGCCTGCAGACGACGTGGGCAAGCCCTATAGAATCTTCGTTCGTGAAGTCAAGCCAAGAGACTCCTGAAGCCTTATGGCAGGGCTATTAGGTATATTATTGATATTAGCAGTGAACCAAAATGTTAAGAACAAAAGAAGCATACAAATCAAATTGTCTTGATTCATCCGTGACGTCGCATGAGCCCAAAGAATGAAGGCTGCAGGTTAACAAAACACCATATCATGTGATCTCCGTAATAATAGGATGGTCTTCACATTGCAAAACATCTCCAAACTGATATGATGTCTTTAACCTTTCAGAAGCACACTGATAACTAGAGCCTGTTTTTCTATTGATGTCATCTGCTTTGCATTCCACGGACACCATGAAGTGATTCACTTTTGTTTCACAAACCGATGATGCGTATGCACTGCACCCCTTATACAGCTTACAGGTGCATTGGCACATCTGCAAGGCTTTTTAAATAATAGAAGACATTTCAACATCAGAATCAGGTCAACGACAAAAATTAGAGACCCTTGACAGCGAGGGCAGCTTTCGTTTATAACAGGGATTTTGTGGGTTATGATTCATCCCATCTTGTTGTAATGTAGACAATTGTGAATGTCAACCGTTCGACTTGAAACTTTATTGTACAGTCAGTTGTTTTTTGTGTGTATTCCAGATCTCGGTACCATCTTCATCTTGTGTACCTGTTTTTTCAGTACATCAGCTGGCTGGCTGGACGACTTGCCATTCAAGGTTGTGCTGAACAACGAGCAGACATGTTCCATGTAACACGACTTGCTGCAGTGGATAAGACAGCTGGCTGGCTGGACGACTTGCCATTCAAGGTTGTGCTGAACAACGAGCAGACATGTTCCATGTAACACGACTTGCTGCAGTGGATAAGACAGCTGGCTGGCTGGACGACTTGCCATTCAAGGTTGTGCTGAACAACGAGCAGACATGTTCCATGTAACACGACTTGCTGCAGTGGATAAGACAGCTGGCTGGCTGGACGACTTGCCATTCAAGGTTGTGCTGAACAACGAGCAGACATGTTCCATGTAACACGACTTGCTGCAGTGGATAAGACAGCTGGCTGGCTGGACGACTTGCCATTCAAGGTTGTGCTGAACAGCGAGCAGACATGTTCCATGTAACACGACTTGCTGCAGTGGATAAGACAGCTGGCTGGCTGGACGACTTGCCATTCAAGGTTGTGCTGAACAACGAGCAGACATGTTCCATGTAACACGACTTGCTGCAGTGGATAAGACAGCTGGCTGGCTGGATGACTTGCCATTCAAGGTTGTGCTGAACAACGAGCAGACATGTTCCATGTAACACGACTTGCTGCAGTGGATAAGACAGCTGGCTGGCTGGACGACTTGCCATTCAAGGTTGTGCTGAACAGCGAGCAGACATGTTCCATGTAACACGACTTGCTGCAGTGGATAAGACAGCTGGCTGGCTGGACGACTTGCCATTCAAGGTTGTGCTGAACAACGAGCAGACATGTTCCATGTAACACGACTTGCTGCAGTGGATAAGACAGCTGGCTGGCTGGACGACTTGCCATTCAAGGTTGTGCTGAACAACGAGCAGACATGTTCCATGTAACACGACTTGCTGCAGTGGATAAGACAGCTGGCTGGCTGGATGACTTGCCATTCAAGGTTGTGCTGAACAACGAGCAGACATGTTCCATGTAACACGACTTGCTGCAGTGGATAAGACAGCTGGCTGGCTGGACGACTTGCCATTCAAGGTTGTGCTGAACAACGAGCAGACATGTTCCATGTAACACGACTTGCTGCAGTGGATAAGACAGCTGGCTGGCTGGACGACTTGCCATTCAAGGTTGTGCTGAACAACGAGCAGACATGTTCCATGTAACACGACTTGCTGCAGTGGATAAGACAGCTGGCTGGCTGGACGACTTGCCATTCAAGGTTGTGCTGAACAACGAGCAGACATGTTCCATGTAACACGACTTGCTGCAGTGGATAAGACAGCTGGCTGGCTGGACGACTTGCCATTCAAGGTTGTGCTGAAAAACGAGCAGACATGTTCCATGTAACACGACTTGTTGCAGTGGATAAGACAGCTGGCTGGCTGGACGACTTGCCATTCAAGGTTGTGCTGAACAACGAGCAGACATGTTCCATGTAACACGACTTGCTGCAGTGGATAAGACAGCTGGCTGGCTGGACGACTTGCCATTCAAGGTTGTGCTGAACAACGAGCAGACATGTTTCATGTAACACGACTTGCTGCAGTGGATAAGACAGCTGCGTCAGTGGAGAGGACAGCAGAAGGTGTTAATGGTGCTAGGGCGATGTGAAGTTTTTCTTTATTTAACTTGCGTACAAATTTCTTCTACAAGAAAGTGGCTGTACGCCAATGTTCTGTGAAGTGTGAGTATTGTGAAAAAAGGCAGAGACTCGGTGATCTCTAAAAGACTTGATGAGCAGCAGTGTTTGTGCTCTTGGTATTGTTGGAGCTCTGTGCAGAGCAGCAACTTGTCATCACCAACACTACTTTCCAGCAAAAGGACAGTCGAAAGACCACTTGGATGCATCCTCGCTCTATATGTTTCATATAAACAAACTGTTGGTCAAGCTGAAATGAAATGGTAGGTGTCGCAACAACAAACAAGATGAGGATTTTATTCCAAAGTCTACCATACTGTTTTGAGCTCACATGTGTTTTCCAGTCTCACCTAATTAGGGAGCCGAAGCTGCTAGGTATTACCACGCTGTCAGAATAAAAAGCATTCGAAGCGTGCGAACTGTGTCCAGGGATGACTGGTTGGATTGAAATGTGTTTGCCAAAATGATTAAAATACAATTTAACAAGTTGAAGATGTACAATCCTGGCTAGTGAACTCATTCTTTGTCTTATTTAATTTAGCTATATGCAAAATATCTTATAAGAATATGAAAAATTACAGACTATTTTGAAACATAAACTTGGTACAAAGATACCTGATGGTAAGACCTTCTATTCATACTGATTTGGATGACCCACCGGAAAGCTCAATGGTCACATGTGATCTAGAAATAGGTGAAACATATTGTGAAAAAAAAGTTTTTTCTCAAATACTATTTTCAAACCCAAACTTTTTGCAAAGATACCTGATGGTAAGACCTTTGTAGGTTACAAGAGGTTGGCAAATGTGTGTGAAATGCCAGTTTCTGATAGAGTTTTATTTTTATCAACATTTTGGCAAACTTTTGAATTAAATTTGTTACAAAGGTAGCTGATGATAGGACCTTCCTATGCATACTAATTTAATGGAATCATCACAAGATTAAAGGTCACTGGAAGGAGGGAAGGGGGGGGGGGTGTGACAGGTGTGTGAAATAGCTTTTATTTTGAGAAATCATGGATTTTGCTGTTGCAGAAGCCAACTCTTTACTTACTGTCACAAAGGTCACACATGTAAATCTGTCATACACATGAGCTATAAGAGCTTTGCCTTTGTTGTTATCCTTTTACTACACTGTTGCTGTTTGGCCCTTGCCCATCTATGTTAATGCGTACTAGCTATTGAACACGCTTTGGACACCCCATTTTCAAAGTCTGCCTTATTTTCAACCTTTTTATTTGTTTCTTCAAAAACATTACCGATGACATGACTACTAGGAGTGTCCACTCCTTGCTCAATTCTAGCCTAAGAACCTGTTGTGTGAACACAACCCAGGAGGCACTCGGGGGAACCCCCAGAGGGACCGAGAGTTGTCTCCTGCTCCTACCCACCAGCCCTATTCACCTGTGAACTCCAGTCACGCTTCTTAGGCTCACGCGTTCAGACGTGTTTTCTCTAGCCTCTGGACTTAGAAGTTTTTTCGACCGGTTCGGTCTGCCTTGCGTGCTTCGTCTTCGCCGGCCTTGGTTTCTACTCGTACGACGTTGGGCGGCTGCGGTCTTGTTCAAGGGTTCCCTCTCTGGCTTTACCGATCGGGCTGTGGGGGTCATGGAACTTTCTCCTTCTCGTACCACTCCGACTGAGAGGTAAGGTAGTTAGAGGGGCCTCGGCTGGTTGCCCGGGCGGGGCACAAACACGAGCAGCTTGCCTTTTGCGTCGCTTCTTCCTCGTGTGGGGTTTTTTTGCCTCTGTTTGGTTGCCTGATTAGCTGAAGAATGTTGGCGCCGGTTTTGGCGGGCTTTTCGCGCCATTGCCGGATGCGAGTGAGTTACGTTTCTGTACCTAGGCCATGCCTAACTTTTTAGGCTTACGGTTTAGACGCCCTGCATTATGACGAAGGCTTGGATGCTCACCTGTCCCGGCAGGGTTTGTTTCCCGCCGCCGTGGTTTTAATTAAATGTTGACGGCAGGTGAACCATACGTGAGTTAATTGGGTGCATAACACCACTGTAGCTTGGGGGCCTAAAGCTTAACGGGGAGCTTGGTGGACACTCGCCGAGTGCCTTCATGTTTTGTGTGTTGCAGTGACCTACTGATGACATGCACAAAATGCGGAGGCTTCCAGTGGCCGTCGGATAAACATGCAGTCTGTCTCCCATGCGCTGGGTGTGCGTCCGACCATACGTGTGACGTCTGTGCTTCATGGCCGGAACTGCGGTGGTCTACTCTCTGGAACTTTTATAGGAGGGAGCCTCCTGCCCTCGCGGGTACCTTGAAGTTTACCGAGACGCCTTCCGCTGTGCCCCCGGCACCGGACGTGCGAGACCAACGGGATCCGACGCAGATAACGCCACTGAGTAATCAAGCGACTAGTGCACGGAGTGGGAGTTCGACCGTCAAGACCGCCTCCGTTCGGGAGCGCACCCGGACACAGTTGCTGGAAAGAACCCGCCTCTCCCAAGAGCCTGGTTTGGTGGGACGCTCGTGGCGTCCCTCCTCCACCTTCGTTCCCCACTCGTCTCTGAGGAAGCCGCCGGGATCCCGCTGGAGGTCCCCTGGCCGGCCAGTAACCCGCCTCTCCCAAGAGCCTGGTTCAGAGAGACACACTTGCACTCGTCTGGAGCCTCCTGGTTGTGAAGAACGTAGACACGGGATTTCTGCTCGACGTTTCCGCTCTCCTTCGCACGATCGTAGGAGGACCTTCTCTTCTCATCGCTCGTCGCATCGGGACTCCGCTCGCCGCAGACGGTTTTCACCTTCTTCGCGTTCCCCTTCTCGTTTGGACTCCCGTTCGTCCCGTCCCTCTTCCCAGCGACCGGCCACTTCCCCCCTTCCTCGTCCTCACCGCTCCATTCCCTCTCGTCGCAGCCGTTCTCCCCGTCGGGATCCGCCCTCGGCACACAGGAGTCCCCCACCGGGTCTGCCCTAGGGGACCTTGGTGGGGTTGTCTACTTTTTAGTTCCTAGGGTCACCTTGTCTAACCCCTGCAAGGTGGGTTCTACTCTTTTGGGGGTTTGTATTTCTGTCTTTCTGGTCCATTCATCTGTATTTTTCTTTTGAAATTCTCTCTCCTGTCTGCGCTTCTTGCAGTTCTTTTCTTCATTTAGCGCAGGCACGTCCTGAGAAGGCCTTTGTCACTCACTCGGCACACAGGAGACCCTCACCGCGTCGTTCAGCCTACCGCTCTCCGCTGCGGAGGGAGTCTTCGTCCGCTGCGGTTCTCCGTCAACGGGATTCCCAGCCTCGTCGCCCTCGTCGCCCTCTTCGGTCGCCGGTTTCCGGACAGCGGGACTTCGACACCCTCAGTTTGGCGCCAGAGGATTCTTCGGACTGGTTACTCGGAGGCCTCAGCCGTTCTTCAGCTAATGCCTCTTCGGCTTCCAATGGGTCGGCCTCCGTCAGACAGGTTTCTTCTACCCGGATGGACACGCGGCTGGCGCTGGACGGAGCTGCCAAGCTCATCGCCGCCGCCTTACCTGAGGATGTTTGTCCGGCTTCACCGCCTGTGAAGAGGAAGATTTCCGCCTTCGTGGACGCGGATAGGACTGTCAAGAGGTTCAAGTCCCTCCCACAGCCGGCTAGTTTTTTTGATCTGCGGGACGCTTTCTCGTCTCACCTGCTTTCGGAGACTCGGAACTCGGACTTCTTCGCGGACGGGAGATGGCCTTCCGCTCTGGACATCGCGTTTCAACAGGATTGGTACGCCGGCCATTCAGTCGTTCCTCTGCCCGCTGCCTCCCGTGGATCCCGCCGCTCTGATGCAAGCCGGAGGGGCGTCTATGCTGAAACGATCCTTCCCACGGGGACTGGATAGGACGGCGTCGCTGGTCCGGAACACGCTCGCCTGCTCCGGTTTCTTGGACTTACTCACTCAGGCTTTCATCCGGCGTCTCGAGGAAGCTTGGCAGCCTACTCTGTCTCCCCTCCTGGGAGACCTACTAGTCATGGCGGAGGCTGGGAACCGCGCGGCTTATCACTCATCGGTTAACGCGATGGCGGCTGCGGCTAACTGCGACCTTATGCGACGTGACGCCGTCCTACAGGCTTGCAGTGGAATGCCAGTCGACCTGAGTACCCAGCTACGTCGGGCCCCTCTGGGAGGGCCTCTGCTCTTCGGGGATACTTGGCAGACGGTGAAGGACTCCAACTCTGACCGTTGGCCTCGCAAGACTGTCAAGCAACGCTTTCCTCCCGCCCGCACGGCCCTGGGGCGCTCCTTGCGGGCGCGTAAACGTGTCAACTCGGACCCGTCTGCCCCGCCACGAGCTGCGCCGCGCCGTCGCCCGTCCTTCCGTCGCCCTGGCCCAGCTAGCACCCCTCCCCCGCCTGGCCCCATCCCGCCCTGGGCGCGGGCGGGCCACCTGACTTGTCCCCGTTTCCGCCCCCGCCGACCGTCGTCGGGGCTCCAGTCGGCGGGAGGCTAGCACGATTCAGCGAGGAGTGGCGCTCGCTGTTTCGAGACGAGCCCTGGGTTTTGGACGTAGTCACCAGAGGATTACGGATCTCGTTCCGCTCTCCTCTGCCTTTGCGCTCCGTTCCAGAGGACAGAGGTGCCGTCCGACGTCCTCAAGGCCGCCGCTCTGCGAGGAGAAGTCGCGGCTCTCCTGTCGAAGCAGGCCACAGAGGTAGTGCAGCGTCCGGACTCGCCCGCCTTTTACAGCCGACTGTTTGTGGTGCCCAAACCCGGCGGCAAGTGGCGGCCAGTCATAGATCTGTCGGCGCTGAACGCCTTCATCGCGGCCCCTTCCTTTCGGATGGAGACGACAAGGGCCCTTCGGGCGGCGGTTCAACCCATGGACTACGCGGTCAGTTTAGATCTGTCTGACACCTACCTACATGTTCCCATGCACTCGTCTAGGAAGTACCTGCGCTTCGCGTTCGAAGGAGTGATTTACCAGTTTTGCGCCCTTCCGTTCGGTCTCAACCTCAGCCCCTGGGCCTTCACCCGCATCATGGATGCTGTAGCAGGCCTGCCTACCGTCCCGGGGTACCCGTATTTGTCCCGGAAACTTGTTAAAAGTACCTAGCCGTCCCGGGAATACGGTTTTCTCAAAGGCGTCCCGGGAAAGAAAAAAAAAAAAAAAAAAAAAAATCAAGCAGACGACAGGGACTTTTTGCGCGGTCTCGAGGCGTTTACTATCTACCGAATGTTACTCTCGCGCTCCCTGAGATTTTCATAGTCCAGGGCATGCGCACAATCTCCACAGTCATTCACAAATTTCGAATGAGAAAATGGCGACGAAGAGGAAAGCGGAAGATATTACCACTCTCAGCAAACCGACAAAGAAGCGCAGCCAAATCTACATTGCAAAGTATACTGAAAAATGGCCTTTTATTAAGCCAGGAAAAATCGAGACTTATGTGGCTTGTGAAATATGTGCTTGTGAGTTGTCTGTGAAATCTGGCGGCAGAGATGACATCGTTCGGCATGTGGAAACCGAGAAGCACAAGGCTAATGAAAAACTTCGAAAGAGCGAGAAACTGAACAGTAAAATCACCGGATTTTTGGCAACAAAATCAAGTGCTAAAGATGAAGCGTTAGATGTAATGCGAGCAGAAACAATGATGGTCGACTTGGTGGTGGAGTTGAATTTGCCGATGGCTTCACTTGATAAAATCAACAAAGCCGTCAAGGTAATGTTTCCTGACTCGGCAATCGCAAAGAATTTCCAGTGCGCCCGTTCCAAGGGTACTGCAATAACCAAAGAAATTGCTGCCAAAACAACATTCAGTCTTGTTGAAAGAATGAAGAGACTACCATTTACCATATCCACTGATGGCAGCAACGACAGAGGAGGGGAAAAACTTTTCCCTTTGGTTGTGCGGACTCTAGATCCTGAAAGAAAGGAGGTGCGATCTGATGTCCTGGCAGTACCTTCTATAGACGGCTCAGCAACTGGTTAGTATTCTTGTCGTCTTTATTTATTTTTGGTTGTTGTTGATGTGTGCAAAGTCATAGTACAAAATAGTGGGTCAATGCATATTATAGAGCCTGCACACGTTTGAAACGTATGGTAAAATGTAGGCCCTTAAGCTGCCTATTTACTTGAGGCCTATTAAATGTTTTATAATTTTATCACAGAACGATGAAACTATACAGTAGGCCTATACTGTAAGTAATAGATAACTTTCAGATTATTACAGGTCAGTTAGGTCTATTCCAGTAGGGCTTAGGCCTGTTTTCATATTCATTTGTTTAATTTTGTTTAAATAAATATTTATTCTTTTTTAAAAAAAATTGTTGTTGTTGCACTGGGTAGCAAAAAACAGAGAACTGCTAGTATCTTATTATTAGTATTAATTAAATAAAACAGGAAATGACACAAAAATAAATTTTCAGGATACTATTTAATTACAGTACAAACTGACCCGAAAAAATGACAAGCCAAATGCACAAGTAACTTTTCAATAAATGTGCAGAGAAAAGGAAGTTACTTGTGCATTTGGCTTGTGATTTTTTTTACCTGTTTTTTGCTGTTTGTGTGTTTGTACTTAGTAAAGAGCATAGCTCGAAAATTCGTGTCAGTTTGTACTGTAATTAAATAGTGTGTTGTTTCCTGCTTTGTTGTTGCACTGCATCAGCATATTAAAAATTAAGTTGTTCTTTTTTTAGGTGTGAAAATTTTCGGCCTAATTGAAAATGAACTGCAGACTCATGACATCCCGTGGGAGAATTGCATTGCATTGGGTTGCGACAATGCTAACGTCATGGTGGGGAAGGAGGCAGGCGTATATGGGTGCATGCTGAAAAAACAGCCAGATATTTACCTCTCTGCATGTGTTTGTCACCTCATTCACATTGCAGCTGAGAAAGGTAGATATTTTATGCTCTCTCTTTGTTATGTTTTTAAACATGCGTATACCAACTTTGTGTCCTAAAAAGGGTTGATGGGGTGAATTTTGATTAAACGACACAAAAATAAGAAAAGGGGAAAAAATTAAAAACAATAATTAATGCACCTAACAAATCATTGTGATAAAATTTGCTAACAAAGTACATATCTTAATAATGACAAAAATCTCTGCTGTATATATATATATATATATAAGTTATACATATATATAATATATTTATTTTATGTCAAAACAAATGTTTTAGGTGCTTCATGCCTGCCCATCAGCATAAGTCGCCTTCTGGTAGATGTCTTTTACTACCTGGACAAAAGCAGTAAGCGACTAGCAGGTTTCAAGTGCATGCAGGTTCTGCACGAGTTGACAGAGTCAAAAATCCTAAAACACGTCTCCACAAGATGGCTGAGCATTGGAAAGTGTCTGCCCAGAATCATCAGCAACTGGAGCGCATTGCATGACTTCTTTGCAGAGCAAGAAAAGGAAGCCTCAGGACCGGAAGCCTCAGGACCGGCTGAAAAGAAGAAGACTGGAGATCTTCGGCACATCTTTGCATCTCCCACCAACAAGCTGTACTGTTTGTTTCTACTGGATGTCATCAAGGTGTACGATGAGATCAACATTGAGCTGCAGAGTGATAAACCGAAACTGCCAGTTCTCAAGAGAAGGCTGGAGAAATTCCTGAGATCACTCTTCTTGAGATTTGTAAAGCCTGCTGCCATGATTTCTACACAATTGCTCGAAGTCGACTTCAGGTCAGCTTACAATATCAAGCAGAACTCGGATATCATTATTGGAGAAGATGCCAGAAAGTTCATTGCTGAAGCAAAAGTGCACCACCTGAGAGAGGAGAAGATACAGGAGTTTTACGGAAATGTTGTGCAGTTTTTCAAGACCTCTTGCTCCTACATCAAGAATAAGCTTCCACTTAATGATGAGCTCCTGAAGCATGCTGAGGTTGTGGATCCAGCAAAGCAAGTGGAATGCAGCTTTTCTTCTGTCCAGTTCTTTCTGACAAAATTCCCCAAGCTGAAAAGTCCTGATGCATCAATAAGTGACTTACAACTGGATTTTTCAAAGTACCAGTGTACAGACATCACAAGGTGTAAGGAGGTCACAGATAGAATTGATGCTACCTGGTGGGAAATCAGCAAGCTGCAGGATGATGGGGAACCTATGTTCAAGTATCTGCCCATGGTGATGCTGTCTATTCTCACCATTCCTCACTCCTCAGCCCACTGTGAGAGAATATTCTCCATCGTCAGAAAGAACAAGACCGACTTCAGAGGCAGCATGGCAAGAGAAACTCTTGAGGCCCTGGTTGTTGCCAAATCTAGGCCAGGGTCAGCTCTGGATAGAGAATACAGTGACAGGGATCTGAAAGACCTGAAGAGTGCCTACTATAGGTCTCTACAGTCCAGCTAGATCCAGCGAACGCAGCTTTGACCAGTTTGTACATAGTGTAATATAATTTAGTGCATCCTATTATCTCCATCTTGTCTTGTAATTGAAATAACGCTTGTAGTTGTAAAAAGTTGTTTTATAATAGAGTGCTTACTAACGACTGGACTGCAATATCCAGTGTGATTTAAATTTAAAATAATACAGTAGCAATGACTGGACTGAACAATACCATTACCAGTGTATTTATTCTGATTGACGCCAGTTGTCAAGTTAGAGGACAACTAACATTCAAGGTGAACATAAGGACTATCTCGATCTCCCGCATTATCATCAGATGGTGTTCAGTAGGTAAATCTCTTCTTTGTGTTTTTATAATTTATATTTAGTGTGTATTGATGCAGTTTAAGATCTAATTATTTTTACATTAATTTTTCACATTTTGGCCTTATCACCGCGCATGAAACAACTTGACATTTTTCGCGAGGTTTAGTCGCGATGTGTGTCCCTGGAAAAAAGTCCCTGTCCCTGATTTCTATGAGGTTGGTCCCTGAAAGCTAAAGTTGGGGGTAGGCAGGCCTGCTGTAGTGGCCAAGGCGAGGCAGTCGTCGTCCAGTCCGACGTCAAATTATCTCGACGACCTACTCTTGAGAAATCAGGTGGAGACCGCGCTTGTGGCAGACAGGGACGCCCTCTTACGGCTGCTTTACCGGTTGGGATTCCTGGTCAACACCGGAAAGTCGGACTTCACTCCTGCGCGCCACTTCATCCACCTAGGCATGGAGTTTGTCACGGACTGCAACAGGGTACTCTTGCCAGAGAAACGGATTGTGAAGTTATCCGCCCTCGCCGCGTTGGTAGATCAGCAACAGGCAGCCCCCGCCAGGGTCTGGCTTCAGCTTTTGGGCCTGATCAACGCAGCAGCGGATCTTATCCCCCTTGGGCGTCTCTACTCCCGACCGCTACAACTTCATCTCCTACTGCTCTGGCGTCCCTCCTCGGGCGACTTGACCACGATCGTCCCCGTGTCCCCGCTGGTACGCCCCCACCTCTTACGGTGGACCGACAGAGCTTGGTTGGCTCTGGGAGTCCCCATTTCCTCCCCATCCCCTCACCTCTCCCTGTGTGTCGACGCGAGTCGGGCTGGTTGGGGAGCCCACCTGCTTCCTCAGTTCTCCACGACGTCCGGCCTCTGGCCTCCGGAGTTCGCGGACAAACACAGCAACTGGTTGGAACTGCAAGCGGTGTGGCAGGCCATCATCGTTTGGGAAGAGGAACTCAGGCACCAGCATCTTCTCGTCCTTTCGGACAACTCGACAGTGGTAGCGTATATACAGAAGCAGGGAGGAACTCATTCACCCGATCTTTGCATGCTACTGTTCCGATTGATGCGATGGTGCGAGGACCGCGATTTGTCTCTCAGCGCTCGCCATATCCCCGGTCGCCTGAATGTTTTGGCGGACTCCCTATCTCGTCGAGGACAGCTCATTCACACGGAATGGACGCTACGCCAGGACATTTTCCGGATGATTTGCTCTCACTGGGAGACCCCGATGGTGGACCTGTTCGCCACGAGGTGGAATTACCAGCTTCCCCTCTTCGTATCCCCAGTACCGGATCCCCTGGCTTGGGCGG
Source organism: Semisulcospira habei (assembly GCA_036245525.1). Taxonomy (NCBI): domain Eukaryota; kingdom Metazoa; phylum Mollusca; class Gastropoda; family Semisulcospiridae; genus Semisulcospira; species Semisulcospira habei. Next base: position 39,416,518 of record BTPG01000004.1, read on the forward strand.
TCGACGCCTTATCCATTCCCTGGGACGGACTCATAGCGTACGCCTTTCCCCTGACAGTCCTTGTTCCCAAAGTCCTCCTAAAGCTGCGAGGAACCAATGCGATCCTGCTCCTGGTCGCCCCGTTCGCTTGGACTCGTTCCTGGTCCACCGACCTGATCAGCCTCGCCACTCACCCTCCTCTACTGCTCCCCACGCCCCGCACTATGCTCAAGCAGCCACGTCAGGCGCTGTTCCACCCTTGTCCGGAACGCTTACTGCTACACGCCTGGAGGTTGTGCGGCAAGCCCTCTCCGCTAGAGGCTTCTCGGGTGCTGCAGTGGAAGCGATCGCTACAGCCCGCAAGCCCTCGACTAGACGTATCTATGAGGGAAAATGGAGGGTACTCTGTGCCTGGTGCAGCGACCGTCGTCTCTCCCCCACCGAACTGACAAACCCCCAACTTGCGGACTTCTTCCTCTGGCTCTTCGGAGATCTAGGACTGGCCCCTATTACCATTCGGGGATATCTCTCGATGATTGCCGACACCTACCGGCATCTCGGCCGCGCGGATCCCGGCGCATGTAAGGACCTAGCAGATCTTATGTCACACTTCGCACTACAAAGGCCTGCCTCTCGCTCACTACTTCCCCGCTGGGACTTGCCATGGGTTCTTACCTGGCTGAACTCACCACGTTTCGAACCACTACCGCTGGCCAGTCTTGCTGATGTGACGCGGAAGACCTGCTTCCTGCTGGCGCTCGCCACCGCGGCACGAGTAAGCGAGATACACGCTCTATCAGCCCGGCCTACATGCCTGCAATTTCGAGCGGATCATTCGGTCCAACTTGTGACCGACCCTGCCTTCATTGCCAAGACTAGGTCTCCACTGACGGCGCCACAGGTTATCACCTTACGACCGTTACGTGGGAAGGACTTCCCCAAAGAGACCAGGCAACAATATCCTGTACGAGCCCTCAGAGTGTACTTGCGCCGAACCAGAGCCGTCCGGAGGGGACGCTCACGCCTCTTCCTACCTTTAAAACCCGGAAGAAACGACACTACAGCACAGACAGTCTCTTCCTGGTTACGCTGGGTGATTCGCTCAGCATATGTCGATCTCTCCCCACAGGGAGCGAAGAGCCTAAAGATTCGGGTGCACGAAGTACGGGCCATGGCCACGAGCATAGCCTTCGACAGGAACTGCGCTGTCAAAGACATCGTGGCGGCGGTGGGCTGGCGATCAGAATCTACTTTCGCCCGCTTCTATCTACGGGATCTGGCAGGGCAGCGAGACAACCTCGCCTTGGTGGGGGACCTCACGGCGGCACAACACTCCCTCCCGGCGCCACAGGCGCCGTAGGTACGCACCCACTAGGGAGTTTGGAGTGTCGAAGGAGAGGAGGGGGCCATGGCCTAGAGAAAACCTTCTGGTGCGGCACCCTCCTCCTGTTCAGCATTCTCCTAGTAGTCATGTCATTGGTAATGTTTTTGAAGAAACAAATTCATTTTTCTTTAAAAGGTATTTTTTCGAAAAATACTTACCGATGACATGACTCGAAGGACCCTCCCACCTGCCCCGCTTGCCGCTGGTGAGCCTAATTCGTGACTGGAGTTCACAGGTGAATAGGGCTGGTGGGTAGGAGCGGGAGACAACTCTCGGTCCCTCTGGGGGTTCCCCGAGTGCCTCCCGGGTTGTGTTCACACAACAGGTTCTTAAGCTAGAATTGAGCCCCCCACCCGGGTCTGCCCTGGGGGACTTGGGTGGGGTTAGGTATTTTTTAGTTCCCAGGGTCACCCTAGTCAGCCCCGCAGGGTGGGTTTTTCTCTCTATTCTGGGGCATGTGTTTCTGTCTACCCCTTGTCCATTCACCTGTATTTGCCTTTTTAAAACTCTCCCTACTGTCTGCACTGCCTGTAGCTCTTGATATTGGATGTGTGTTGCTAAATGGTCTTAGCTTTATTTAGGCCCCATGTGTTAGGTTTATTTAACGTATTTGACCGGCTGGCGACATACATTCAATGTTCTGTTTAGTTGTTTTTTTCACAAGCAGTGCAGGCACGTCCTGAGAAAGCCTTGTTGCTGTCGGGACGTTAAGCAATGTACAATCAATAGAATTGAGCAAGGAGTGGACACTCCTAGTAGTCATGTCATCGGTAAGTATTTTTCGAAAAAATACCTTTTAAAGAAAAATGAATTTTAACAGCGTGCTAGCTTTGATAACACTCACTTGGCTAACTGATTAGGTGATATTGGAAAATGTGTGTAAGCTGAAAATAATGTTAGACTTTGGGATGAAATCCTCGTCTTCTTTCCACTTACCATTTTGGAAGTTTAAAGTATGATCAGAAAAAGTATTATAAGTTGACTACGCGACATGTTTGACATATCTAAGGTAGTAGCAGGTGTCCTTTTGATGCCAGAAAATGTGATTATTCTGTTTTATACCAATCAGAAAAAAAATTGAAAACCATCCTCTAGGCTGTGTCTACCACATATCTTGTTTGAAATCATTGTGGGTACTTGCCCAAATTTCTGTACTTTCGCATGATGCCGGTACTACAAATTGCATCACACCCTAATACTTTAAAGTTGAAAGCAGCGCACTTCCCAGCTGCACATGTGTGTCATTTCCATAAAGAATGTTAGGAGACTTATTTCATCACTTTAGCTTCTGCTCTTGTTGGTGAATTGCTGCAAATTGAGATCATCAGTTGATGGAGCTAGAGTTTTTATTAAATCACACATTGTTAGTCCACCCTCAAATATGCCATGCAAGTGGTATTTTTTTTTTTTTTTTTTTATCAGTGCTTTTACAGTTTTTAATCAAATTTGGTACAAATTAAGGTAGCTGATGAAAAGGCCTTTCTGTGCATACCCCCTGGCATTGGTCAAGGGTCATGGGATGTTGACAAGTGTGCCAATGCTAACATTTAGAGAGAACATGGATTTTGAAGGTATAAAAGCAAACCTTTTACCTATGTTTGGACACTTGATCAACTGCTGATTTCATTGACCTGTCGGAAATGTCAAAGTCACAAAGGTGAGATTAATTCGCAATCCACTTTGTCGGAAATATCAATCGTACTGGGCGCGTTAGAGCCCCGGGGCCAGTCAGCACCTGTATTGTAATGGGCACCAAGCGGTTTGGGCCAAGATGTGGCAGGTACTGTAAAAACAGCCAATTTGTTGCTTTCATACATAAAACGGCATCAGTAATTTCTGTTCTTTTAGCCAATTTCGGCAGTACTGGAGATGCCTGAAAAGCACTGTTGTTATGGGCAATGTAAGTCATATTCCTGACAGCCTGAACGATATTCATTTGTGCTGTTATTCTATTCCTAAACCTTTCTCATGACTGGCTGACATGAAAGAGTGTATTAAAGCTTACGGTAGGCAACATGATCAACAACTCTGAGAGAATCGCAAGACATTACTGCTTATACTCTTAACCCTTTTCATCCTGATACACTTCTTCTTGCAATTAATTTGACTATGATAGTTCAAAGGTGGTGCCAGAATAGCTTGGCGTCTGAGGCACCATGCTATTCTGGCACCACCCTTGAATTAAAATGGTTCATCTATCACCTAATCTGTAATGTAGCCTTCATAGGACAATGAGCAAGTAAACAAGATCAGCCACAGGATGAAATGGGTCAAGTAACATTTCTGCTTTTCCGTATTCCAGCAGCAGTTCTCAGCCTGGGGAAAATGGGTTTTCTGACAGACGGAAATGCTAAGAGTGGTTGTTGTCCACACGGAAAAGTGCACTGATGATTACTTACTTACTTACGCCCATCACCCCCCCCCCCCCCCCCCCCCCCCCTGGGGCATAGGCTGCCGACAAGGTCCCTCCAGCCGTCTCTGTCCTGTGCGAGTCTCTCCAGCTGTCCCCAGGTGTGGCCCATCTTCTTGGCATCTGTCTCCAGGTCACGTCGCCAGGTGTTTTGTGGCCGACCTCTCTTCCTTTTTCCCTGGGGGTTCCATCTTAGGGCTTGCTTTGTGGTGTTGGTTGCTGGCTTGCATAGTGTGTGACCTATCCATCTCCAGCGGCGTTGTTGAAGCTCCACTTCTGCAGGCTTCTGCTTTGTCCGCTGCCACAATTCCTCGTTGCTGATTTTGTCCGGCCAGCGTATCCCGAGGAGCCTTCTCAGACTGTTGTTGATGAACGTCTGTATTTATTTCATCAAAAACATTACCGATGACATGACAAATGGGAGTGTCTACTACGTGCTCAAATTCTAGCCTACGAACCCGTTGTGTGAATTGGGAGGCACTCGGGGAACCCCCAGAGGGGCCAAGAGTTGTCTCCCGAACCTGCCTATCCGGTTCCGAGTCACCTGACTCGCCAGTCAGCTACGTAGGCTCACGACCTTCGGACGTGTTTTTCTAGCCTCTCGCACTCGCTTTCGACCGGTCGGTCGTTGGTGCTCGCTTCTAGCTGTGACTTCTTGCTTCGCTTCGCTTCAGCTTCGCTTGCGCTTTCTTCGGTTTTGGCGTCCTTCTTCTGGGTTGGCTTTCGCTTGGCGGACCTGCTGGTTCCCGCCCGTTCGCTTGTGGCGACATGGACGTCTCTTCTCCCGCTACCGCTTCGGCAGAGAGGTATGGTAGTTAGTGATGCACTCGGCCGGTTCCCGGGCGGGGTACTGGCCTGAGCCTTTGGACTCTACGTCGCTGTTTCGTTGTTGTGTGGGTTTGTTGAGCTGGGACTCTTAGCTTGGCGGGGCCCTGGCGCCGTCGCCCTTCCCTTTCTTGGGTGAGAAGTTAATGGCTTCCCCGGGTAGCTTTCGGGGAGCATTGTTTGAAACGTCTGCGGCGCTTGGCTCACGTTTAATCTCCAGCCTGGCTGGGGTATGCTTTGTTACGAGAGCGCACTCTTAGCTTAGAGCACTGCAACAAGATAGCCTGAGGGCACGGCCCTGTCGTTCTTATTGTCGTTTCGGCTCACATTTAATCTCCAGCCTGGCTGGGGTAGGCTTTGTTACGAGAGCGCACTCTTAGCTTAGAGCGCTACAACAGTATGGCCTGAGGGCACAGCCCTGTCTTTCTTATTGTCGTTTCGGTACGTTTCCCCTTGGTAGGACGAGCCCTGTTGGTCTCGACCACGTACCGGCAGGGTTTTTGTGTGTTGCAGTGCCCTCCTGATGACCTGCACGCAGTGTGGAGGATTCCAGTGGCCCTCGGATTCGCACAAGGTCTGCCTGCTGTGTGTCGGCTGTACATCTGAGCGTTCATGTGACATCTGCGCCGGCTGGCCGGAGCTCCGCTGGTCCCAGCTTTGGAGCTTTTACCGACGGGAACGCCCGACACCTGTGCCTGTTGCAAGACCTGAGGAAGTGCCGGTGGTTGTCTCCGACTTCCCGGCCACACTTGCCCCCGATGGCCCCAGTCTGGAAAGGTCTCCACGTCGGACACAGCAAGGTAGTGTACGGAGTCGGGAGTTCGAGGCGCTGGTTCCCAGGAGGGAACGCGCTTGGACCAAGCCTTACGCCAGGCAGAGAACCCATCTCGATACAGAGGTCAGTTCGGAGAGACGTGCCTTGTGCCGTCCATGGTCAACCGGTCCCCACTCGTCTCCTAGGAAGGCCTTGGATCCTCCTCGGCCGCTGCGAACCCGCCTCGCCACAGAGTCCGGCTCGCGGAGACATTCTCGCACACACACCACACCACTACCTGTGTCCAGTTCCTTCCTGCGCTCGAAGTCGGACCACCACTCTCGCGATCCTTCGCGTGAGCGTATTAAAGATCGTGATTCTCCTCGTCATAAGGACCATGGCCCCCCTCGCTCTACCTCGTCGCGCCGTTCTTCCCACGTTCCCCGCCGTCTACCTCGTCCCTTCCGTTCCCCTTCCCCTCGCCCAGCCTCGCTCCTTCCTCCTCGTTCCCGTGGATCGCGGTCCCCAGCTGGCAGTCGCTCGTCTCGTCGTCGCCGCCGTTCCCGCTCCTCTAGTTCGCCGCGTCGCCATCACGGACTTCGTTCTCCCCCGCGTACTTCGGCGCCTTCTGGCTCCTCTTGTTCTCATCGAGCTGCTCGCTCTCGGAGTCCCGGTCGCCGTCACTCTTTGCCTGCTCCCTGCGTCGTGGACGACGATTCGTTGAGTCTTCTCCCTGACGATTCGATCTTGGTTCTCCTAGGAGGTCTCAGCCACTCCCCTTCTCCTCTCTCACCTTCGGATGCGTCAACCGCCCACGGGTTACCGGCCTCCACCCGCACAGAGGCTCTTCTGGCTCTCGACAAGGTCGCCCGCCTCATCTCCGCCACGCTTCTGGCAGAGGACTGCCCTCCTTCCCCCCCCCCCCCCCCCCCCCCCCCCCCCCGAAGGGGAAGCCTTCCGCCTTTGTCGACGCGGGTAGACAGGTGAAGAAGTTCAAGACCCTCCCTCAGCCCCCCAGCTTTCGTGAGCTTCGGGATGTTTTTTCTGCCCACCTGTTGTCTGACTCGCGGGACAGCAACTTCTTCTCGGACCACAGATGGCCTCCGGACCTCGACATTTACTTTCGCCAACAGTGGTACGCCGGCCATTCCCAGGCCTTCCTCTGCCCTCTCCCTCCGGTGGACCCAGCCGCTGTGGTGCAGGCGGGTGGGGCCTCCACCCTTAAGCGCGCGCTCCCCGCTGGTTTGGACAAGACGGCTTCGCTTGTCAGGAATTCCTTGGCCTGCGCCGGCTTCATGGAGCTCCTTACACAAACCTTCCTCCGTCGCGTGGAAGATTCGTGGCACCCTTCCCTGACCCCCCTCCTTGGAGAGCTTCTCGTCCTGGCGGAAGCGGCCAACCGCGCCGCTTATCATTCTTCTGTCAACGCTATGGCTGCAGCCTCCAATTGTGACTTGCTCCGCCGAGACGCTGTCCTACAGGCCTGCCGGGGAATGCCTGCGGACCTAAAGATTCAGCTGCGTCGTGCCCCCCTCGGGGGCCCTCTTCTCTTTGGTGACACCTGGCAAGCTGTCAAGGATTCTAATTCGGACAGGTGGCCGCCCAAGTCTGTTCCACGGCGCTTTCAGTCAGCCCGCAAGGCCGTGGGTCGCTCCCTGCGGACCGCCAGACCCTTCGCCCCGACTTCGACGGCCCAGCTCCAGTCCCTGCGTTGCCGTCGCCCCGCCTTCGGTCGCCCCGGACAGGTTAGCGCCTCCGCCCCCGCTTGGCCCCGTCCCGCCCGTCGCCCTGGGCGCGGGCGGGCTCAGTGACTCGGCCCCTCCTCCGCCTCCGCCGGCCGTCTCGGGTCCTCCAGTCGGCGGCAGGCTCGCCCTCTTCTGCGAGGAGTGGTGATTGCTGATTCCAGACGACCCGTGGATTTTAGACACTGTTACCTTCGGCCTAAGGATCTCCTTTCGTTCCCCTCCTCCTCTGCGTTCTACTCCGGTGTGGACCGAGATCCCCGCAGACCCGCTCAAGGAGTGCGCCCTACGGGGGGAAGTCGACTCTCTCTTGAGGAAGGACGCCACAGAGGTAGTGCGCCGCACAGACTCGCTGGGATTTTACAGCCGCCTTTTCGTCGTCCCCAAGCCCGGCGGCAAGTGGCGTCCAGTGATCGACCTCTCAGCCCTGAATCGCTTCATCTTGGCTCCTTCCTTCCACATGGAGACGGCCCGAGCCCTTCGTACCTCGGTGCGACCCATGGATTACGCCGTCAGCCTAGATCTCTCTGACACTTACCTACATGTACCCATACATCCGGCCGCCCAGAGGTATCTGCGCTTCGCCTTCGAGGGGACCGTTTACCAGTTTCGCGCCCTCCCCTTCGGCCTCATCCTCAGCCCCTGGGTCTTCACCCGCTTGATGGATGCAGTAATGGCCAAGGCGCGGCAGTCATCTCTCAGCCCTATGTCCAACTATCTCGACGATCTCTTCCTGAGGAACTGCGTCGAGTCCGTCTTGGAAGCGGACAGGGATACACTGATGCGTCTGCTGTCGCGACTGGGGTTCCTCCTCAACGTCGGGAAGTCAGATCTCACGCCCTCGCGCCGCTTCATACATCTTGGGATGGAATTTGCTACCGATCTCAACGTTGTTCGCCTCCCGGATCCCCGGATTCGGAAGTTGGCCTCCGTCGCCAACCAGTTAGCTCAGCTGGAAGCAGCTCCCGCCAGAGTTTGGCTTCAACTCCTCGGACTGATCAACGCAGCGGCGGAGCTTCTCCCCCTTGGTCGCCTCTACGCCCGCCCTCTTCAGCTGCACCTCCTGCTCCTCTGGAGGCCCTCGTCAGGCGACCTTACCACTCTGGTCCCGGTGTCCCCCCTGGTTCGCCCTCATCTTCTGCGCTGGACCGACACGGCTTGGTTGGCATCGGGAGTCCCCTTGTCTTCCCCCCCCCCCCCCCCCCCCCCCGCTCCTCTCCCTGTGTGTTGACGCGAGCCTCTCTGGGTGGGGAGCCCACCTCCTTCCTCAATTCGCCTCGGCGTCCGGCCTCTGGCCCCTGGAGTTTGCGGACAGGCACAGCAATTGGTTGGAGCTACAAGCAGTCTGGCAAGCCCTCTTCGTTTGGGAGAGCCAGCTCAGGAACCAGCGGCTTCTCGTCCTCTCCGACAACTCGACGGTGGTGGCCTACATCCAGAGGCAGGGCGGCACCCGCTCCCCCGACCTCTGCATGCTCCTCTTCCGTTTGATGCGCTGGGCCAAGGAACGCAACATTACACTCCTTGCACGACACATTCCCGGCCACTTGAATGTGTTGGCGGACTCTCTCTCTCGCCGCGGCCAGTTACTCTACACAGAATGGACGTTGCGCCCAGATATCTTCAAGATGATCTGCGCCCGTTGGGAGACTCCCTTAATCGACCTTTTCGCTACGAGGTGGAACCACCAGCTTCCCCTCTTCGTCTCCCCGTTTCCGGACCCGCTGGCCTGGGCAGTCGACGCCCTCTCGATTCCTTGGGACGGTCTCATCGCTTACGCGTACCCCCCGACAGTCCTCATTCCCAAGGTCCTCCACAAACTTCGAGAGTGCAACGCAGTCCTGCTTCTGGTCGCCCCGCTGGCTTGGTCCCGTTCCTGGACCACCGACCTACTCAGCCTCGCCACCTCTCCTCCCCTGCGCCTTCCCACGCCCCGTTCTATGCTCAAGCAGCCCAGGCAGACGCTTTTCCACCCTTGTCCAGAACGCCTGTCTCTTCACGCCTGGAGGTTGTGCAGCACGCCCTCTCCGCTAGAGGCTTCTCAAGTGCAGCAGTGGAGGCAATCGCTGCAGCCCGCAAGCCGTCTACCCGGTGTGTTTATGAAGGAAAGTGGCGCGTTTTGTGCTCTTGGTGCGACGCCCGTCGCCTCATACCCACCGGATTGACTAACCCCCAGCTCGCGGACTTTCTCCTCTGGCTCTTCGTGGTCCAAGGTTTGGCTCCCATCACCATCAGGGGATATTTATCCATGGTCGCCGACACTTACCGCCATCTCGGCCTCCCAGACCCCGGCGCCTGTAAGGACCTCGCCGACCTTATGTCCAACTTCAGCCTCCAACGTCCAACTCGGCGTTCCCTCGTTCCTCGCTGGGACCTTCCTTGGGTCCTGACATGGCTGAATTCGTCCCGCTTCGAGCCACTGGCTCTCGCCTCTCTGGCGGATGTGACACGCAAGACCTGCTTCCTTCTGGCCTTGGCCACGGCATCCAGAGTTAGCGAGCTACACGCGCTTTCTACCCGCCCAGACTGCCTCCAGTTCAGGGCAGATCGCTCCATTCAGCTTTTAACGGACCCCAACTTTATTGCCAAGACAAGGTCTCCTCTAACTGCCCCACAGATCATCACCTTGCGGCCCCTGGGAGGGCCTGACTGCTCTCAGGAGACTCGGCAACAGGATCCCGTGCGTGCCCTCCGCATTTACCTGCGCCGTACCAAAGCTACCTGTAGAGGGCGCTCCCGCCTCTTCCTGCCCATACGACAGGGCAAGACTGATATCACAGCCCAGACGATCTCCTCCTGGCTGCGCTGGGTAATACGATCTGCATACATGGATCTCTCCCCACGGGTAGCGCAGAGACTGAAGATCCGGGCTCACGAAGTACGCGCCATGGCCACGAGCATCGCATTCGATTGGAACTGCGCGGTCAAGGACATCGTGGCAGCGGTGGGCTGGCGAGCAGAATCTACCTTCGCTCGTTTCTACCTTCAGGATCTGGCGGGACAGCGAGACAACCTCGCCTTGATGGGGGACCTCACGGTGGCACAACACTCCCTCCCGGCGCAGCAGGCGCCGTAGGTACGCACCTAGCTAGCTAGCTGGGAATTAGCAATGGGAGAATGGTCTTGGTCGCCGGTAGTACCGGTGCGGCACCCTCCTCCTATTCGTGATTCTCCCATTTGTCATGTCATCGGTAATGTTTTTGATGAAATAAATGCATTTTTCTTTAAAAGGTATTTTTTTGAAAAATACTTACCGATGACATGACACGGAGGACCCTCCCACCTGCCCCGCTTGCCGCTGGTGAGCCTAGTATCTGACTGGCGAGTCAGGTGACTCGGAACCGGATAGGCAGGTTCGGGAGACAACTCTTGGCCCCTCTGGGGGTTCCCCGAGTGCCTCCCGGGTTGTGTATTCACACAACGGGTTCGTAGGCTAGAATTTGAGCACGTAGTAGACACTCCCATTTGTCATGTCATCGGTAAGTATTTTTCGAAAAAATACCTTTTAAAGAAAAATGCATTTTCTTGGTGGTCAACACTGTGGTCCTCCAGGTCTCTGCTCCATAGAGGAGTACTGGTTTCACGTTGGTGTTGAACAGTCGGATCTTGGTGTTGACTGACAGGTCTCTTGAAGTCCAGACGTTCTTTAGCTGGAGAAATGCTGCCCTGGCCTTGCCTATCCTGATCTTCACGTCAGCATCCGTCCCACCCCTCTTGTCGACTATGCTGCCAAGGTAGGTGAAGCTCTCCACCTCTTCTAGCGCCTCGCCTTCCAGTGTGATGGGCGTTCCACTGGCAGCGTTGACTTTCAGCACCTTGCTCATTCCACGGTGGATGTTCAGGCCTAGCCTTGCGGAGTTCACTGCCACTGCGTTTGTCTTTTCTTGCATCTGTTGTTGGGTGTGCGAGAGCAGGGCTAGGTCATCTGCAAAGTCCAGGTCGTCCAGTTGGGTCCAAAGTGTCCATTGGATGCCATTTCGCTTCTGTGCTGTGGATGTCGTCATGACCCAGTCAATGGCCAGAAGGAACAGGAACGGTGACAGCAAACACCCCTGTCTCACCCCTGTCCGGACTTGGAAGGCGTGGGTGAGCTGGTTTCCACAGATCACTCTGCAGGTCAGTCCCTCGTAGGAGTTCCTGATGATGTTGGTGAGCTTTTCAGGTACTCCATAGTGTCTCAGCAACTTCCACAAGGTAGCTCTGTTGACGCTGTCGAAGGCCTTCTCGTAATCAAGGAAGTTGATGTAGAGGGACGAGTTCCACTCTAGCGACTGTTCCAGGATGATTCGCAGCGTGGCGATCTGGTCAGTGCATGATCGGTCCTTGCGAAAGCCCGCCTGTTGATCTCGAAGTTGGGGGTCCACTGTATCCTTCATCCTGTTGAGTAGGATCCTGCTGAAGACTTTGCCTGGGACAGACAGTAGGGTGATTCCTCTATAGTTGGCACAGTTGCTGAGGTCTCCATTTTTTGGCAGCTTGACCAGGTAACCCTCCTTCCACTCTGCTGGTACTTGTTCTCTCTGCCAGATTTTCCTGAAGAGGGTGTGGAGCATCTCGATTGTGGTTTCCGTATCCGCCTTTAGCGCTTCTGCCGGTATACTGTCGGGTCCGGCTGCCTTGCCCGACTTGAGCTGTTTGATGGCTTTCCGGATCTCCTCCTTGGTGGGCTCACTACAGTCTATCGGCATGTCTCTCTCAGCTACCTGAATGTCTGGTGTGTCTTGTGGAGCTGGTCTATTTAAGAGCTCCTCAAAGTGCTCCTTCCATCTGTTCTTCTGTCCCTCCTCTCCTTGGATGGCTCTTCCCTGTTTATCCTTTACTGGCCTCTCTGGCTTGGCAAACTTCCCTGAAAGCTTTTTTGTGGTGTTGTAGAGCTCTCTCATGTTTCCATGTCGGGCTGCTTCTTGTGCCAGTGACTCTACAAAATTTCTCTTGTCTGCCTTGATGCTATTCTTTACTATTTTGTTGGCTGTTGTGTATGCCTCCTGAGCGCGGGCCTTCTCTGTTCTTGTGCGGCTGTTGTTTACTTCTCCTTTCTTCTTCTTTCTATCTACTACTTTCTCGAGTGTCATTGGTGTTATCCACTCTTTGTGGGTGTGCTTCCTGTAGCCCAACACCTCCTTGCATGCTGCAGTTACTGCGTCTCTCACCCCTCTCCACTGCTCATCAATGGTTCTTTTGTCCAGAAGCTCTTGGAGAACCTGGAACCTGTTGGAGAGGGCGAGTCTGTACTCCTCATGCTTGCCTGAATCTTTCAGCAGCGTAGTGTTGAACCTCTGGCGCTGACAGGTCTCGCCGGTCCAGTTCCTCTTCAGCTTCAGTTTCAGTCTGGCAACAACCAGGTGGTGGTCTGAAGCAACGTCGGCTCCTCTCTTCGCTCGGACGTCCTGGAGAGATCTTCGGAACCTTCTCGAGATGCACACGTGGTCGATCTGATTCACGGTTAAATGGTCCGGTGATACCCATGTCGCCTTGTGGATGCGCTTGTGCGGGAAGACTGTGCCGCCTGTGACAAGGTTGCTTATGGCGCATAGGTCTGCAAATCTCTCTCCGTTATCGTTCATTACTCCCAAACCCTGCTGCCCCATAACCTCCTCAAAGCCCCTGTTATCGCTGCTGACCTTGGCGTTGAAATCGCCCATGATGATGTTGAAATCTCTTCTAGAGAGGGTTTCAACGATGGTCTGCAGTCTGTTATAAAACTGGTCTTTGGTCTCGTCATCGCTGTCGTTGGTTGGGGCATAGCACTGGATGATGTTCATGCTAATCCTCTTCTGCAGTGTTCTGAACGAGGCTGTGATGATGCGTGAGAGATAGACACTAAGAGATTTAAAAGACAATGAATTCAATAATGACGCATCCGTCATTAATTTACGTCATTTTTAATATTAAAATTTTGACCCCCCATTACACCCCCGTTAATTCCGAATCAACCCTTTGATTTTAAAAAGTGACGAGCATGACGGATGCGTCATTATTGAATTCAATGTCTTTTAAATCTCTTAGTATCTATCTCTATAACTATTGTCTTTATGAACACCTAAACATGTACCTGTCTAAGTGATTTAAGTAGAACTTTATACTTACTAACAAGTTACAACTAACTTTTAGGAACCTGCAGAGCTAACCTTTAAGTTACTTATCATAAGAACTTATTAATTACTTATCATAAGAACTTATTAATTACTTACTGTAAGTTCTTATAAGTTCTTACAGCAACTTGACTCAGCACAACTTTCTCGGTCAGATTTGACAAGATACAAGGACAATAAAAAAACTTTTTTTTCTCAGTAGTACTCTGGTGGTGGTGCTGATGGGGTTAAATAATCAGGCACAAGTGATGTAAATGACGTGTCATCTCTCTGCGAAGCATATGACAAAAATATTGATTGATTACCAAATCTGATTTTTATTTGTTTAAAAGATTGTGTAGCTTTTCTGTGGTTTCCTGAACACCGATCTGTTTTCCCATCTCTAAAAAACTAGCCTTCAGTTCAACATTCACGGGAGATTGACTACGCATTTTATTCTGTATTTCTGACTTCTGTTTTTTGTAATTATTTAAATCATCCTGGACTCGCTTAAATTCTTCGTCATCAATAAAATTATCGTTCAATGCCTTACTGATAATAAGTTTCATACTGCTCAGCTTTGCACCAGCAAGCGTACTCAATGCTTCATGTGTCTGTAATTTCGTGTGAAACCTCTTGTTTATGGCCTCCAAACCAAAACAAGCCAGGCATGTAGCAACGCTAACACCCTCAACTGCTATTCCAGCCAAACTTCCAATTCCCGTGGCAAACAGAACAATACCTCCTGCAGAACATCCAGCTGAAACTGCACCAATAGCCATAGAAGTGTTTTGAACATAATTGAAAACGGCCTTATACCGTCTCTTACATCTGGAGTACCTCGCCTCTTCACTTTCCAAATATTTAATTGCTTCTGTAATATTCATTAAACGAAATGCGTCTGCTGGTAATGTTTTATCTGATGCAATTGGCACAGGTGTCACCTGTGGATCAGGCGCAAGCGTTGTTTTAGTTGTCACATTTGTTTCAGTCGGCTCAAGCGTCGGTAGTTACGGATAGAAGTTTACCATTTTTTTTATTGACAAATATTTTTTATTTAATCAGCAATTACATTTTGCAACTCTTCAAAAGTATACAATTTGTTAGCATAATAAAATGCAACAAGATCAATGTGTTCAAGGTTTATGTAACTTAGACGAACAAAAGTTGTTTTGTCAACCACCACCTTGACAGCGGGAATACTGCTCAAAACATTAATAACATCAACACTTTTTGTAATGGCAATAAAGACCTTTGTTGCTTCTGTCACTGTTTCATCCCACGTAAGTTTAATTCCTTGTGCTATATCTGCCTCTTTTACAGAAGCTACAGATCTCAAGATAATTTCAAATACTATTGTCGCTTCTCTTGTTATGACTAAGCTTGGTGGCATAAACACAACAGAAGTATCTGATCTTCCCTTTCTAGTTGTAAGAAGATACCACCGTCTCTCATAATTTTCAACTTTCAGTTTATCTCTGCTATTGTTGTCTGGGGCAAAACTTGGAACAAGGCTTACAATAAGCGGCCCGGAATTAACAACTTTCCTAAACACTAAGGCGCCTTCATCATCAGTGTATACATAAGGACTAATAAATTCAATCTTTATGTCCCAGTCAATTGTTGGTGCTGGTGCAGGCACAAGTGAAACTATCCACTTATTACCCACATGTATTAAGTTGTATGGCACATTATTTACAAGAGTAGGTGCAACTGGTACAGTAACATCACGCAGCTGACCAAGTTTAGGAATCTGTTTTTCACCGTCTTTCACCCCACCCGGGTCTGCCCTGGGGGACTTGGGTGGGGTTAGGTACTTTTTAGTTCCCAGGGTCACCCTGGTCAGCCCCACAGGGTGGGTTTCCTTTCTATTCTGGGGCATGTGTTTCTGTCTACCCTTGGTCCATTCACCTGTATTTGTCTTTTTAAAACTCTCCCAACTGTCTGCACTGCCTGTAGCTCTTGATATTGGATGTGTGTTGCTAAATGGTCTTAGCTTTATTTAGGCCCCATGTTGTAGGTTTATTTAATGTATTTGACCGGCTGGCGACATACATTCAATTTTCTGTTCAGTTTTTTTTTTCACAAGCAGTGCAGGCACGTCCTGAGAAAGCCTTGTTGCTGTCGGGACGTTAAGCAATGCACAATCAATTTTTCACCGTCTTTCATGTCAACAATTACTTTTCTCTTGTACATGCCAGTTGAATCAAGTTCAAAACCATATATTTCTCCAATTTCTCCCTCCTTCTCAAAATCCTGTACATCAGCCAAATCTTTCAACTCTGTTACCAATACCCCACCCGGGTCTGCCCTGGGGGACTTGGGTGGGGTTAGGTATTTTTTAGTTCCCAGGGTCACCCTGGTCAGCCCCACAGGGTGGGGTTTTCTCTCTATTCTGGGGCATGTGTTTCTGTCTACCCGAGGTCCATTCACCTGTATTTGCCTTTTTTAAACTCTCCCTACTGTCTGCACTGCCTGTAGCTCTTGATATTGGATGTGTGTTGCTAAATGGTCTTAGCTTTATTTAGGCCCCATGTGTTAGGTTTATTTAATGTGTTTGACCGGCTGGCGACATACATTCAATGTTCTGTTTAGTTGGTTGTTTTTTTTCACAAGCAGTGCAGGCACGTCCTGAGAAAGCCTTGTTGCTGTCGGGACGTTAAGCAATGTACAATCAATCAATCAACCGGACACGCAACTGGTATGATTGTTCGCTTTGGACCACCACTCATTTTTTATAAACAAAAATAAAATTATTTAACTTCTAACACAACACTAAAATCATGCATAACAACTGGTTTGTCATCCTGATTAGTTACAGATATACACAGTGACTCAAAGAAACTAGAACCTAATTTCTTAAACTGCAAATTAGGAAATCTAACAACCACACTTTCACAATAGGGAGCAGTTCCAGCTGGCACACATCTCAACAAAGTTGAAGGCTTTCCATTGTGTACATTCTCAGTCGTGTTTAGTTCTTTCAAATAAACATTAAATACTGTGTGTACTGCCAAATAGACTGGGCGTTTACCAGTTATTTTAAGTGTTTTGGTCTTCATTGTTATAATACCAAATGTAGCTTCATCTAAATCATCTGATCTCAACCAATCTTAATCAATATAAAATCCAAGTAAATATGCAAATCTATCTGAGATCTTTAACCAATTTTGTGTTAGAAATTCTAATGTAACAAGTAGGTTAGCTGGATTTAAAGTTGCTTTAATTTTAAAATTACTTTGAAGCCATTCAGCTATAGTACAAAAGTCATAATACCCAGGCGGTAAAGCTTCAGTATTACCATCTAAATTTACTTTATTATATATATCATCTTCTACATTAAACCATTTTACTGTATAGAACATTTCATGGATAGCTACAGTCTTGCTACCATCTCGATTATCAATCCCATTAGTTAACCACACTGGTTTGCTTGTGTCGAGGTTTGTTAAAGTGATAAACATTTTTATTATCTCATATAAAAAGAAGGATGGAATTTAAATCACCAACTATTACCACAACAAACGCATTTCAATTCAATGTGAATGCCAAATACAATGTTGCACCTACTTATGAACAGAAAATAATTCAACTAAATCAACTCGACATAGCTGTAAGCGAACAAGATTTATTTCAAATCAAAGTACCCAACCCCTTTGATCATTACCTAAACCCTCCAATAACAGACGACTCTACTGCAAGAAAGTGGTCTTCAAGTCCACTACAGATGTTTCAAAACCAACTTAACTTTGCTATATTGTGTTCTACTACAGGCTGTGGTGTTTCATTCACAGACCACTTGAATCACTCAAACAAACTGATTAGGTCTGTGTACCGTTTCCACACTTACTACCAGCTTAGACGTATTTTGTCAGAACTTCATACACCACTACCAACTGAATCCAGTTTCAACAGGTTTAACAACCCCATGGATATGAAAGCATTTGAACGCATCTGTAATGAATTTAACATAAGTACCATGACTTTGCACAAAAACTTGATGATCACAACGGTATGGGTACATTGTATTATGCTTTGAGTCACAGACAATACCCTCAAGATCACTACCCTGGTTACACTTCATTCTCATCAAAATCAGAAGTATGGTTAGGCTCAATTGAACAGAAGCAGACTAATGCCTGGACCACATTTATCTTAGACAGGAGTGACGGATTTACTCAAGCAGGAGTCGAGCGCGTAAATGAGTCAATCAGAACATATGTCTGGTGTATACTAGGTGCACAGTCATTAACAAAATCGAATATTTTAAACGGGAGTGGTAAATTTGAAGCACAAAAACAGTTTCTCGCAAATCTTGAAGATTCAATTAATTCAACAGATCTCCCATCAAGCATACAACGTTACCAAGACGTTCTCAGATATGCGAGATCAAAAGTTGACTTTGTAGTAGGCATCGGGTTATACATGTTACCATCTGACCTTCAACTCCAAATGGGAACAATAACAAATTATAATAATGAAATCATTGTTGCAAGTCGTGATCAAAAATTAGGTCTGAATCAATCTGTAAACTTAGGAGCAACAACCACACATGTACAGTCATTAAAACCATTACAGACGGTAACACCCCCGGCCCTGGCCCCAACACCGGCACTCATACAGACAGTACAGTCAACCCCTGACACTCATGAGTCAGAGAGAACTGCATTGATAATAGGCCTAACGGGATTAGGGGTTTTACTTCTTTATCTGTTTCATTAAAAAACCCACCATCAACCCTCCTACTGTCACCAAAAAGACCCAAACATGCTCTGCCATAAACCCTACTGCCTTTGCCGCTGTACTAATCAACCAACTGACAACAGTGCCTATAATGCCAGGCAAAGCGTCCATTGCTTTCACAGCCAATTTCTTAAGCAAGTCTGATATGTGAGACAGTTGTTTCTTTACCCATGACTGTAAATCTTTTGGGTCTGTTGGAGCCGGGGGTGCTGGTGGTGCTGGCGGTGCCGGGGTTGGACCCCCAGCACTGCCAACCCCGGAGACAGCCAACAAAACAGTACTAATAATAAATCCAAGAGCAGTAATTAAACTAGCAATTGTGATACCCTGTTCTCTGAAAAGTGTTTTAAGTCTCTCAGCCAGAGTTGTGTCTTCGTGAAGTATTTTCTGAATAGTTTCTCTAATCCTGTTGACCTGTGTTTTCAGTTTTTGTCTCCCAATACTAATCACTTCTAACCGTCCTGATCTTTCTATCTGCAAATCATTTAATCTGTGTTGTATTCTTTCTTTCATTTCTGTGTCAAGATTCCCATTGTCTGCGGTAGCCAGTTTCTCTTTTTCACGTTCTATGTGTTTATCAAGCTCACCTAGTTTGGCAACATTGTTTACCATCTCACCTCTTATTGTCTGCAATGATTTATCCAACCCTATAATCTCCCTTAGTGACAAAGGTGGATCATCTATTGTTTTCATAGCATCATTTAATTGTCCTTCAGTAAATGAAGTTTCTTGTATCACAGTGTTTGCTATTTCTGGTAGGCTTGTTACTGGTGCCATTTCAATCTCTTGCCCCGTTGGCAACCTTGTTTGCATGTCGTGAAGCGCACTAACAAGTCTTGGGGGTACAGGAGACCCTCCAATTCCAAGGTACCTTGCCAACCCAGAGTTACCACCGACTTCACCTTTAATTGTACTTAAAGCTCTAAACTTAGAAGAATTGTTTTTATGTGTTAGATATATTTCCCCTCTGTCTGTATTTACAAATAAGTGTCCTTTATCATATTTAAACTGATTAGGATCTATTACATCTGGGCGCACACCAACACTGTCATAAAATGAGTTTACTTTGTCTTTTAACAGTTCGTGATACAAAGGAGAAGTAGTTACCATTCCAGTCACATCTGTGATACTGGTATCTGAGACATTCATGTCATCCATTTCAAAATCTTCATGATTAAATCCTCCTGCTGCCATTGTTTTATTAATTTATTATTTTTTATTGTGCATAATAAAAATGACACAGTCTTACGGATCAAAGTTAGACCCATACAGAAAACTACGTGAGCCTCTGGGTGTTAAGGGCATTAGACAATCGATAGTCATCACGAACAATCCAAGTACCATAGACCAGAACCAAACTCTTACAGTAAAGTCCCCCACCCGGGTCTGCCCTGGGGGACTTGGGTGGGGTTAGGTATTTTTTAGTTCCCAGGGTCACCCTGGTCAGCCCCGCAGGGTGGGTTTTTCTCTCTATTCTGGGGCATGTGTTTCTGTCTACCCTTGGTCCATTCACCTGTATTTGCCTTTTTAAAACTCTCCCTACTGTCTGCACTGCCTGTAGCTCTTGATATTGGATGTGTGTTGCTAAATGGTCTTAGCTTTATTTAGGCCCCATGTGTTAGGTTTATTTAATGTATTTGACCGGCTGGCGACATACATTCAATGTTCTGTTTATTTTTTTTTTTCACAAGCAGTGCAGGCACGTCCTGAGAAAGCCTTGTTGCTGTCGGGACGTTAAGCAATGTACAATCAATCAATCAATTACAGTAAAGTTCTAAACGTAGGCCCCAGTGACGTTATTGTTCCTGGCACTGCACGCCTTGCATTTAATATTGAACTAACTTCAGACGCAGATGTGAACAGAACACTGGTTGACAATCTTGGCAGAGCAATTGTTAGAACTATTAAAGTAAAACTTGAAGGACAGGAAGTGTTTAGTCTTGATGACTCTGATGTGTTCTACTGTTACAAAGACCTTTGGCTTTCAAGAGAAGAACGAGAAGACCGTATTTATCAAGGCATACAGTCTGATAATGTTGGTAAACTTCGAATCAATGCTGGAGATAAATCAACGTCAGCAGCCCAGGACGTTATATTAGCAGAAACATATGGAACCAGGTTTTACATTCCACTTGAGTTTGAAATCCTAACAGCACATTTGTCGTATTATCAAGGAGCACTGAATGACCGTCTGAGCTTTGAACTAACCTTCAATGACTACTCCAAAGTTATTAAATCATCTGCCACAGATGCAATGTATAAGATCTCTAACATTTCCTTGGAATATGAAATTGTCACACACACTGATTTAGCCAGACTCATTCAAAATCAGTATCAGTCAAGACTTCCAATTTATTATGACAGGGTGATTAGACATAGTTTAATGCAAAAAGACAAGAGTGACCCAATGTGGAACATAAACTTGAACACACCAGCCAGGTCACTGAAAGGTATTCTTATGTTGTTTGTTGAACCAGCGGCTCCATACAAACTGGATTCAGAAAAATTCTACAATCCTAAGATTACACATTTGTCTTGTACAATCGAAGGCCGTCCTAATCAAGTGTACGCATCTGGAATGTTACCATACCAGCACTACGATGAGATCACAAAATATTTTGCAGGTGGAAGGATTAGAGATAAACCAGCAAACATTGTGTGCAAAGATCTACATCTGTATGATGTTAGGATCGGACAATATCTTACAAACAAATATGCACTGTGGCTAGACCTTCGCAGTACAGATGATGACTACCTGCATGGGTCAGGACGTACTGTCGAGAACGGTAGTGATGGAATAACATTTCAGATACAAAAGAAGGTTGAAACTGCTGCAGCAATAAACATATATTTGTACCTGATATATGATGCACAACTCAATATTGCAGAAAGCAGACTGAGTGGACACATATATTAAAATTATATTGTGTATTAAAATGAACCTAATGACACTCGATCCACACTGTGGATTGTTTTGTGGTGCCACAGGGTGTGGTAAAACTGAATTTGTCTCTTGGCTTGACTTCGCGAACGAAGATTTTATAGGAGTTGCCCACGACGTCTGCAGGCTTGTTCGTGGCTCTGCCCCACCCGGGTCTGCCCTGGGGGACTTGGGTGGGGTTAGGTATTTTTTAGTTCCCAGGGTCACCCTGGTCAGCCCCACAGGGTGGGTTTTTCTCTCTATTCTGGGGCATGTGTTTCTGTCTACCCTTTGTCCATTCACCTGTATTTGCCTTTTTAAAACTCTCCCTACTGTCTGCACTGCCTGTAGCTCTTGATATTGGATGTGTGTTGCTAAATGGTCTTAGCTTTATTTAGGCCCCATGTGTTAGGTTTATTTAATGTATTTGACCGGCTGGCGACATACATTCAATGTTCTGTTTAGTTTTTTTTTTCACAAGCAGTGCAGGCACGTCCTGAGAAAGCCTTGTTGCTGTCGGGACGTTAAGCAATGTACAATCAATCAATCAATCAATTGTTTGTGGCTGCGGAGGCCAATCCAAGACAGGCAGGTTCGACCGCAGTGGCTGCAGGGGAAGGTATGGCCAGGGTTCTGAGCTGCGGCATCTCTGTTTTTTCTCCTGAGCCGCTTGTCCTTAAGGCTAGCTCTGTGAGAGTCCTCAAAGGAGACAGCTGCCTTGTAAATGGTGGAGCGCCAGGTGTCACGGTCCGCAGCAAGCGAAGACCACTGGTGGTGGTCGATTTGGCAGGCACTAAGTGACTTCTTGAGACAGTCTTTGTATCTCTTCTTTGGTGCCCCTCTGTCACGGTGTCCAGTAGCAAGCTCGCCGAACAGGGTGATCTTTGGTAGGCGATGATCCTCCATCCTAGAGACATGCCCCGCCCAGTGGAGCTGTGTCCGCAGCAGCAAAGCCTCGATGCTCACAGTTTCAGCCTGTTCAAGGACCTCGACGTTGGTGACATAGTCACTCCAGTGAATGCCCAGGATGGTACGCAGGCAGCGCTGGTGGAAGCGTTCGAGGAGTCGTAGTTGGCTGCGGTAGAGGGCCCAGGACTCGGAACCATACAGCAGGGTGGTGAGGACCACAGCTCTGTACACGCTGATCTTGGTGCCTGTTTTCAGCTGTTGATTGTGCCACACCCGCTTGAAAAGTCGCCCGAAAGCGCTGTTCGCTTTTGCCAGCCTGCTGTCAAGCTCCTTGTCCAGCTTGGCGTCCGACGTGATAATGCAGCCAAGGTAAGTAAACTGGTGCACTGACTTTAGTTCAGACTCGCCGATGGTGATGTGAGGAGGGCGGTACACTGTCTTGGGTGCCGGCTGATGGAGGACCTCTGTCTTTTTAAGACTGACCTCGAGTCCAAAGAGCTGGGCAGCATCTGCGAAGCAAGACGTGATGCGCTGCAGGGCTCTCTCTGTGTGTGCAACGAGGGCAGCATCATCAGCAAAAAGCAGCTCACGAATCAGTTGGTCTAGGGTTTTCGTGTGGGCTTGCAGTCGTCTGAGGTTGAACAGGCTGCCATCGAGACGATACCTGATGTACACTGCATCGTCATCATCGAGGTCCACTGTGGCCTGCTTCAACATCATGCTAAAAAAGATGGTGAAGAGGGTTGGTGCCAGCACGCAGCCCTGCTTTACACCGTTGAGAATAGGGAATGGTTCTGAGAGGTCATTGTTGAGTCTGACCTGGCCTTACTGGTCCTCGTGTAGCTGGACAATCATGTTGAGGAACTTTGGGGGACAGCCAAGTTGCTCCAGGATCTGCCACATGCCTTGCCTGCTCACAGTGTCGAACGCTTTTGTTAAGTCGACAAATGTTACGTACAGCCCTTTGTTCTGCTCGCGGCACTTCTCCTGTAGCTGTCTCAGCACAAAGACCATATCGGTGGTGCTCCTGTTTGCTCTGAAGCCACACTGGCCCTCTGGGAGTTGGTCTTCAGCGATGGCAGGTACCAGCCGATTCAGGAGCAGCCTTGCAAGGATTTTCCCAGCAATGGACAGCAGGGTAATTCCCCGATAGTTGGAACAGTCAGACTTCTTGCCTTTGTTCTTGTACAGGGTGATAACGACTGCATCACGGAGATCTTTTGGTAGTGTTCCTTCCTCCCAGCAGCAGAGAAAGAGGTCATGGAGCTTGTTGTGCAGTGCTGTGCCTCCTTGTTTCCAGATCTCTGACTGAATTTGTACTTAATCTCTTACAAACAAGATACATCCACCATTTTGAAAACATTGTAATATTTTGTCCTACAATCAAACACAACAAAGCTTATCACAACTGTTTATTCATTTGGCCGCCGTGAGATGGCCTTAGTCGCCTGCTCGGCGTTAACTCAAATAAAATAAAACAAATAAATAAATTATTCATTTGGACTGACAGCAACATATACTTAGTCTACCCTGAGAAAAAATTGAATGACTATCTACAATATTTTTACAAGCAATTTGAAGGACAGCCAACCTTGTTTATTGTTGATGACTGTTCAGCAGAGAAAGACATTGTCAAGAAGAGAAACACTCTGGCAGAACTTGCTTTCAGTGGCAGACATGCAAACATCAGTGTATGGATTCTCACTCAAAAATATAATGCTGTACTGAAAGATTTTCGAGAACAGTTAAAGTTTATCTGTTTGTTTTACTGTAAGGATCGTGACAGCTTCGAAGACTGTCTCAGAGAAAACGACGTCATACCAAATAAGCATGAACGGGATGATGTAAAAAATAAACTGAAATCAACTAAGCATCTAAAGCTCATTTTAAAGACAGATCAGCCCACAGGGTATGGGTTAGTAAATTAATTTTTGTTTTTTGTTTTGTTTTTTTAAAATAACAATATAAATGAACCCTGATGAAATCCTTCTATTGAATGATATCAATGCTGTAGAGAACAAAGACTTAGACTCTAAGAAACAGCGTCTTTTGTCTGTAATTGTCTCAGGCAAGTCAAAGGCTTATCTAGGAAGACAATACATGACAGAGGATATTGAATCTCTTACGGCTGTTGAGCTAATCAAGCTTCATTCAAATTATGAAAACCACATCGCTTCACTAATGACACGTGATTTAAGTCGATCTCTTGTATGCCTATACACAAAAGCAGTGAGTCACTTTCTACCTGTGGATAGTGACAGTCTTTCACACGATCTTGAAAGCAATCCTATTGTTTCAAGTTCAATTGGCAAATTAGCATGTATCATGTTTTACAAGTTTGGAAATTACCTTGCACCTGTGGTAACCCTTCTTGTTACTGGGAGTCATATTGATTTTTCAAAAATAAATTTTACTGCAGAAGAAAATGGACGAAACCCAGACGACTCCACAACTGAACCCCGACCCTGTTTTGACGCAGGTTCAAACTGTGACTAAGGCTAAAAGTCCAGGCAGGGTTGAGGCTGGAAAGAGAGTAGCTGCATTGAACAAACAAAGAAAGTTAGAACTACTGCAAAAGGTACATGTAACTGACCCACAGTCAATATCACCATTGGTGTCACTACCGTCAGGACTATCACACCCTCATCAAAGTGAGAGACAAACAACTAAGTCTGACCCTGACCCTCAAACAACAAAATATATAATTGCCGGATTTGTTGTCGGATTTGGTTATGTAGGTTATCAATTATACAAAATATACAAACCACAGACTCATACAGTGTCCAAAAAACAGACACTCCAAAAACAAAACCAGAAGTCGCCACATTACCAGTAACACCGAAAGCCGTTGACCCATTTTTATCATGCAGTAAATAAAAGTATTATTTTAATTTTTCTTGCCTTAAAAAATGAATGACTCAAAGAACATAATGAACCTTGTCTATCACTCTGCCATAATCAGTGGACTAGCAGTAGCTTATTCTATGCTGGGAAAAAGTCTACTCAAAATGAAATCTGCAGACTTGAGCAGATTAGACATTGAAGACAGCGCTAAGCTAATTGCAGTTGTTACAGCGTCGATTGTGACAAAAGACTTTCTCGTCAAGCAAGGAATTATTCCAGAAAATGTTTCTATGTAAATAAAAATAAGTATGGCGACGATAGCTATTATGATTGGTTGGGCAGTTGTTAATGCACTTGCATTCAGTGGCTCAAATTATCTCTTTTCAAAAATGGGTAGAGAAGAATCTGCAGAAGAAATGAAACATCACAATGAAGCATCTGAGAAACTTGCTCAAGCGCAGCAGGATTATGAAAAGAATAAAATTGAGAAACTTGATTTCATCAATGAAAGATTGAGGCTTGAAGGCCACGCACAACATACGTTTTCAAATACAGACGAAGCAATCAGGGAATATTTTTTAGTCACAGGTAATGACATGTCTATACCGAAACCAAAACTAAGTGACTATTACAAACCGAGTACAGAACAAAGAAACGGAGAGATAATCTTTGTTCTAGTGGGAATGACATTTGTATTTTTTACTGGTCTTTATTTTGCTAGAAGAAATGAACCCCGGGGTAGAAAATAAACTATCGAAAATATATTACTCTCCATCAGGGTATTGGAAAGGAGCAACCGCTATTCAGAAATTACATGCCGCTGTGGGCGGAGATATAACACTCAATCAAGTCAAGCAATGGTTACAGAGACAGGCAATTTGGCAGATATATCTCCCTGCTCCAAGAAAAATAACAAGACCTCATTTTGAGAACACAACACCAAATGACACACACCAAATGGACCTTTTGTTCTTACCACATGATACAATAAGAAAGAAACGATACAAATATGCCTTAACTGTCATAGACATAGCTTCAAGAAACAAAGACGCTGAACCCATATCTGACAAAACAGCCAGTACAGTTGCTACTGCTTGAACAAAAATATATGGTCGAGGCCCTTTAAGATACCCCAGACTAGTACAGGTCGATGACGGATCTGAATTCAAAGGTGCAGTTAATCAGTTATTTGCGAAGCATGGCGTACTGGTCAGACGAGGCATTCCAGGTGTACACAGATCACAGGCAATTGTAGAGAACTTTAACAAACAGTTATCAGAGAGACTTTTCAGTTACCAGTATTCAAAGGAACTCATGCATGACACCCGGAACACAGAATGGGTTAAGAGATTACCACATGTGATAAAAGCAATGAACAATGAAGGACACCCAAAACCTGCTGACACTATTAAATTGAAAACAATTACAGAGCCAAAAACAGGACCAACCCCAACCCCAGCACCAGACACAAGTTTATTTACTAAACAGGTGAGATATTTATATCAACCAGGTGAGGCTGAGAATGACGTCAGACGCAGGGCGACAGACCCCATCTGGTCCACATCTGTTCATAATATAAAAAAAATAGTCCCCGGTCCTGACGGTCCTGGCGCAACAATATATTACCTGTATGACCCTGCGCCACAGAGGGCATTTGTCAGAGAAGAATTACAGATTATTCCCCCAGACACCGTTACTCATTTCAGTAACTAACTCATCGATTAGTTCATCAACCAGTTCATCACAAATGTCTTCAGATAACTTGAGCCTGTAATGACCAGGAGCATAAGCTTTTTCCTTACTGAAAAACACGCGTTTTGTGTCCCCAACTGCAAGTGACTTCTTATGTGTTTGGATCATTTCAAGATTATGTTTGTTTGATCTCGGTGACTTGTTTGGATAATCAGGCATTAATGCACCATCTAACACTTGCTTGTAATGTTCATGTCTAATGTCTTTATTTTTTATTGCTGTTTTTTGTATTCCTTTGGCTTTCGACTGACTACCCTTCTGGTGCAGTATAGAATACATTTTTGATCTCAGTCCAACGTACTCAACTATTGGCACACCATTTAGTCCATCTTTAAACTTACCAGGCACTTTTTTGTTTTGTGTGCTAAACAGTGGATGGTCTTTAGGATAGTCAGACGTGTCATACATGTGTAACTCTGTTTTCATGTCTTCATAAAAGTCTTCAGTACACACATCAATGATCATAGAGTCAGTGTCAGTGTATAACAATCGACACTCAGGATACTTTGGTTTGAAGTAATCATAATAAAATTCAAGCATCAACAGTTTTGACAATTCAAGAATTGCCATACCAATGAATACTGGCTTGTCCAGTTTAACAATCTTTTTTTTTGAGTGACACAGCATACAATGATGAATGAAACTCTTTATACCCTGTGTACTGAGGCTTACCTGTAAGTTTGATTGCACCCAATT
Source organism: Semisulcospira habei (assembly GCA_036245525.1). Classification (NCBI taxonomy): domain Eukaryota; kingdom Metazoa; phylum Mollusca; class Gastropoda; family Semisulcospiridae; genus Semisulcospira; species Semisulcospira habei. The sequence goes on from BTPG01000004.1 coordinate 39,443,544, forward strand.
CAACCCCACCCGGGTCTGCCCTGGGGGACTTGGGTGGGGTTAGGTACTTTTTAGTTCCCAGGGTCACCCTGGTCAGCCCCACAGGGTGAGTTTTTCTCTCTATTCTGGGGCATGTGTTTCTGTCTACCCGAGGTCCATTCACCTGTATTTGCCTTTTTAAAACTCTCCCTACTGTCTGCACTGCCTGTTGCTCTTGATATTGGATGTGTGTTGCTAAATGGTCTTAGCTTTATTTAGGCCCCATGTGTTAGGTTTATTTAATGTATTTGACCGGCTGGCGACATACATTCAATGTTCTGTTTATTTTTTTTTTTTTCACAAGCAGTGCAGGCACGTCCTGAGAAAGCCTTGATGCTGGCGGGACGCTAAGCAATGTACAATCAATGCACCCAATTCAGTTGTGACCAGTCTCACATCTTTGCGGTGATGAGGATTTTCCATCGTCTTGCCAAAACAGACCCCACCCGGGTCTGCCCTGGGGGACTTGGGTGGGGTTAGGTATTTTTTAGTTCCCAGGGTCACCCTGGTCAGCCCCACAGGGTGGGTTTTTCTCTCTATTCTGGGGCATGTGTTTCTGTCTACCCTTTGTCCATTCACCTGTATTTGCCTTTTTAAAACTCTCCCTACTGTCTGCACTGCCTGTAGCTCTTGATATTGGATGTGTGTTGCTAAATGGTCTTAGCTTTATTTAGGCCCATGTGTTAGGTTTATTTAACGTATTTGACCGGCTGGCGACATACATTCAATGTTCTGTTTCTTTTTTATTTTTTCACAAGCAGTGCAGGCACGTCCTGAGAAAGCCTTGTTGCTGTCGGGACTTTAAGCAATGTACAATCAATCAATTGCCAAAACAGGCATTGTTCATAAGCTTAAAGAAGTCTTTGTCAAATGCAGTGTTGCCGTCTCTGGCACGAAGGGTTGTGTTCTTCATTATGTAATCTTTCATGAAAGCACTCTGATCAAATTGAATTCCTCTGTGTACTTTCTTTAGTACTAACCCGTGTCTGATGTAAAGCTGTAACAAGCGATAGTGACAAACGTAATTGAATTTGTCATTTAGATTTGGTACAAGTTTGGTGTCTTCTTTTTTACCTGTCATACTCATTTTTTCAACAGCCAACGGATAATCATTGTGATAATCATGTAGATGGTGTGGGTACTCTAGGTCTACTTCTAAGATCCAACCCTTTGGATCATTTCGGTCATGATTTATAATATTGTTTGTTATGTCTGTTATGTCATACTGTGACAAATCATACAGACAAGTTTTTCAAGGGCAATAACTCACACATCGCGAACCCATACAAATTATTAGCATCTACATACATAATGAATGACCTTGACCCCGAGGGGTCAAACCCAAGGTCATCCAGATATTTATTGTTGGCTCTGGCGTAATTATTTGCTGCAATACTAATCCCACCTCTCAATCCACGTTCCACCATTTCACCCATCGTACGATCAGACAACAGATCTATAGATATTTTACTGGATTTCAAAAATGCATCCCATGTCATGCCAGGACTAGTTATGTAGCAAGCTGGGTCAAGACTGTAATGTAACAAACCCTTTTCACGGTAACTTTCAAATACATCTGCAAGCAAGCAAACGTTAGCTTTTAAGTACTGGTCATGGTAGTCACCAATCATTTGACACCCAAATTTACCCCATGCATCAAGTGCATGTTGATATTCAGAGTCAGAAATGCCTTTTCCAGTTAGTGTAGAATAAAATTTGTCTTTTGGTGGCAGTCTCCTTTCTTCAAACACAACCCAGTGATCAATGTACTCATACGGATAGACACCTTTTTTAATCAAGTCTGGTTCAAAATATTTACTCGTTATTGGATACTCACTCAGTCCTTCTGCTACACTAGCAAGACCTAAAGACAAATGTTGCATGGAGTCATAAAATGCTAATTTGTCTAACCTAAAAGTTAAGTATTTTTCAGTTGTCTGGGCAATAATAATAATAATAAGCGCATTAAATAGGCGCTTTATCCCAATTGAAAATCGGCTCAAAGCGCCGCCGCGAACTGAACCCAACAAGCACGCTCACGTGAATCATGCGCATTCACTCACACACTGTACATAAACACAGAACATTCACGTGGTGCGGGGCAAGCTCAAGCAAGCTACTGTAGTTTTTGGAAATTCAGAATCGTTTGTATTTGAAATTTGATTAAGTGGGCTGTAACGCACGCAGACTTGCCCACAGTCGCACATACAGACTCTCATGCAACAGACGCATACACCGCCACTGACTCAGACGGGCGCATTCATGCGGTAAAACAAACACACGGGCTCCCTTTCTAAAGTAACCTTTATACACAATAAATGAAAAAGAATGACTTAAAGGACTATCAACTATATACAATATTCTTCTATCACACCACACACGTATCACAGTATCTTTGCCAGGCTAGGTCTTAGTCTCACATTGCCTCCAACCTGTTTGATGTTGTTGCCTGGTTACGTTGGTCCTTCTCACGTCTAGGCGTAAAAGTCCTTCCTCGTACGCGTATCGCCGTCCTGTCTCTTTGGGCACGGACGTCCTGCTTCTCGTACGGTACCACTCAGTTCTCGCTTGGACTTGGGTGTCTTGGCTCCCAGTCAAAAGACTCACTCTCCGAAGAGCTGGAGGGATGACCTCAAGTAGGTCCCACCTGCGACTTGACGTCTCGGCGTCTGTCTTCCACTCTCTTACAAGAACTCTGAACAAACAATGAAAGTCCCAACGTAACACTTGCTAAACACACAACATATTGGATCAATGAGAAACGTCACGTAACCTGGCTGATACAAATAACTCGCACGTTCATTCACACACACACACGTGCTTCATAAACTATTTTCGTATCACCCCCATATCTGTCACTATCTTGAAACAGACTATAGCCTAACTGACACTCTTGCTATACATTACTCTATACCCTGGAAAAGACTATGCTTAACCAACCACGTACTATCTTCATAGCGGCTTAGACATACACACTTCATACTCCTTTAGTCATCTATCTCGGTAAACAACTGTATACAAAACACCGGTTACTTCACCGAATTCTAAACATACATAACTAAACCAAACTGGAACACCGCTATACAACCACATTAATCTTACCACGCATACTGTCTTTAACACTATCAATGCTACATTTATAAAAACATACCTGAAATCTAGGCTTCAGAGTCTTGGACTGCGGGCTAACTCGAACCACCGTTCCATACAACAAAACAGCCCGCACTAACGATTCAGACCTCTGACAGTCACAGCTTCCGCCTAGAACTCACTAAACATTACTCACTACAAATCCCGTGCTAACCATGTCTTACAGATTTCACGTGCGTCTAAACACCACACGGACTTTCGGCAACAAACCGTTAACAAAAACCGTACCGTACTAATCCTACTCGTTAACAGAAACCGTACCGTACTAATCCTACTGTGCGAGCACTATGCACGAGCATAGAGCTTCATCACATGGGCTGAAACTGATACCAAAGTCAGCAATGCAACTAATTTTTTTTGTAAGACTCATCCACAGCCTGCATGATGATATGTGAATCATATCCTTTGAGATTGTGGAAAAAGATTGGTAACTTATATGTCTTAGGATCTGTTTTTAATAACAAGTTACAATTATTATGTGCAGCACCTCTGTAACGTCCAGTTATGTGATCATGGTCACGAACTTTATCACCCCCTAAAGGCTGTTCACAAATCCAACACGTCTCAGCTGTTTCAAATTTTAATTTGTCTTCTTCTGTCATCACCAAAGGCATCTGACATGTTGTGAGATACTGTACTACCTGACTATACAGTTGTCTCATTTCTGTTAAAAACTTAGCTGCTGCATTTTCACCTCTGTAGATAACAGGTTCTGAATGAAGACCGTCTGACCTAACAATAAATTAATGTATCCAAAAGAACACACCACTTGGTCACTGAGTTTTATAGTCTTTGGTAATGACTCTGGAACAGGACCCTCATATGGTACTACTAATGATTCAAAATCAGCATACACTACAAACGGCAGCTTTTGCTGATTCCCATAGTTCTTAAAATACACTTGACTACCAGGATCTGGATACATAAGTACAGTTTGTATATCATCAGCTGACCTGCAGTGTAAAACATGTTTATGTGCCACTGCAATAGAAGAGAATCTTTGTAAACATTTTTTACAAACTTCCTGTTTGCCATTGTGTTTTTTTTGTATGCCCATGAATTGATGGCATTGATGGAATACCGCCAGAGATCTGGAAACATGGAGGCACAGCACTGCACAACAAGCTCCATGACCTCTTTCTCTGCTGCTGGGAGGAAGGAACACTACCAAAGGATCTTCGTGATGCAGTCGTTATCACCCTGTACAAGAACAAAGGCGAGAAGTCTGACTGTTCCAACTATCGGGGAATTACCCTGCTGTCCATTGCTGGGAAAATTCTTGCAAGGCTGCTCCTGAATCGGCTGGTACCTGCCATCGCTGAAGACCAACTCCCAGAGGGCCAGTGTGGCTTCAGAGCAAACAGGAGCACCATCGATATGGTCTTTGTGCTGAGACAGCTTCAGGAGAAGTGCCGGGAGCAGAACAAAGGGCTGTACGTAACGTTTGTCGACCTAACAAAAGCGTTCGACACTGTGAGCAGGCAAGGCATGTGGCAGATCCTGGAGCGACTTGGCTGTCCCCCAAAGTTCCTCAGCATGATTGTCCAGCTACATGAGGACCAACAAGGCCAGGTCAGACTCAACAATGATCTGTCAGAACCATTCCCTATTCTCAATGGCGTAAAGCAGGGCTGCGTGCTGGCACCGACCCTCTTCACCATATTTTTTAGCATGATGTTGAAGCAGGCCACAGTGGACCTCGATGATGACGATGCAGTGTACATCAGGTATCGTCTCGATGGCAGCCTGTTCAACCTAAGACGACTGCAGGCCCACACAAAAACCCTAGACCAACTGATTCGCGATCTGCTTTTTGCTGATGACGCTGCCCTCGTTGCACACACAGAGAGAGCCCTGCAGCGCATCACGTCCTGCTTCGCAGACGCTGCCCAGCTCTTTGGACTTGAGGTCAGTCTGAAAAAGACAGAGGTCCTCCATCAGCCGGCACCCAAGACAGTGTATCGCCCCCCTCACATCACCATCGGCGAGTCTGAACTAAAGTCAGTGCACCAGTTTACTTACCTTGGCTGCATTATCACGTCGGATGCCAAGCTGGACAAGGAGCTTGACAGCAGGCTGGCAAAAGCGAACAGCGCTTTCGGGCGACTTTTCAAGCGGGTGTGGCACAATCAACAGCTGAAAACAGGCACCAAGATCAGCGTGTACAGAGCTGTGGTCCTCACCACCCTGCTGTATGGTTCCGAGTCCTGGGCCCTCTACCGCAGCCAACTACGACTCCTCGAACGCTTCCACCAGCGCTGCCTGCGTACCATCCTGGGCATTCACTGGAGTGACTATGTCACCAACGTCGAGGTCCTTGAACAGGCTGAAACTGTGAGCATCGAGGCGTTGCTGCTGCGGACACAGCTCCGCTGGGCGGGGCATGTCTCCAGGATGGAGGATCATCGCCTACCAAAGATCACCCTGTTTGGCGAGCTTGCTACTGGACACCGAGACAGAGGGGCACCAAAGAAGAGATACAAAGACTGTCTCAAGAAGTCACTTAGTGCCTGCCAAATCGACCACCACCATTGGTCTTCGCTTGCTGTGGACCGTGACACCTGGCGCTCCACCATTTACAAGGCAGCTGTCTCCTTTGAGGACTCTCGCAGAGCTAGCCTTAAGGACAAGCGGCTCAGAAGAAAAAACTGAGATGCCGCAACTCAGAACCCTGGCCATACCTCCCCCTGCAGCCACTGCGGTCGAACCTGCCTGTCCCAGATTGGCCTCCGCAGCCACGAACAAGCCTGCAGACGTCGTGGGAAACTCCTATCTTCGTTCGCGAAGTCAAGCCAAGAGATGAATTAGTCGTGACATATTTCTGATAATTGTGTAGTGAAAGTTATTGTCATCACCGGCAGGGCCGATTAATAACATGTCAACATGTTTATCTTCTGACTGACCGTAGGTTGGGGCAATTGGGGACACTCTAATTGGTTGTAACTTGTTCTCAGATTCATTATCCCACACATACATATTTACAGATATACCAGGATTTAGTTTTTCAAACAAGTCTATGTCCTCTATTTTAACAGGGAATGCCACTGAAGTTGAGTTCATTTACAAATTTGGTGTAGTTAGATACACGTTCAGGTTTTGATTTTATAAAGTGTAGTTTAGCAAGCACACACCACATGAAACAATAGTTGTCATTGTTCTGAATATTTACTACAGCCTTTTTGTTTGCAACCTCTGTTGGCAGTGGCAACCATGATTTACCTAATATAGGATGATACCTTGACTGTTTCAATTGTAGTTCATGTACATGACCTTCGTGCCAGCCAGACCCCTTCATTTTTGCACTGTCAATTGCCTGGAGGAAGTCAGGTAATAGTCTGTCTCTAAACACGTTTTCTAATTCTCTTTGTGTGTTAACAGTGTGTTGTCTTGTTGATATATACGATACAATCACTTCACCATCTCTCTAGTAAATTCTATTTTAGCAACAATCTGAATCTTAACACTACCTGTAAGAAGATTATCTTGTATGACAGAAAAAGAGTTTTCTATTGATTCATAAACATTATTAGTATTAGATATAGGCAAGTCTGTTGTGTGAAACACCTTTCTTAAGCTTGATGAGCCAGGGTTTGATGGGCCAGGGCTTTGTGAATTGTCCGTCATTTTTATTTGTCCGATAAAATAAAAAATATTATCGCTGGCTCACCTTGTGTAATACCACTTTATTAACTGTAACACTGTTAATATGAACATTTAGTTTGCGTAGTTGTTTAAATATGCTATAACCCCACCCGGGTCTGCCCTGGGGGACTTGGGTGGGGTTAGGTATTTTTTAGTTCCCAGGGTCACCCTGGTCAGCCCCACAGGGTGGGTTTTTCTCTCTATTCTGGGGCATGTGTTTCTGTCTACCCTTTGTCCATTCACCTGTATTTGCCTTTTTAAAACTCTCCCTACTGTCTGCACTGCCTGTAGCTCTTGATATTGGATGTGTGTTGCTAAATGGTCTTAGCTTTATTTAGGCCCTATGTGTTAGGTTTATTTAATGTATTTGACCGGCTGGCAACATACATTCAATGTTCTGTTTATTTTTTTTATATTTTTTTCACAAGCAGTGCAGGCACGTCTTGAGAAAGCCTTGTTGCTGTCGGAACGTTAAGCAATGTACAATTAAATATGCTATAACAAATTTCCCCTAACCAACCATAGTTGTTATCATTAACTTTAAAAGTAGGTGTCTTTAAATCAACTGTCATGCACTCCACATCTGGATGCTCATCAACATAATCCAAAGTCACACTGTATGTAGCATATATTTCTGATGGTGCTGAAAGGCTTATGTAAGTCTGTTTGGGTGATATTAAGTCAGTAAAGTGTATAACATCTTTGAAAAGGTGTGTGAGATCAAGCACCTGTATGATTTGTCCGTCTGTCATTTTATTAGACAATGTCACGACACGCCTGACGGAGTCAGGGCGCCGTGGACAATGTGAGTGCTAACACTCGAGAAGCCCACCCACTCTAAATAAATAACACAACGCCAGTGATAAACAACAAACAAATCTTTTATTACCTACTCTTACTCTAACCCCCACCCCAACCCGCTAACGCCCCACACCCTCACACATACCCACACATGCACTCATATAACGTATTAACACAAAAAAAGATTAACAGATAACAAAAACTAACAGGTAAAAATGGCTAATAGGTGATAATGACTAATATGTGAAACTGACTAACAGGCGAAAATGACTAACATGACTAACAGGTGAAAATGACTTAACAGACGAAAATGACTAACATGACTAACAGGTGAGAATCGGCAATGGCTATACAAGGCGGGTACTTTGTCTCTGTACAGTGTCCTCTGTCCCACACTAGACAGGGTGGCTCGCAACGTAAGAGTACTCCCTACACCGCAGAGCGCCGTAGCCGCGCTTGCCCACGCACGCCTGTGACCGACGCGCAGAACGTACAATCAGCCCGCTGTAGCCCAACGTCAAAGTACTTGTCCAACAGGACTGGCTAGCGAAGGCGTTCCAGCTCCCGATGACGCGTCACCGTTGGTCATGGAAGATGAAGAGATCGACGAACGACGAAATCTTCGAAGCCAGTGCACTGGAAAAGGGCGCATTGTCAGTCAAAGTGCCAACACAGTTAATTCTGGCTTAACACGCACCTACTCACAAACCACGTGAGTTGTGTCTCGTCTCACCCTAATGGCCATATTAAATATACAATCATGGATATGAAAGATTCCTATGTACATTCAACATTCGCCATGTCTGCACTATTCCATTACACTAACATTAAGCTAGCACAACTACTTTTGTATAATAAAATTGCCACTGCTAAAACCAACATTATCAAAATATCCACATGTACATACAAAGATATGAAATAATCACCAGCAACCACCCCGCGTGACAATCTTATTACATTACATCTAGGACCTAATACAAATGTATTTGAAAAGATACCCACTTTAATTCATTTTACAACATGGCCCTTTAAACATACTCGGCGACAGCCGAACATAAACAACTAAATCCGACACCCACATTACAACCCAACCTAAAAAAACATGGTTAAAGACTCGATTAAAACATCACTAAAAAACTAGACGAACATACCCTTCCGAACCTATGTACACATTCACACACCCGAGAGCACAGCAGCTAACTGAGGAAAATGGCATGAATTTACCTGTCACTGGTGAGTCCTCCGGCAGGACGAGACAAACAAGACGAAGACGAACCGGAGGGGTCTTCTGTTGAGTAGCAGCCGTGGTCACAAGTCTCTCGGACACCCACACCCAGGAACACTGGCCGTGGTCTTGCAGGGAGGGTAAAACAACCCTCACACAGCTTGTCAAGGGCTCCAAACGAGGCCGCACCCTGACCCAGACTCTCTCTGCGCTAGCTAACTCCGCTGACTGACTGTAATATCCCTCTGCTACCTCGCAGTTTTACTTTACTCTGAACACTGTTCGGTTAACGCTACCCGGCGAAAGCGTGCAACCGCTGTACTCGCTCACTGTTAAGCTTGCTGCACGGGCTTTACGATTACGCTCACACTACATTTATTAACTTCCCTAAACTAAGGCTATTTACAGAAGTCGGCGACCTACATTTATTAACAAAAAAACGACTTGGCGAAAAAATAAAAAAACATGTCACATCCGTTACGTGACAGACAAACAAAAGAATAAATTGTTATCAAGCAAAATCATGTTTTCTAGGAAATTACACTGAACAGTAACTTTTTACGTTTGCACCATTCAGCAAATGTAGTCAATAGTTTTTGAGTTTACCCCAGACAAGACTTGCCCTGTACTATAATCTCTCTCAGTGGGCTTATTAATATCAAGCTTCACAGATTTCAATTGTGGTGTCATGTACAATAACCCTGTCCTTTAAAGCAAACATACCTGACACAGTATTGGAGATTATTGGCTTTGCAGTAAATTATAAATCACACCCTGATCAAGTAAGAGCCAAATGAAACATCAGATGTAACATACTGGTTACCACACACATCCTGTGCCGCACCACATACAGCCCGAGATAAGTTTTTAAAAGCCTGGATGCACAGTTACAGAAAAAATAAAAATGGAACACTTACCTTTGAGCCAAGGCAGGGGAGCTGTTTCGACTTAATTAGTCTCATCAGAAAGGTCATCAACCCTTGACAGCTCAATTGTAGATGAAAAATTTTTATGGCCACCTAACTTTGTACCAAAGACCACATGTCAAAGCCAAACAGGTGTATTGCTCTCAGATGTAGTTTTGTGTGTGTCTGTGTGCTGAGCCGCTGGTACATCCCTAGGAAAAACACTTGAACATGGCACTCCCGGGCTGCGTTGTAAACGCATACCATTGTGAAAGTGATTTTCCAACACACCACACTAAGATAAAAATATTCTGTGGTGTGTAAAATTTGATGGTATGTACAAAGCCGAGAGCAATGTAAAAAACGTTTACATTTCGGTTCTTCGCAAGCGGTATAGCACTGTGAAACTACTCTGTTATTATGCTTTGCTTCCACTTGCGACTGCTTTTTCTTGTTTCCTCTGTGCAATAATTGCGTTCAATCTTTGGAATGAGGGGCTATTATTTTCTAATTGAGTCATTCTGTCAGAGATATTTTGTGCAACCATTTCATTCATCTGTACATCTTTTTCTTTAAATATTATTTTTTGCTGCTTTTTTAAAATAGCTCTTTTAATATTTTCTGCCTTATCCTCAAGGTTGCCATATTCTTTTATCATGGCTGACAATGACTGTAAGTTGTTTTCTTCCTGACAAGCAATTATTGCATCAGCAATAGGTTTCATTTCTTCTTCAATATTATTTAAGCTTGCGCTTAACTCCTGTAAATTAAAATTCATTTTCTGTAATTCTTCTTTTAAACGAGTCAATTTTTCCTGACGAGCACACCACCGCTTACGAAGAAGACAGTTTTGTACAATCGCACTTTTTCCAGAATATTGAGTCATGATTGACTGTACCTAGCTCTGGGGTTTGGTTTTATACTAGAAAATATCTTAACACGCATTAGTTCCAAGGCACGTCACCAGTCATGTTCAAACTAGCATGTAGAGAAAAAAACTACTGTAGAAGCTTTTTGAAAACAGCTGACAAAACCAGGCAGTCTAACAAGTCAGAGAGATAAAACAGCACTCATGACGCTCACTGTGTGTATTCAAGGAGCGGCAATCAATTACTGTGCCAACATCAAGTTCAAAGCCTTTAAAATGTAGTCATGACGCTAAGCAAACACCCTTTGTCAGTGCATGCGTTACCAGTCATGTTTAAACTGGTTTGATCATGCTGTTTCAACCTGTGTAGAATAACAGTCAACAGTAAACACCCCCCTCAGCATAAAATACAAGAAAGATCTTAACTTAAAGCTTTCTCTGTTTTCCAACAGGTTGCAAACTCATTTTAACTCGTGTGTCTGTAAAGACTTCATGGTGTTTATACATAGAGTGGGTCAGCCCGTCCAAAGTCTTTCGTCGGTGCTTGTAATGTTGACATAAGCACAGACATAAAACAGAGCGGGGTAAAGGTGTATGATTACTGTCTTTATGATGGGCCTCTCTCTGTGTGTAAAGAAAGAGGGGATTGTATGTGTGTTTGGGTGTTAGTCATTTGATTTTGTTTGAAGGGTGTACACATAATTGAAAAAAATTTAAAATTCCTTCTTGAATATCATGTCAGATAAAAATTTCTTATGAATATCGTGTCAGGTGTGGTGCGTACCGATCTGATTGAAAAGAATTTGATCCCGGTTTCAAAAGGCAAGCTAGTCAGAAATGAAAAATGTAAATAATTGTAGGCCCTTTGAATTTTCAGAACAAGTCTATTCATATCTTACCTGAATTGAAGTGGGGTGTTTGAGTTTCTTTCAGAACCAGTCAAGCTTAGACATGAGGTGTTTGTGTATGTGATCGCTCCGGGGTTACCAGCACTGGTTTGACTGGGTGTTTTGTCTATGGGGGGGGGGGGGGGGGGGGGGGGGGGGGGGAAAGGTGTGTGTGTTTGCATGCGTGTCTGTCTGTAGTTATGTGTGTCTTGTGTGTGTGTGTGTGTGTGTGTGTGTGTGTGTGTGTGTGTGTGTGTGTGTGTGTATCTGGGGTCCTGTTCTTTTCATGTACAAATGAAGTCAGTAGCAACGGGGCTTTTGTACACGTATGGCTTGTTGCCCTGTACTGTTTGTATTTAGACTGTAGTCAAGACAAGTGTACACAGTGCGTCTGTTTGTTCCCCCGCGGAGTTGTAATACGGGGCTCATGTAAATCTGTGAATCTAACCCTCTATGTACAAGGCCAGATACCGTCAAGTAACTTTCAGTGGAAACCAGACTTAAAAGGCCTGTGTTTTAAAAGAGATACTTGTGTCATTTTACATCAGTGACACAGTCAATAAAATAGCTTTTGTCATAACGTGCCATTATGCTGGGGTGTAGAGTGTTCATGGAGAAGTAGTACCTTTGACTTTTCAGCCAGCAGCGCCTCTTGGGGCAGGCGGGAGCACTGGTCTTCACATGGCACTCAACTCTCACAGCTGGCTCCAGGTCCTTTACCTAGCCACACCCCGGTAACCGCTTCTGCTGGCGGGCGAAACGTTGTGAGGGGCTGACGCGTCTTTCAGTCAGTTGAAATACTTGGAGAGGAGACGGGCGCCGCCAAGTTCGCCTAAGCCCATTGAAAGGACTGATGGAAAAGCAACAGAATAAGAATAACATGCCGGATCGGTCGGGGCCCGGATCACCAACGACCGCGCACCCCATTGGAGGTCTCCAGGGTGGGGGCGACAAGTGTGTTACTGGAACCAAACCCACCATCAAGCTGCCCACGCAAGGAATAACTATCGGAACTTGGAACGTTCGCACACTCTACCAGTGCGGCAAAGTGAAGGAACTCACCCACGAGTTGAAGCGCTATCGCTGGGACATTGTAGGACTTGCAGAAGTTCGATGGACAGGCTTCGGAGAAACAACAACAGATGAAGGCCATAAAATCTGGTTCAGCGGAAAAGAAACCAAGCACGAACATGGCGTAGCTTTTATCGTAAGGAAAGAGGTGGTTGGAACTGTCATCAGCTGCACCCCCGTGTCAAGCAGACTAATCTCCATCCGCATCTCCGCCCGACCGCACAACATCACTATCATACAAGTATACGCTCCAACAGCAGACCATGATGATGAAGAATTAGAAGAATTTTACGAACAACTGGACAACATCATCAAGAAAACACCTAAGAAAGACATTCTGACTGTCCTCGGTGACTGGAATGCAAAGATCGGCCCTGACGCCTACCAACAATGGGCAGGAACAGCTGGCAAGTTTGGCCTTGGAGAAACAAATGACAGAGGCCTGCGACTTTTAGAGTTCGCAGAGAGTCACCGTCTCACCGTTGCTAATACCCTCCATCCACACAAGAAGTCAAGAACAGTGACATGGCAATCGCCAGGAGGCCTGGTCCATAACCAGATTGACTTCATCTTGCTGCCTCGACGATTCAAATCCAGCGTTAACAAAGCACAAACGAGGTCCTTTCCTGGCGCTGATATTGGCAGCGACCACAACCTCGTCCTTACTAGCCTCAAGTTGAAGCTGGCATTGAAACGAGATAGCAAGAACCCTCGCATCAGATTCGACCTCCAGAAGCTAAAAGACCCGGAAGTAGAAGAGCTCTTCCAAGCCCAGGTGGGAGGCAGATTTGCAGCCTTGGCTACTTTGGACTGCGACGTAGACACCCTTGCTGGAAATATAAAAGAGGTGTTACTTTCTACAGCAGAAGAAGTGCTGGGGAAGCAGAGGAAGCGCAAACAGCCCTGGGTCACCGATGACATCCTCGATCTCTGTGATGAGAGGAGAGCCTGGAAGAAAAAGAGAGGCCAAGACCTCACATCAGCAAACAAGTACAGACTTGTCAACAAGAAGATCAGGAAGAGGATGAAAGAAGCCAAAGAAGATTGGATTGAAGACCAGTGTTGTAGCGTGGAAGAGGGCATGGCAAATGGCAACAGCAAGAAGGCTTATGAAACGCTAAGGACCCTCACCAAGACTCAACAGCGAACAGCCACAGTCATCGAAGACAGCAGCGGCCAACTCCTTACGGAAAACACTGCTGTACTAAACAGATGGACTGAGTACTGCCGAGACTTGTATAACTACAAGGCTGAGCCAGACACCAGCATCCTCCAAAACAACCAGGCTGGGGCCAGGAAGGCTGAAGACCTGCCAGTGTTAGCTGAAGAGGTGGAAGCAGCCGTACGTGGCCTGAAGGGAGGAAAGTCTCCAGGTGTAGACAACGTACCTGCTGAACTGTTGAAACATGGAGGAGAAGTAACAACGAAGGTCCTCACTACACTCTGTCAAAAGATCTGGGAGCAAAAGAAATGGCCAGTAGAATGGACACAGTCTCTAGTGATCCCGCTCCCCAAGAAAGGAAACCTGAAACAGTGCCAGAACTACAGAACTATCAGTCTGATAAGTCACCCTAGCAAAGTAATGCTTAGAATCATTCTCAACCGCCTCAAAACTTTCGCCGAGGAACTGCTGGCAGAAGAACAGGCTGGCTTCAGAGTTGGAAGAAGCACTGTAGAGCAGATTTTCAACTGCCGCGTCCTGATCGAGAAACATCTGCAGCATCAGCGCGAACTCTACCACAACTTCATTGATTTCAGGAAAGCATTTGATCGCGTCTGGCACGACGGACTCTGGCAAGTCATGAGATCGTTCAACATAGAGGAGGGACTGATCCAAATGATAGAAGCGCTTTACAAGAACGCCTGCAGCGCGGTTCTACTTAACAATCAGTCAGGCGAGTTCTTCAGGACGACGATCGGTGTCCGTCAAGGATGCCTGCTCTCTCCTGTCCTTTTCAACATATTCCTGGAGAAGATCATGCAGGAAACCCTCCACGACCACCATACTTCAATCTCTATTGGTGGCAGATCCCTGTGCAATCTTCGATTCGCAGACGACATTGACCTCATGGCAGGCAGCAATAGTGAGCTCCAAAACCTGACAGACAAACTTTCAAGTAGCGCAGGGTCTTATGGCATGGAGATCAGTACGGATAAAAGCAAAGTGATGATCAACACCACAAGCGACAGCAGCAGCAACATTCACATGAATGGCCAAAAGCTAGAAGAGGTCAATAGCTTCAAGTACTTGGGAGCCACCCTGTCCAAAGACGGTAGTTGCATAGCAGAGATCCGTATCAGGATAGGTACAGCAACATCCGCAATGGCCAGGCTGGACAGGATATGGCGAAGTAACTCCATCAGCTTCACCATCAAGTACAGGCTTTACAAGTCCCTCATAGTGTCTATTCTACTCTACGGCTGTGAGACTTGGACACTGCTTGCAGACTCAGAAAAGAAAATCCAGGCCTTTGAGAACAAGTGCCTGAGGAAGTTGCTCCGCATCTCGTACCGCGAGCACAAGACCAACGAATATGTACGGAGCATCGTCACTTCCCTGGTGGGCCCACATGAACCCCTTCTGGCAACCGTGAAACGGCGCAAGCTTGCTTGGTTTGGCCACGTGACCCGACACAACACCTTGTCCAAGACTATCCTCCAAGGCACTCTCGAAGGAAGTCGTCGGCGAGGTCGTCAGAGAAAGAGTTGGGTCGCAAACATAAAAGAATGGACCGAACTCGAGATGTCAGACTTGCTTGCCACCACCCAAAATAGAACTCAGTGGAGAGCACTGTCTGTTGCTGCTGCCTTTCAGTCCCCCCAACGCCCAGTTCGGGCAAGGGACTGATGATGATGATGATGATGATGCCATTATGCTCGGGCTGTGTCAACACAGGAATTTCTAAAGACCTCTCTTGCCATAAAGTGTGTTTACACAGCGTGGCCTGGGCGGGGTGAAAACATTCGGAGGTTTCTTTGGTCGGCTTGTTTGCCTTTGCGCTGTGGTTTTGCGCTATGATCTTTTTCTGGCGAGATATGGTTAGAGAGAAGAAAAAAAGAAGGAAGAAGAGGGGGGAAACAAACAAAAACAAAGAAAAAAAGGGGGGGGGGGGCCACTACACATGCACATGCAATTGTTGGTTACTTGGTATCTGTGTTACCAGTCCCAGAGTGTTCTCAGATTTACGGGTTTGAGTCAGAATATTGAGTCACTTCCAAAGGCTGTGCCCTCCTTGTGATATTGCATAATCTTTGGTCATCGGGTGGTTCCCGGCGCGCCAACTGGTAGCATGTTCACGTTGCTAGTTCAAGGTTGGGCTTGAGATAGTACATGTGTGTAAGTGCGCGTCAACATTTTCAGCACCCGTTATTTCACACGTTGCGGCCATTCGTGGTGCGACTCATTCCACAAATCTGTTTGGGATTAATTTGTCGCTGACGTTGTTTTTCCTTTTCCTTTCGCTATAGCTTTGTTTTTCCTTTTCGTATCGTTTCTTCGGATGGCTTGTTTGCCGTTGATTTAGCTCTGTGGACGGGCGCTGAGATGGCCTGTGGGCGGCTGCGGTTATGTCAGCCCCGTTTTGTAATCGCTCGTCGGTCGGTGTGCATGAATCATGCGCGATCAGTTTTAACTCAGGCATAGTATGCCCTTGCTGTTTGTGCAGTGCTTTGTTTAGGCTACGTACACTGCCTCACCGTTTGGCATCGATCCAGCTCCCGTTTTGTAGCCTGAGGATTATTCTTCCCCAAAGTGGGCCCCGCGTTGTTATGCGTTTTTGTTTCGGGCGGTGTACCCATTGGTGTAGAGTGTTCATGGAGAAGTAGTACCTTTGACTTTTCAGCCAGCAGCGCCTCTTGGGGCAGGCGGGAGCACTGGTCTTCACATGGCACTCAACTCTCACAGCTGGCTCCAGGTCCTTTACCTAGCCACACCCCGGTAACCGCTTCTGCTGGCGGGCGAAACGTTGTGAGGGGCTGACGCGTCTTTCAGTCAGTTGAAATACTTGGAGAGGAGACGGGCGCCGCCAAGTTCGCCTAAGCCCATTGAAAGGACCGATGGACAAGCAACAGAATAAGAATAACATGCCGGATCGGTCGGGGCCCGGATCACCAACGACCGCGCACCCCATTGGAGGTCTCCAGGGTGGGGGCGACAAGTGTGTTACTGGAACCAAACCCACCATCAAGCTGCCCACGCAAGGAATAACTATCGGAACTTGGAACGTTCGCACACTCTACCAGTGCGGCAAAGTGAAGGAACTCACCCACGAGTTGAAGCGCTATCGCTGGGACATTGTAGGACTTGCAGAAGTTCGATGGACAGGCTTCGGAGAAACAACAACAGATGAAGGCCATAAAATCTGGTTCAGCGGAAAAGAAACCAAGCACGAACATGGCGTAGCTTTTATCGTAAGGAAAGAGGTGGTTGGAACTGTCATCAGCTGCACCCCCGTGTCAAGCAGACTAATCTCCATCCGCATCTCCGCCCGACCGCACAACATCACTATCATACAAGTATACGCTCCAACAGCAGACCATGATGATGAAGAATTAGAAGAATTTTACGAACAACTGGACAACATCATCAAGAAAACACCTAAGAAAGACATTCTGACTGTCCTCGGTGACTGGAATGCAAAGATCGGCCCTGACGCCTACCAACAATGGGCAGGAACAGCTGGCAAGTTTGGCCTTGGAGAAACAAATGACAGAGGCCTGCGACTTTTAGAGTTCGCAGAGAGTCACCGTCTCACCGTTGCTAATACCCTCCATCCACACAAGAAGTCAAGAACAGTGACATGGCAATCGCCAGGAGGCCTGGTCCATAACCAGATTGACTTCATCTTGCTGCCTCGACGATTCAAATCCAGCGTTAACAAAGCACAAACGAGGTCCTTTCCTGGCGCTGATATTGGCAGCGACCACAACCTCGTCCTTACTAGCCTCAAGTTGAAGCTGGCATTGAAACGAGATAGCAAGAACCCTCGCATCAGATTCGACCTCCAGAAGCTAAAAGACCCGGAAGTAGAAGAGCTCTTCCAAGCCCAGGTGGGAGGCAGATTTGCAGCCTTGGCTACTTTGGACTGCGACGTAGACACCCTTGCTGGAAATATAAAAGAGGTGTTACTTTCTACAGCAGAAGAAGTGCTGGGGAAGCAGAGGAAGCGCAAACAGCCCTGGGTCACCGATGACATCCTCGATCTCTGTGATGAGAGGAGAGCCTGGAAGAAAAAGAGAGGCCAAGACCTCACATCAGCAAACAAGTACAGACTTGTCAACAAGAAGATCAGGAAGAGGATGAAAGAAGCCAAAGAAGATTGGATTGAAGACCAGTGTTGTAGCGTGGAAGAGGGCATGGCAAATGGCAACAGCAAGAAGGCTTATGAAACGCTAAGGACCCTCACCAAGACTCAACAGCGAACAGCCACAGTCATCGAAGACAGCAGCGGCCAACTCCTTACGGAAAACACTGCTGTACTAAACAGATGGACTGAGTACTGCCGAGACTTGTATAACTACAAGGCTGAGCCAGACACCAGCATCCTCCAAAACAACCAGGCTGGGGCCAGGAAGGCTGAAGACCTGCCAGTGTTAGCTGAAGAGGTGGAAGCAGCCGTACGCGGCCTGAAGGGAGGAAAGTCTCCAGGTGTAGACAACGTACCTGCTGAACTGTTGAAACATGGAGGAGAAGTAACAACGAAGGTCCTCACTACACTCTGTCAAAAGATCTGGGAGCAAAAGAAATGGCCAGTAGAATGGACACAGTCTCTAGTGATCCCGCTCCCCAAGAAAGGAAACCTGAAACAGTGCCAGAACTACAGAACTATCAGTCTGATAAGTCACCCTAGCAAAGTAATGCTTAGAATCATTCTCAACCGCCTCAAAACTTTCGCCGAGGAACTGCTGGCAGAAGAACAGGCTGGCTTCAGAGTTGGAAGAAGCACTGTAGAGCAGATTTTCAACTGCCGCGTCCTGATCGAGAAACATCTGCAGCATCAGCGCGAACTCTACCACAACTTCATTGATTTCAGGAAAGCATTTGATCGCGTCTGGCACGACGGACTCTGGCAAGTCATGAGATCGTTCAACATAGAGGAGGGACTGATCCAAATGATAGAAGCGCTTTACAAGAACGCCTGCAGCGCGGTTCTACTTAACAATCAGTCAGGCGAGTTCTTCAGGACGACGATCGGTGTCCGTCAAGGATGCCTGCTCTCTCCTGTCCTTTTCAACATATTCCTGGAGAAGATCATGCAGGAAACCCTCCACGACCACCATACTTCAATCTCTATTGGTGGCAGATCCCTGTGCAATCTTCGATTCGCAGACGACATTGACCTCATGGCAGGCAGCAATAGTGAGCTCCAAAACCTGACAGACAAACTTTCAAGTAGCGCAGGGTCTTATGGCATGGAGATCAGTACGGATAAAAGCAAAGTGATGATCAACACCACAAGCGACAGCAGCAGCAACATTCACATGAATGGCCAAAAGCTAGAAGAGGTCAATAGCTTCAAGTACTTGGGAGCCACCCTGTCCAAAGACGGTAGTTGCATAGCAGAGATCCGTATCAGGATAGGTACAGCAACATCCGCAATGGCCAGGCTGGACAGGATATGGCGAAGTAACTCCATCAGCTTCACCATCAAGTACAGGCTTTACAAGTCCCTCATAGTGTCTATTCTACTCTACGGCTGTGAGACTTGGACACTGCTTGCAGACTCAGAAAAGAAAATCCAGGCCTTTGAGAACAAGTGCCTGAGGAAGTTGCTCCACATCTCGTACCGCGAGCACAAGACCAACGAATATGTACGGAGCATCGTCACTTCCCTGGTGGGCCCACATGAACCCCTTCTGGCAACCGTGAAACGGCGCAAGCTTGCTTGGTTTGGCCACGTGACCCGACACAACACCTTGTCCAAGACTATCCTCCAAGGCACTCTCGAAGGAAGTCGTCGGCGAGGTCGTCAGAGAAAGAGTTGGGTCGCAAACATAAAAGAATGGACCGAACTCGAGATGTCAGACTTGCTTGCCACCGCCCAAAATAGAACTCAGTGGAGAGCACTGTCTGTTGCTGCTGCCTTTCAGTCCCCCCAACGCCCAGTTCGGGCAAGGGACTGATGATGATGATGATGATGACCCATTGGTACTTTTTTTTTTTTTTTTTAAATTTACTTCCAGTTTAGAAGTAAGGTCCAGGCTTGTTTTCGCCTTGTGTTGGTTTTTTGGTTGTTTGTTTTTTCTTTGTTGGTGAGAAAGTTACTGTTGCCGTGTGACTAGACCTGTGCCACTCGTGAAAGTGTGACCAAGCCAGGCAGTCTCGTTGTGTAGTTGTTGGTGGATCAGCACGAGGGCCAATCTAACGCGGGAAAGGAAAGGCACTGATGTGCCGAAACTGCCAGAGATATGGGCACCCTACAAAGGCATGCAAAAGGGACACCAAATGAGCCAAATGCGGGGATAAACACCGAACCGCGGAGTGCCCCATAACGGAACGTAGAAAGTTTACCTGCGCAAACTGCGGCGACAAAGGTCATAGCGCGACATACGGAGGGTGCAAACTACAGAAAGCACACAACAAATGTCATAGCGCGACATACGGAGGGTGCAAACTACAGAAAGCACACAACAAAGGTCATAGCGCGACATACGGAGGGTGCAAACTACAGAAAGCACACAACAAAGCGACCCGAGTCGCCAGCCTGGGGGTAAAAACCTACGCCCAGGCACTCAACGAAAGCTGGCCTCAGGCCCCCAGGACTCAAAACCACGGCGAAGAAGGAAGACACACCAGACCACTAAACAATGGTCAAGCAGAACCAGTCATCCAAGAGACCCACCAAAGGGAAGAGCGAGTCAGGGTCCGAGACGAACCCACACTCCACCCACCCCCCGACAATCATCCGACTACAAACGCCCTACACAGCGACACACACTTAGTCGCTAGTCAGAGAGCAGACCGTCACCAACACACACCCCAGAACAACCCGAACAACACAAACAGCCAACGGAACAAGGTTCCACAAAGAGGACACTCCCCTCCGGCCAGGGAGGGAGGAAGGGCACCCGGACCGGCCGAGGACCAGGCGCGCATAGAGGCTCCAACTGCCGCCCCCACACCCATCGAATGGACAAGCCTATCCCCACATTATCGGACAAAAGAAAGCGGCGAAACACCGGCCGATCTGGGGCAGCAGTTCTTCTACCAGTATGTTATCTCCTTGGTCGCTTGGGGTAACACAGTCACAGCATCTATGCGAAGAAGCGGTAATACGAAAGCATTAGAGCAATTCGTACCACTCCTCACCGGTCTACTTCAAAACATCCAATTCTAGGAAGATGGCAGGCCTACACATCCTTCAATGGAACTGCAGGTTCCTCTACTCCAAACTAGACGAGCTCAGAAACTGGTTAACCCCCAACCCCCAGGAAATCCTCGCCCTCCAGGAGACGGGTTTCCGGGATAACCCCCCCCCCCCCCCCAAATAAAGGGGTATAAATACCCACCTATTTATAAAAATAGGGCAGACAAAAAAGGAGGAGGCCTAGCCATCTACACCAAAACAGATCTAGCAATCACAGAAATTACCCACACCCTAAACCCACAAATAGAGGCCATAATAGGAGAAATAACCACATCAACCAACCGCAAACTAAAAATAGTAAATGTCTACATCCCCAACGAGAGAGCTTATAGCCAAATACCAATAGAAGACCTCAGAGAACTGCTACTAGCAGGGGACATAGTGGTCGGAGACTTTAACGCCAAAAGCCCCCAATGG
The DNA here is from genome assembly GCA_036245525.1 of Semisulcospira habei. Taxonomy (NCBI): domain Eukaryota; kingdom Metazoa; phylum Mollusca; class Gastropoda; family Semisulcospiridae; genus Semisulcospira; species Semisulcospira habei. Next base: position 39,464,894 of record BTPG01000004.1, read on the forward strand.
GACGAAAACCAAACAACAGCAGATACAGCGGGTAAAAAGCTAGAACAAGCCATAAATGAAACCCAAAGATGTATACTAAATACGGGGGAACCCACCCATATGTTCGCCCAAGGTAACGCAGATACCATGAACACACTCGACATAGCAGTAGCCACCAACACCATCGCCATTAAGGCACAGTGGCAAGTGAACAACGATAACCTAGGGAGCGACCACTTCCCCACCCTGATAACTATCAATGATAGAGACGAACCCCCGCCAACACAACACCCCGGGGCCCCACAAAAAATCAACACCTCACGAGCAGACTGGGAAAAGTACCACGAACTAACCAGGTTCACCTCAAACTGGGACGATAAACACAACATAGAAGATAAAACGGCCCACATCACAGACCACATTATCAGATCAATCAAGGAGTGCACCCCCACCGGATCGGATAATGGGAGACCAGGTAAATCCTGGTGGAATAAGGCCTGCGATCGAGAAGTAAAAAATAGGAAAAGGAAGCTCCAAATCTGGAAAAAACACAAAACGCCCGAAAATAGAATAGAATACAAACGTGCCAAAGCCATAGCAGACCGAATGGTAAAAGAAGCCAAAAAAGAAGACTGGCATGCCTTCACAGAATCAATCAACACCAAAACTAGGATTAACGAAAGCTGGGATAAAATCAAAGCCATCAACAACGGCCCAAGAACCAGCATGCCATCGTTAAAAATAGAAAACAGGGTATACGCCACCGATCAGGACAAAGCAGACCTGCTAGCCCACACATTTAGCCAAGCCAGCTCAAATGACAACCTAACCCCGGAATTCCGGGACCTCAAACCCCACCTAAGCACATGTTTCGAACAACCAACACAGAAAAACAACTACGAGCTAGATAACGAAATAACTCTCCTAGAATTAAACCAAGCCCTACGAACCACCGGAAAGGGCAAAGCCCCCGGCATAGATTTAATTACATACGAAATGATCCAAAGAAGCCACCCCTCCATGAAAAAAGCCATAACCGCCCTCTTTAACGCCATCTACTCCAAAGGGATATTCCCCACACAATGGAAGAAAGCAGTAGTCTTCCCCCTCCCCAAACCAGGAAAACCAACACACCAACCAGATAGCTATAGGCCCATCGCACTAACATCTCAACTGGGTAAAACGTTGGAAAAAATACTCAAATACCGACTCATGTCCTACTGCTACAAACACCATATCCTACCACCCCAGCAAAGCGGATTCAGGAAAAAGCGCAGCACGCTCGATCACCTAACCACCCTACAACAAGAAATCCTAAATACCCACAAAGAGAGAGGAACAGAACTCATAGGAATTTTCTTAGATATAGAAAAAGCTTACGACATGGTTTGGCACGGTAAACTACTTAGTAGATTGGGCGACCTAGGAATATCCAACAAAATGTACAACCTGGTGAAATCCTTCCTGGCCGACCGGCGAATAACAGTTAAAATAGGCAATGCGTTATCAAAGGAGCACACCCTAGAAAACGGAGTACCACAAGGATCGGTGCTCAGCCCCCTCCTATTCACACTCCTACTCACAGGCCTACAACACGTTGTCAGGCACAACAAAATAATGCAATTCGCAGACGACACCTCACTAATAGGGAAAATTAAGAGTAGACAAAGAAATTTCAACTGGGAACTAGTAGGATTCCAAGAATTCCAACAAGATCTGACAAGAATAGAAAATTGGCTAGTAAGAGCAGGCCTAAAAATTTCCCCCCATAAAACCCAAGCAATCATCTTCAGAACAAACCGCAGCTACAAATACCAAATAAGAGCCCCCACCCCCAAATTACAAATTGGTAAGATAGACCTAGAATACTGCCAAAGAATCAAGTTCTTAGGAGTGATATTTACAACCAGCAACAACTGGACACCCTACATAGACCAAATATGCCAGTCGGCCAGGAAAGGAATAAACCTAATGCGCAAAGTCAGCGGAGCAGACTGGGGCACCGACCCCAAGTCACTCCTAAACCTCTACCACGCCTTTGTAATGTCCAGGCTACTCTACGCAGCCCCACTCCTTACCAACCTAAACAAAACCCAAACCAAAAAACTGATGTCAGTACAAGCAGACGCCCTGAAGGTGGTCATGGAGGTCCCCAGACACACCCCCAACCTGCTTGTGCTGGCAGAATGTGGTCAAAAACCCGTAACACTAATAATAAAGGAAAGGACAGCTAACCATTACTACAAAACGATATGCATGCCGGAAGACCACCCGGCCAAGCTCACGCTCACCTCCAACCACAAGCCCATAAATCAACCCACCCAATCACCACAAATAAAAACCGAAGTCCAAAAGTTAGAAGACGTGATAAACCTCAAATTACCAAATAGAACGCCAAATCCACAAATAACAACGCCTCCATGGAAACTCCCACAAATAGAGGTAGACCTGGACCTCACAAAATATCAGAAAGCAACAGACGGGCCCAAAATGAAGACGGAGTTCGATAGTAAAAGAACTACTACATACAAAAACTACACAATCATTTACACAGACGGGTCCCATGACCCAACCAGCCAAGCAACCGGACTAGGTATCCACGTCCCCAACAAATCGGATCGGGCTATAAAATTACCGGACCACACATCAGTTTTCACAGCAGAACTCACGGCCATCCTGGGAGCCATCAAAGTAATAAGAGCCGACCTTCAGAAAGCTAAACACTTACTCATAGTGACGGACTCCTTATCGGTAATACAAGCGATTCAGAACCTAGACTCGTTCAGAGAAGATCTAACATACCTGGTCAGACTAAGAGCAGCCGAACTCTCAGAACGCGGCCAAACAGTCAAATTTATGTGGGTCCCCTCCCATGTGGGAATCCCAGGCAACGAACGAGCAGACAGGGTAGCGAAGAAAGGCCTCGACCAAGAATCGACCTTCTTCAACCTACCACTTTCAGCAAATGAACGGTCAAATGCTCTCCGGCCCGCCTTCCAAAAACTATGGGAAAAAGAATTCCACCAGAACAAAAAAGGAAGACGCAAAAATCTCACGAGGGTACTGAACAATACACCCACCCTCCTAATAGGTAAGAGGAGAGACCAGTCACGACTAACAAGGATCCGATTAGGGGGCGAGAGATACCTAGTCCACCCCAACCCAATAATGTGCACATGCGGCCACCTACTCACGACGGAACACATACTGCTAGACTGCCCGAGCATAGCCCAAACCAGAACCCTAGTAGCAGATAAACTCAACGCACCTCTCACCGTAGAAGGCCTCCTAAACCCCGACCCTAAAACATGGTCCACCACCACCAAATACACAATACACCTGCTTAATAAGCACCCACTAATCCGATACATCTAACCAAACTACAGACATGACGAGAGGTAGATCAAAAGCGATGCGTGGACATCAGCGACAACCAGTCAGAACATAACTCCCCCCCCCCCCACCCCCTCGACCCCCGGCCCACCCCCCCTGGACGAAATCAGCGAGAGATGAAAGTCCGTATCCTTTAAAAATAGCATAGCATAGCATAGCGAAATAACCAGTTCAGTGCACAACCACAGCGCTAAGAGGTGGCCAACAAACCACCCTGAGAAACAATACGAAATGAATAACACAACAGCTTAACACACCAGCGAGAAACAGGCAAACTCTTGAAGCCTTGATGGAACAACAGGACCTTCAGGGTCCGGCAAACATACGAAAGTATATGCGAACAGTGCGAGTCGCACCCCCCCCCCCCCCCCCCCCCCCCTCGTCCAACGCAATGAACTAAAAAACAAAAAGTGACACCAACGAATAGAAATCCACAGAACGGTCACGACAAAAAGAAAAACTTTGTGGTTAGGTGGGTCCGCTGACGAGAGCAGTACCTAGCTTATTGCAAGCAAAAATGTGCTCGAAATACGCAATGGAAAGAGTGACTAAAACAAATCTAGACCTGTGTCATGAAACATTGTGTATACGGCCAAGCCAGAATAAACAGGCTCCTGAACGCGTTGTTTGGTGTGCGATGTTGAGCACCATTTCATATACACACCGGTCCTCTTACTGCCTGAACTGGCCAAATTTGACTATGTAATGTGACCTTAGGCCGGACAAATCCCAGTGTAGCATTGTCAGTCTTGTTAGTACCTAACTTCGGATGCCGAAGCTGCCTGTGTGCCTTTTGTTTCCATCCTTGAGAAATAAAGTTATGTTATATATATATATATATATATATATATATATATATATATATATATATATATATATATATATATATATATATATATATATATATAATTTTTCAATAAATTCTGAGAATGCTGTGCTAATGCCATGGAATTCCAGGCTGGTAAGCTTGCATTGTGTCATCAGGACATCAGCTGTCCTTTTGTGACTACATCGCTTATTAGATCTTTTGAGCCTTCCACTGAACACCTACTACATAAAGTAATAGGGACTACCCCCAGGCGCCCCCGGCGCAACCCGCTGGAGAATATCCAGTCCTCCCCCCGAGAGGGGAGGCTAGTGCATGAATATTCCCAAACAGATCTTGGACCTGCTGGATAGATTTAATATTTTGCCGCCTACGACCGGTTTCGACCCAAGGTGGGTCTCATCAGGTAGGCATACGGCGTAACCTGAAATTGCAAACACAACGCATGTACTAGAGGCCGCCTCCAGAATTTGACTGGTAGCAACCACCAGTCCAGCATGGATTGCATCCCTAAAGCTTTATGGGGTGTTGCAGTGGAAGAAGACTAACTAATTTTGAAAAGGCAACACCTAGGCAATTTTGTGGTACAATTATTCTTTACTTTTAACAAAGGCGTCGCCCAAAGCCAAAAAATGCACTCAATCAGAGTAGCTCCAAGGGACATAATTTTTCAATAAATTCTGAGAATGCTGTGCTAATGCCATGGAATTCCAGGCTGGTAAGCTTGCATTGTGTCATCAGGACATCAGCTGTCCTTTTGTGACTACATCGCTTATTAGATCTTTTGAGCCTTCCACTGAACACCTACTACATAAAGTAATAGGGACTACCCCCAGGCGCCCCGCAACCCGCTGGAGAATATCCAGTCCTCCCCCCGAGAGGGGAGGCTAGTGCATGAATATTCCCAAACAGATCTTGGACCTGCTGGATAGATTTAATATTTTGCCGCCTACGACCGGTTTCGACCCAAGGTGGGTCTCATCAGGTAGGCATACGGCGTAACCTGAAATTGCAAACACAACGCATGTACTAGCGGGTTGCGGGGCGCCTGGGGGTAGTCCCTATTACTTTATGTAGTAGGTGTTCAGTGGAAGGCTCAAAAGATCTAATAAGCGATGCAGTCACAAAAGGACAGCTGATGTCCTGATGACACAATGCAAGCTTACCAGCCTGGAATTCCATGGCATTAGCACAGCATTCTCAGAATTTATTGAAAAATTATGTCCCTTGGAGCTACTCTGATTGAGTGCATTATTTGGCTTTGGGCGACGCCTTTGTTAAAAGTAAAGAATATATATATATATATATATATATATATATATATATATATATATATATTATATATATATATATATATATATATATATATATATATATATATATATATATATTGTAGCAGGGGAGATAATTTAGCTCAGTGTTCTAGTACAGTAGTACCAATTTCCCCCAGCACGCCCGCAGGCCCAGTGGTCAGCAGTCCTGCTAGTGTCAGAGCGAGTCAAGTACCAAGCCAATCGGCAAGAGGCACGCCGAACACACCCTTAGAGTTGTGGGTATAAATAGCGGTGCCTAGCAAAAGTGCAGATGATGGATTCTCCCCCCCCCCCCCCCCCCCCCCACCCCTTGGCCCATCTCCCCCGGACGAAATCAGCGCCAGCTGGAAGTCCTTGTCCCTTCAATAATAGCATAGCATAGCAAGTGCAGATGATCCTTCTTCACACAGCCACTTCAGACACGCTGCTTGCGCCTTGCTCCGCCACGCTGCCCTGCTACTTGGCTACGCTACGCTGCCCTGCTTCCTTCGACTCCGCCACGCCGGTCTACGTTCATCGCTGCTTCTATACGCACTAGACAGCTGACACATTATTCTGCTAAGTCCTTTTCAGGACCGCCTTGTTTGAGGACTGACTTAGGTGGCTGTGGTTGTCTCTACGGTCAAGAAAACTTGGTGGAATCTTTTTATAATTGATTTTAGATTGGAAATTTTTAAGGAAAGCTGGCCCGACTGAGGTACACCTATGAGGACTTCTTGTTCGGGTCTATGTCTTCTTCTAATGAGACCGACGATGGATCTGGTTCCTCGTCGGTCTTTGATGACGGTCAGAGTACCCCCTCTGGGGGAAAGAGAAAAAAGAACAGTAGACTAAACGTAAACGGACTAGGGCTAGGGCCAGCGATGTCACCAATCCGCATGCACCGACACCTGCTGCTAGCTTAGAAGGTGGAGTTAGTCTGCCTGTGTTATCCCCTGGCGGGGCCTCATTAGGAGGCTCAGTCGGGGGGAGAGCTTAGGGTATCTTCTTCCCCTCCCCACTCCCCGGACATTGCACGTGTCTCTGACACAGTCCCGGGAGAGCTTAGGGCTAGCACTTCCCACCCACAAACTTCTTTGGATATTGGAGGGAGGGGATTTGACGACGCTGTTGTGGATGATTCTACACAGCGCCGACTATCCCCTCTTGTCCGTCAAAATTCTCCCGAGAGCTTCAGTATGGATGGACTCCCGCTCCCTCTCATTATCAACGAAGATATCGAAGACGGTGAGGGTGTTGCGGTGAATTCTACACTTACATCTAGCAATGTTGAGGGTGACCCGCCTCCTTCTGCTGACGGTGGTTAATCTGCCGCCGGTGGGAGTGATGGCGGAGATCCCTCACTTAGAACTCCTTTCAGGAAGGTTGTCAATAAGAAAATAAACAAGCTGCGTTCTAAACAGAATATAGTGGACTCGGATGGTGGTGGCCCTGGTGCCGCTGCTGAGGTGTGGTGCACCTACCCAGTTAGGGTTTATGATCTGGGGACTGGATCTTCCAGACTCCGGGATCATGGCACGCTTCAGCCCCACCTCTGCGGAGGTGCCGGAGTCGCCCCATCCGAGATCACCTTAAGACAGATAGGCAGGGATGTTTGGATAGTCTCTTGTCCTAACTCCAGATCACAAAAACTGTTAGCTGCTAAGAAGAACCTCGGTGGGGCTGAGGTCGAGTGTACCATCCCCACACCTAGAGTTGTGGGGGGTGGCCCACGGGATCCCCCTTGCCGAGGATATTAAATACATTAAAGACTCACTCGTCAAACAGGGATACCGGACAGAAGTGACTAGGCTCACTAACAGGGAGGGGACCCCCTCGAGAGCGATAAAGATTGACTTCTATGAACTGACAAAGCTTCCTCCTAGACTTAAAATAGGAGTTCATTACCTCCCGATTGAGCCGTATGCCCCTCCGGTGCTGCGTTGTTCCAAATGTTGCAAGCTGGGACATACGGCTCGAGCGTGTAGGGCTAAACAGGCAGTGTGTGTCAGGTGCGGCGGCCGTGACCATGAGGCCGTTTACACTTAAAACCGTGCCGTGCCGTGCTCAGCCCTGCATGTCCGGGATGCCTGTCCTGACACCACACCACCTAAATGTGTTAATTGTGGTGGCGCACACAGTGCGGCTTATCAGAAATGTCCGCAAATAATTCTCCACAGAGAAGCTAACAAAATCAGGAACGAAAATTATATCCCGTACAAGGAGGCCGTGAGGAGGGCCCAAATCAACACTACTAAAAAGAAGGATGAGATTGTAAACAAAGCTTCACTACCGGTAGGTCTGGATACCACAGCGTGGACCAGACCTCCTGCTAATATTTTACGGCCCGCTCACAAACAACCTGCTTCACAACCAAAAAGTAGACAGTCAATGACGTACAGAGATATTTTAATTAAAAATACTCCACAGGCTAAAACAGTAGGTAGGGAGGAGAACGACGATTCTCTTCCTCTACCACCTCCTCCCCCATCGTTGATGGAAGGGATGGAGGAACAGGAACAGGAATTACCTCCCCGAAGATCTTTAAGATTCGGAGAGGTCCGACAAACTGACGATGGCCCTGGGCTGAAAGAATTCATGCTCAGAGACATCGCTCAGCAAACTCAAATGTTGATTTCGGCAGTTACTGGAGGAAATGTGCAGGGGATTGTGATGGCCATGCTGCAGTTTAATCAACTCATTATGTCTATCCTTATCCCCTTGCTTACAAATCCTAATACTATTTGACTAGTTAAACAAAATAATAAAGCTCTAGATAGTGGTGATAGGTTCTTTCCGCCGTCATGGGTGTACTGAATAGCGATAAATTAAAAATCCTTCAGTGGAACTGTCGTGCGATAGGTTCAAATATCCACTATTTAACTAATTACTCGGATAAAAATGATTTCCATGTAATTTGCTTGCAATCCCTGCTTAGGACTAAAGTTAAATTACCTATTATAGCTTGTTTACAGAGTGCGTTGTATTTTGTTTTTGTACTTTTTGTTAATTCCATTTTTGTAATAGTTATTTTTTGTACATTAGTTTTTGTTAAGCGCCTAGAGCTCTAATCTGAGGTTAGGCGCTATACAAGTACTCATTATTATTATTATTATTATTATTATTATTATTATTATTATTGGGGGATTTCACTATCCGCCGATAGTCGAATCTCCCAATAAAATTAATGACAAAATTTATACAGCCATATATATCAAAGCAGGGATTGATCATTTAGTAATGCAGTCACCGGTTCCCATGCATGAAACACAACCTATTTATAGTAGTTATATACAAATTAGAACTAAGACGCATAAGGTTATTAACATACTTAACCTTTATGCACCTAAATCGGTTTCTCCAACAGGCCTGGAATGGTTGTGTGCCCTACCGGGTGGTGGATGGTTGGTTATGGGTGACCTTAACATCCACCATCCGCTGTGGTACGCGAAGATTCCTGACTCTCGTAATATAGCCAATAAACAGGCTGATGATATATCTAAATCCAATCTTCTTATTTTAAATAGTGGTGAGTTTACCAGAATCCCCGATAGTAAACAACAGCACCCATCGGCGGTGGATTTAACCTTAGCCTCCAATAATATTTTTCTGGATGTTTCTTGGGAGTTGGGTGATGATCCGATGGGGAGCGATCATTTACCGATATCCCTAGAATTAAAACTTAAAACTCAGCTGATTAACAATCTCCCTGAAACTAACAGAAAATTTCAGTATGATAAAGCTAATTGGTCTTTATTTCAGGAACATTTTAATCAAAATAAAAATACTATAGATATTACTAATGTGGATACATTTAATAATTCTTTAAGTAAAGTGATACTTAATGCAGCCGAAATAGCTATCCCAAGAAGCAGGGGAATTCCACCGGACAAATCTTCTAATGCCTGGTGGAATGATGATTGTGAGAGGGCCGTGAAGGAAAAAAAGAAATCTTATAATAAATGGAAAAAAACTAGGAACCCAGATGACCATGTGGCTATGAAATCGGCTAATATTCAGTGTAATAAAACCATTGCCTTGGCTAAACTTAAATGTTTAGACAATATGATAATAAATGAAATTAACGATCCCACGGATTTGACCAAGGCATGGAAAATAGTTTAAAAGTTTAAAAATGTTAAAAATCCTTCTCCTACTCCATTAGTTGTTAATAATCTGACGTATTCTACTGACCAGGATAAAGCAGAAATCCTGGCAGAAACCTTCGCTAATGTTAGTACAACGGACAAATTTAATCCTGCTGCCAAAAACTTTAGATTTGCTCAGGAAGAGAAATCGGTACTAGAAGGATTGGTAGTTCCGGAACCGGGAGATACTGCTCTGATTAACCTCCCGTATACTATGGAGGAACTTAACTCTGTTCTGTCCCATCTTAAATCCAAAAAAATCTCTCCGGGACATGATCAAATAACTTATATTATGCTGAAAAATCTTCCTCCCGAAGGAATCAAGCTCCTATTAAATTTATATAACAAATGTTTTGAGGAGGGCCATTTTCCCTTGGCCTGGCAGCATGGTATAGTTATTCCAATTTCTAAACCAAAAAAAACCACGAAACCTCGTTTCCTCATATAGACCCATAACTTTAACACCGCATATAAGTAAAGTACTTGAGCGGTTGGTTAAAAATAGATTAGAATATTTTCTGGAAAAAAATAATATTATTCCTAAAGTTCAGGCTGGATTTCGGAAATTTAGATCTGTATCCGACCAGCTATATGCTTTATCATCTTCAATCAAGCAAGCTTTTAAAAGAAAGCAAAAAGTTATGGCCTGTTTTTTTTTTTACATCAAACGAGCGTTTGACGTCGTTTGGCATAAAAAAAACTGCTATATAAGGTTTATACACTTGGCTTAACTGGAAATATTTATAAATATTTTGAAAATTTTCTAAAACGAACTTTTCAGGTCAAACATGGACAGGCCCTCTCAAAAACTCATAATACTGACTGTGGAGTACCACAAGGTACCTGTCTTGCCCCTACTCTTTTCAATATTATGATGGCGGATCTCCCGGCCTACCTAAAAACCAAGTTAGATAAATACACTAATAATTCCTTACAAATTTCTCAGTATGCCGATGACATAGCCATATGGAAACCAGTTAAAACTACTAATTCCCGTGAAAGGGAAATAACCAGAGAAAAAAACTATGAAATTTCAAAAGGTTATTGACCTCGTGCAAAAGTACTTGGAAAATAATGGATTTGAGTTGGCACCAGAAAAAACGCAACTTATAATTTTTAGTACTATGAAGGCAAAATTTAGTATTCCAATAACTGTCAGTAATTTTGATATTAAATATTTGGTTACCCCGCTAACTCAAATCAAATTCCTGGACGTGATTTTTACGTCCACTTTAAACTGGACACCTCACATAAATAGCCTTATTTGTAGGGCGAATAAAGCTGTAAATATAATTAGACTGTTAAAGTACGAGATTTGGGGCAAAAGCACTAAGCTGTTATTGCACCTCCACCATGCGCTTGTGCGTTCTAATCTCAATTACGGAGCGGAATGTTTTATTTCAGCATCTAAACGTGTTCTTAAAATGCTAGAAGCCGCTGAGATGAGATCGCTAAAGTGCATTCTGGAGGTGCCAGATTTTACCTCGAATAAAGCAATATATGCCCTTACCAAGATACTTCCTCTGGAACAATTCCGTTTAAAATTTTGTGCGAATTATTTAAATCGTATGTTTAAAACTTCTAATAACGCCCAGGATATGTTTCATAGTGAACTTAACATGGATCGTCTGGAATTAGCTATCCATGCAATCCAAAAACGTAAGATTCAACCATCTTTAACTGCTCTGGTTCATGAAGTCCAAGTTAGGGCTGATGTGATTCCCCAGACTATAAAACCGGTTCCGCTTCCTCCTTATCCGCCTTGGACCCTCCTGGCGGCCTCAATAAGTACAGATATACCAAATGTTAGTAAAAAAAAAAAGTGATCCAAATCTCCAGAGACTGGCGACTCTGGATTATTTGGAAACTCAGTATTCACACTCGCTCACTGCATACACCGACGGATCTATTAATGATGCCGGAGATGCGGGGAGCGGTGTGTTTATTCCATCCCTAAATAAAACTATTAGCTACAGTTTGGGTAGGGGCTGGGCCATTTGCACGGTAGAACTCAACTTGTGGCCATTCTTATGGCCCTTGATCACGTGCTGACCCTGCCCCTGCAGATGTATCAGTATCTAATTTGTACAGACTCTAAATCTGCTCTGCAGAGTTTAAAACTACATATTGATAACTCAGGTAGACCTGATATAGTACTCGAAATAAATCTACTTGTTAATCAACTCAGTCTTAGGGGGATCAGTGTCGCTCTCCAGTGGGTCCCTTCCCATGTCGGAATCCTAGGTAACGAGGCGGCTGACCGGGCCGCTCGGGCCGGTACGCTGGGTGCCCGGCCCGTGCGGCTCACACACTCTTTTCAAGATGCTAAAAATAAAATAAATAAAGTGATTACTGAGATTAGTAATGATAATAATTTAATATTGGCTAGAGAGTTTCCAAGCATCCTTGCCTACAGAATTACGAAAAACCATTCTATCTATAAACTGCCTACTGTAGACGGGGCAATCAATAGGATTTGCACGGGAGGCTGGCGAGCCAGACTGGCTCGCCCGTCCTGTCTCTGCGGCGAGGGCTTCACCCCAGACCATGCGGTCTTGGAGTGTGTGGCCTTCGACGCAGAGTGTGCTGAGTTTAGAAGAGCTTTTCCGGTAGCCTCGTCTCTTCATTCGATACTCGAAAATGCTAATGCCGATATTATTGTTAAAATTACAAATTTACTGAAGCTTCCTGTCTTCTCTAAGTTAATTTAGTACACTACTAGTTAATTTAATATAGTGGTGAGCATGGCTGGCCCTGACCCGAGTCTGTCTTGTAATTTGTCACAGTTGTGCGCAATGTATATATATATATATTTTTCTTTGTCATTTTTATACTAGAATTCTTATGGATGGTCCTGAATTTTAACCTAATTTTAACAAAATTTTGTAATAAATTAATGTATAAATGACCGTTGTTTCTCATCTGGGTGAGAGACCAAACTGAAGCTATGTACAAAAGTTTTATATTCTTAATTTTAATTTTATTTTGATCTATAACTAGCGCTCAAATTAAAGTTGCTACGGCTAGTCCCCGATCACTTTGAGTGCCAGAGGGACATTAAAATGAAGAAGATGATGAAAGTGCAGACAGAGTAGCGAAGAAAGGCCTCGATCAAGAATCGACCTTCTTCAACCTACCACTGTCAGCTAACGAGAGGTCCAATGCACTCAGACCCGCCTTTCAAAAACTATGGGTAAAAGAATTCCACCAGACCAAAAGAGGGAGACGGAAAAATCTCACAAGGGTACTTAACAACATACCCACCCTTCTTCTCAAGGCAAGAGGAAAGACCAATCACGGCTAACAAGAGTCCGATTGGGGGGCGAAAGATACCTAGTCCACCCGAACCAAATAGTATGCACATGCGGCCACATACTCACTACGGAGACTGCCAAAATATAGAAGAAACCAGAGCCACAATAGCAGAAAGACTGAACACGCCCCTCACGTTAGAAGGCCTCATAAACCCTGACCCTACAACATGGTCCACCACCACCAAACTCACAATACACCTGCTCAACGAGCACCCCCTAGTTAAGTACATATAAACAAACAAGGAAGGAGAGAGAAGGCAAACAACACCACCGACCCAGCGAGACCGGGACCCGGACACCCACTGGAGCACGGGCTCTCCCCAACGACCCAACCGCCCAAGGCGCGGACAGGCATGATGAAGGATAGAATAAAGCGATGCGCGTACATCAGCAACAGTCAAAATAAACCCCCTCCCCCCCCCCCCCCCCATCCCCCGCCCCACCACCCCCCCCCCCCCCTGGACGAAATCAGCGAAAGCTGGAAGTCCCGATCCCTTTCTAAAATAGCATAGCAAGCGAGCAGCTGGCAGCCGAGGAGAGAGGACGGTTTTTTCCGCTCTCTCCACACACAACGACCAAGCAAGCGAGCCAGCCAGTCAGCCAGCTACAGTCTACACGCCGCAAGATGGACAAAGGACGGAAAAATCGGCGCAAGACCAACAAACACCAGGTGGAGGAATTTACCTCCACCCTCCCCCAAGCGCCAAGACCACCACCACTGGCCAGGAGGGAGACGAGGAGCTACAAGCCCCCTCTCTCCCCTCCGATACGGCCACAAGACCGGGTACGACGGGCACCCTCGCCCCCCCAGCAAGCAAGCTACCCGCCACACCAGAGCGCCGTGGAGGGAGAGTCGCAAGGATTCTCCATACCACCAGATATACAGAACTTTTTCGAGCAACACAGCAAATGCGCTGAACCACCGCCACCCTTCTTCCAGTACCCACCACCACCACTGGACAGAATGCCCGAGGTCCCACCCGGCCTCGAGCACCCACCACTACTACTACAGGAAGAGGAGGAGCCCTCGTCGTGGGCCGATTCCCCATGCTCCCCACCGCCGGTCGCCATCCCCGATTCACTAACTCGGGAGCGGCCGGCGTCGTCGGAGGAGGGGGCGACTCGGCTCAGGGGGATGGACTTCGAGGAGCTGGTACTCCTCCTACAAGACGCCGTTCCGGTCATCTTGTCGACTGATGGCAGCCCATACCATCGTGCATTGGTCGCCGCCCGGTGGCTGGTGCACGCGGGTGCCATCAGGGACCTTGAGCCCCCCACGTCGACGGACACGGCCAGCCAGGCCACAGCCACCACGACGGAAACGGAGTGTCGTCACCACTGACTCCCCACCAACCACCGAAAAGACCACCGGCACCACGCCACCCAAGACCAAACCACGGAGACAGACCTCCTACCAGCTCCGGAGAAGACCTTACAGGACGCGGGTACTGACCCCCCCCCCCCCTTCAACAGCGACCTCCACCACAGGCGGGCAACGGAACAGTCACCGACCCGCGACAACCAAGAAGACGCCACCGACCGCCCAACAAACACCAACGACACCAACGCCCACCACTGCTCGCCACACCGCCACCTCATATGCGGCTGCCACCGCAACACCGCCACCCACCCCGCCCATGCCAGCGCCCGACCCCTCGACCAAGAATCGAATGGCCGCCACCACCACCACCCTACCTCCCCAGACCCTACCACAACCGGCCACGGTTTCCCCGGCCGACACCACCACCCCGCCACCACTCCTGCAAGATCTTCTGGAGTGGCTGGCCTACCACCACCCACCAGCCTGGCGCTAGGCCACGGTCTCCCGGCCACACCACCAGCCTCCTCCACGACCAACCACCCGGCCCCGGCAGTTCCATCAGCCAGTGGCGCGACGGAGCGGCAGACAGACAGAGAGACGGCCCCTTCCCCCCCCCCCCCTCTCCTGCCCCCCCCCCCTCTCCTGCCCCCCCCCCCCCCGGGCGAAATCAGCGACAGCTGGAAGCCCTTGTCCTTGTTAAGCATCGAATCGAATCGAAGCGAGCAGCTGGACGAAATCAGCGAAAGCTGGAAGTCCCGATCCCTTTCTAAAATAGCAAAGCGAGCAGGCTTTCCCGCAAGGGAAGACTCTGTTCTGCGAAGAACATTAAATAGTAGTAAGGCTTCCCGCAAAGGGAAACTCTGTTCTGTAAAAGAACATTAAATAGTACTAAGACTTCCCGCAAGAGAAGACTGTTCTGTAGAGAACATTAGTAAGTTAGAACCCCTTTAGTTTAAGGAACACTGTCCAGCAACGGACATACTGTAATTATCTAAGTAGATAACTTAAGTGCCTATAGTTGAGTGAGTTAGGGTCCTATAGAACTTGGTATTATGATTTAGGTTTTACTTGGGTCAGTTATTACGTCTAGTGTGTAGGCTAGCATAGTTTTGGGTTCATAGGGTCTAATGAGTAGGTAAGCATAGTTACGATTTCAGGTGTCTTATGAGCGTCTGTATTATTGTGTTTGTTTTATGCTACAATGAATGGCTTTTGATATGTCTCAGATCATGACTGATAATGATTGAAATGAATGTACTGTAAATAAAACCTAAAGCACTTATAGAAATCTCATCACTGAGAGTCAGAGATTGATGATGAATGCGAGAACGGATGCGAGTCAGTACTGATGTTTGTACACGTTTCAGTGTGTGATGATGGCAGCGCAAGAATGTGTGTGTACGTGTGTGTGTGAGACTGAGAACATGCTGAGAGTTTGTAAACGTTCTTAGCTTACCAGTTTAGTGTGGCACTCATGGCAATGCACGCACAGTCACTACTACGATCATATCAACTAGGGTTTCGCTGGATACTGTGGTAGGTCCATTGCGCGATTTGGTATTTTGAACACAACGCGAGGCAGACACACGTATTTTGTGAGTGCGCATGCGCGACCAGTGTAAAAGAGTTGAAGATTACACTCCACAGCAATCTCCAGCCCCTTCCCTAAACCTAAAAAGGGACACGGACTTAAAAGGTAGCTAAAACTGAACTAGACTGGCACTACGTTGGATGGGCAGTCCGCAGAGTCTGACCATCTAATACACAAGCCAGCCAGGCTAGTTGAAGCTAGCTAGCCAGAGTCCGGTTACAATATATATATTGTATTATTGTACAATTATATATATATATATATATATATATATATATATATATATATATATATAATATATATATATATATATATATATATATATATATATATATATATATATATATATATATATATATATATATATATATATATATATATATATATAATTATTAGTCACTGTTATTTATATGTGTGCGCATTATTTGCATATTTGTATTGGTTTTTTCAATTTATTTCAGTCTTCATGTTTCGATTTATTGTGTTATTGTGTTTCCGCTTACTTTTTGCTGTTAGGGTTTCTTTTCTAACAGGCGGACAGTTTGTAAGAGAGGCGTTTCGCCTAAAACTTTATCCTGTCAATAAAACATCATCATCATCATCATCATCATCATCATCATCATCATCATCATCCTCTCTCTCTCTCTCTCTCTCTCTCTCTCTCTCTCTCTCTCTCTCTCTCTCTTAGTAAACTGTATACCTACATTTTGAACAGAAGGTTAACAGACTGGGCTGAGGAACATAATATTCTGTCTGAAACACAAGCCGGGTTTAGGAAATCCTACTCTACTGTGGACCATATATTTACACTTTATGCTATTGTTCAAAAACAACTTCTACAAAATAAGAAAGTTTATGTGGCTTTTGTTGACTTCCGCAAAGCTTTCGATACTGTTAAAAGAGGTGTGCTTTGGAATATTTTATTAAAGGCTGGAGTGCGCGGCAAAATGCTTTCAGCTATGAAGGCAATGTATGACTCGGTGAAATTTTGTGTTAGAGACAGCCTGAATTGTACAGCGTTTTTTGAGTGTTTCCAAGGTTTAAAACAAGGATGTTTAGCATCGCCGACATTGTTCTCCTTTTTGATTAACGAGCTTGCTGTGTACATTATTGAAAATGGTAAACATGGTTTCCAACTAAAAGCCGATGCAGCAGAACTGTTTTTGTTGATGTTTGCAGATGACATTGCTTTGTTTTCATCAACCCCCAATGGCCTTCAGACTCAGCTGAACAATTTATACAAAGAAGCATCTAAGCTTGGTTTGTCTGTTAACCTAGACAAGACAAAAATAATTGTGTTTCGAAATGGTGGGTATTTGTCAAAATATGAGAAATGGATTTACGGGGGAACGAGGGTAGAAGTTGTCAATATGTATAAGTACCTTGGGTTAAACTTTACCACACGTTTGAGTTTAAACACATCCGTTGATGACTTAGTGACTAAGGCAAAAAAATGTGTAATCGATATTTTCTGTATGTTGAAGAAAATTAACTGCGCTAGTCCTGATGTTTTTTTCAAGCTGTTTGATGCGCAGGTTGTCCCAATTTTGTTGTATGCCTCAGAAATTTGGGGTATAAACGAGTGTGCCGAAATTGAAAGAGTCCATACATTTGCATGTAAACGTTTTCTTAATGTCAACTTCCGCACACCGAACCTGATGGTTTATGGTGAACTTGGTCGATATCCCCTGTCAGTATTAACGTCAGTAAGATGTGTTTCCTACTGGCTTCGACTCTGCGCTTTACCTGTTACTAGATTTGCAAATATGGCTTATCATATGCTTAAGGATTTAGACGATAAAGGGAAAGAAACATGGGTGTCAAAGATAAAGAATTTGCTTTTCCGAAATGGGTTTGGTCATGTATGGATTTCACAAGGTGTTGGAAACAGGAATGCTTTTATAAACAAGTTTAAACAAAGGATGGTTGATTGTGCCAAACAAAACTGGTCATCAAAGCTTTCTGAGAGTGAACGTTTTACTGTGTATCGTAGTTTTAAACATACACTTGTCCAAGAAAATTATTTTGAACTGGTTAAGCCAACCTATGTCAAAAATCTATACATTAAATTTAGACTTGGCATAACCGAATTGCAAAGTAACAAACAAAGATATAGTACTCCCAATGCTGTAACGAAAGTGTGTCCATTGTGTGCCAAGGCTGTGGAAGATGAAGTTCACTTTATGTTTTATTGTCCATTCTATGATGAACTGCGAGCCAAATACCTATGTAAGTTTGACCTTGTGGAACTCAGAAAGAAAGAATTGTGTATCCTAGACACTACCAACCCGCAGTCTATTGCCGATTTAGCAAGATTTGTATGTCATGCTTTTAAACTCCGTAGCAGCATGCTTGTATGATTCCACGTGCAAACTGTGGTTCTTACTCCGACCTGGTCTGTGTAGTACACGGCTGTGGCCTGGATTTGGATACCGCATTTTACATGTAGGTCAAAAGTGGCTATTATGTGCTGGCGTAGATCGAATGGAAATGTGTGTGTGTGTGTGTGTGTGTGTGTGTGTGTGTGTGTGTGTGTGTGTGTGTGTGTGTGTGTGTGTGTGTGTGTGTGTGTGTTGATATAAACATCGCCTTATGGCCTTTATATACACCTGAATTATAAATTATGTAATGTCTCACTCCATTGTATGGACAATTTGTCTGAACAATAAACTGTCTGAGTCTCTCTCTCTCTCTCTCTCTCTCTCTCTCTCTCTCTCTCTCTCTCTCTCTCTCTCTCTCTCTCTCTCTATGAGAGGGTTGGAAATTACCCCTGTGGAGAAAAGCGTTACATTCTTTCTACGTGGATGTACCTCTGCCCCCTGGTGTCACCCTCTTATGGAGAGACAGAAATCAACACCATGAGAACCTGACAGTCAGTGCTCCGGTCGATTTGTCGGCCTATCCGCCCCAAGAACTGTATGAAACAATTATCCAATTGTTGAATGGGGACCGGAAACTGATAACAATAACACTGTATTATACCACCGGGACCGGTCTAGCTCAAGGTAACTGCTGCCAAACTTGGGTTGACGAGGAGTTTGAAGCCCTGAGGGACAGTGTTACCAAGATGGCCAGCAGTCTGCTCTCCCAGTCCACTCCAGTCTAGGACCCAACAGCTATGGACGGCTGACTGACTCAGCGCGCTAAATAAGTTCACCGACAGCCTCGTTTTCAGCTGCAATCTGTTTTCACTTCCGGTTGCTAACGTTTCAATGACCGATGTCTTTGCTAGTGTTACGCGTTGTTTGAAAATCACGATTTTTGTGTCTTTATTTAGCAATCTGAATTTTTTTCTACGCATACGTCGATAGGAAAATCAGTCGAGTTTATAACCCTGTGTTTACATTTTTTTGTCAGCCATTTCTGAAACCCCTAATTAATACTGACCAGAGTCAACCACAGTGTGTTCCAAAATGAGTGACATTGTGAGCTGTGAGCCTCAAGGCAGAGACTGGACTGCAGGCTGATGTCAAGGTATGAGTGATTTTGAGGGAAGTTTTAAATACATGTATTTGTCCACGGCATGTGCTATGAGGTTCATTCTGAATCTGTCCGTTATGATTATTATCATATTATTATCATATTTGTTTTGTAGTATATGAGCGAAACACACACAAACAAACAGACAAATTGTAGTACAGTGAAATTTTTTGGGACAGATTATTTAGTTTTGGCACCAAAAAAACAGCTTTTCTTTTGGAATTCTGTTTTGAAAACAGCCTGGGTTTGAGAAGGTAATGCTGATTCTGTAACCAGTGTGGTTGTTCATATAAAGGCCTAATGTCAAACTGGGGATTTAGTTTTGGGATAGGTGTTTGTGTTATATTTCAAAATATGTGTAAGTAACGAGTACTACAAGTTGTTCTTTCGTAAAGTGTGTGTGTTATATATTGTGTGTGTGTATGTGCGTGTGTGTTGTATTGTGTGTGTGTGTGTGTGTTGTATTGTGTGTGTGCGTGTATTTAATCAGTGTTAGGGTATTTTTTTACCTTTATTTATTGTTTTGCTTGGCACTGTATGGTTTTTGAATTGTTTTATTAGAGATATTATTAAGTATAGGTAAACATTGTTTTTATTACCAACATATTACTTTTTATATGTGTGTTATTACTTAGAACTTTTAACGTTAAGCTACTTTTAAACATTGTTTGTTTATATTTTATGTTTATATATAGGTTATTTCTTAATTATGCGTGTGAGTGTGTGTGCTTGTCTGTATTTGTATTTCTTTTAAAACATGTCTTTTCATATATATAAAGACTATTTTTTATGATGTTTAACGTATTTTATCTCATAATGTTATCATATTGTTTAAATTTTTTTTTTTAATGCTGTGTCTGGGATACCTGCAAATGTACTTAGTTCTCACTTGATGGAATAAATCATAACTGTTTGAACAGTTTACTGTTTTACTTACCATAAAAATTCGCTCAACTGTAGCGTCCATTGCGGTAGCAGACGTACCGGAAGTAACTACAGCGGTCAATCGCTTCGGTCAGGCTTCGGTAGACTCTGTTAGTGGCACAACGCGTGCGCGCTGAGTCAGTCAGCCGTCCATAGCTGTTGGGTCCTAGACTCCAGTCGACTCTTCACCCTCCCTGGCTAATCCTGTTACGGTTGAGTGCCCCCAGGCCGAAGCGACGGACGCAATGAACCCCGAGCAACTCACCGCCACGCGAGATAAACCAGCGCAGCCACCCGTGAGCGACTTTTCACTGGGGGCTCGGGACTCGACTGTTTGTATTAGTGACCTCACTCTCATAACTCTGCCAACCGTGACCCCTCCCCGTTCCGGCGACGCGACTGTCAACACGCCCGATCACGTCACGAAACGCCCTGATTGTATTACTCCCCTCACCTCTAGTGTCACCAATCCAGAGTGCATGCTCCAGATGCAGAAACAGCTGGAGATTAACTCGGCCACCATCCGCACTCTGACAGCCGCATTGAGGAAACATGCAGGGAGCTGTCAGAGCTGAAATCCCGCTGTGCCGCTATATACGACCTACAGGCGCAGCTCGACACCCACGCCCGAGACAGCGACGTAAAAATAAAAAACTGCTCCAGAGCCACCGACAAATTTGTCACAGAGGCCATCAACTCGTCGCTAGAGCCTGTGATGAAGAAGCAGCAAGGGCTCGCTGATCGCGTGAACCAGCTGATCTCCTCCAGAGACAGCCATGCTAGTAAGCTTTACGAGATCGAACGGCAGCTAAAAGCGCTAACCCCAGCCGCAGAACTACATGCCAATCCGGCTTCTGCCACTACTCCCACGGCTCATACTGCGCGCCTCTCAAACAAATCATCACCATCCGTCCATTCTCTGTCTCCCAGCTGTAATGTTCAGCTCACACCGCACCCTGACATCACAGTGAAGAATATGTTCGCTGTCCTGTCTGAAGGCGGCGAGAACCAGCAGGACTCTGGTGCCGGCATCGGTGCTGGCAAGAAGCAGCACAACTCTGGTGATGATGTCGATGCCGGTGATGCCACAGCTAACGCCGCCAAGGACTCCCGTGAAGTCAGCCAAGGCCGCTCGAATTCCTCTTCGAGCACCCCGCTGTGCAACCTGCGAGCCCAGACCGTGAAAACTGATGTCGATCGTTTACTTATCGGCGACTCGGTTCTGAAAAGGGTTGATGCGCAGAGAATAAACGTTGACGGAGTAAAGGTACAGAATCTGTCTGTGTCGGGGCTGAGCGTCAGTGAGCTCGCTGAGTGGCTCCGTGAACAGCCAACGATGCCACACATTCGCCTGGTGACATTCCACGTCGGCATCAACAGTTGCAGACAGCAGGGCCCCGTCACCAAGCCGGCGTGGATGCACCTCATCCGCCTCCATTCATCCGTCTTCCCCAATTCCCGCATTCAGGCCTCTTCCATCATGCCCCCGAGAGGTCAAAGCCACCCCCTCTCCGCCCCCGCCTCCGAATCTAATGATGCCCTTAGGGAGGCCTGTGATCAGATGAAAATTGTGTTCATCGACAACACCCCCACCTTCCTCACAGCCAACGGAGCCCCAAGGAAAAAGCTGTACCAGGATGGCATTCACCCCAGTCCTGTCGGTGCCATGAAACTCGCCATGAACATCCGCTTCGCGGGTACTCCACGCCGCCCCCACAACACATCTGAGGCAGGTGAAATGAGACAAGTAAGTGGCAGTAAGCAGCCCAGAGGCTATCCTCGCCAGGACAGTCATCATGACGCTTCTCCCCGGGGCGCCGGTCAGTTTCCAAAATATCAGGAACTGGCACGCCGAAACCGATACAACCCCCACACCGGCCCCGGTTCTCACCCACGGACCTGCACAGGGTCACGGCGGCCCCTTCATGACGTCACACCACAGCCCGGCCCCAGCGCGACCATACAACCACTCGTCTGGCCACGCCCCTTCACAGTTTGCTGACCAAGGACACGCCAGGCCGCACATTACGTCACAAGTGGACTTCCCAAGCATGCCGCAGGCTAGTGGCTACGTACCCGTCGGTCACCCGTTTGCTGCGCCCGCCCCAAGCATGATCAAG
Organism: Semisulcospira habei; assembly: GCA_036245525.1. Classification (NCBI taxonomy): domain Eukaryota; kingdom Metazoa; phylum Mollusca; class Gastropoda; family Semisulcospiridae; genus Semisulcospira; species Semisulcospira habei. Next base: position 39,487,282 of record BTPG01000004.1, read on the forward strand.
GGCCCCCGAGGGTGGGAACAATCAGGATTAACGGGCAACCCTAGCCATGATTCAGCCCAGGCCATGCAGATCATCGCCCAACTACTACTGCCTTTCCTACCGAAGTACTAATTGTCGGCTAATCACTTGTAATGCGTGTGAGCGTTGCGGCTTGTGAGTATCCGATGCACTACCCCTTAGCCTTGATAATTGGTAATACTAATTATCGGTTATTCATTTGCAGCGCGCATGAGCGCTGCACGTGAATATCTGGTAATAATCCAATATCCATACCCCTCAGTTGTCTTGATACAATCCTAAATAGTAATTATTGTTTACTCATACGCGGCGCATATACGTGTTGCTTATGACTATCTGATAATTATGTCATGTTAGTTGTGTGCAGACGAAGAGACGTTAACCGCGTTACATATGGAAGTTTGAACGGTGCCTTTATCTCAGATTACCACTCGACACTTATCAGACTTTTCCTATCGGAACATTTTATTTTGCCTTTTTATGTCATTACTGTGTGTGCACGGTCAAGTCTCTTGACAAGATTAGACTGTTGGCCAGTGGTGACTGTAGTTGCAGGCTGTGTTGCTAGCGACATTGTCTACAGGTTTTGGTGTACAAGGCAACAACACTGCACTATCCATATGATAAAGCCACACGTCTGACTAACGTGATTGTGACTGAATTGTTGAAAAGCTCAACGCGTGACTTAGTTTGTGCGCTGTGCCACATCTATGTAAGAATCAGAGGTCACTTAAAACCTCTGCACTCAAACCGCCGGGCGAGTGGAAAATAGTCCTTTCCGCTGGCTCTGTGGTATTGACTGTGCAGCCTCGTTGCTTGACATTATCAGCGCAAAACCGGACATTATCTAGTTTGCAGTGAAAACGCGCTATTGCTTTAATTTGTTTTCTCAGTTTCGCCGTCAGTTTTCAAATTATTTTGTGTGGTTCTGTTTGACGGTTCACCTTTACCTCAGTCCGGTTTGTATTCTGTGCATGATTGTTGCGTTTGTGTGAGTGTGTTTCTTTTGTGTTGTGACTAACAGTTTACATTCTATTTGTGTTATAGTCTCTTATGCCAGTGCTAGCCTCAACCATGGCGAAAGCGAGCATAAGGGAATGTACCTTACGTGTAGGTCATCTTAACGCGTTTCATCTTTACAAAAAGATACCTGACTTAGCTTGTTTTCTTAACAATCCCACACCGTCACCGTTTCACTTGTTTGGTGTCACTGAGACACGCTTGAGCTCGAACATCAGTGATGAAGCCATTAGTATCCCTAATTTTTCTGTAATTAGAAGAGATCCGCCTTCCTCCCTAGGCCAAACAGGCATTGCCGTCTACATCCACCAGTCTATTCAACACTTAGTCCGTAGACGGCAAGATCTAGAAACTGCAGATGTTGAGTGCGTGTGGATTAGTGAAGTAAAGCGTCCTTTTTTTGGCTCCATCATACGTAGGCTTCTTGTACCGTAACCAGGCGGCTGACTTTAGTTGGTACGACGATTTCACCTGTAACTTAGATAAAGTCTGTAAAGTAAACTCCGACATCAATCTAATGGGTGATTTCAATATCAATTTACTGAAACCCCACACCGCATGGGAAACAACATCTTCCTTATTTGGGCTGGTGCAGCTGGTGCAGTCACCCACCAGGATTACTGCTGCATCCTCCACTCCCATAGACCATACTTATACCAATAACCCTAAATGTGTGACTGACGTTTCTGTTCCCAACTTGAGCATTAGCGATCATTTCCCTGTAGTGTGTAACTGGGCTGCGCAAATTCCAAAGACTAAAAAGAAAGGTCATATCACCGTAACATATCGCTCTTTTAAACATTTTAACCAAAACGCATTTTTACATGATCTTAGTAATGCGTACTTTGACTCAGTAACCGAGTCCAACGACCCACAGGTTGCTCTATCTGTATGGTACAGCATTTTCCTTGGGGTACTCAACAAACACGCACCCCTCAGGGAGAGGCGTGTCAAAAGCACGGTACTGCCCCCATGGATTACAAAAGAACTGATGCAGGCCATGGAGCTTAGGAACACCCTCAAGAAAGAAAAGAAGTTTGACGAGTTTAAAAAGCAGCGTAATCGCGTCAAATATATGTTACGCGAAGCGAGAAAAGCCTTTGTAAGAAATACTATTAAGAACAACAAAGACGGGTCAGCTATTTGGCGCATCCTGAATTCCCTTACCCGAGGCTCTTGTGCATCAACGGTAATCCCTAGTGATCTACCCGCTGACATGTTTAATGATCACTTCCTATCTGTTGCTGAAGTTTTCTCAACACAAGGAAGTGTCAATGATAAGTGTTTTGATGTTTTAATTGACTACTGGAATCAGAAAACTGTGACTCCTTTTAGCATTCCATCGATTGCAGTACATGAAGTAGGTAAATTCATAAGTAGTCTCACGAACAAGAAGTCATCAGGCCCTGATGACATAAATCCTAAAGTTCTGAAACTATCTCTACCTTACATTGTTGAATCGCTGACATACATTTACAACCTATGTCTCCATCAGTGTGTCTTTCCTACACAGCTTAAACTTGCAAAAGTAATTCCACTACCGAAATCCAAGGACAGGGGGAATCTAAATAATTATAGACCAATTTCGTTACTGTCCGTGTTAAGCAAACCTCTGGAGCGACATGTACACAAACATTTGTCTCAGTATTTAGAAACAAATAATATGCTTCATCCCTTCCAGTCTGGGTTTCGTCCGAAGTATTCCTGTCGCACAGCGCTAAGCAGACTTGCAGATAAGTGGTTATCTAACGTAAACAATTCTCAACTGACGGGTGTTATTTACCTTGACTTTAAAAAGGCGTTTGACCTGGTTAACCACAACACTCTGATAAGCAAACTTAGTCATTATTTTAAAAACGTCAAAGCAGTTTCCTTCTTTAGTTCATATCTAAAGGGAAGAAAGCAAAAGGTTGTAGTTAATGGATCACACTCTGAAGTGAAGGAAGTTAAGTGTGGAGTACCTCAAGGGTCAGTGTTAGGGCCTCTTCTATTTTATTTATACATCAACGATTTGCCTCTTCACCTAACGTCCGAATCTGTCGAATGTGACTTGTTTGCTGACGATACTTCAATTCACACGGCAAATAAAAACCTTAATGTGGTTGCAGAAAACTTACAACAGAGCCTTGATGAGGTGTCCGCCTGGTGTGAACGTAACTCAATGATTATCCATCCAGCAAAAACTAAGTCAATGGTAACTGCGACACGCCAAAAACACCAATTAACCCCCCTTTCACTTGATTTGTTCTTCGAAGGCAATTCTATTGAGCAAGTGTCTGAACACCGACTCCTTGGAATTATTATAGATGATCAGCTCAAATGGCAGGCACACACACATAACGTGTGTAAAACTGTTTCAAGAAACATTTTCATGCTGTCCAAACTGAAGCACTGTAACGCACGCAGACTTGCCCACAGTCGTACGCACAGACTCTCACGCAACAGACGCATACACCGCCACTGACTCAGACGGGCGCATTCATGCGGTAAAACACAACACACGGGCTCCCTTTCTAAAGTATTTATACACTATAAATGGAAAAGAACGACTTAAATAACTATCAACTATGTACACTGTCCACACCACACACGTAACACAGTATCTTTGCCAGGCTAGGTCTTAGTCTCACATTGCCTCCAACCTGTTTGATGTTGTTGCCTGGTTACGTTGGTCCTTCTCACGTCTAGGCGTGAAAGTCCTTCGTCGTACGCGTATTGCCGTCCTGTCTCTTTGGGCACGGACGTCCTCGTTCTCGTACGGTACACTCAGTTCTCGCTTGGACTTGGGTATCTTGGTTCCCAGTCAGACTCACTCTCAGAAGAGCTGGAGGGATGACCTCTCGTAGGTCCCACCTGCGACTCGACGTCTCGGCGTCTGTCTTCCACTCTCGTTACAAGAACTCTGAATAACAATAAAAGTCCCAACGTAACACTTGCTAAACACACAACATATTGGATCAATGAGAAACGTCACGTAACCTGGCTGATACAAATAACTCACACGTTCATTCACACACACACACGTGCTTCATAAACTATTTTCGTACCACCCCCATATCTGTCACTATCTTGAAACAGACTATAGCCTAACTGACACTCTTGCTATACATTACTCTATACCCTGGAAAAGACTATGCTTAACCAACCACGTACTATCGTCATGTAGCGGCTTAGACATACACACTTCATATTCCTTTAGTCATCTAACTCGGTAAACAACTGTATACAAAACACCGGTTACTTCACCGAATTCTAAACATACATAACTAAACCAAACCGGAACACCGCTATACAACCACATTAATCTTACCACGCATACTGTCTTTAATTAAACAACTATCAATACTACATTTATAGAAACATACCTGAAATCTAGGCTTCAGAGTCTTGGAATGCGGGCTAGGAAACTCGAACACAACCGTTCCATACAATAAGACAGCCGGCAATAACCAAACTAGACCTCTGACAGTCACAGCTTCCGCCTAGAACTCACTAAACAGAACTCACTAAATAAACCCGTGCTAACCATGTCTTACAGATTTCACGTGCGTCTAACCACCACACGGACTTTCGGCAACAAACCGTCAACAAAAACCGTACCGTACTAATCCTACTCGTTAACAGAAACCGTACCGTACTAATCCTACTGTGTGAGCACTATGCACAAGCATAGAGCTTCATCACAGCACTTCACTGACTTTGAAACCAGAAAATTATTTTATTATGCACATATTCAGTCCCACATTAATTATGCTTCCACGGTGTGGGATGGCTGCAGAGATGTACATTTAAAAGACTGAACTCTTTACACAGACGAGCAGTGAAATTAATTTTACCTGATCCTACTTTGACAACGGATGATAAGATTTACAAAGCGGGACTTCTTTCTCTCAAGAATCAGTTTGCATTCAACAAAGGTGTTTTTCTTTTCAAGATTCGGAATGACAACACTCCGGAATATCTAACCCAGCTGCTAGTCCGATCACAGTCCCGCTATGGCGATACAAACTGCCTGTATGTAGTACCCAAAACAAGAATAGACTTATTTAAAACCAGTCTAGCATTCTCGGGGGCGACTTTGTGGAATTCTCTTCCATGGCAAACGAAGACCACTCCAACTGTATCATGTTTCAAGAAAAGTATTTTTAAACATTTATCTTCGCAGCCATAACTATCTGCAAGATTTTCTTTCTATACGTAGACATCATTGTTAGTAATGTACCCATTCTACTGCTGTGTAGGTTTAGTCCTGCTGTGTTGTTGCTTTTTTTTTTTTTTTTTTTTCTTTCTTTCTTACCATTGTTTCCCCTCCCCCAACACACCCGTAGGCGTTGGTCCTATACATGTATTAATGTAATGTAATTGTTGTGTTGTAGATGTAGCAACGGCAGATTTGAAAAATGGCATTGCCTCTGGCATTGTTAATATCTTTACCGTTGTAAAATAAAGATTCATCGATTCATTGATTCTCTCTCTCTCTCTCTCTCTCTCTCTCTCTCTCTCTCTCTCTCTCTCTCTCTCTCTCTCTCTCTCTCTCTCTCACATGTATACACACACACTGACATACACGCGCGCGCCGGCATACACTGATAAACACGCCCGCACACACAGAAACACAATTTTGTTTAATGGCAACCGCGTACCACTGGCACAAGTTTCCAGAGTACAGCAATCTACAGCTGATGACCATTCTTCCAAAGCGGGTGACGGGCGCATCCTCTCCACACCACAATAGCTTTGAACAGAGTACACTGATTTACCACACTGTCAAGAAACAGTTTGTTGTTTCTAAGTAGGTTAGTTAGCTAGTTAGTTATTTAGGTTTAACGCCGAGCACACGATACTGAGAGGCCTTCTCACCGCGATGTCAAGACTGAAACGTGGTTTTGAGTACGAATATAAATAATGTTGAAAGACAATAGGGTTTGAGTGGACTGTCTGTATTTTTGACCCCAGCGAGGGTAGGCTATTAGCGAACATTTGCCTTAGAGCTGCTGTAGGTTTAACGTCGACTGAAACTGGCATCACCATTTGCATGTTGAGTTTTTTTTTAATAAATCTAACGTACGTCTGCACTCCGGCTTTTCCCCATGTCATTAAAAGTTCCTGATAAACCAAACTGGCACAGTTGCAGTGCGCCTGAATTGATCAGTGTTCAGGTCGGACTCCATGGGTAATAGCCCGCCCTGTCCAGTATAACCCTCCTGTCAGGGTCGTCCTTTAGTCATTCCTGTGCCGTGGACGTTAAACCCCGAACCAACCTACCCCCCCCCCCCTCCCGCGTCAATAAGTGAAACTGAAGGGATCAACTTCGATTTACTTACACGAAAATTTACTCAGCGCCGGTCAATCCACCCAGGTGTGAAATATATGTAAAATGAAGACAGGGTACACTGGTGCTGCCGTGTGGATTATAATGTGTAAATTCAGTCTGACTTTAAGTTGTGTGATTTCATCCGAGTCGAAACAAAGCAAAGCAATTTTGAAGTGGGTATATTAACACCTCGGGTTATGTAAATTGATTAGATTCACACTGGGTATATTTTCACTTTTTCTCGTGTCGATGTGATGCTTATTTAAAGAGGCCAGCGATATGCAGCTCATCATTACTGGTCCATAACTGTCCATCCGCAGTGGCGTTTTGCTGTCTGCGGCTGGGATCCTTAAACTATGCCCACAACGTCCCTTGCTAAAACTATATTTTTCCACATACATAGTCTTTCACACAGCAAAACCGTCCGCATCACTATATGATGCATGACGGTAATTCAATGTCTGCACTTCTGATGACCTCGAGTACTCAGCGACGGGCAAGGAAATCGTTTGTGCACATAACTGTTATTTAGTTTTTACTGAGTAGTCACAAACCATTTACAAAACAAGATGGGGCCCCAGCCTAAAGTTGTTCCTACTCAGTTTCAAGCTTATCCGCCTTCTGATCCATCTCAGTCCTACTTTAACCCACTCTCTGCCGGATCCACACACCCCTGACACACTGACTGTGACACACGGCGATTCCCGCCATTCGTAAGCTCTGTGGTCTGGCGTAGCAATAGCTTTTCTGAAGAATAATAATAGCACAAGCAGCGAAATGACGTCACTTCAAGCTTCACGTCATGGCAGGAGTCCCATGGTGACGACTCGATGTTATACATCACTCATCGCTGTACTAACGTTTTAAGAAACTTTGCAACTGATATTCTTGCTGATTTCCACATGTAGGGCTTACAGGTCACAATTTGACCTAATCCTATCCCAGAGCGGGGACACTGAAACAGCGGCAAGCTTATGCAAACACTGTTTATGAAAATCATGCTGGCGGGTATTAATGACAAGATAGTTGGTTTGTTTTTTTCGTAAAAGAAAAATCAAAGTTATGTTCTATATTCTAAAAATAACTCGAAAAAAGTGGTGCAGAAACTATCTGATTTTTCACATAGGGGCCTGGCGATTGGTGCTTTGACTAAAAGTTGTGCCTATTATTTAAATAAGAACAACAACAAAGACAAGTGAGTGCACAGCATCAAGTTCTGAAATGAATGAATCAGCTTTGATACACTTGAAAAGCAGAAATCTATTCAGCATGTATGTCCTCATTAAAAATATACCCAACGTGGTTCCACCATGTTTGACTGAAGGGGCTGATCAACACCGCTAAGACTATTCGATGAATATTTAGACGATTAAATTACTTCATGTCTAGCATTAAATTGATTCACCCGCAGTCAATCCAGCCAACCAGGTCACCTGCGGATCGTGAAGGAAGGACTGAAATAAGGTGTGGGGTGTGGCGCCAAAACAACTTGAAAATCCTCATTTTAATTGTTCGGTGACTGGTAAGCAAGGTTTGGTGTAACGAGGCCTTTTGTCGGGTTGAGGCGGGTTGGTCCCAAACAAAAAGTTTTTCCCCCTCCCCAATGAAGTAAATGATCCGCCCCTGCAGGTAAATTAGCACAAAATTCGCTCACACCTGTGTCATATATCCGATACCGCAGGCTACTGGAGCATGTAATATGGAGGCTGACCTGTAATTGCTTACTCTAGACTAAAATAAATAATAATAATACATAGTATTGATATGGCGCATTTCTCATATTTATAATAAAGCTCAATGCGCATGACATAGCCGCGAACTGAACCCAAAAAGCATGATCACGTGAATCGCGCGCATTCCCTCACACACTGTACATAAACACATAACATTTTTACGTGGTGCTAAGGGCAAGCTCAAGCGAGCTACTGAATTTTTTTGAAATTTAAATCGTTTTTTATATTTTTGAAATTTGATTAAGTGGACTGAAATTAATACCAAATTCGTGGGGGAGGAAAGAGCCGGAGTACCCGGAGAAAGAACCCCCGACGGTCCGCCCGAATGAATGGCGACACTTACTAGAGGAGAAAAGTCCGACGCCGAAACCGGGAATCGAACCTCGCACCTCTTGCAGGCACTTTTACCGCTGCGCTACGGACCGCCCCACTTGGTGCACTGGCACAATGCAACTGTGCACTCTCTGATCTGCAGTAAAAGTGTGTTGTTGCACATAAGCGTGTAAGGCTATACATGCAGACAGCTTTTAAGAGGTGAAATTTGCACGCTATTAGTTACTTAGATGTTGTATTTATTGTTAGTATCACAGATGTGTTGCTGTACATTGGACGATCTCTGAAGCCGTTGCTCACTCAACTTGGTGTCTTTTAATTCATTCTATTCTCCAACTCATTCACCCTTTAAAGCCTAACAACTTTAGCAAACAATGATATTTCAAGGGTAGTGCCTGGGAATCTTACCACCTCCTGCCACCAAGATATTCAGGCATCTCCTTTGAACTGTCATGGTCAATCTATAGCACGATATATTGGACTGGTAATGATTTTAGGATACCTCTGAAAAGATCAGTGTTAGGACTCGATTAAAAATTAAAAAAAAAGAAAAGAAAAAAAGATTTGACTGGAAATATGTTTGAACAGCTTCCCATTGTATTCATGTGTATACTTCTCATATACATGAATTTATAACAACGAACAAATCAAACACAACACACACGCAAGAAAAGTTTTGTAACCCAACAGACAGATTTACACCAACTTTAATCTATTGTTTTATCACCAGAATATATTTCATGTTATATGAACAAACTCAATTTCAACACAAATGACCTCATTCAGTCCAGTTAGTATACAACAGTTGTCTCACTGCCATTCATGTCTGTTGTGCATAGTGGTCACCCGAGTACAATTTAAATTTTTTTTACAATTTTTGTTTACATCTTACGAGAGTGGAGACCATGCCCTACATTCTGTGATGGTCTATGGAACCCTACAATTCGCAACAGGGCAACATTAGACATACATTCTGGCACAGCATTGCAACTGAACGTACATGCACACAGTTGATGTGATGGTAAACTCAATACAGAATTGTTGATGACACAGCTGCAGCACTTCATGTTACGGAGGCACAAAACAGGCTATTATAACATGATGCAATAATCAAGCCCAAAGCTGTTCCTATTTGTAAGCTTATCATTCTCATCCACACTAACCCACCCTACCGTCTGATCCAAGCAAGCTGGCAGTGGTACACATAAATACCAAGTGATGCACAGCACTTTGCGCTAGTTGCACTTCTGTAGACTGGCATAGTGCAAGCTGGTTGGTTGGTTGTACAGTGTTTAACGTCCCTATAGCAACAATACTTTCTGAGGATGTGCCTGCCCTGCAGAGATATAAATACTGAGCGGATTGAAGCTTCATTATCACAATGACTGAGTTAACCCCTTATTTATAACCTTTTGGCCATCCATATTTATGTCTCCCGCACAGAGTAAATACCATTGGAAGTTACCCCTAAATCATTATTATTTAAACAGCCACATTTTTATGAAAAAATCAAAAATAATACTTAAGGGGTTAACTCAGTCATTATGTTAATAATACTTCAATCCGCTCAGTATTTATATCTCTAGTTACAACTAACTTTTAAGAACCTGCAGAGGTAACCTTTAAGTTACTTATCATAAGAACTTATTACTTACTTATCATAAGAACTTATTAATTACTTACTGTAAGTTCTTATAAGTTCTTACAACAACTTGACTTAAGTCACAACTTACTCGGTCAGATTTGTCAAGATACAAGGACAATAAAAAAACTTTTTTTTCTCAGTAGTACTCTGGGGGTGGTGCAGATGGGGCTAAATAATCAGTCACAAGTGGTGTAAGTGGCATGGCATTTTTCTGTGAAGTGTATGACATTAATAAACGATTACCAAATCTGATTTTTATTTGTTTAAAAGATTGTGTAGTTTTTCTGTGGTTTCCTGAACACCGATCCTTTTTCCCTCTGCTAAAAAACTGGCCTTCAGTTCTTCAACATTCACGGGAGACTGACTACGCATTTTATTCTGGATTTCAGATTTTTGTTTTTTGTAATTATTCAAATCATCCTGGACTCGCTTAAATTCTTCGTCATCAATACAATTATCATTCAATGCCTTACTGATAATAAGTTTTATACTGCTCAGCTTCGCACCAGCCAGCGTACTCAATGCTTCATGTTTCTGTAATTTTGTGTGAAACCTCTAGTTCAAGGCCTCCAAACCAAAGCAAGCCAGGCATGTAGCAACGCTAACACCCTCAATTGCTATTCCATTGATTGATTGATTGTACATTGCTTAACGTCCCGACAGCAACAAGGCTTTCTCAGGACGTGCCTGCACTGCTTGTGAAAAAAAACCTAAACAGAACATTGAATGTATGTCGCCAGCCGGTCAAATACGTTAAATAAACCTAACACATGGGGCCTAAATAAAGCTAAGACCATTTAGCAACACGCATCCAATATCAAGAGCTACAGGCAGTGCAGACAGTAGGGAGAGTTTTAAAAAGGCAAATACAGGTGAATGGACCTCGGGTAGACAGAAACACATGCCCCAGAATAGAGAGAAAAACTCACCCTGTGGGGCTGACCAGGGTGACCCTGGGAACTAAAAAGTACCTAACCCCACCCAAGTCCCCCAGGGCAGACCCGGGTGGGGTCAATTGCTATTCCAGCCAAACTTCCAATTCCTGTGGCAAACAGAACAATACCTCCTACAGAACATCCAGCTGAAACTGCACCAATAGCCATAGAAGTGTTTTGAACAGAATTAAATACTGACTTATACCTCTTTTTACATCTGGAGTATCTAGCCTCTTCACTTTCCAAATATTTAATTGCATCTGTAATATTATTTAATCTGAATGCGTCTGCTGGTAATGTTTTATCTGAAGCAATTGGCATATGTGGATCAGGTGCAAGCGTTGTTTTAGTCATCACATTTGTTTCAGTCGGCTCAAGCGTCGGTAGTACTGGATAGAATTTTACCATGTTTTTATTAACAAATATTTTTTATTTAATCAGCAATTACATTTTGCAACTCTTCAAAAGTATACAATTTGCTGGCATAATAAAATGCAACAAGATCAATGTGTTCTAGTTTTATGAAATTTAGAAAAACAAAAGTTGTTTTGTCAACCGATATCTTAACAGCTGGTACACTGCTCGACACCTCAAAAATATCTACATTTTTTCTAATAGCAATAAAAACTTTTGTTGATTCTGTCACTGTTTCATTCCATGTAAGTTTTATTCCCTGTGCAATATCTGCCTCTTTTGCAGTAGATACAGATCTCATGATAATTTCAAATACTATTGTTGCTTCTCTTGCGATGGAAAAGTTTATTGGCATAAACACGACCCTTGCATCAGACCTACCCTTCCTGTGCGTAAGAAGATATCTCTGTTTCTCATAATTTTCAACTTTTAGTTTTTCTCTGCTATTGTCGTCTGAAGCAAAACTTGGAACAAGGCTTACAATCAGCGGCCCCGAGTTAACAACCTTCCTAAACACTAAGGCACCTTTGTCATCAGTGTATACATAAGGACTAATAAATTCAATCTTTATATCCCAGTCAATTGTGGTGGCGGTGCAGGCGCAGGCGGCACAAGCGAAACCACCCATTTATTACCCACATGTATTAAGTTGTAGGGTACATTATTTACTGGAACAGGCACAGTAACATCACGAAGTTGACCAAGTTTAGGTATAGGTCTCTCTGTTCCTTCTTTCATGTCATCAATTACTTTTCGCTTGTACATGCCAGTTGAATCAAGTTCAAAACCATACACCTCCCCTACTTCTCCCTCCTTCTCAAAATCCTGGACGTCTGCCAAATCTTTCAACTCTGTAACCGGACACGCAACTGGTATGATTCTCGGCTTTGGACCACCACTCATTTTTTTATAAACAAAAATAAAATTATTTAACTTCTAACACAACACTAAAATCATGCATAAGAACTGGTTTGTCATCTTGATTAGTTACAGATATACTTAGTGACTCAAAGAAACTAGAACCTAATTTCTTAAACTGTAAATTAGGAAATCTAACAACTACACTTTCACAATAGGGTGCAGTTCCAGCTGGCACACATCTCAACAAAGTTGATGGTTTTCAATTGTGTATATTTTCACTTGTGTTTAGTTCTTTCAAATGCACATTAAATACTGTGTGTACTGCCAAATAAACAGGGCGTTTTCCAGTTATTTTAGGTTTTATTGTCTTCATTGTTATAATACCAAACTCAAATTCATCAATATCATCTGTTCTATACCAATCTTCGTCAATATAAAATCCAAGTAAATATGCAAATCTATCTGAAATTTTTAACCAATCTTGTTCCAGAAATTCTAATGTAACAAGTAGGTTAGCTGGATTTAAAGTTGCTTTAATTTTAAAATTACTTTGAAACCATTCAGCTATAGTACAAAAGTCATAATACCCAGGTGGTATAGCTTCAGTCTTACCATGAAAAATTACTTTATTATATATATCATCTTCTATATTAAACCATTTTACAGTGTAGAACATTTCATGGATAGCTACAGCCTTGCAACCATCACGATTATCAATCCCATTAGTTAACCACACTGGTTTGCTTGTGTCAAGATTTGTTAAGGTAATAAACATTTTTATTATCTCATATAAAAAGGATGGAATTTAAATCACCAACCATTACCACAACAAACGCATTTCAATTTAATGTGGATGCCAAATATAATGTGGCACCAACTTATGAACAGAAAATAATTCAACTAAATCAACTCGACATAGCTGTAAGCGAACAATTGATTGATTGTACATTGCTTAACGTCCCGACAGCAACAAGGCTTTCTCAGGACGTGCCTGCACTGCTTGTGAAAAAAACCCTAAACAGAACATTGAATGTATGTCGCCAGCCGGTCAAATACATTAAATAAACCTAACACATGGGCCTAAATAAAGCTAAGACCATTTAGCAACACACATCCAATATCAAGAGCTACAGGCAGTGCAGACAGTAGGGAGAGTTTTAAAAAGGCAAATACAGGTGAATGGACAAAGGGTAGACAGAAACACATGCCCCAGAATAGAGAGATAAACCCACCCTGTGGGGCTGACCAGGGTGACCCTGGGAACTAAAAAATACCTAACCCCACCCAAGTCCCCCAGGGCAGACCCGGGTGGGGCAATGTAAGCGAACAAGATTTATTTCAAGTCAAAGTACCCAATCCATTTGACCATTACCTAAACCCTCCAATAACAGACGACTCTACTGCAAGAAAGTGGTCTTCAAGCCCACTACAGATGTTTCAAAACCAACTTAACTTTGCTATTCTGTGTTCTACTACAGGCTGTGGTGTTTCATTTACAGACCACTTGAATCACTCAAACAAACTTATTAGGTCTGTGTATCGTTTTCACACTTATTACCAGCTTAGACGTATACTGTCAGAACTTCATACACCATTACCAACTGAATCTAGTTTCAACAGGTTTAACAACCCCATGGATATGAAAGCATTTGAACGCATCTGTAATGAGTTTAACATCAACCCTGGCACTAAGTATGACTTCACACAAAAACTTGATGATCACAATGGTATGGGTACATTGTATTATGCTATGAGTCACAGACAATACCCTCAAGATTATTACCCCGGTTACACTTCATTCTCATCAAAATCACAAGTCTGGATAGGTTCCATTGAGCAGAAACAGACTAATGCGTGGACCACATTTATTTTAGACAGAAGTGACGGGTTTACTCAAGCGGGAGTCGAGCGCGTAAATGAGTCTATCAGAACATACGTCTGGTGTATACTAGGTGCACAGTCACTAACAAAATCAAATATTTTAAACGGCAGTGGCAAATTTGAAGCACAAAAACAGTTTCTCGCAAATCTAGAAGATTCAGTAAATTCATCAGTTGATCTCCCATCAAGCATACAGCGCTACCAAGACGTACTCAGATATGCCAGATCAAAAGTTGACTTTGTAGTTGGCATCGGGTTATACATGTTACCATCTGACCTTCAACTCCAAATGGGGACAATAACAAATTATAATAATGAAATCATAGTTGCAGGTCGTGATCAAAAACTCGGACTCAATCAATCTGTAAACTTGGGGGCCACAACCACACATGTTCAGTTGTTAAAACCATTACAGACGGTAACACCCATGGCACCAGTAACATCATCACCTGTACAGACAGTAACATCAACCCCTGACACTCATGAGTCAGAGAGAACTGCATTAGTAATAGGTCTCACTGGATTAGGGGTATTACTTCTTTATCTGTTTCATTAAATAACCCACCATCAACCCTCCTACTGTCACCAAAAAGACCCAAACATGTTCAGCCATAAACCCAACTACCTTTGCTGTAGTACTAATCAACCAACTGACAACAGTGCCTATAATGCCAGGCAATGCGTCCACTGCTTTCAGAGCCAATTTCTTGAGCAAGTCTGATATGTGAGACAACTGTTTCTTTACCCATGACTGTAAATCTTTTGGGTCTGATGGTGGTGCCGGAGGTGCCGGGGCTGGCGGTATCAGGGCTGGACTACCGCCACCAGCACCGGAGACAGCTAGCACAACAGTACTGATAATAAATCCAAGAGCTGTAATTAAACTAGCAATTGTGATACCCTGTTCTCTGAAAAGTGTTTTAAGTCTCTCAGCCAAAGTAGTGTCTTCATGAAGTATTTTCTGAATAGTTTCTCTAATTCTGTTGACCTGTGTTTTCAGTTTCTGTCTTCCAATACTAATCGCTTCTAATCGTCCAGATCTTTCTATCTGCAAATCATTTAATCTGTGCTGTATTCTTTCTTTCATTTCTGTGTCAAGATTCCCATTGTCTGCTGTAGCCAGTTTCTCTTTTTCTCGTTCAATGTGTTTATCAAGCTCTCCCAGTTTGGCAACATTGTTTACCATCTCACCTCTTATCGTCTGCAGTGATTTATCCAACCCTATAATCTCTCTCATTGACAATGGTGGGTCATCTATTGTTTTCATAGCATCATTTAATTGTCCTTCAGTAAATGAAGTTTCTTGTATCACTGTGTTTGCTATTTCTGGTAGGCTTGTTACTGGTGCCATTTCAATCTCTTGCCCTGTTGGCAACTTTGTTTGCGTGTCGTGAAGAACACTAACAAGATGCGGTGTGACAGGAGACCCACCAATACCAAGTTGACGCAAGGCACCAACACCACCTTCATTTTTGATTGTACTTAAAGCCCTAAACCTACTAGGGTCTTTTTTGTTAGTCAATAGTACTTTTCCTTTGTCAACAGTATTTAAATATAAATGACCCTTGACATCAATTTCAAACTGATTAGGGTCTATGTTGTCTGGGCGGCCACCAACATGATCATAAAATGAGTTCACTTTGGTTTCTAAAAGTTCATGACGTAAACTGTAAATATTTCTTGTACCAGTCATATCTGTCATATCTGTTGTATTACCATAATCATGCATGTCATCCATTTCAAAATCTTCATGATTAAATCCTCCCGCTGCCATTGTTTTATTAATTTATTATTTTTTATTGTGCATAATAAAAATGACACAGTCTTACGGATCAAAGTTAGAACCATACAGAAAACTACGTGAGCCCCTCGGTGTTAAGGCCATTAGACAATCAATTGTCATCACAAACAATCCTAGTACCATAGATTGATTGATTGATTGATTGTACATTGCTTAACGTCCCGACAGCAACAAGGCTTTCTCAGGACGTGCCTGCACTGCTTGTGAAAAAAAAAAACAAAAAAAAAAAAAACAACTAAACAGAACATTGAATGTATGTCGCCAGCCGGTCAAATACATTAAATAAACCTAACACATGGGCCTAAATAAAGCTAAGACCATTGAGCAACACACATCCAATATCAAGAGCTACAGATTGTACATTGCTTAACGTCCCGACAGCAACAAGGCTTTCTCAGGACGTGCCTGCACTGCTTGTGAAAAAAAAAAAACTAAACAGAAAATTGAATGTATGTCGCCAGCCGGCCAAATACGTTAAATAAATCTACAACATGGGGCCTAAATAAAGCTAAGACCATTTAGCAACACACATCCAATATCAAGAGCTACAGGCAGTGCAGACAGTAGGGAGAGTTTTAAAAAGGCAAATACAGGTGAATGGACAAAGGGTAGACAGAAACGCATGCCCCAGAATAGAGAGAAAAACCCACCCTGTGGGGCTGACCAGGGTGACCCTGGGAACTAAAAAATACCTAACCCCACCCAAGTCCCCCAGGGCAGACCCGGGTGGGGGAAAGGCAGTGCAGACAGTAGGGAGAGTTTTAAAAAGGCAAATACAGGTGAATGGACAAAGGGTAGACAGAAACACACGCCCCAGAATAGAGAGAAAAACCCACCCTGTGGGGCTGACCAGGGTGACCCTGGGAACTAAAAAATACCTAACCCCACCCAAGTCCCCCTGGGCAGACCCGGGTGGGGGTAGTACCATAGACCAGAACCAAACACAGTAAAGTTTCCAAACCTAGGACCCAGTGACGTTATTGTTCCTGGCACTGCACGCCTAGCATTTAATATTGAACTATCATCAGACGCAGATGTGAACAGAACTCTAGTTGACAATCTTGGCAGAGCAATTGTTAGAACTATTAAAGTAAAACTTGAAGGACAGGAAGTGTTTAGTCTTGATGACTCAGATGTGTTCTACTGTTACAAAGATCTTTGGCTCACAAGAGAAGAACGAGAAGACTGTATTTACCAAGGCATACAGCCAGATAATGTTGGGAAACTTCGAATCAATGCCGGAGACAAAACAACTACTGGGGTACCAAAGGAAGTTATTATAGCTGAAACATATGGAACCAGGTTTTACATTCCACTTGAATTTGAAATCCTAACAGCACATTTACCTTATTATCAAGGAGCACTGAATGACCGTCTGAGTTTTGAACTAACTTTCAATGACTACTCCAAAGTTATTAAATCATCTGCCACAGATGCAACATACAAGATCTCTAACATTTCCTTGGAATATGAAATTGTCACACACACTGAACTAGCCAGACTCATTCAAAATCAGTACCAGTCAAGACTGCCAATTTATTATGACAGGGTGATTAGACATAGTTTAATGCAAAAAGACAAGAGCGACCCAATGTGGAACATAAACTTGAACACACCTGCTAGGTCACTGAAAGGTATTCTTATGTTGTTTGTTGAACCAGCGGCTCCATACAAACGGGATTCAGAAAAATTTTACAATCCTAAGATTACACACTTGTCTTGTACAATCGAAGGCCGCCCTAATCAAGTGTACGCTTCAGGAATGTTACCATACCAGCACTACGATGAGATCACAAAGTATTTTGCAGGTGGAAGGATTAGAGATAAACCAGCAAACATTGCGTGTAAAGATCTACATCTGTATGATGTTAGGATCGGTCAATACCTGACAAACAAGTATGCACTGTGGCTAGACCTTCGCAGTACAGATGACGACTACCTTCATGGGTCAGGACGAACTGTCGAAAATGGTAGTGACGGAATAACAATTCAGATACAAAAGAAGGTTGAAACTGCTGAAGCCATAAACATATATTTGTACCTGATATATGACGCACAACTCAATATTGCAGAAAGCAGACTGAGTGGACACATATATTAAAATTATATTGTGTATTAAAATGAACCGGGGCTTGATGACACTCGATCCACACTGTGGATTATTTTGTGGTGCCACAGGGTGTGGTAAAACTGAATTTGTACTTAATTTATTACAAACAAGATACCTTCATCATTTTGAAAACATTGTAATATTTTGTCCTACAATCAAATACAACAAAGCTTATCACAACCGTTTATTCATTTGGACTGACAGCAACATTTATTTAGTCGACCCTGAGAAAAAACTGAATGACTACCTACAATATTTTTACAAGCAATTTGAAGGACAGCCAACATTGTTTATTGTTGATGACTGTTCTGCAGAGAAAGACATTGTCAAAAAGAGAAACACTCTATCAGAACTTGCCTTCAGTGGCAGACACGCAAACATTAGTGTATGGATTCTCACTCAGAAATATAATGCTGTACTGAAAGATTTTCGAGAACAGTTAAAGTTTATCTGTTTGTTTTACTGTAAGGACCGTGACAGCTTTGAAGACTGTCTCAGAGAGAACGACGTCACCCCAAATAAGCATGAACGTGATGATGTAAAAAATAAACTGAAATCAACTAAGCATCTAAAGCTCATTTTAAAGACAGATCAGCCCACAGGGTATGGGTTAGTAAATTGATGTAAATTAATTTATACAAGTGTTTGTCCAATAAAAATGACAGACAGACAAATCATACAGGTGCTTGATCTCACACACCTTTTCAAAGATGTTATGCACTTTACTGACTTAATAACATCACCCAAACAGACTTACATAAGCCTTTCAGCACCATCAGAAATATATGTTACATATAGTGTGACTTTGGATTATGTCGATGAGCATCCAATTGATTGATTGATTGTACATTGCTTAACGTCCCGACAGCAACAAGGCTTTCTCAGGACGTGCCTGCACTGCTTGTGAAAAAAAAAACTAAACAGAACATTGAATGTATGTCGCCAGCCGGTCAAATACATTAAATAAACCTAACACATGGGGCCTAAATAAAGCTAAGACCATTTAGCAACACACATCCAATATCAAGAGCTACAGGCAGTGCAGACAGTAGGGAGAGTTTTAAAAAGGCAAATACAGGAGAATGGACCTCGGGTAGACAGAAACACATGCCCCAGAATAGAGAGAAAAACTCACCCTGTGGGGCTGACCAGGGTGACCCTGGGAACTAAAAAGTACCTAACCCCACCCAAGTCCCCCAGGGCAGACCCGGGTGGGGTCGATGAGCATCCAGATGTGGAGCACATGACAGTTGATTTAAATGATTGATTGATTGTACATTGCTTAACGTCCCGACAGCAACAAGGCTTTCTCAGGACGTGCCTGCACTGCTTGTGAAAAAAAACAAAACAGAACATTGAATGTATGTCGCCAGCCGGTCAAATACATTAAATAAACCTAACACATGGGGCTAAATAAAGCTAAGACCATTTAGCAACACACATCCAATATCAAGAGCTACAGGCAGTGCAGACAGTAGGGAGAGTTTTAAAAGGGCAAATACAGGTGAATGGACAAAGGGAGACAGAAACACATGCCCCAGAATAGAGAGAAAAACCCACCCTGTGGGTTTTTGATTGATTGTACATTGCTTAACGTCCCGACAGCAACAAGGCTTTCTCAGGACGTGCCTGCACTGCTTGTGAAAAAAAAAAACAAAAAAAAACTAAACAGAACATTGAAAGTATGTCGCCAGCCGGTCCAATACATTAAATAAACCTAACACATGGGGCCTAAATAAAGCTAAGACCATTTAGCAACACACATCCAATATCAAGAGCTACAGGCAGTGCAGACAGTAGGGAGAGTTTTAAAAAGGCAAATACAGGTGAATGGACCTCGGGTAGACAGAAACACATGCCCCAGAATAGAGAGAAAAACTCACCCTGTGGGGCTGACCAGGGTGACCCTGGGAACTAAAAAGTACCTAACCCCACCCAAGTCCCCCAGGGCAGACCCGGGTGGGGGCCACCCTGTGGGGCTGACCAGGGTGACCCTGGGAACTAAAAAATACCTAACCCCACCCAAGTCCCCCAGGGCAGACCCGGGTGGGGTACAGTTGATTTAAAGACACCTACTTTTAAAGTTAATGATACCGACTATGGTTGGTTAGGGGAAATTTGTTATAGCATATTTAAGCAACTACGCAAACTAAATGTTTATATTGACAGTGTTACAGTTAATAAAGTGGTATTACACAAGGTGAGCCAGCAGAGTTAACATTATTATTTTTTAATTACATTATAAATGAACCAAGACAAACTCCTTCTATTGAATGATATCAATGCGGTAGAAAACAAAGACTTAGACTCTAAGAAACAGCGTCTTTTGTCTGTGATTGTCTCAGGCAAGTCAAAGACTTATCTCGGGAAACAATACATGACAGAGGATATTGAATCTCTTACGGCTGATGAGCTAATCAAGCTTCATTTGAAATATGAAAACCACATTGCCTCACTAATGACTCGTGATTTAAGTCGATCTCTTGTTTGCCTATATACAAAAGCAGTGAGTCACTTTCTACCTGTGGATAGTGACAGTCTATCACACGACCTTGAAAGCAATCCTATTGTTTCAAGTACAATTGGTAAATTAGCATGTGTCATGTTTTACAAGTTTGGAAATTACCTTGCTCTTGTGGTAACCCTTCTTGTTACTGGGAGTCATATTGATTTCTCGAAAATAAATTTTACTGCAGAAGAAAATGGACGAAACCCAGACGACTCCACAACCGAACCCCAGTCCAGTTTTGACACAGGTTCAAACTGTGACTAAGGCTAAAAGCCCAGGCAGGGTTGAGGCTGGTAAAAGATTAGCCGAATATAACAGACAAAAAAAATTACAGCTTCAAGCGCAAACAGAAAAGGCTCATGTGACTGACCAGGCGTCAGCACCTTCAGGACCGTCAGGACCAGTGTCACTACCGTCACTACCATCACACCCTCATCAAAGTGAGAGACAAACAACTAAGCCTGACCCCCGCCCTGACCCCGAACCTCAAACAACAAAATATATAGTTGCCGGATTTGTTGTCGGATTTGGTTACGTAGGTTATCAATTATATAAAAAATACAAACCACAGACTCGTACAGTGACCAAAAAATCAGACACTCCAAAAATAAAACCAGAAGTCGCCACATTACCAGTAACACCCAAAGCCGTTGACCCATTTATCATGCACTAATAAAAATATTATTTTAATTTTTCTTGTATTAGAAAATGAGCGACACAAAGAACATAATGAACCTTGTGTATCACTCTGCCATAATCAGTGGACTAGCAGTAGCTTATTCTATGCTGGGAAAAAGTCTACTCAAAATGAAATCAGCAGACTTGAGCAGATTAGACATTGAAGACAGCGCTAAGCTAATTGCAGTTGTTACAGCGTCAATTGCGACAAAAGATTTTTTTGTCAAGCAGGGAATTATTCCTGAAAATGTTTCTATGTAAATAAAAATAATATGGCGACGATAGCTATTATGATTGGTGGTGCGATGGTTAATGCATTGGCATTCAGTGGCTCTAATTATCTCTTTTCAAAAATGGGTAGAGAAGAATCTGCAGAAGAAATGAAACGTCACAATGAAGCATCTGAGAAACTCGCACAGGCAGAACAGGATTATGAAAAGAATAGAATTGAGAAACTTGATTTCATCAATGAAAGACTTAGACTAGAGGGTCTCGCACAACATACATTTTCAAATACAGACGAAGCAATCCGTGAATACTATCTTGTCACAGGTGAAGACATGTCTATCTCAAAACCGAAACTAAGTGACTACTATCAACCAAGTACAGAACAAAGAAATGGAGAGATAATCTTTGTTCTAGTGGGAATGACATTTGTTTATTTTACTGGACTTTATATTGCTAGAAAAAATGAACCCCGGGGTAGAAAATAAACTATCAAAAATATATTACTCACCATCAGGGTATTGGAAAGGGCAAACCGCTATTCGGAAATTACATGCCGCTGTGGGCGGAGATATAACACTCAATCAAGTCAAGCAATGGTTACAGAGACAAGCAATTTCGCAGATATATCTCCCTGCTCCAAGAAAAATAACAAGACCTCATTTTGAGAACACATCACCTAATGACACACACCAAATGGACCTCCTGTTCTTACCACATGACACAATAAGAAAGAAACGATACAAGTATGCACTAACTGTCGTTGACATTGCTTCAAGGTACAAAGACGCTGAACCCATATCTGACAAAACAGCCAGTACAGTTGCTACTGCTTTAACAAAAATATATGGTCGAGGCCCTTTAAGATACCCCAGACTAGTGCAGGTTGATGACGGATCAGAATTCAAAGGTGCTGTTAATCAGTTATTTGCAAAGCTTGGCGTACTGGTCAGACAAGGCATTCCAGGTGTACACAGATCGCAGGCAATTGTAGAGAACTTTAACAAACAGTTGTCAGAAAGACTTTTCAGTTACCAGTATTCTAAGGAACTCATGCATGACACCCGTAACACTGAGTGGGTTAAGAGATTACCACATGTGATAAAAGCAATGAATAACAAAGGACACCCAAAACCTGCTGATGCTATTAAATTGAAAACAATTACAGAGCCAAAAACAATGTCAGCCCAGGCGCCAGACACAAGCTTATTTACCAAACAGGTGAGATATTTATATCAACCAGGTGAAGCTGAGAATGACGTCAGACGCAGAGCGACAGACCCCATCTGGTCAACATCCGTTCATAATATAAAAAAAATAATCCCCAGTCCAGACGCAACAATATATTACCTGTACGACCCTGCGCCCCAGAGGGCATTTGTCAGAGAAGAATTACAGATTATTCCCCCAGACACCGTTACTCATTTCAGTAACTAAGTCGTCAATTAATTCATCAACCAGTTCATCACAAATGTCTTCAGATAACTTGAGTCTGTAATGACCAGGTGCATAAGCTTTCTCCTTAGTGTGAAACACTCTTTTTGTATCCCCTATTGCAAGTGACTTCTTATGTGTTTGGATCATTTCAAGATTATGTTTGTTTGATCTCAGTGACTTGTTTGGATAATCAGGCATTAATGCACCATCTAATACTTGCTTGTAATGTTCATGACGTATGTCTTTATTTTTTATTGCTGTTTTCTTGATTCCTTTGGCTTTTGACTGACTACCCTTCTGGTGCAGTATAGAATACATTTTTGATCTCAGTCCAACGTACTCAACTATTGGCACACCATTTAGTTCATCCTTAAACTTACCAGGCACTTTTTTGTTTTGTGTGCTGTACAGTGGATGGTCTTTTGGGTAGTCAGACGTGTGATACATGTGTAGTTCTGTTTTCATGTCTTCATAAAAGTCTTCAGTACACACATCAATGATCATAGAGTCAGTGTCAGTGTATAGCAGACGGCAGTCAGGATACTTTGGTTTGAAGTAATCATAATAAAATTCAAGCATCACCAGTTTTGACAACTCCAGAATTGCCATACCAATGAATACTGGCTTGTCCAGTTTAACAATCTTTTTTTTGAGTGACACTGCATACAATGATGAATGAAACTCTTTATACCCTGTGTACTGAGGCTTACCTGTAAGTTTAATTGCACCCAATTCAGTTGTGACCAGTCTCACATCTTTTCTGTGATGAGGATTTTCCATTGTCTTGCCAAAACAGGCATTGTTCATAAGCTTAAAGAAGTCTTTGTCAAATGCAGTGTTGCCGTCTCTGGCACGGAGGGTTGTGTTCTTCATTATGTAATCTTTCATGAAAGCACTCTGATCAAATTGAATTCCTCTGTGAACTTTCTTTAGTACTAACCCGTGTCTGATGTAAAACTGTAACAAGCGGTAGTGACACACGTAATTGA
Organism: Semisulcospira habei; assembly: GCA_036245525.1. NCBI lineage: Eukaryota > Metazoa > Mollusca > Gastropoda > Semisulcospiridae > Semisulcospira > Semisulcospira habei. Next base: position 39,511,185 of record BTPG01000004.1, read on the forward strand.
ATTTGTCATTTAAATTTGGCACAAGCTTAGTGTCTTCTTTTTTCCCTGTCATACTCATTTTCTCAACAGCCAACGGATAATCATTGTGGTAATCATGTAGGTGGTGTGGGTACTCTAGGTCTACTTCAAAGATCCAACCCTTCGCGTCGTTTCGGTCAAGATTAATAATATATTTTGTTATGTCTGTTATGTCATACTGTGACAAATCATGCAGACAAAAGTTTTTCAGGGGCAATAACTCACACATCGCGAACCCATACAAATTGTTAGCGTCCAAATACGTAATGAATGACCTTGACCTCGAGGGGTCAAACCCCCGGTCAAGGTCCGGACCGTCCAAATATTTGTTGTTGGCTATGGCGTAATTGTTCGCTGCAATACTAATCCCTCCCCTCAATCCACGTTCCACCATTTCACCCATCGTACGATCAGACAACAGGTCTATAGATATCTTACTGGATTTCAAAAATGCATCCCACGTCATGCCAGGACTAGTTATGTAACAGGCTGGGTCAAGTCTGTAGTGTAACAAACCCTTTTCACGGTAACTTTCAAATACGTCTGCTAGCAAACAAACGTCAGCCTTTAAGTACTGATCGTGGTAATCACCAATTGTCTGACACCCTAATTTATCCCACACATCGAGTGCGTGTTGATATTCAGAGTCAGAAATACCTTTTCCAGTTAGTGTAGAATAAAATTTCTCTTTTGGTGGCAGTCTTTTTTCTTCAAACACAATCCAGTGATCAATGTACTCATACGGATACACACCTTTCTTAATCAACTCTGGCTCAAAATATTTACTTGTTATTGGATACTCAGTCAGTCCTTCTGCCAGACTAAAAAGACCTAAAGACAAATGTTGCATGGAGTCATAAAATGCTAATTTGTCCAGCCTAAAAGTCAAGTACTTCTCAGTTGTCTGCGCAATACAACTTATGTTTTTGTACGACTCATCTACAGCCTGCATGATGATGTGTGAATCATATCCCTTCAGATTGTGAAAAAAGATTGGTAACTTGTATGTCTTAGGATCTATTTTTAATAACAAGTTACAATTGTTATGTGCAGCACCTCTGTAACGCCCAGTTATGTGATCGTGGTCACGAACTTTATCACCACCTAAAGGCTGTTCACAAATCCAACACGTCACAGCTGTATCAAATTTTAGTTTGTCTTCTTCTGTCATCACCAAAGGCATCTGACATGTTGTGAGATACTGTACTACCTGACTATACAGATGTCTCATTTCTGTTAAAAACAAACATGCTGCATTTTCACCCCTGTAGATAACAGGTTCTGAATGCAGACCGTCTGACCTAACAATAATGTATCCGAAAGAACACACCACTTGGTCACTCAATTTTATAGTCTTTGGTAATGACTCTGGAACGTGGCCTTCATACGGAACAACCAATGATTCGAAATCAGCGTATACTATAAACGGCAGCTTTTGTTGATTTCCATAGTTCTTAAAATACACTTGACTACCAGGATCTGGATACTTAAGTACAGTTTGTATGTCATCAGCTGACCTGCAGTGTAGGACATGTTTGTCTGCTAATTTTATGGAGGAGAATCTTTGTAAACATCTTTTACAAACTTCCTGTTTGCCATTGTGTTTTGTTGTATGCCCATGAATTAGACGTGACATATTTCTGATAATTGTGTAGTGGAAGTTATTGTCATCACCGATTAGCAACATGTCAACATGTTTATCTTCTGACTGCCCATATGTTGGGGCAATTGGAGATACTCTAATTGGCTGTAACTTGTTCTCAGCATTATTATCCCACACAAACACATTTACAGATATACCAGGATTTAGTTTTTCAAACAAGTCTATGTCCTCTATTTTAACAGGGAACTCAATGCCACTAAAGTTGAGTTCATTTACAAATTTGATGTAGTTAGATACACGATCAGGTCTTGACCTCACAAAGTGTAGTTTAGCAAGTACGCACCACATGAAACAGAAATTGTCTTTGTTCTGTATGTTAACAACAGCTTTTTTGTTTGCTACTTCTGTTGGCAGTGGCAACCATGCTTTACCTAATATAGGATGATACCTAGACTTCTTTAGTTGTAGTTCATGTACATGTCCTTCGTGCCAGCCAGACCCCTTCATTTTTGCACTGTCGATTGCCTGTAGAAAGTCAGGTAGTAGTCTGTCTCTAAACACGTTCTCCAATTCTCTTTGTGTGTTAACTGTGTGTTGTCTTGTTGATATGTACGATACAATCACTTCACCGTCCACCCTAGTAAATTCTATTTTAGCAACAATCTGAATCTTCACACTGCCTGTGATAAGATTTTGTTGTATGACAGAAAAAGAGTTTTCTATTGATTCATAGACGTTATTAGTATTGGATATGGGTAAGTTTGTTGTGTGAAACACGTTTCTTAAACCAGATGAGCCAGGGTTTGATGGGCCAGGGCTTTGTGAATTGTCCGTCATTTTTATTTGTCCGTCAAAATAATAAATGAAAAAATATTAATGCCACCACAGTAAACATATTACCTATTTTCTGCACATGGGACATAATCACTTTAAAAAGTCATCCAGTCAACCACTAAACAGGGAGTTGTCTCCCATAGACTATATGCTCACCCACAGATTTTAAGAATCATTTTTACCCTCTGACTTGTGAGGCTAGTGTGTGTGTGATTGTAATAATAAATCCAAAGAAAAATTAAGCAAAAAATAAATAAATAAATAAAAAATATATCTCTCTTTTTCTAAAAATAAATCTATGAGAAAAAAAATATATTTTTAAAATTTTTTTAATAAAAGGGCTGCTTAGTGACTTTCCACCCGCTTTCACAGGAATCGATGTAACCCGGGTTAAGCTGCGCTATTAACCCCCTATGGAGGGGGTTAACCCGGTGGGTAGCGCATTCACCTTTTCCTGTGAAAGCCCTGTAGTGTAGAGAATGTCAACTGGACGCAATCGGGAAACGATCCCGGCACAGTAGGGTTAGTGTGATCAAGACTAAGCCTTACTATCCAAGCGATCTATCCTCTCAGCCATAAGCAGTCCCAAAGAAAACTTTGGCTGTTTATTTATTTATGTTTGACTGTTGACTAAAATCCTGAAAAAGCAGTGCTCATGAGAATCTAACCAAGATAAAATATCGAGAAATTAAACCTACAAAGAAAGAGGCTCATGAGAATCTAAGTCTTTTGTAAAAATAATCTCTGGTTTTTATCTCCTCAAACGGAGGAGGTCAGATGTGTCAGAGTCATGTGATTCTTGTACAGTAACGGCGCAGAGAGGGCTGAACAGTACACTTCGCTAACAAACCCCAACAGGGTCAGTACACCAGGAAGTAAACGGTTGGCTAGTGTCAATAATTATACCTGGCTGGGAGCTGAGAGCAAACACTATACGCCGGTAAACAAAACCTGTTCGCCCAGACAGGGGGGGGGGGGGGGGGGGGTAGTGTGTACAAAACGTGCCTGTGTAAGCGACACACAACTCCATCATGTGTCCGTCTGCATTAAGCATAACATTTTGGAAAGACCAAGACCGATTTAAAGGATCAGGTAGGGCCGGATCGGACTTATTCTTGTCGGATCGGACTTATTCTTGCCGGTTAGTGTTAAAATGACCAAATGTGTTATAATTTATTCATGGGATCATTTACCGGTTGAGATGTATGACGTAAGCTCTGTAAACCGGTAAGTTGTGTATGCATGTCTGTGTTGTTAGAGTGTTAGTGTGTCTGAGTGTGTGTGTGTGTGTGTGTGTGTGTGTGTGTGTGTGTGTGTGTGTGTGTGTGTGTGTGTAAGATATTAATTGTTGGTTTCTTATCCAACTGTTTATAGTGCAGAGTATGAACACCGTTTTGATTTCTCGGGTACCAGTCATTGAGTAAATATGAAGTCGACTTCCAAAAGCTGTAGAGCCGCCGGTTTATTATAGAGTGTCAGGTCTCAGTTGAATCAGCGGCGCGCTACTGTTGATTGATTGTACATTGCTTAACGTCCCGACAGCAACAAGGCTTTCTCAGGACGTGCCTGCACTGCTTGTGAAAAAAAATAAACAGAACATTGAATGTATGTCGCCAGCCGGTCAAATACGTTAAATAAACCTAGCACATGGGGCTAAATAAAGCTAAGACCATTTAGCAACACACATCCAATATCAAGAGCTACAGGCAGTGCAGACAGTAGGGAGAGTTTTTAAAAGGCAAATACAGGTGAATGGGCAAAGGGTAGACAGAAACACATGCCCCAGAATAGAGAGAAAAACCCACCCTGTGGGGCTGACCAGGGTGACCCTGGGAACTAAAAAATACCTAACCCCACCCAAGTCCCCCAGGGCAGACCCGGGGGCGCGCTACTGTGTCGGTGCGTGGTAACAGACAACAAAGGTAAACAGGTGAGCTGGCTTACAAATGACAAGCGCCAGAGATTAAGACCCTTGTAACTTAATCATTGAAAAGAAGCCGATTTAAAACGTGTAAGTTTCACATGAGTGGAGTCTTGACACAGTCACTAGTTTATGTCTGTGTTGACAGAGTGGGTCTCACTCTCTCTGTGTGCGGTAGCTAATGGGGGCTTTATTCCCATTCAATCTTAAAACCAATTTACATTTGTGGGGGGTTATGATTTTCGATGAGCATTTTCTTAAGGTCAAAAATAAATTGTGTGAATATCGACTCAGGTGTGGTACATATCGATCTAGCAGCTAAAGGATTTGAAAAGGTTTTGAGCAACGTTGTCAAAACATTGCGACATTGTGAATTCACTGTAACTGTTGTGCATATTTTATTCTGACGCGACGTACCTAGAGTCAGCTGGCGACGGGCTGTGTTTACGTACATAGTAACATTGCGACAGTAGACATATGAGCTAATTAAGAGAGATATAAATACTGAGCGGATTGAAGTATTATTAACATAATGACTGAGTTAACCCCTTAAGTATTATTTTTGATTTTTCATAAAAATGTGGCTGTTTAAATAATAATGATTTAGGGGTAACTTCCAATGGTATTTACTCTGTGCGGGAGACATAAATATGGATGGCCAAAAGGTTATAAATAAGGGGTTAACTCAGTCATTGTGATAATGAAGCTTCAATCCGCTCAGTATTTATATCTCTCCTGCTTGTAAATAAAAAAATAAAACTGAACTAAGTGACCAGCTGGTCCAATACACTATATAAACCTAAGACATGCTGAGGACGATGCACCTTCATGCTAATTTGAATTTGTTGTATCCTAGTTAACAAAGAAACGAGTACAAAATCATTACAATTATAAAATATGCACCATATATGGAAAATGATATTGAAAATTGTGTTAACTACAAACACATAAATTATCAGCTCTTAGATGTATCAGAACATTTCGCAATAAACATCCACTATCAAAGACTAGGAAGCACAAAGGAGACGTTAAAGAAGGAAAATAAAGGTAAATGGATGGTTGGGTATACATTGCTCACACATCCCGTCAAAACAAGAATTTCTCAGGACTTTCCTGCACTGATTGTGAAGAAAACCTCTAAAAACCACCAGAATACTGAATTATGTCACCAGATGGTCTAGTATTAGTAGTAGTATTTGAACATTGCTTAACGTCCTGACAGCAACAAGACTTTCGCAGAACGTGCCTGCACTGCTTGTGAAAAAAACCAACTAAACAGAATATTGAACGTATGTCGCCAGCCGGTCTAATACGCTAAATAAACCTAAGACAACACACATCCAATATCAAGAGCTACATGCAGCGCAGACAGTAGGGAGCATTTAAAAAAGGAAAATACAGGTGAATGAACCAAGGGTAGACAGAAACACACGCCCCAGAATAGAGGGGAAAACCCACCCTGTGGGGCTGACCAGGGTGACCCTGGGAACTAAAAAGCAGTTAACCCCACCCAAGTCCCCCAGGGCAGACCCGGTTGGGGGTCCAGATGGTCTAATATGATTCATGGTAACATTATGGACTAATATGCACATCAACATGAAGACATGCACGAGAATATCTCACACGGGCAAAATAAGACACATTTCAATTATTTACATCACTGTGCAAATTTTCAACTTTTCCTAACATGGATCTTTTCAATAAATGAATTAATCATCAATCAAGAAAATTGAAGAGGTACAAAACTGGCTAAACAACTCATCCAAAGCCTATTCAGAATGAAGCTAAATCTAAACTTTCAAGCGAATATGACAAAAATTATGCACTCTAATGCGGGGTCAATGTGACAATTTCTGTACAATAAGCACTCCCACTTCGAGGCTCTCTTCGCAGTTCTAGATTGAGAGAACTTCCAAAAGTTTCAAGCCCCCAAGAACAGAAACAGTGGAACATATTTAGTGACACATACACACACCACTTGGTACCAAAAGTACATTATATAGACACAACTGTTTATATGTGACATAACTTTTACCTTGTTGCTTTACTGCCATAATTTACATCAAGTGCTCGCTACTGAAAGCGCTCCACTGCGCCCCATTTCAAAGTTGTTAATATTATTTTTAAAAATTTGTGAAAAAAAAACCCAAACAACAAACACACCAACCAAAATGCTTGGGTAAGCTCTATCAAGTCAATCCAACCATGAAACCAGCATGATACAACAAAGAGATCATCCGACAGTGGGATTAATGTTACACCATGGCCACTGCTGATTTACGTGCCTCGACTTCCTTTTGATGCACAGTTCTAGCTACTCAGCTCGTTAATCATCAGCAATCATGGTTTAATATATACATATAAGCGATATACATGAGCGATGGTGATTTACAAGCCAAGACCTGCTTATGACACAAAAGTTCTGGATATAATAAAGTTCTGCTGAGAAGCCATAACTATGCCCAAAGTGTCATACCTGTTTCGCTGTTGAATTGACATGATACAGTCTACACACAAGCGTTACAAGGCCTCCATATCATTGATAATCAAGCCTCAAGAGCTATGATGTAAAAACTTCTTCAGTGTCTTGCAATAAATACATGACAGAACCTGCATCCAAGCAACCCCAAGTGTACAGTTCCACGGACAATTTTGGTGAAAGCTGGCACATATATCTGGTAGAAGAAAATAAGTTCTCCTGGTCATTTACAAATCACAAGTCCAGCTAAATGGTGCCAAGTTACTGCAAAGTCTGTTTTTCACATTTTCAAATTCAATAAATCCAAAATTAAACAATAAATATTCACATAGCATGCTGCATCCGTTAGCAGCAGTTATGATCTCAAAGTTAAAGCAAAATTATTCTTTTGATCTCAAAGTTACAGCAAGAATTATTCTTCTACGGTATTTGGTTATTTTGCTGTAGATGCTTGATTCATGTACATGTACATTATAAGTTAGTGGTAGCAGGGTTTGCTGCATGGACCCTTGTAGCCCTGAGGGAGGTCAAAGGAACCATTGTACCCCAAAAGGCCTGATAATATATTTGTTTTCATTCCTCCACTGTTATTATAAAAGAAATCACGCTGAAGTTGTCTGACCTGGATCACGCCAGACATGACCAACGTCAACAGTATTTACATGCATAGAGAATAGACGTATGACAAAATATAACATCTTTCTGACGTTTCCACCTGCATGACCAGCAAAATTGTCAGAGTAATGCAATAGAAAAGATTTTCAAATTTTTTAAACAAAATAGTTGCGTCACTCCCTCATGTGCTTAGATTCCGCCAAGACTCTTTCTGTCGTCTGTTACACACTATTGCTGTATATGTGTGCTGAAAAGAACTCCAGTAGTGTGGCTATTGTTTCCAATAACACAAGTAACTTTGTACTTTAGAACGTTTTGGTGATCTTTCAAAACTGGCACCCAAGACGCATCATAAAGAGGGCTACAAGACGCCCACCATTAGTCGCTATAAGGGTTTGTGTACCGAGGTCACATGGTACAGTTTGTGTTAAAAGTTGGTCGTGTGACGTAGGAATAAAAACAAATTATTTTGATTAATATAAACCACACAGTATGTTGGTGATAGTGGATCATCCTAGACTATGTTAAACTATTCAATAACAGCATCCACTATGCAAACTTTAATTTCCTCACCCAAAAACATGGCATTCATACACACACATACTTGCAAATGCTGAACAACCATTAAATAGTGATAATAAAAATTTGGTGTAAATAACATGCACCAATCATTTTGGCTCCATCAAACAACATACGAGGTGAACAATTTTTGTGTTTATAATTCAAGAGAACATGATTGCCTACACATTTATGCCATGTGCCTCCTTCTGCATATAGTTTTCTTCATTGTGAAATGTGACTGAAAACATCCTTCAAAGTTGACATTGTGACCAGTTTTACGCCCGACACCTGACATATGGTTCCAATGTCAGAAAATCTGATAATGATGTATTATCTAATGATAATCTGCCCATGACCAAGCCACATAATAGACCGACCAACTTTATCAGAGTGAATATTTAGAATCTGCCCCTTTAGTCATGTATGGCAAACTTTGGTACAAGCATTCATATAGCATTACGGAAAACAGTGCGAGTGTAGACTGCTAGTATATTCAAGTACCTTAATCGACAGATGCTCATTGTTGAGGTTTTCATTGAAAACGCTTTTATGATGACAAATCTTGTAAAGTAAATCATTATAGGAGCTGTAAACAAATCAGTACAAACTAGTAATTGGGTTTAATCAGTATTGCGAGTGGGGATATTGTCAGTCTAGTCTAGAGATCATGTTGTGCGTTACTCGAAACCTGCCATTTTATTAAACGCGGAAAATCATCTAATTTTGAAATGTGATTAAACTATAAAGGATAAACCTTTCAAATTTTGCATGGCTACACATTGTTGTGCTCTCTGGTAATATCAGTTTTTATGTGTTTACAATCTGAAATTATCTGCTATTCAACCTCCAGGTGGGCATACGGAGCCTCTAAAAGAAATTTTTGTGCTCGCAATCATCAGTGCACTTTTCTGTGTGGACAACAACCACTCTTAGCATTTCCGTCTGTCAGAAAACGCATTTTCCCCAGGCTGAGAACTGCTGCTGGAATACGGAAAAGCAGAAATGTTACTTGACCCATTTCATCCTGTGGCTGATCTTGTTTACTTGCTCATTGTCCTATGAAGGCTACATTACAGATTAGGTGATAGATCAACCATTTTAGTTCAAGGGTGGTGCCTCAGACGCCAAGCTATTCTGGCACCACCTTTGAACTATCATAGTCAAATTAATTGCAAGAAGAAGTGTCTCAGGATGAAAAGGGTTAAGAGCATAAGCAGTAATGTCTTGCGATTCTCTCAGAGTTGTTGATCATGTTGCCTACTGTAAGCTTTAATACACTTTTTCATGTCAGCCAGTCATGAGAAAGGTTTAGGAATAGAATAACAGCACAAATGAATATCGTTCAGGCTGTCAGGAATATGACTTACATTGCCCATAACAACAGTGCTTTTCAGGCATCTCCAGTACTGCCGAAATTGGCTAAAAGAACAGAAATTACTGATGCCGTTTTATGTATGAAAGCAACAAATTGGCTGTTTTTACAGTACCTGCCACATCTTGGCCCAAACCGCTTGGTGCCCGATTACAATACAGGTGCTGACTGGCCCCGGGGCTCTAACGCGCCCAGTACGATTGATATTTCTGACAAAGTGGATTGCGAATTAATCTCACCTTTGTGACTTTGACATTTCCGACAGGTCAATGAAATCAGCAGTTGATCAAGTGTCCAAACATAGGTAAAAGGTTTGCTTTTATACCTTCAAAATCCATGTTCTCTCTAAATGTTAGCATTGGCACACTTGTCAACATCCCATGACCCTTGACCAATGCCAGGGGGTATGCACAGAAAGGCCTTTTCATCAGCTACCTTAATTTGTACCAAACTTGATTAAAAACTGTAAAAGCACTGATAGGGGAAAAAAAAAAAAAAATTATACCACTTACATGACATATTTGAGGGTGGACTAACAACGTGTGTCCAACTACAGAGGAATCACCTTGCTGTCAGTACCAGGAAAGGTCTTCAACAGGATCATCCTGGAGAGAATGAAGAGCTCCGTTGACCCCCAGCTGAGAGACCAGCAAGCAGGATTCAGGAAGAACCGATCATGTACAGACCAGATCGCCACTCTCCGCATCATCGTGGAACAGTCTCTGGAGTGGAGCTCCCCGCTGTACGTCAACTTTGTGGATTATGAGAAAGCATTTGACAGTGTGGACCGAGAGACTCTGTGGAAACTCCTACGACACTACGGTGTACCCATAAAGCTCGTCCGCCTGATCAAGAGCAGCTACGATGGCATGACATGTCGCGTGATCCACGAAGGGCAGTTCACCAGGGAGCTCCAGGTCAGAACTGGTGTCAGGCAGGGGTGTCTGCTGTCTCCGTTCCTCTTCCTACTGGCCATAGACTGGGTCATGAAGATGACCACAGAGCACAGACGAAGTGGAATACAGTGGACACTGTGGACACAGCTTGACGACCTCGATTTTGCAGACGACTTGGCATTACTGTCCCACACTCATCAACAAATGCAGGACAAGACCACGAGGCTTGCTGACATCTCGTCCCAAGTGGGCCTCACCATTCACAAACAGAAAACAAAGACAATGAGGCTGAACGCAACCAGGGAGGAACCAGTCTTGCTTGCTGGCACCCCGTTGGAGGAGGTGGAGTCCTTCACCTATCTCGGGAGCATCATAGACAAAAAAGGCGGCACTGATGCAGATGTCAGAGCACGAATCGGTAAAGCCAGAGCAGCCTTTCTCCAGCTGAAAAAAGTGTGGAGTTCCAGAGAGCTGTCACAACACACCAAAGTCCGGATCTTCAACTCCAATGTAAAAGCAGTTCTCCTATATGGAGCAGAGACTTGGAGATTGACAAAAACCACAGTCAACAGAGTACAGACCTTCATGAACAGTTGCCTTAGAAGAATTTTGAAAATCCACTGGCCAGAGAAGATCAGCAACGTCAGACTCTGGGAGAGAACAGAGCAGATAACAGCAGAGAATGAAATTGGGCGAAGAAGATGGGGATGGATCGGTCACAGTCTGAGAAAGCCAGCTTCCAGTATCACTAGGCAGGCATTGTCATGGAACCCCCAGGGAAAGAGGAAAAGAGGTAGGCCGAGAAACTCCTGGCGTCGAGACCTCCAAGCAGACATCAAGAGACTGGGAACCACCTGGAGTAGAATCGAAGGAGAAGCACAGGACAGGAGTTGCTGGAGGTCTCTCGTCGACGGCCTATACCCGGGTAGGGGTGACAGGCGTAAGTAAAGTAAGTAAGTAACAATGTGTGATTTAATAAAAACTCTAGCTCCATCAACTGATGATCTCAATTTGCAGCAATTCGCCAACAAGAGCAGAAGCTAAAGTGATGAAATAAGTCTCCTAACATTCTTTATGGAAATGACACACATGTGCAGCTGGGAAGTGCGCTGCTTTCAACTTTAAAGTATTAGGGTGTGATGCAATTTGTAGTACCGGCATCATGCGAAAGTACAGAAATTTGGGCAAGTACCCACAATGATTTCAAACAAGATATGTGGTAGACACAGCCTAGAGGATGGTTTTCTATTTTTTTTCTGATTGGTATAAAACAGAATAATCACATTTTCTGGCATCAAAAGGACACCTGCTATCTTAGATATGTCAAACATGTCGCGTAGTCAACTTATAATACTTTTTCTGATCATACTTTAAACTTCCAAAATGGTAAGTGGAAAGAAGACGAGGATTTCATCCCAAAGTCTAACATTATTTTCAGCTTACACACATTTTCCAATATCACCTAATCAGTTAGCCAAGTGAATGTTATCAAAGCTAGCACGCTGTTAAAATAAAAAGGTTGAAAATAAGGCAGACTTTGAAAATGGGGTGTCCAAAGCGCTTTCAATAGCTAGTACGCATTAACATAGATGGGCAAGGGCCAAACAGCAACAGTGTAGTAAAAGGATAACAACAAAGGCAAAGCTCTTATAGCTCATGTGTATGACAGATTTACATGTGTGACCTTTGTGACAGTAAGTAAAGAGTTGGCTTCTGCAACAGCAAAATCCATGATTTCTCAAAATAAAAGCTATTTCACACACCTGTCACCCCCCCCCCCCACTCCTCCCTCCTTCCAGTGACCTTTAATCTTGTGATGATTCCACTAAATTAGTATGCATAGGAAGGTCCTATCATCAGCTACCTTTGTAACAAATTCAAAAGTTTGCAAAAATGTTGATAAAAATAAAAATCTATCAAAAACTGGCATTTCACACACATTTGCCAACCTCTTGTAACCTACAAAGGTCTTACTATCAGGTATCTTTGCACAAAGTTTGGGTTTGAAAATAGTATTTGAGAAAAATCTTTTTTTTTCACAATATGTTTCACCTATTTCTAGATCACATGTGACCATTGAGCTTTCCGGTGGGTCAACCAAATCAGTATGAATAGAAGGTCTTACCATCAGGTATCTTTGTACCAAGTTTATTTTAATCATTTTGGCAAACACATTTCAATCCAACCAGTCATCCCTGGACACAGTTGGCACGCTTCGAATGCTTTTTATTCTGACAGCGTGGTAATACCTAGCAGCTTCGGTAACACTCGGCTCCCTAATTAGGTGAGACTGGAAAACACATATGAGCTCAAAATTAATTTTTCTCTAAAATGTATTTTTTCGAAAAATACTTACCGATGACATGACTAACAGGAAATAGTCTACTTGCTTACCAATTTTAGCCTAAGACCCAAAGGGTCCCCCCAGGAGGCTCTCGGGGATCCCTGACAGGGACGAGAGAGCTATCGGGGATCCCTAACAGGGACGAGAGTAGCCTCCCCTGCTCATCCGGTCAGGCGCCAGGTGGTGTCTCCTTTAGCCAGTTGTCTACGGAGTTACCAGCGGCAAGCGGGGAGGAGGGAGGGACCTCCGAGTCATGTCATCGGTAAGTATTTTTCGAAAAAATACATTTTAGAGAAAAATTAATTTGTTTCCTCAAAACACATTACCGATGACATGACTAACAGGAAGAATGGCAAAGAGGAGGAGGGTGCCACACAATCCCTTTTAGAAACCTCTTCAGGGACGAAGACGGCCCGTCACTCCTGATCACCCACTCCCGACAATTTTAGCGAAGTGCCGCCTAAGCGCTGAGGGCGCCTGGAGGGAGTGTTGCGCCGCAGAAGCCGCCCACCAGCATAAGGTTGTCGCGCTGGAACGTCAGGGCGTGAAGGTAGAAGTGGGCGACGGTAGATTCGGCCCCCTACCCCACTACAGCCAAGTCCTTCACCGCACAGGTGCGGAAGCAGGCGAGACTTACGGCCAAGGCGCGAACTTCAAGGCGCGGACCGTGAGTGTCTCAGCTCCCTGTGGGAAAAGGTCGCGAAGGCGGACCGAAATACCCAGCGGAGCGAGGAGGAGAACGTTGGGCTGAGAAGTCGGATCTGCCAGCAGCAAGGGACGAGTCCGTGCCCTCCACACGGACTTGGAGCGACGCAGGTAGCACGAAGAGTCCGCACCGGATCTAGCTGCGGAATCTCCCGAGGAGCCGGGCCATGTAAGCGGACGAGTGGCGAAGACCTGAGGCGCCGTGAAGGGAGACCTAGTCTGAGCGAGAAGGAAGGATCCGGGATAGCTGAACGGGGCCATTCACCCGGAACTGCAGGCAGGCGGGGCGAGACGAGCGCGTGGAGCTCGCTGCCGCGGGGCACCATGGCGAGGACCATCAGGAAGCCGGTTCCGAGTCACGTCCTCAAAGTGGTCCAGCGGAGCGGGTCAAAGGTCCAAGACAGCCAGGGGAGGACCAGGGGGGGTCCCAGCGGGACAAGGGAGCGAGAGACCAGACGCTGCACGCCGAACATGCCAAAGGTCGGGCAGGTCCGCACAGGCACTGGGACGAGACGGCCGAGGTGACGGTAGGCGTCGGTGATCATGGGATGTAGCTGCGGAACCAGAGAAGCCGCCGTGGTCTGGACGAGCCAGAGCAGAAGACCGCGAGCTGCTGAGTCGTCAGGCTGACAGAAGAGAGGCGGCGAACAGGGCACCAGGCATGAAGCACGCCACTTCCCTAGTAGACACGTCTGGTAGAAGGTCTGCGGGGAGCAGCGATAGCGTCCGCTGCCGCACTCGAAGAGCTTCCAGCAGAGAGGGCTCGCCGCGCAATCGCCAGGCGTGGAGGAGAAGTCGCTCGGGGCAGGGGTGGAAGAGCGGTTGGCGGTGCTGCTCAAGCATCGTGCGCGGGGAGAAGAGGGGGGGTGAGCGCGTGGCAAGACTGAGGAGGTCGGTAGTCCACGATCCGGTCCAGGAGAGCGGGCCACCAGCAGAAGGACTGCGTTGCATCCCCGGAGCTGAGCAGGACTTGGGGACCAGAACCGCCGGAGGGTAGGAGTAAGCGACCAGTCCGTCCGAAGGGAACGAAGCGTGACGATGCCCAGTCCAGAGGGTCGGGAACGGGGAGACGAAGAGGGGAAGCAGGAGGTTCCACCTCGTGGCGAAGAGATCGAAGGGGGAGTCTCCCAGCGAGCGGAGAACCGGCGAAGGATGTCCCAGCGTAGGGCCCAATCCGAGTGAAGAAGCTGACCGTGACGCCAGAGTTAGTCCGCCAGGGTGAACAGGAGACCTGGACTGTGACGGGCTGGGAGGGAGAAGTCGCGGTCCTCGTACCAGCGAAGGAGGAGATAGAGGAGGAGCATAGGACTGGAGGGTGGGTTCCACCTTGCTTCTGTAGGCAAGCCACGCCTGTGGAGTTGTCGGAGAGGACAAAGAGGACCTGTGTCCGAAGATCGGCAGCCAAGCGCAGAGGGCCTGCCAACCGGCAACAAGTCCCAGCGGGTTGACGTGCCGCGAAGTCAGGTTCACGGACCAGCGGTCGGTCGTCGAGCGAAAACTCGGAAGAAGGTGAGCGCCCCAACCGTCGAGAGCGGCATCGACGCAGAGAGACGGGCAGTGGCGAGGTCAGGGAATCCCGGAGCCGAGCCAAAAAGGTCCGCTAAGGCGAAGCAGAAGGGCCGCAGCACAGGAGAGATCGGCACCCGGGTAGAGAGAACGCCGGAGAAGGTCTCCAGGAGTGGAGGACAGAAGACGCAACAAGGTGCGGTAGGTCACCAAATCCATCCCCAGGTGAAGTGGCGAGAGGGCGAGGGGTCGGACTGTCGGCGCTGACCAGGGCGACCAGGCGAGCAACCGGAGGAGCGCATGCCTGCCCTACGAAGAGGGTCCACTGACTGATACCGCAGAAGCAGGTCGTCCAAGGAGGAGAACGGCTGGCGGAAGACCGAAAGGCTCAGGCAACGAAGGCATCCACGATCCACACAAGGACCCAGGACCGAGGGAGAGACCACACCGGAGAGGCCGAACTGGAGCGGTCCCATCGACGGCAGGCGACGACAAGGCGGGGGCGGGGCAGAACCAGGCTGGCGGCGACGACCCAGGGCTGAAGGCGACGCGAAGGGTCCGAGACGGGGGAGCCGTGCCGAGCGACGAGCACCAACGCAGCTTCCAAGGAAGAGCGGGGACCAGCGCGCGAAGGCCTTGGTCCGAAGGGCGGAACACAATCCACGAGGGTGGCGCTGGGCCCACAGGCCTAGAAGGAATCCTTCAGAGACTGCCAGGCAGGGCCGAAGGGCGCGGATACCCACAGGAGCACGGGAGGGCTGCGACGTCGCATCAGGGGAGAGATCAGGGAAGGAGCCAGTCCGCCGCGAACGCAGGAAGGCAAGGAGCGGAGGGTTCGAAGCCACGCGGGAGATCCGCTAGAGCTGTGAAGTGTAGCCGCAAGCACAAGCGCCGGAGAACCACCGGAGGCAGCGAGCATGAAGGGGAGCGAGTGGCCGGCGAACCAGCAGGCCAGCGGCAACGCAGGACGCCGAGTCATCCACCGGGGAGGGTCGTGGAGACGCTAGAGGCGAAAGGCGCAGAGCGGGGAAGGGACGTCCCAAGGAGAACCCCAGCGCGGAGCACAAGGCGAGGGTCGACAGGGACCCAGGAGGGAGTCGAGCGGGAGGGAGACGAACGGCGGGAGCCGCAACGATCCAGGCGATGAGGGCGAAGACATGGAACCGCACCTGCACCGGGTGTACCCCAAGGGCACCCAAACAAGTGCTAGCCAAGCGCGAGGTAGCTCCACTTCGGTGAACAGCTGAGAGCCGGTGAAAACAAGGTCGTAGGCGCCAGGGGAAACGTCCGACGTCCCGAGGTACAAGAAGGACGATCCAGAAGGAGAGCCCGCGGCTCAAGGAGGGGGCCCGTAGCTGGCTGGGCGACTCGACGAAGGAGTCAGCGAGTTGAAAGGAGGGCCAATGGCCGACTAGGGTACCAACAGGCGATAAGGGTCGCAGTGCCCGGGGCTCAAGGAGGGGGGCACCAAGCGGCTCGGCGACCCGCCGAAGGAGTTAGCGGGCCCAGAGACTGAGGCCAAAGAGCCGAAGTAAGGACGAAGGCGACATGGTCCCGGTGCCCGGCTCAAGGAGGGGGGCACAAGTCGGCTAGATGACTTGCCGAAGGAGTCAGCGGACATAAGCTGTGGCCTTAGGGCCGACACGTGTGGAGGGGTCCGCCGACTTAGGAGGGGCCGCCTCAAGGAGGGGGCACGTAGGCCAACACGTCTAGAACCAGGCGACAGAGGTCGCAGTGCTCGGGGCTCCTTCTCAAGGAGCGGGGCACGACTAGACGGAGAGGCCGAAGGCCGACGCGTCTGATAACAGGCGACAGGGGTCGCAGTGCTCGGGGCTCCTTCTCAAGGAGCGGGGCACGACTAGACGAAGAGGCCGAAGGCCAACGCGTGTAACCACCGGCGACAAAGGTCGCAGTGCTCGGGGCTCCTTCACAAGGAGCGGGGCACGACTAGACGGAGAGGCCGAAGGCCGACGCATCTGCTAACAGGCGACAGGGGTCGCAGTGCTCGGGGCTCCTTCACAAGGAGCGGGGCACGACTAGACGGAGAGGCCAAAGGCCGACGCGTCTGCGAACAGGTGACAGAGGTCGCAGTGCTCGGGGCTCCTTCACAAGGAGCGGGGCACGAGTAGACGGAGAGGCCGAAAGGCCGACGCGTCTGCTAATAGGCGACAGGGGTCGCAGTGCTCGGGGCTCCTTCACAAGGAGCGGGGCACGACTAGCCGGAGAGGCCGAAGGCCTACGCGTCTGCTAACAGGTGACAGGGGTCGCAGTGCTCGGGGCTCCTTCACAAGGAGCGGGGCACGAAGCCGGCTTGGCGACTCGCCGTAGGAGTCAGCGGGCTTAGGAAGGGCCATAAGGCCAATACGTCTAGAACAGGCGACAGGGGTCGCGGTGCCCGGGGCTCCTTCTTCAAGGAGGAGGGCACACCTAGACGGAGGGCTGAAGGTCGCCGCGTGTAATCGCAGGCGACAAGGTCGCAGTGCCCGGGGCTTAAGGAGGGGGGCACGGAGCCGGCTTGGCGACTCGCCGAAGGAGTCAGCGGGCTTAACGCGACTACGAAAAGGTTTACCACAAACTTACCAGGGATGCGAGCTGGGTGCTATCCCAAGTCCGAGGGGAGCTTGAACAATCCCACCGTGCTGCAGGAGGTCCCAAGGAAGACGGGCAGTCGCGGGTCGATCCGCGGGGAACACCAGGGTAGAGACCAAGAACCTCCAGTCCAGATGCGCCGCGATGGTGTGTGTGTGGGGAGGGTAGGGGACTGGTGCCTGACAGTTAATTTCTTGCAAAAATTCTAAAGGTGGGGGGTCAGCAGAGCAATCCAACCAAGTGACAGTCTGGTCTTGTAAAAACATAACAATCAAAATCTTGATATTCTGCTCTTAAAATAATAGTACTAATAATAAAAGGGTTTTTATATAGCGCTAAATCCCCTTTGCTATTCTGAAAGCTCTTAAGTGATTGTGATGCAGCGTGCACTCTCCTCCCACTGCACCACCTGAGCAGTGTTGCTAACTCTACATGTACAGTAAGCAGACATTATGAAAAAAGCATGGTGCACAAATAAAGATATATACATTTTATACATTTTTCACTTCAGAAATATCCCCCCCCCCCCCCCCCCCCCCCACTATAAACATTCTATTGTGGCCGATTCATGCCAGAAAGAACCAAAAATGCTGATGGCCCCTTTTCCAATGTTTTGGTCTCGATTTTCTAAATTAGTGCACACCTAACACAGGAAGACATGCTATGATGAGCCAAGATGGGTACATAGTATATATGTTATGTTATATTGAGCAACATTTTGCTTGATAACGATATAGTGCCGATAATGGGCAGATGTGTTTACAAGACCCGAATATCCCGAGTCGCAAGACAAGGATATTTTGATTCAGGTTTAGCAGTCACATCTGTCGGTTATCAGCACGATTATGAAGCAGAATGTTGCTCAATATAATTTATGTACCCATTATAAAACAAAACTGTGCCTTTCCTGTGTACTTTGATATGTTTTCCTCTGATGCATCTTTGTTGCGACACCCATTGGGTTTTGTATGTTCGCCGCCCCCCCCCCCCCCTCCCCAACACCACACAACAAACTCAGTTCTTGTGATTTAGAAATTCAAGGTTTATTCTGTACATACTTCAGAGTTTTGCAGATGTGAATAGTAATTATTAAAAAAATGATACACATTGGAAAAAAGCGCGATAATACAAAATATTTGTATATAATTCACAGAATAAAAGACAAGTCTGATTTATCCTAGGCATCTGTTAAAGTTTATGGTGAAATATTGCTTTTTACAGTGCATTACCTCGGCATGTATGAGCTTACTGAACTCGTATTCTTTCCCCCAGGAAATGCAGTACTTATTTTGGACTCCATGGTCCTGCAGCTGGCATGAGTAATGAAGAGGGACATATTTTGGTCTTTGATGATGAGGAGGGTGAAGTAAAGGCCAATAGACACGCTGCCTATCGCCAGTTTACCATGTGACGCCATAGCCGACTTGATGCGGGAGAGAGACGGGTCATACCTTCGTGCTGTGTCTGGGCTGTTCGAGATCGTCATCCTGATCTCTTTGGCCAGTACACTGGTTTTATTCCATCAAGATTTAATTGTTTCTCTCAAACAGAACCAATTCGGTCTTGGTGGAGTAAATTTTGGAACGCTTAAACTGCTATTCTGCAAGATGACGGTAGCCACATTTTTAATTATGTAACTATAAACTTTTCGCTGGATCAATGGCATATGCAATGCATACAGCAATTTCTTTTCTAACACTGGAGTCACAGCTGTGATGGTTTTAGACAAGGTTCTTACATAGATTGGTGTCTACAAAACTTGTTTTATTTTTTGCGCAAATTATCCGAGTCTGTAATTTTTATTCTTTGTCAGACTGAGGAAGAAACTCTCACCCACTTATTTTGGGACTGCCTGTGTGTACAGACTTTCTGGTCTGACATAGGACAATGACTGTGAGATAATTGTGCTAACTGTTCCATCTTGATTTTACAAGGAGTCTAGTTGTTTTTGGTATAGTTAGGAATTTTAGACCTGACACTGTCATAGATCTTATTACATTAGTCGCCAAGTTTTATGTCTACATGTGTAGACTACAAGAAGCTCTGCCTATTTCAGGAACCTTCATTTGAATTACGAGTTACCAGTGTGAGAAGTACATGTTTGGTCAAGGCAACAATTTTTGTCATTTATGGCTCCCTTATACTGCACTTTTTGGCAGGCTGTAATGTTTGAGGTTTCAACCATAGGACCATAACAGGATTGTGTAGATATATAGGGTTTGTTAGTTTTACCAGTCGTGGTTTATGTCTTCTTACAAAACTTGACACGCCTGCAACTACCAGTGCTATTTATAGAACTGGACGATGCATGTGTGCTGTCTATACTGCTTGTAACTTGATGTGTGTTACTCATATTTGCGAACTTTCCTGTGTACTTTGATATGTTTACTCTGATGTATCCACCCAAAAATATAAATTAAAACAGTTTTTCTAGCAACAGTAACAGTTTTGTTGCTTTGTAGATAATTGTGCACATTTTACTTATGTAATCAAAATTTGGTCAAAAACTGCAAATAGTCTATTGACAGCTTGGACAGATATGTCCCATAACAAGAAAGGCAAAACCCTTATGGCTCACGTGTATGACCAATCTACACATCTGACAATAAGTAAAAGGGATGGCTTCTGCACAAACAAAATCCATGATTTCTCAAAATTTAATCAGTTTTCACACAACTGTGAAACCCCAGTGACCATTGGCCTTTGTTATGAGTCAACTAAATTAGGATAAATAGCAAGGTCTTATCATCAGCTACCTTTGTGCCAAATCTGATTGAAAAGTTTGCAAAAATGTTGACAACTACAATTATTGGCATTTTATACACATTTGACGACCTCTTGTGACCCTTGACCTTTTCTAAGGGTCATCCAAATTAGTATGCATAGATAAGTCTCACCATCAGGTATCTTTGTACCACGTTTGGGTCAGACTTTGTGAATAGTATTTGTGAAAAAATAAATTATGTAAAAAAAAAAAAGCTTTTTTAATATATGTTTCCTGATTCCCTGTAACCTTGACCTTTGTGATAGGTAACTGAAATTGGTATGTTTAGAAAGGTCTTGCCACAAAGTATCCGTGGGCCAAGTTTGAAGAGTGTAGCTTGAATAGTCTCGGAGAAAATGCAAACGTTAAAGTTGACCACAGACGACGGACGGACGACCACTGGCCCAGATCATACTCCATTTTGCTTCGCACATAAGCCAAAAATGACAGTCTGCAGGCTTTCAATCCAATGATTTTATCAAACATAAGTGAATATTCTGGTGCTTTGTAACAAATCGTTTGGATGTAACAAAGCTCCTGGCACCTCCACAAGTTTTAACTCATTCTACCCCAAGACCGAAATCCTTAAATGTTGCCGTTGTCCTCTGAAGACTGCATTGCAGTGCAGGACACAGATTTACCATGATTGTTCAAGGGTTATGCCAGAATAGCTTGGCGCCCATAGGCGCCAAGCTATTCTGGCATCACCCTTGAACTATCATATTCGATCCTTATCTTGCTGTGGGGTGTCTGGGGTAGAATGAGTTAAGACAATGTGTTTTCCCTGAATGAGACTTTGATAGCCTTTTTTCTTTCACAACACGAGACCCAAGTCCATGAGCTTTGTTGCAACCAACTGATTATCACGATTAACACAACAAACCCCTGTTAGAGTTTGCCTGAAAAACACAAAAACAATACGTATCTGTCTTGATTAAACCACTGGCTTCATGCCCGTGTCGGCCTCAAATTTACATGATCTTAAAAACATTTCACGCCATGGCTGGGGACCTGTCTGCAAATACCATCCCACACACATGGAGACAAAGTAGTGCAGTCATGGAAAGATGTAGAAAAAAAAAAAAAAAAAAAAACGTGGGATGGAATTTGTTGACTGGAAGCAAGCTTTTCCCTCAAATAACCGACAAGAATGGCACAACCTTTTTGATTCCATTGTGCACCTGATCTGCACAATTTCAGTGACCTTGACATCCCCATAGATCACATCAAAAGTGTTGAATGTCTTAACATAATTACAGACTCAGCCAAAGTACGTGTGAAATCCTACTTTAAAGTGTAGCTCTTGGGTGCCCAGCTGCATTTCATCAAATCATGAAATACAGTCATTTCGTGATATAAAATATATTTATCCAACTGAAAAAAGCACGAGGAATGGAAATATGTGCACGGTTTATTTTGCCTTTGCGTAGATACTTTGATATTAGCAAAAATAAAACCTGGCCTCCGAAAAAAAAAATCTTCGGCAATCTTCGGAAAAGTCACGTGACATAACGTCACAAGCATGACGCGCTGGGTCCCATCCGCTCCCGTTTGTCGAACTGAAGTATCAACACGTGGACTGTACGCAGTGTGATAATTGTATCGTTTTCAGTTTTGCGCGAACTCTTTGTGTGGTGATCTAGAAATATGCCGGGGCAAGTTTGTGTTGTTGGTGGATGCAGCAACAGAGCAACTGAAGAAAGATCTCTCCACACGTACACGGCGTACCCCGGCAGATCAAACTTTGTGGCCACCGTGTGACCGCTTCGTCCGTTCCACTCGCAGAGACTTCCAGAAGGAAAATAAAAGGACGATAATGTGCTCCGCACATTTCAAGGAGGACGATTTTTCCAACCTAATGAAATTCAGGATGAAATTTGCGAAAATGTTGTTATTAAAACCCGGAGCCATTCCAAGCATCCGGCCGATCGGCACTTCATCAACACCGTCCATCGCAGTGGAGCCATTCCAAGCATCCGGCCGATCGGCACTTCATCAACACCGTCCATCGCAGTGGAGCCATTCCAAGCATCCGGCCGATCGGCACTTCATCAACACCGTCCATCGCAGTGGAGCCATTCCAAGCATCCGGCCGATCGGCACTTCATCAACACCGTCCATCGCAGTGGAGCCATTCCAAGCATCCGGCCGATCGGCACTTCATCAACACCGTCCATCGCAGCGGAGAAGAAGCACAGAATGTCCTCGCAATGAAGCTGCAACTGGCGAGAGAGGTAAGCCACAGTATCATATTCTGAATATTTTAGGTAGAGGAAGATAACAGTTTAGTGTGTATGTTTGGTGGGGGAGGGGGCGTTTGTGACGCAGGCTTGGCTCTCATCAACCAGCTGGTACTGACCAAGTGGTAGTGTTGACACTACTGCCGATTGGAATTCAATCTATAAATTGCAGTTTGTATACATGTATGCATAATGTTGCATGGTGATATACTACACAGGAAAGACTTCCAGCTTTTGCCTGCTTATCCTTGTGAAATCTTTTGTGCGGATACTCAATACATTTGTAGTATTCCACGTTTTCTTTTGAGTGAATAGCACATTTGTATAATAATTGAATAAGACTCTCAGTATAAAGCAGTTACATTTTAATTAATTTACACAGTAGGTGTGTAAGCTTTATCATCTGTGGATGAGTTAAAATTCTTTTAATTGCAGGCTACAGAAAACAGACACGTGTCTGTGCAGGGAGACATACAAGCAAAGTCACCCCCAGCGTGTACATCAGTAGCACCCGATCAGGCCAGCATGTCTGATGATGACTTTGAAGAAGATTACGAGCTCAACGTCAGCGAAGAAAGCCCCATGCAGGAGCAGAGGGTGGGTGTGGTGTATGTAAATTACACCTTTGTTTACATTTCTATGCCAGATGTGTGTTGACAGTTACATATTGATACATACAGGAATGTAATGTTTATTTCTGCCAATTTCTACTTTTTAGATGCATCTGGGCAACAGACGGTATAAAAAAAAATTGTAGTATTCATTGTTATTGCTATTCATAGTGTGGTCATACTACAGTGGTGGATGCAGCATAGTTTATTTGTAACATCAAACTAATCTGTCCCAGCTGCCACTTTGTTGTATCCAAAGTTTGCTGTACCTATTTAGGATGGGATTTCATGCTTTACTATGTTATAACTTAGTGATTAATGTGTTTGTCAACAGGAGATCATCAGACAACTGAAAGATGATGGTCACCGTTGGTGCTTGTTGGAAATGGGCAATCTGACAGCCCTGGGCACTGCGCGAAATATGGATCCTACACGGTTATAGATCAGCGCATCAACAAAGTCATTGATGTACAGGTGGTGCAGGTCAGTGTGTCAGCTGTTGCATTCAGGTTTAATCTCCTTTTTCCTACATGTATTTGCTTTTTTTTTACATATGTGGTAATTAATTTCTGTGTAGCCTGAAACAACTTTTTTAACATGACTTGGTTAACTTCTGTCAGATTCTGTTGTGAAAAATGGACATGTCTTTTTGTAAATTAGTGAATACATTTTACTGACAGCATGGTGTCACATTCTCCTCAGTAGGCCCCTTCAACCTGAATACACTACAGCAGGAAACAGATGGCACCATCCTTCCACTGGTTTCCCTGCTGAATGTGAACTTGTCTGTAATCTACAGAGGACAAAATTGACTTTTGGGACTGATTCTGTATATGTTACTTTGTTAGGATGAAAATTTATTGTTTTTGGTGTGTATTAGAGCAATAAAGTAAAAAATTCCACGTGGTACGAACTGGAGGGCTTACAGCGGACTCTGGCAGTGTTGACCGACAGAGGACTCGGGGTGAACACAATTGTCACCGATCGACATCCACAGATTACGAAGTATCTGCGGGACCGTCATTATGGCGTGCAGCACCCGTTTGACATTGGCATGTGGCGAAAGGTACCATATAATTATAATTTATATGCTTTGGAACATTTGTTGATATGTGTACACAGTGTTTTGTGTTATAGTCTCTCATACTAAATCTGTTTATGTTGCTGCTTTCAATTCTGCATAATATACTGCATGACTTACATGATTCTCAACCGCCAACCTGCCATCTTTATTGACTCATACGTTAAGTTTTAGAAACTTATTCTTCTGTTTTAATTCCAGGGGTGTGGAAAAAACTTGACAAGCTGAGTCTGGCGACCAGACCTCGAACCTGGAGGCCTTTCATAGCTTGCTGCTGCATTTCGCTCCAAGCACACTGCCTTCAGTTGGCTGGGAATGTGAACAAGGTCAGTCTCCTGTGTATTCTCAGGGTTGGGCATTGGATGCAGTGCAGGGCATCTTCCTGCTAGATAGAATTAGTTTTCTGCAAGTGCAAGGCATTGTGCTGCGAACTGCGAAAAGGGCTGCTCATTGCAACAGAGGATATGGTCACATTTTATGCACTGCCTTGTTTAATGTAAGGGGTTCAGTTCAGAAGAATGCCGCAATGTCATACAGAGATTGTATGTCGCTATAGATGGTATCACGGGTAACTGATGCATGTATTTATTCTGGAAAGGTGTCCTGCATATCTGTATAATTCATACTGCTACCATCATACTGAAGAGACCACTGGACTCATGTTGTGTGATTTTGCTTACATGCAAAGCATCAAACTTGTTTGTCTATTATTAATATTAACTGCCATTCCACCATGGATCTCTATTATACCTACTATATATGTGTTACAGGCACAAACTGGCGGCCATGCATTATAATGAAAACAACAACAGGGACCAGGCGACCACCAAGGAAGGAGAACCAAGATTCCAGGTCTACTATGGCAAGGCCAAAAACTGAAGCGCATGTAAGGCCAGTCACAACAGAACACACATACAGTAAAGAAACCGATATGTTACCATACGTTATTTGAATTACAATGGCAAACACTGCTGTCATTTAAGATGTTATGGACGTGGCGCCTGCAGGGTGATGTCAACTTGTAATGCGCATCCACTCCATGCCAGCAGCAGGGCGCATCAACATAAAAAATGGAATCTAAAATTTGAGACTTGTCCTCAGAAAGACTATAGTTGCAATGTCATCACTTTCCTTGCATTTTTCCCCCACCCAGGTCTGCCCTGGGGGACTTGGGTGGGGTTAACTACTTTTTAGTTCCCCAGGTCACCCTGGTCAGCCCCACAGGGTGGGTTTTCCCCTCTTTTCTGGGGCATGTGTTTCTGCCTAACCTTGGTTCATTCACCTGACCTGTAATTTCCTTTTTTAAAGCCCCTAAGTTTCTACCTGGGCTAAAAAAAACGTTGAAAAAAGTGTTTGTCAAGTATGCATATTTTATACACATAAACCACACCTACTAGTCATATGATGATGCTACGGAACCGTCCGACTGTGTCATATGCCCGGGTTCTTGCGTACTGCTTCGTTTTGCGTTTTGCCGGCTGCTGGCTTCGAAGTTCCCACACAGCCATTACTCTCGGTAGACCCATACCATAAGTCGGATTTGTGACGTCATGAAACTTCCACCAGCTTCTCCGTTGTCAACATGGTGAGTATCAATGTTACGTCGCATCAGATACGTTGTAAACCTTGTGTGTATCTAAAGTTGCTGATTTCGTAGCCTGTAGTTTTGTTTCAAATAAATATTTCGCGGTAGTTTGATTTTTGCCAGTAAACTTTTTTTTAAAACCTAACTAGTTTGCCTGCCCTCAATGCGCCTCAGACATGTTCGTGAGATACGAAGTTATGTAACCGTAAGTATTGTTTGTGTTTATTTGTGCAGGAATATTCTGTCCTAGTTATTTGTATACAGTGCAAGTAATATATAACTTTAAAATGGGTGCGTTGTTTTTTATTTGCTCGCTCAATCTAGTCGGTCATCAACTACAGAGTCGTACTCTCCGGCCGCGACGCACGTGTAATGGAAGCAAAGCCTTATATCCAGCTCCTCGCCCTGGAGGAAGTACTACTTCATCTCCAGTGGTTCTGACGACAAGGACAAGAAAAAGAAGGGTTGGTCAGTGCCCTTCCGTAGAAGTAACAGCCGCCTCTAGGTTCTACTAGTGCAACAAGAGGAAGAGGTCGCAGACCAGGAGCAAGCATCGACACTACACAAACCATTAGGAAGCAGGACTCAAGGCAAGTAGACAGGGAGTTGTATTTTTAGAAGGGATGAGACTTTGCTATGTCAACATTGTGTAATATTGTTTGTGTTTACATGTGCTGCAGCAAATTATAATGTAGCTATTTTATATTGACGCTGATCCAATTTATGTGGTTGATATAAAATAGAGTTCTCAAGGTCATGAAAACACTATATCAATCAATTTTTTTTTCAGGAGCAGGTGGAAAAAAATACCTGCTGAGAGACTGCTAGAAATGTTCGTAGGTATGAGTGAGGGACAGCATAATGTTATGATGTTCAGCATAATGGAGGCTGAAGATCACCAACCAGGCGGTCACCACCCTCCACCAGCCATCATGGTGTTGCTGCAGTGTCAAAATATGCCAACAGACATTGAAAAACTGTGCTGTGGATATGGCAACTGTCTTTCTCTTGTACCTGTAAGTACACAAACTGTACCTGTAAATGCATCCTGTAAATGTACACTGTGCAGTTTCTTCTGATGTATGTTTGGTATACCTAAAGTAAGTACTCCAACACTGTATGATGTGTGTCAGTGTAAAAAAATATTCCACAGGCTACAGTGCCATAAGAAGATATTTTTCATTTGGTGGTGGTGGTGTGTGTGTGGGGAGGGTAGGGGACTGGTGCCTGACAGTTAATTTCTTGCAAAAATTCTAAAGGTGGGGGTCAGCAGAGCAATCCAACCAAGTGACAGTCTGGTCTTGTAAAAACATAACAATCAAAATCTTGATATTCTGCTCTTAAAATAATAGTACTAATAATAAAAGGGTTTTTATATAGCGCTAAATCCCCTTTGCTATTCTGAAAGCTCTTTACAAAGCATGTGATGTGATTGTGATGCAGCGTGCACTCTCCTCCCACTGCACCACCTGAGCAGTGTTGCTAACTCTACATGTACAGTAAGCAGACATTACAAAAAAGCACGCACGCAGACTTGCCCACAGTCGTACGCACAGACTCTCACGCAACAGACGCATACACCGCCACTGACTCAGACGGGCGCATTCATGCGGTAAAACACAACACACGGGCTCCCTTTCTAAAGTAACCTTTATACACTATAAATGAAAAGAAAGACTTAAATGACTACCAAACTATATGCAATGCTCTACTATCACACACACACGTATCACAATATCTTTGCCAGGCTAGGTTTTAGTCTCTCAATGTCTCCAACCTGTTTGATGTTGTTGCCTGGCCATGTTGGTCCTTCTCACGTCTAGGCGTGAAAGTCCTTCGTCGTACGCTTATTGCCGTCCTGTCTCTTCGGGCACGGACGTCCTCGTTCTCGTACGGTACTCAGTTCTCGCTTGGACTTGGGTGTCTTGGTCCCCAGTCAGACTCACTCTCAGAAGAGCTGGAGGGATGACCTCACGTAGGTCCCACCTGCGACTCGACGTCTCGGCGTCCGTCTTTCCACTCTTGTTACAAGAACTCTGAAATCTAGGCTTCAGAGTCTTGGAATGCGGGCTAGGTAACTCGAACACAACCGTTCCATACGACAAGACAGCCCGCACTAACCAAACTAGACCTCTGACAGTCACAGCTTTCGCCTAGAACTCACTAAACAGAACTCACTAAAAAAAACCGGACTAACCATGTCTTACAGATTTCCACGTGCGTCTAATGCCACACGGACTTTCGGCAAACAAACCGTTAACAAAAACCGTACCGTATTTAATCTACTCGTTAACAAAATCCGTACCGTACTAATCCTACTGTGTGAGCACTATGCACAAGCATAGAGCTTCATCACAATTCCCCCTTCCTCGGGAAAAAAAAGAAACGACCGAGTTTCTTTTTAAGACTACCCGACGTAATGTTATCCGAAAACAGGAAAGGACTAACTTTGACTATATAAAATACAAGAAAGAAAATTACAGCCTTACGCCTCAACGCGCACCTTCAGATCGCACAGCGACAGCAAAACAGAACTAACGCGTTAAAACCTCCAGAAATGAAAACGATCCAACGACTGCCCACACACAAAACACACAATCGCGAGACTTCGATCTCCGATCTACCTACATATTATTGGGTGCTGAGCCGCATTTCTGTCCGCAACAGAAGTATGCCGTCTCCAGTCAACCCGACTATTGGGCCACACCCGCTGACCGATTCCCTGTTTCTGGACGGAAATAACACGTTCCCTCTGTCCACGAGCACACTTGCTCTGAGCTCTCGTTACGACTGATGCGACTGCACCGCTAGGAACGTGAGCTCGCTTAATCACTCCAACTTTAGCGATGACTGGCTGCACACCCTTCATGTTACCCAGAACTAAATCTACTGGCTCGTCGATGACACGCGATACCAGACCACCTGTAAAAAACTCCGAGTCAACCTCTATTTTAGCTAACGGAAAAACTTCTATCTTTCCTCCAAACAAAACTACTTTCTGTGTCTCGCCCGTGAACTGATCTTGTCTAACAAGGCTACGTCTGACCCCTGCAGTCGTCGTACCTGAGTCACGGAGAACAGAAGCAAGACATCCATTAACAACACCGTCTCGACTCTACTGACGACTGCAAAGCTGGCTATGTGAGTGGGCTGCTGCGCTCCCTCTACCATGCCAGTATCGCTAGGACATCGATGAGCCAGATGGCCGGTCCCCTGACACGCGAAATGCTGAACGTCCGAACGACCGCTAGGACAGCTACGAGCGAAATGACCGTACTCGTGACACGCAAAACACCGAGTGTCCGAATTAGCCATACGACCTCGACCGTACCCACACCCAGATTTCTCTACTCGTTTGTAAGGATCGCGAACGCCACTGCCGTTACCTCTATTACCGCGTCGAAAACGCAAAGTACTTTTACCGTTAACCAGATGCTCTCCACGTAAGCTATTGACTCTCCGGTAACCCCCAGACGTGTTAGCAGCGACCAACCCGACTGGCGGTGTCTCGGTCCTACGCGCGAGGTTTTTCGTAGGATGCGCCATCCAAAAAGCCTCCGCGTTCTGCACTAACTCATCTGTACGCTTGAGGCTACGCTCCCTCAAGAATACCACTAGATCCTTGGAAACACTCCCAAAGAACTGCTCAGCCAACATGAGATCGAACAATGGTTCGTACGTGTGATCGATCTTTGACAGTTCGACCCAACGTACGAGCAAATGGGACAATTGTCTGCTAAACGACACAAACGATTCCCCTGTCTCTGGCCGACAAGCTCTCAAGCGTTCTCTAAAACCTTCCGCATTACACTGGAACTTCTGCAAGAGACACTCCTTCAAAGTCTCGTACTCTATGTTCCCCGAAACGGTCAAACTATGGTAAAGACTCAAGGCCTGACCCTCTAGCACAGACGAAAGCAAAACGGGCCAGCTGGCAGGTGGCCAACTCAACATTCGCGCGTGAGCCTCGAATCGAAACAAAAAAGCATCAATTGAGTCAACAGACTCCTTAAACATCGGCAGTCTGGGAACATTACATATGCCCTGGCTTACCAAATCACTATCTGGAGCTGCTCTAGACCCCGCATCTCGAGTTAACTGAAGCTGTACCTCACTATCTCTCTCCTTTCTATCCCTCTCCTCTTTCTCTCTCTGGCACTCTAGCTCTTTCTCTTTTAGTACTCTCTCTCTTGCCCTATCTTCTCTATCCCTACACTTCTCTACGTAATCAAAAAGCTTCTCGTCCCTAAGTCCTAACCTTTCCCCCTGCTTAATATAAGCCTCTACCGGGTCTACCTCCATATTTGCTTAACCCCACCCGGGTCTGCCCTGGGGGACTTGGGTGGGGTTAGGTACTTTTTAGTTCCCAGGGTCACCCTGGTCAGCCCCACAGGGTGGGTTTTCCTTTCTATTCTGGGGCATGTGTTTCTGTCTACCCGAGGTCCATTCATCTGTATTTGCCTTTTTAAAACTCTTCCTACTGTCTGCACTGCCTGTAGCTCTTGATGTTGGATGTGTGTTGCCAAATGGTTTTGGCTTTATTTAGGCCCCATGTTGTAGGTTTATTTAACGTAGTGGTCCGGCTGGCGACATACATTCAATATTCTGTTTTGTTTTTTTTCACCAGCAGTGCAGGCACGTCCTGAGAAAGCCTTGTTGCTGTCGGGACGTTAAGCAATGTACAATCAATCAATCAATCATATTTGCTTAAACTTCCCAAACTTGAGCACGTAAAAATACAAATACCACAACCAAATCAACGAAAAACGTAAAAGAATATTCACTACAATATCAACTACCCACGCTCACATCAACCCTTACCCTACAATCGCTACCTACTAGCGCCCGCACTACTCTAACCTACTGCTAAAACAGGGTCACCACTGTAACGCACGCAGACTTGCCCACAGTCGTACGCACAGACTCTCACGCAACAGACGCATACACCGCCACTGACTCAGACGGGCGCATTCATGCGGTAAAACACAACACACGGGCTCCCTTTCTAAAGTAACCTTTATACACTATAAATGAAAAGAAAGACTTAAATGACTACCAAACTATATACAATGCTCTACTATCACACACACACGTATCACAATATCTTTGCCAGGCTAGGTTTTAGTCTCTCAATGTCTCCAACCTGTTTGATGTTGTTGCCTGGCCACGTTGGTCCTTCTCACGTCTAGGCGTGAAAGTCCTTCGTCGTACGCTTATTGCCGTCCTGTCTCTTCGGGCACGGACGTCCTCGTTCTCGTACGGTACTCAGTTCTCGCTTGGACTTGGGTGTCTTGGTCCCCAGTCAGACTCACTCTCAGAAGAGCTGGAGGGATGACCTCACGTAGGTCCCACCTGCGACTCGACGTCTCGGCGTCCGTCTTTCCACTCTTGTTACAAGAACTCTGAAATCTAGGCTTCAGAGTCTTGGAATGCGGGCTAGGTAACTCGAACACAACCGTTCCATACGACAAGACAGCCCGCACTAACCAAACTAGACATCTGACAGTCACAGCTTCCGCCTAGAACTCACTAAACAGAACTCACTAAAAAACCCGTACTAACCATGTCTTACAGATTTCCACGTGCGTCTAATGCCACACAGACTTTCGGCAAACAAACCGTTAACAAAAACCGTACCGTATTTAATCTACTCGTTAACAAAAACCGTACCGTACTAATCCTACTGTGTGAGCACTATGCACAAGCATAGAGCTTCATCACAGTGCACAAATAAAGATATACAATTTATACATTTTTCACTTCAGAAATATTTACCCCCCCCCCCCCCCCCCCCCCCACACTATGAACATTCTATTGTGGCCGATTCATGCCAGAAAGAACCAAAAATGCAGATGGCCCCTTTTCCAATGTTTTGGTCTCGATTTTCTAAATTAGTGCACACCTAACACAGGAAGACATGCTATGATGAGCTAAGATGGGTACATAGTATATATATAATGTTATATTGAGCAACATTTTGCTTGACAACGATATAGTGCCGATAATGGGCAGATGTGTTTACAAGACCCGAATATCCCGAGTCGCAAGACAAGGATATTTTGATTCAGGTTTAGCAGTCACATCTGTCGGTTATCAGCATAATTATGAAGCAAAATGTTGCTCAATATAATTTATGTACCCATTATAAAACAAAACTGTGCCTTTCCTGTGTACTTTGATATGTTTTCCTCTGATGCATCTTTGTTGCGACACCCATTGGGTTTTGTATGTTCGCCCCCCCCCCCCCCCCCCCCCCCCAACACCACA
This sequence comes from Semisulcospira habei, assembly GCA_036245525.1. Taxonomy (NCBI): domain Eukaryota; kingdom Metazoa; phylum Mollusca; class Gastropoda; family Semisulcospiridae; genus Semisulcospira; species Semisulcospira habei. The sequence continues at coordinate 39,543,176 of BTPG01000004.1, forward strand.
CAACAAACTCAGTTCTTGTGATTTAGACATTCAAGGTTTATTCTGTAAATACTTCAGAGTTTTGCAGATGTGAATAGTAATTATTAAGAAATGATACACATTGGAAAAAAGCGCTAATTAGTATAAAGAACAAATACAACATATAGTTTTCACATCAATACAAAATATTTGTATATAGTTCACAGAATAAAAGACAAGTCTGATTTATCCTAGGCATCTGTTAAAGTTTATGGTAAAATGTTGCTTTTTACAGTGCATTACCTCAGCATATATGAGCTTACTGAACTCGTATTCTTTCCCCCAGGAAATGCAGTACTTATTTTGGACTCCATGGTCCTGCAGCTGGCATGAGAATGAAGAGGGACATCAATATTCTGTTTAGTTTTTTTTTCACAAGCAGTGCAGGCACGTCCTGAGAAAGTCTTGTTGCTGTCCGGACGTTAAGCTATGTACAACCATCCTTGCATTCTGGGTGCTGTTTACAACCTACCCAAATTACAGCTGTGCGTTTATTGTAATGTTGCACTGAGATGTCCGAATTTCTGTTTATGTAATTCTAGCCCCAGTTGTTAAGTGGAAAAGAAGCTGATGTTAAGTTATTTTTTCTAGGATATGCTGTTTAAACTGCAAGGGGCCCTCTTCCAGAGGCACAGTGAAGGTCCTGGGGACTGACTACATCCGAGAGGAAGGGTCTGGCTACCTGACCGAGAAGGCAGTCCGTGTGCCAAGAGATGAGGCGGTAGCCAAGCATTTACATAGGTTTCACCCCAGACAGACCATGTGTGATGGCAGTGATGTCCCCGACGCTGATTTTGATGGCCCTGCAGATGATAGTTATCTGTCGGAGTTACTTTTGTTGTTGCAGGTTTTGCTAGATGCAGGCCAGCTCAGCGGTTTTGTCTTTTGCTGTAATAATTGCACAAAGAAATTTCCATCTCATGGTCAAATAAAGTGATTTGTTATTGTAACTGTCAGCGTGCAAAGAGCACACTGTCAGCACTTTTTTTTTTAAATAGCTGATTTCACAGATACCTGATGCATGTATTTATTCTTTTGCAACATGGAAAGGTGTTCTGCATGTCTGTACGATTCATACTGCTACTGTCATACTGAAGAGAACACTGGACTCGTGTGATTTTGCTAACACGCAAAGCATCAAACTTGTTTAACTATTATTAGTATTAACTTGGACATGCTAGGACAGGTTGTGGATTGACTGTGATAGTTCAAGGCTGGCAGCAGAATAGTTTGGCGTCTGCAGGCACCAAGCAATTCTGACTATCTGTGAATTATAATGGTCAATTTGTCCTGACCTTGACATGTATCTCGAAGGAAAATAATTTATAATCTCATCCTCAGCATGTGGAAAACTCTAAACAGAAAATTGAATGCATGTTGTTGGATGCATTATAGTAAATACTGCAATGTTTCTTAAATAATGAAACATGAAAAATATATTTTATTTATTCAATGAACATGATTGGTAGCTTTTTTTCCTTCCTGTTCATCCGAGTGCATAAACCTGTTGATTAAAATGATAACCTAACCTATATATATATATATATATATATATATATATATATATATATATATATATATATATATATATATATATATATATATATATATAAATTATATGCTCATGGGTGAAGTTGGCAAATGTGAAATACAGATTCAGAAAGAGGACTACTTTGCACTTTCCAAGCATCTTTGTTGCTTTGTCTTCAACATAGGTGTGACATTCCTATTTTTCTTTTAGCGCATAGGGTTTACTTTGTAAATATGTAAGCTTCCATACACAAGAGTAATAATGTACTGTTTTCTGTCTTTCCATCTGCCAACTTGTACACATGAATACTTGAGCATAAGAAATGTGACCCAATAGATGCACAAATTTAAATCGAGTTTTTGTACATGCATACTTTTGACACATAATAACATGCACACCCCTTGCTGCATTTCTTTTGCTCACAAATAGTCACCAATTTTACCTCTCTGACAGAATGGGTACATAGAACTGGTCTAAGTAATGAACAAGCCAAAATAGTTATCTTTACAAATTTTTATTTCATCTACATGCACTCTCAGCATAATTCACCCATTTGTGCATGGTAGTTATCTGTCGGAGTTACTTTTGTTGTAGTAGGTTGTGCTGTATGCAGGCCAGCACGTTTTTTTCTTTTGCTGTAATAATTGCACAATGAAATTTCCATCTCGTGGACAATAAAGTGATGTGTAATTGTAACTGTCAGCTTGCAAAGAGCACACTGTCAGCACTGTTTTTTTTTTTTTTACTACCCGATTTCACAGATACACGATGCATGTATTTATTATTTTGCCACCTGGAAAGGTGTTCTACATGTCAGTACGATTCATACTGAAGAGACCACTGGCCTCGTGTTGCGTGATTTTGCTAACACATAAAGCATCAAACTTGTTTATCTATTATTAGTATTAACTTGGACATGCTTGGGCAGGTTGTGGATTGCCTGTGATAGTTCAAGGCTGGCAGCAGAATAGTTTGGCGTCTGTAGGCGCCAAGCTATTCTGACACTATCTGTGAATTATATTAAAAATAATGGTCAATTTGTCCAGACCTTGACGAGGATCTCGAAGGAAAATAATTTGCAATTTCATCCTCAGCATGTGATGAGTTAACAGTTTGCTCATGAGTATGCATGTGGAAAACTCTAAACAAAAATGAAGGCTTGTTGTTGGATGCACTGTAGTAAATACTGCAATGTTTCTTAAATAATGAAACATGAAAAATATATTTTCTTTATTCAATGAACGTGACTGATGTTTTTTTTTTCTTCCTGTTCATCTGAGTGTGTGACCTGTTGATTAAAATGATAACCTATATATATATATATATATATATATATATATATATATATATATATATATATATATATATATATATATATATATATATATATATATATATATATATATATATATATATATATATATATTTGCTTGTGAGTGAAGTGAAGTTGGCAAATGTGAAATAGAGATTCAGAAAGAGGACTACTTTGCACTTTCCAAGCATTTTTGTATCTTTGTCTTTAACGTAGGTGTGACATTTCTAATGAACAAGCCAAAATAGGTAGCTCTAGAAATGTTTATTTCATCTACATGCACACAGCACAATTCAACCCTTTCTGCATGCCGACATTGGTACGATCTACAAAACCTGTGCCTGCATGCAGACATTGGTGCGATTTACAAGACCTGTGCCTGCATGCCGACATTGGCACGATCTACAAGACCTGTGCTTGCATGCAGACATTGGTGCGATTTACAAGACCTGTGCCTGCATACCGACATTGGTACGATCTACAAGACCTGTGCCTGCACGCACATGGGGATTAATGAGCTAAAGGTAGTGGTCGTATGCAAGTTCTTGTGGAAAGCGGGTTTGTCAGCTTCTGTCCACAAATTTAAAGCCCTTGTAGCCTTTTTTCCCTGCTGGAAATTTCTCATGAATCTTGTGCATGGCACACGATGGCAAAGGCTTTCGGTTGTGTTTTCCAAGCCATCCGTAACACCAGCGGATGACTTGCCTGTATGCTGTGTATCTCATGGTCCTGTAACACATAATGACGGATTCAAAGTAAGCGTTTCTTGCAGTAAAAGCAAAATATCACTACCAATTTCATGCTATTTTCACAAACGCACATATTCTCAATGTCACAGGTGTGGTCACTGAAAACCTGAAAAACAAACCATAGGTGATGGTGTACCTAGGGTGTAGTTTCGTCCTGTATCCCACTTAATTTTCACTGGTGAGGTGGGGAACAGGCTCCGCTGGAACAGTCTCATATGTGTACACTGTCTCATGTGACAGAGTATTGCATGGTAAAGTGAAAAGTATAGTGACAACACTAATAAGTTATGTACTAACGTAGTACTAGCAGTGGACTAGTAGTAGTACTAATACTGAAACAGTGACCACTGCAACTTTATATAACTTTCTCATAATAGTACAAATAAAAATCTTTTTCACAGAGCAGTTCCACCCGACCTCCCCACACAGACTTGACCGCACTATTTTAAGTACTCGCTGCCATCATGATTTTTAGTGCATGTATTGATCCAGATGAAAAGTACCATAAACTATTCATCAGACTGCTCCCACCTCCCTTTCATTTTTCTTGCCCTTAATCACTTCACATAGATCTTCTCATCTTGGCTTGACTTCGCGAACGAAGATTCTATAGGGCTTGCCCACGTCGTCTGCAGGCAATTTCGTGGCTGCGGAGGCCAATCCGGGACAGGCAGGTTCGACCGCAGTGGCTGCAGGGGAAGGTCTGGTCAGGGTTCTGAGTTACGGCAACTCGGTTTTTTCTCCTGAGCCGTTTGTCCTTAAGGTTAGCTCTGCGAGAGTCCTCAAAGGAGACGGCTGCCTTGTAGATGGTGGAGCGCCAGGTGTCACGGTCCGCAGCAAGCGAAGAAGATAGATCTTAAATTTCTTTAAAATGTTGCAGATATTTGTTCCTGTAGATATTGTCCCACACACAAACACCAGAAGTAACTCACTCATCCTCAGTATGTTGCCTTTCTGCTTCATTGTTCTGTCGCATTTGATAGTAAGCCATGCGCAGCACATCCATGTTTAGGCATACTGCTGCCTAGTGATGCAGGAAAGTTCAGTGTTGGCCTCCACCTTGCCATCTTCAATCCGTTCGTGAAAACAGTCATCCTCAAGGCAACAGAATCTGTTGACCGGAGCACCTGAAGACATGGGAAAAGATAGTTTTCAGGTCAAAATTGCATTTTAAATATTCAGATACCAGCTATTAGTATTAGTTTACAGCTTGTGAACCAATCCATTCGTGCACCTGGATATATATCTCATAAGTGTGTGTACACACATTCCAGCACCCTATAAACACAGCAGATCAAACCTTTCGAGTGTATTACTTGAACTGAAGTACACATTCTTGAACAACAAATAAACTTGTGGATCAAATCATCAATTGGTGCATTTAGTGGCAATTCAGAAATGATACCTTTATTTACAAAACAACAAAAAAGCAAACAAACAAAACACAGTAATAAGATTGAGATAACCATTCAATTTTTGTTTACATTAGCATAGGTCACTAGGTGCAGTGAACATGCTGTGAGAAACGAGGTAGTCTTAGGCAAGCCTCTGAGCATACGGTAAACTTAAGCAATGTCGCATCATTAACTTGGACATTAATAACGACGATAATAAAACACAAGTGCACGTGAAAACGTAATCTAATACGATGAATGTATTGTACTATGTATGCTTACCAGCCCGTGGGGTTTTCGCTGCACACTGGCTTTTCCGGCGTGGTTGGTCTTTCCGTACGCTCTTTTCCATTTGTCTGTGCAAGAGGCTCAAACATATAAGGTTTGAGGTCTCGCGGTGCACCTGCTTCAAAACACTCATTTTCCGACGAATCCACGTAAGAGTCCGAATCAGAACTTTCAGCTGATGAGCTCATTTTCTCTGTTACAAGTTAGCAGGCTGTCCGGCTAGGCGTAAACAAACCGAGATCAGGCCTGTGATGTCACTTCCGCCGAGCGGCAAATCTGAAAATTTGTTCGGCAGTCTCCGGAACCGGGTACCGTGAATTAGAGACGATTTGTGACTTCTTATGTGTTTTTCTGCTTGAACTGTACACAAGTAAGTACACTTTGTGGACTGAAAGTGACTTTGATATGTTTATTTTGTGGCTGATTGATAGTAAGTTCGATTCATTGCATCAACACGAAGCCCCATGCCGAAATGGTAAGCGACCCATCGCTGGGACCACCATTTTACTAGAGAGCTGCCCTTTAATGAACATAATTATGTGCATTTTCACTCACTTGTCAACTACATACATTTTTAACCAAATTAGTGTGTACAAGACAGTCATATTGTAAAATGCCTTAGCGCTAAGCTAAAAATTTGCCAAAGAGCTGTTGAAAACAATTATTCTACCAAAAATTGTAATTGATGGTCCTTTACCTTCATTTTACATGCATGATTTTTGGCTCTGATGTTGAAAATAGAATTTGAGACAACACAACTTTTGTCCAAAATGTAATTTTGATGTTAAAAATTGAATTTGAGACAATACAACTTTTGTCCAAAAAAGATAATTTTGGCATACCTACTCTTGCTTTGACCTTTGGCAGAGGTCACTGAAAGTGGTATGCCTTGAAAGATCTTGCCACAAAATATCCCTGTACCAAGTTTGAATTATAAGGCTGAAGGGTGGTTATCGAATGGCTCACTACAAAGACTCACTCATATCATGACTTTTTCTCTGTAACGAGCTGCGCTGTAGGTGGGGGTGCATCAGAGTTCACGAGTGTCAGCAAGGGTCAGCAGCCTCCAGGGGTCTTTGTTCATTCCAATCCTGTAGTGGATACGCAGTTTGAGAGCAGCCAGGACAAGGTCATGAAAGTAGTTGTAGTGCTTTTTTTTCCTTTTCTGGAAAGACTGACCATCTGCCTTGGCTGGAAAAAAAATGAGTTGAAACTAAGCAAGATATATCCACATTTAGTACTTGAGCATGCTGTGATACTAAGCCATGCTGTGGCAGTTCACTGTCATAGGCGATGCTTATGAATATGTTCATAAACTGATCTGACCAACTTTTGTTAAAAAGAACAATACTATTAAAAACAGCCATTTTCCACACATTTGCCGACCTCTTGTGACCTTTGATTTTTCCGAGGGGTCCTCCAAATTTGTTTATCATCACGTGAGATATCTGTACCAAGCTTGGATTTGTAGTATTTGAACAAATACAATTTGTGTCATAACATGACTATTTTCTAGCCCTTTTCTTGAACCGCTGTGACCTTTACTTTTGAGATAGGTCACTGACATTGATATATTTAGGAAAGTTTTGCCACAAAGTGTCCTTGGGCTCAGTTTGAAGTCTGAGGTTTGATAGTCTTTAAGAAAATGCAAACGTTACAGTTTACCACGGACAACAGATGCTGCATGGCCTATTTACATACTCATTTTTGCTATCACACATAAGCCAGTAAAACATAGGAAATGGACATGCTTTTTCAGACAACCTTTTAATTATCTAGTGCATGAACAGATTTAACAATATTTTCATTTTCAATCCTGCATTCAACACTTACTGGACATATCACAGGGCCGGATCACTTTGCTCCTGCAGTGGGAAAGGGGGCGGGGGGGGGGGGGGGAGGTGAGGTCCAACTTCTTGTTTGGGACCTTGAACCTACCTGATACAAAAGGCCTCCACGATGCTACACTTTGCTTCAGCGGGGGCCGGAAAATAAAATAATGAAAAAGGGGAGGGGGGGGGGGGGGGGGGGGGGGGTAAGCGACAGACCTTGCTTCCAGGGGCCGAAAAATCAAACAAACAACTTGTTGGGAGGGGGGGGGGGGGTGTTAGGCCACAGACCTTGCTTCCATGGGCCAAAAAATCAAAGGGGGGGGGGGGGGGGGGGGGGGGGGGAGATCATGAAGATGTTCCACTTCATTGGAATTTAGAAAATATACAAACCTTCATGATTTTCTTGCCAAGGTTTTTCGCCACGTGCCAAATATCACTGGAGTGCTTGATATGTGCATAGGTGGTCCCTGCAGACAGAGAAAAATGGTACATATGAAGCAAAATAAAACAAACACGGCACAAGAACGGCAAAGCCTCATGACTCTTGTGCATGACTGATCTGCACCACCTATCTTGCCTTCCGTGATTATGACCTTTCTGACAAGTCACTGATATGAGCAGGTGTTTAAAATGTCAAATAGTACATGCACAATCTTGTCAACATACACATTTTTCACGCATTGCTGAACTCACCTGTCCCTTGATATTACAATTGGTCAAACAAATTAGCATGGATATGAACATTTTATCATCAACTAACCTTCTGCCAGTTTGACTGAAATATTTGCAAAAGTGCCAAGCAACAATTACAATCTAGTCTACTCAACACTCTGACTCAGCCTGTCCGGAAAAAATAACAAAACTGATGTTGGACAGCTGACAATTGACATTAGATGGCTTATTATAATATTAAAATATCAGGTACAAACGAGGTAGTAAGTCTAAACAAAACTGACTAATTTTGGCACTTTTCTTTTTTTTAAAGGTACTGCATTTGGCAATTGCAAGTAATAATGAAGTCACTTGAATTCCTTGTAGCTAAATTTCTCAGTTTCATTTTTAAAATAATGCAGCTGTCACCAGTGACATACACACACCAAACAAAACATAAAGGCAGACAAGGCCCTAAGTACAAGCAACAGAAATAGAGGAACTCACTCATCACATAACCATCATCACATGGGCATCTCCTTGATGTTCACACCATTACAGCTGTCACCAGTGACATACACACACCAAACAAAACATAAAGGCAGACAAGGCCCTAAGTACAAGCAACAGAAATAGAGGAACTCACTCATCACATAACCATCATCACATGGGCATCTCCTTGATGTTCACACCATTACAGCTGTCACCAGTGACATACACACACCAAACAAAACATAAAGGCAGACAAGGCCCTAAGTACAAGCAACAGAAATAGAGGAACTCACTCATCACATAACCATCATCACATGGGCATCTCCTTGATGTTCACCCCCCACCCGGGTCTGCCCTGGGGGACTTGGGTGGGGTTAGGTATTTTTTAGTTCCCAGGGTCACCCTGGTCAGCCCCACAGGGTGGGTTTTTCTCTCTATTCTGGGGCATGTGTTTCTGTCTACCCTTTGTCCATTCACCTGTATTTGCCTTTTTAAAACTCTCCCTACTGTCTGCACTGCCTGTAGCTCTTGATATTGGATGTGTGTTGCTAAATGGTCTTAGCTTTATTTAGCCCCTTGTGTTAGGTTTATTTAACGTATTTGACCGGCTGGCGACATACATTCAATGTTCTGTTTATTTTTTTTTTTTCACAAGCAGTGCAGACACGTCCTGAGAAAGCCTTGTTGCTGTCGGGACGTTAAGCAATGTACAATCAATCAATCAATCCTTGATGTTCACACCATTACAGCTGTCACCAGTGACATACACACACCAAACAAAACATAAAGGCAGACAAGGCCCTAAGTACAAGCAACAGAAATAGAGGAACTCACTCATCACATAACCATCATCACATGGGCATGTCCTTGATGTTCACACCATTACGAAGTAGTTCAGTGTGATGAAGCTCTATGCTCGTGCATAGTGTTCGCACAGTAGGATTAGTACGGTACGGGTTTTGTTAGCGAGTAGGATTAGTACGGTACGGTTTTTGTAACGGTTTGTTGCCGAAAGTCCGTGTGGTGTTTAGACGCACGTGGGGATCTGTAAGACATGGTTAGCACGGGTTTTTGTAGTGAGTTCTGTTTAGTGAGTTCTAGGCGGAAGCTGTGACTGTCAGAGGTCTGAATCGTTAGTGCGGGCCGTTTTGTTGTATGGAACGGTTGGTTCGAGTTAGCCTGCATGCCAAGACTCTGAAGCCTAGATTTCAGGTATGTTTTTATAAATGTAGCATTGATAGTTGTTTAGTTAAAGACAGTATGCGTGGTAAGATTATTGTGGTTGTATAGCGGCGTTCCGGTTTGGTAGTTATGTATGTTTAGAATTCGGTGAAGTAACCGGTGTTTTGTATAGTTGTTTACCGAGATATGACTAAAGGAATATGAAGTGTGTATGTCTAAGCCGCTATGTAGATAGTACGTGGTTAGGTAAGCATAGTCTTTTCCAGGGTATAGAGTAATGTATAGCAACAGTGTCAGTTAGGCTATAGTCTGTTTCAAGATAGTGACAGATATAGGGGTGATACGAAAATAGTTTATGAAGCACGTGTGTGTGTGTGAATGAACGTGTGAGTTATTTGTATCAGCCAGGTTACGTGACGTTTCTCATTGATCCAATATGTTGTGTGTTTAGCAAGTGTTACGTTGGGACTTTCATTGTTTGTTCAGAGTTCTTGTAAGAGAGTGGAAGACAGACGCCGAGACGTCGGGTCGCAGGTGGGACCTACGTGAGATCATCCCTCCAGCTCTTCTGGGAGTGAATCTGACTGGGAACCAAGTTACCCAAGTCCAAGCGAGAACTGAGTGGTACCGTACGAGAAACAGGACGTCCGTGCCCAAAGAGACAGGACGGCAATACGCGTACGAGGAAGGACTTTCACGCCTAGACGTGAGAAGGACCAACGTAACCAGACAACAACATCAAACAGGTTGGAGGCAATGTGAGACTAAGACCTAGCCTGGCAAAGATACTGTGATATGTGTGTGGTGTGATAGTAGAACATTGTATATAGTTGATAGTCATTTAAGTTATTCTTTTTTCATTTATAGTGTATAAAGGTTACTTTAGAAAGGGAGCCCGTGTGTTGTGTTTTACCGCATGAATGCGCCCGTCTGAGTCAGTGGCGGTGTTTGCGTCTGTTGCGTGAGAGTCTGTGCGTACGACTGTGGGCGAGTCTGCGTGCGTTACATTCAGTCATGGCATCAACAAATCCCTGTTTCTCCATCCTCGTTGACTTTTCGTCTACCGTTTGACGACGGTCTTTAGGGAAAGGATTTTTTTCAACTCCTCCATGATGGTATTGGAGAGATATTGGGCACAGTGTAGTTTCGACCATCTGAAAAGAGATAATTAATCAATGCTGGAGCCAGGCCCTAACCCAACCCACCATCAGCTGCACAGTATATCACACTAATACTAATAGTGGGTAAAGGATGCAGATGGAAAGAATGGGCAAAATGCAAACCACATACTGCTTGAAACCCCCTTGTGCATGCAGGCACTGGTACTGTAAACAGTGCTGGTGGCTGCGTGCACAATGAGTTTGACACTGCCGCCATTACCTTCACCATGAAGGCAGATTTTGTATCTGACCTGTTACTGAGGTAGACAGTCATCAGAATAAATTGTTGACTAAATTGACAAAAGTGGCTACTGTCTGCACAATATTCATAGTAATGCAGCCAATATGACAGTGACCTTTCCAACAATCAAGCATCTATGCAGAAATACATGTCAGTCCTACTAAGAATCCTCCAGCTGCACAAGCCAGCACAATGAAGGCTGCAAGCATTCACACAAGATTGCCTTTCTCCCTCGACATACTTTACAGTAACAGTAAGCACTGTAAGCTTACAAGGCAACAATTTTACATGCCGCAAATAAATGAAGAAAGTGAATGTTCCATAACTGAACATGGTTTTGCACCAAGGACTAACTTACTTTCCATAAAACTGTGTGTCAGTTGAAACAATAGTCGACTTAGCCCAAATTGTCTTCTCCTGCTGCCGTGCAGTGTTGCTGCTCTCATAAGGGGAAAAGTCACTCTTCTCAGTGTCTTAGGTGATAGCTTTTCATGTGCATAGTCTTCAGTATTCACGCTACACTACAGGCCACAGGTATATCGCGCCTAAACTCGGTGCCCGATTGGATGACATAGGATCCGGACACGCTAAGCGCAGTAAACCACCTTAACTAATCCTACTGTAGATATACCTGATGAAAACGAAAGCCTGTGAACAGACCACAACATACCCGTGGCATGGAGTATATCGCGAGGACCCAAGATAATGTGCACAGACAGGGATCAACTAAAACACTGAGAATGCTGAATTTAGCCCCCTACTGTGTTTACGTCACCCTGTGCTGTTTTTTGGAGGCGGTATAGGGCCTTTAAGCACAAGCCAGGCAGAGTGAAATCCATCTCCTAACCGTTTCCATCTAAATCATCTTGTTCAGCTAAACACCTAAATATAAAAATTGTAGTTTTTGCAACCCATTCAACCAATCCACACTCAAGTACTCACAAAAACTCTTATGATCAAGCTTTATTGGTACTGCATGAGACACAATACAGGTAGTAGCCCTCTCCATTGTACTACATGTTTTATTTATTTATTTATTATTGATTCATTTATTATTCACTTACATATTTATTTATTATTTATCCTTTTAATTATGGATGGAAGGAATTCCTTGATGTACATGATCGCTGGTGGTATGGTGGTGGCCACCAAGGAGAGGAAATTATTTTTCAATATGCATACGTCTGTGCATGTTCATAATCTATCCATAGGTCCCCGCCTTATTTTATTTATTAATTTTTTTTTAAAATTTATTTATTTACTTATTTGTTTGTTTGTGATGTATATTTGCACATACACATCAGCATACAAGATGAGAACATACATGTACACATATATGGTAATAGGTGCATAACACCTGCTCCCCACCCCACATACAAAACCACAGAACGCCCATTAAAAGACATGCAAGTCTGTGCATGTTCATAATATATCCTTTACTTGGTATTCGTGTCCCAGGTATCTTTGATTTATCTTATTTTATTTATTAAAATTTATTATTTATTTTTATTTGTTTGTAAAGTACGTTTTATACATATGCTGATGGTAATACTGCCCACTCCCAACCCCACTCCACAACCACAGAACACCCACTAAAAGACAAGTACATCTGTGCATGTTCATAATCTATCCTTTACTCAGCATTCATAATTATGGCCCAGGTATCTTGACTTACTTTATCTTATTTATGTAACAGCCACGAGATGACATTAGTCGCCTGCTCGGCATTAAACCCAAATAACTATTTATTTAAATTATTTATTTATTTACTTTTGTTTGTTTGTAATGCAGGTTTTGTACATACACATCAGGATACAAGAAGAAAATATACACATATATATAGAATTTTAGACAGTAATAGGTGGCATACCGCCCGCTCCCAACCCCTACCCATATACACACACAAAACCGCAGAGCACCTACCAAAAGACATGCACATATGTGTATGTTCATAATCTATCCTTTACCTAGCATGCATATGTGTATGTCCCAGATACATTAGACTTACTTTATCTTATTTATTTAAATTATTTATTTATTTTGTTTGTAATGTAGGTTTTGTACATACACATTAGCATACAGGCTAAGAACATACACCATGATGCCTCTGTGCATGTGGCCACCAGTACTATTCTGTCAGATCTGTCGCTCCCAGCCAATGATCTCTTCGAGCTTTTGCCCTCTGGCCGGCGGTTCCGTGCTTTGAAAGCCAGAGCCTCTCGATTCAGGTGCAGTTTCTTTCCAGAAGATGTCCTCAGTACAGCACCATCCATGGAACATGATTCCATGATTTGTGACATATGACTGATTTGTGTTTAATATTGTAAGCACCATTCATTTGGAAGTTAAGCGCTATGTACATTATTATTATTATTATTATCTATCGTTTAGTGCTCTATACAGGATGATCGCCAACTGAGTGTATGACATGATGAATGCCATACAAGTGAGGATGTATTTTACTGTCGCCATGCCACACAAAAATCCTTATAACGTTTTACTTGGTGAATAAATGTCTTATACATGTACATGGTCATAGGTGCCATACCGCTCACTCCCAACCCCACTCCAGTTACACACACAAAACCGCAGAACACCCACCAAAAGAATGTACAGTATATCTGTGCATGTTCATAATCTATCCTTTACTTAGCATTCATATGTCCCAGGTATCTTTGACTTACTTTATCTTATTCATTTAACCATCATGAGGGTGGCCGTAGTCGCCTGCGTGGCGTTAAACCCAAATAACTATTTATTTAAATTATTTATTCATGTTTTTGGGTAATGTAGGTTTTGTACATACACATACACAGTAATAGGTGCCATACTGCCCCACTTTCAACCCCACCCCACATACAAAACCGCAGAACACCCACAAAAGACATGCACAATTGTATACTGATGGGCATTAGTGGACTGTAAAACCTATATACATGTGTATATAGAGATTTGAGATTAAAAAAGTGGCTTGTATTGACTGCCTGTATTTTAGCCTAACCTAAAAATCTCATGTGTACAGTTAATCACACTGCACATGCAGCCATCAGTTCTGTGAAAAGTAATGTTGGCCTCATGCAGTGATGCACAGGGGCACCAAAACTTACAGATAAGGCCACACCTGATAACAATAACAGAACTAATATGCATACTCAGCCACTAGTTCTGTAAACAGCATCTTTGTAAACAATACCAGTGGCCAAATGCACACATACATTATGGATGACGCCACCACTGATCACTTCAAACAACCCCCACCCGGGTCTGCCCTGGGGGACTTGGGTGGGGTTAGGTATTTTTTAGTTCCCAGGGTCACCCTGGTCAGCCCCACAGGGTGGGTTTTTCTCTCTATTCTGGGGCATGTGTTTCTGTCTACCCTTTGTCCATTCACCTGTATTTGCCTTTTTAAAACTCTTCCTACTGTCTGCACTGCCTGTAGCTCTTGATATTGGATGTGTGTTGCCAAATGGTTTTAGCTTTATTTAGGCCCCATGTTGTAGGTTTATTTAATGTATTGGACCGGCTGGCGACATACATTCAATATTCTGTTTTGTTTTTTTCACAAGCAGTGCAGGCACGTCCTGAGAAAGCCTTGTTGCTGTCGGGACGTTAAGCAATGTACAATCAATCACTTCAAACAATAGGCTGCCCAGTTCACATTGATAAGGAAAACCGCAGAACACTCACAAAAGACATGCACAATTGTATACTGATGGGCATTAGTGGGCTGTAAAACCTATATATAGAGATTTGAGGTTAAGAAAGTGGCTTGTATTGACTGCCTGTATTTTAGCTGCCCACCTAAAAATCTCATGTGTACAGTTAATCACACTGCACATGCAGCCATCAGTTCTGTAAATAGTACTGGTGGTCACATGCACAGGGGCACCAAACTTAAAGGTGAGGCCAAAACTGCCACCTCAAACAAAACGATACCTACACACACATATCAATGATACAGTCAACCTCCATGTGCGTTAGTCGGGACAGGCTTAAAGTATGGGACTGTAAATCTTACAGCGAAATGTAAGAAAATAATATAACAGCAGCAAGTACATGTATTTTGTAAATCACTCAAATAAAACATGAGAACTCATCGAGGCCAATGGTGTTATGATGGGTGATGGAAACACTGAAAGAAATAGTACGTGCACAATATAAAGTATGTGCCTCTCCCCCCCCCCCCCCCCCCCCCCTTACTTTAAATAGCTGTTCATCACAAAGCATATCTCATTCATTTGATCACTCTGTGTTACCTGTGTCCGTTCTCTTTCTCGTTTTAATCCCCAAATATATGAGTGTCAGTGCTAATGCCAGCTGCTAAGAATCTTGCAGCAAACTGCAATAATGCAGACTAACTGAAAACTATGCAGCAGCAAAATAGTTCCTCTTTTGCGCAATAGGCTACTGCTAGCAAGATAGGGTTTAATTTTAAACAAAGCATTGCATGAACTTCCAAGCGTGTTCACATTGTGCTGTGTATTTTTTATGTGTGAAGTGTACTGTACCATCAGTGATCACTGATCGAGACTGCATGGCACTGATCGCACATCACAACATAGCTTGCCAGTACAACTGATTGAATTAAGTGTTACAGTATAATAATAATTAATCAAGTTCCGAAACTTTGTTCAGCCATGACAGTTACAACCAAGTGGTGTGGCACTCTTTTACAGCATGCAACATATTGCACTTCGGACATAGGTTTCGAAGATAGCCTTTTTTATTTCATTTTTTTGCTGTGGTGTCGAAATTAAACGGGCAAAGCGATGGTAAAGTGAATGAAAATAAACGTGACAAACCTTTATCAAGATGTAAAAATGCACAAAGCAACGTTGCATGTTCGCCTTTTTGGGAAACAAACACGCTTCTGTAGAACAAATAAAAAATAACTCGCCGGCACACCAAAATTCACCGCAGGGAAATCCGCGTGTGCCGATGTTTTGATCACGTGATCAGTTTGGGATACCTTATTGTTGAGTAACGATATTTGAGTTCAAGGCAAGCCTTTTCGTAATTGCTTCTTCTCTTAATATACCTAAGTGTGAAAATTTTATTTAAAAAGTAAATGAAATCCTTTTAAGTGACATATAGTGCATACTATCACTGAATACAGGAACAATGAGACCCGCGTAAACTTCTGATCCCCTGTGAACATGGCTGCGAATGTCCTGGTTTCTTCTGCAGGCGAACTAGAAACAAAATGTGTTACAGAAAAATGTCTCCATCCTCCGGCGGTTTAAAACGAGTGCGCACTGCTTTTATTCAAACTAGACTTCATTTTGATATACCCAAACCTTTGTTACTCTCTAGAAAATCACTATCTCGTAAACGGCTGATCGTCTATGAAGGGCAGCTGCTAGAATTTGTCTTTTTTATATTTTCAGTTCCAGCCTGGAAGCGTGCTCTGGAACGCTGGGTGTATTACAGGTCATATTTCCCAAGTTTGGGTGAGTGTGACTTTACATAAGGAGTCCTTTAAAAAGGCTTCATGAAGTTCACAATCACTTGTACAAAAGACAAGTTACAGAGTTTCCAGCCTGACATTAGCTAAGACTGTCACGTTTGTTTTTTTTTGTCAAAGGGAGAGTCGGTGCCACTGCCATTTTAAGAAGGTTGCCCAAGAATTTTTTTTTTTTATTATGCATAAAATATACTTCAACTTTCAAGAGATCAAGACATGACATCAATTTGTGTGTACCTCACAGTACCTGGCCATGATGGAGGACAAACACCCCCACCCCACCCACCCCGCGGCTAGTAATGGCAGTGTTGAACAAGTGCACAAACCAACCAGTTTTCTGTCAAAAAAACTTCCAACAAAATGGTCAATTTGCATAGCATTAGCAATATATGCTATAGATTCCTTCATGTGATTTGGGTGGGAGGGGGGGGGGGGGGGGGGGCTCAAAATTATTCTGAGTTTGGACAGTACTGATTTGGCCATATATGCCCCCCCCCCCCCCCCCCCAAGCACACACAAATACACATTAAGTGCCAAAAGGTGCTCTCACAAAGAGGACAACTGGGTTGAAAATCAAAGTTTAACATAAGGTACCAGAAAATGTATTTGGGTGATGTACACTGTATTGGTAATGTGTTTGTAAATGAAAAAGATAATAATTATCTGTAATGGTTTTTGAGAAAATGGCCATTAAAAATTTTAAGTCTGGATATGTCGGACATCAGGTATGGACTCACATAGTGCCTCTAAATTGGTGGGATAAAAAACACAAATCTGTTTCCAAACAGTTAAAATAATAAGTAGTGGTCACAATTGACCTATCTAAACAACTACTGCTCTTTGTCTCTGCGTTAACGCGAGCCTCTCCAGTTGGGGAGCACACCTCCTTCCGTCGTTTGAGACTGCCTCACACCTGTGGCCCCCACTGGAATCGCTGTACCGACACATCAACTGGTTGGAACTGAAGGCGGTCTGGCAAGCCCTCTTTGCGTGGGAACCTTGCCTTCTACATCAGGAGCTACTGGTGCTGTCGGACAACTCCACGGTCTTCGCCTACATCCAGAAGCAAGGTGGGACCAGCTCTCCCTCCCTCTGCATCCTCCTCTACCAGGTGCTCCGATGGTGCGAGGATCGGGACATCACTCTCCGCGCGCGTCACATTCCGGGTCATCTGAATGTGATAGCTGACTCCCTCTCCCGACGCGGTCAGCTTCTCCATACCAAGTGGTCGCTGCGTCCAGACAGTTTTCGAATGATTGGCGCAGCCTGGGAGACACCCATGATCGACCTCTTCGCCATGTGATGGAATCGCCAGCTCCCTCTCTTCGTCTCGCCCAATCCAGACCCTCTTGCCTGGGCAGTTGACACTCTCTCTATCCCTTGGGACGGTCTGGTCACCTATGCCTACCCACTGACAGTGCTCGTCCCCAAGGTTATACTCAAGCTCAGAGGATGCAACACGTTCCTGTTCCTGGTGGCTCCGTTTTGCTGGACTAAGTCGTGGACGACCGATCTCCTGAACCTTGCCACGCCCCCCCCCCCCCCCCCCCCCCCCCCCCCCCCTGCTACCGCTCCTCACACTGCACACGATGCTCAAGCAACCACGGCAGGCACTGTACCACCCGTGCCCTGAGCGTCTCCTCCTCCACGCCTGGAGGTTGTCCAGCAAGCCCTCTCTGCTAGAGGCTTCTCAGGTGCGGCAGTGGACGCGATCACTACAGCCCGCAGAACCTCGACCAGACGAGTCTACGAAGGCAAGTGGAGAGTACTCTGCGCCTGGTGTGATGACAGACGCCTCTCCCCCATCGATTTGACAGTTCCTCAGCTGACGGATTTCTTCCTCTGGTTGTTGAACGACCAGCGGTTAGCGCCAATCACCGTCCGGGGCTACCAGGCCATGATCGCTGACACGTACAGGCATCTGGGACGACCTGACCCGGGTTCCTGCAAAGACCTTGCTGACCTGATTGCCCACTTCGGTCTACAACATCCCACTCTTCGCTCCCTGGTGCCGCGATGGGACCTGCCTTGGGTACTTACTTGGCTCAACTCGGCCCGCTTCGAGCCGATCCAGTTGGCAAGACTTCCAGACGTGACGCGAAAGGCTTGCTTCCTTATGGCCCTCGCCTCAGCCTCCAGGGTGTGCGAGCTGCACGCCCTTTCAGCACGCCCCACCTGTTTGCAGTTCCGGATGGACGGTTCGGTTCAACTGCTACCCGACCCAGCCTTCCCAGCCAAGACCAGATCTCCTTTGGCTGCCCCTCAATTGGTCACCATACAACCATTAAGAGACCCAGGCTCTACCCGTGAGTCCAGACAACATGACCCGGTGCGAGTCTTACGTGTGTACCTGCGCCGGACCAAGCCGCTACGCAGGGGATGCACCCGCCTATTTCTCCCCCTGTCTCCAGGTAGAAATGACATCTCAGCCCAGACGATTTCCTCCTGGCTTCGGTGGGTGATTCGATCTGCCTACCAGGAACTCGCCCCTGATACAGCCAAAAGCATTAACATCAGGGCGCACGAGATCAGAGCCATGGCCGCAAGCCTAGCATTCAACTGCAACTGTGCTGTCAAAGACATTGTGGCGGCTGTGGGTTCGCAAACGGAGACCGCCTTCGCATGCTTCTATCTGAGGGACCTCTGCGGTCAGCGCCAGAACCTTTCGCTGGTGGGGGACATCGTGGCGGCGCAACACTCCCTCCTGGCGCCCTATGCGCCGTAAGTATCTTTGCTAAAATTAGAGGGAGGTTGCTTGGGGTGGGCGGCTCTAGTAGCCTCGATGGCACGGGGTAGGGGCGTTATAGCAGCACCCGCCTCCTCTTCGAGATTCTTCCTGTTAGTAATACCATCGGTAATGTGTTTTGAGGAAACAAATGTATTTTTCTTTAAAATGAATTTTTTTCGAAAAATACTTACCGATGGTATTACTCGAAGGTTCCTCCCACCTGCCCCGCTTGCCGCTGGTTCGCTAAGAAACTGACTGAGGTATTAAGCGCTGAGCGCATGTGTGGTTGGTTTGGAAGGGGAGGCTACCCGGGTTACCGCCTAGGCTATGGTGCCCCTGGGGTGTAGAGTGTTCATGGAGAAGTAGTACCTTTGACTTTTCAGCCAGCAGCGCCTCTTGGGGCAGGCGGGAGCACTGGTCTTCACATGGCACTCAACTCTCACAGCTGGCTCCAGGTCCTTTACCTAGCCACACCCCGGTAACCGCTTCTGCTGGCGGGCGAAACGTTGTGAGGGGCTGACGCATCTTTCAGTCAGTTGAAATACTTGGAGAGGAGACGGGCGCCGCCAAGTTCGCCTAAGCCCATTGAAAGGACTGATGGAAAAGCAACAGAATAAGAATAACATGCCGGATCGGTCGGGGCCCGGATCACCAACGACCGCGCACCCCATTGGAGGTCTCCAGGGTGGGGGCGACAAGTGTGTTACTGGAACCAAACCCACCATCAAGCTGCCCACGCAAGGAATAACTATCGGAACTTGGAACGTTCGCACACTCTACCAGTGCGGCAAAGTGAAGGAACTCACCCACGAGTTGAAGCGCTATCGCTGGGACATTGTAGGACTTGCAGAAGTTCGATGGACAGGCTTCGGAGAAACAACAACAGATGAAGGCCATAAAATCTGGTTCAGCGGAAAAGAAACCAAGCACGAACATGGCGTAGCTTTTATCGTAAGGAAAGAGGTGGTTGGAACTGTCATCAGCTGCACCCCCGTGTCAAGCAGACTAATCTCCATCCGCATCTCCGCCCGACCGCACAACATCAATATCATACAAGTATACGCTCCAACAGCAGACCATGATGATGAAGAATTAGAAGAATTTTACGAACAACTGGACAACATCATCAAGAAAACACCTAAGAAAGACATTCTGACTGTCCTCGGTGACTGGAATGCAAAGATCGGCCCTGACGCCTACCAACAATGGGCAGGAACAGCTGGCAAGTTTGGCCTTGGAGAAACAAATGACAGAGGCCTGCGACTTTTAGAGTTCGCAGAGAGTCACCGTCTCACCGTTGCTAATACCCTCCATCCACACAAGAAGTCAAGAACAGTGACATGGCAATCGCCAGGAGGCCTGGTCCATAACCAGATTGACTTCATCTTGCTGCCTCGACGATTCAAATCCAGCGTTAACAAAGCACAAACGAGGTCCTTTCCTGGCGCTGATATTGGCAGCGACCACAACCTCGTCCTTACTAGCCTCAAGTTGAAGCTGGCATTGAAACGAGATAGCAAGAACCCTCGCATCAGACTCGACCTCCAGAAGCTAAAAGACCCGGAAGTAGAAGAGCTCTTCCAAGCCCAGGTGGGAGGCAGATTTGCAGCCTTGGCTACTTTGGACTGCGACGTAGACACCCTTGCTGGAAATATAAAAGAGGTGTTACTTTCTACAGCAGAAGAAGTGCTGGGGAAGCAGAGGAAGCGCAAACAGCCCTGGGTTACCGATGACATCCTCGATCTCTGTGATGAGAGGAGAGCCTGGAAGAAAAAGAGAGGCCAAGACCTCACATCAGCAAACAAGTACAGACTTGTCAACAAGAAGATCAGGAAGAGGATGAAAGAAGCCAAAGAAGATTGGATTGAAGACCAGTGTTGTAGCGTGGAAGAGGGCATGGCAAATGGCAACAGCAAGAAGGCTTATGAAACGCTAAGGACCCTCACCAAGACTCAACAGCGAACAGCCACAGTCATCGAAGACAGCAGCGGCCAACTCCTTACGGAAAACACTGCTGTACTAAACAGATGGACTGAGTACTGCCGAGACTTGTATAACTACAAGGCTGAGCCAGACACCAGCATCCTCCAAAACAACCAGGCTGGGGCCAGGAAGGCTGAAGACCTGCCAGTGTTAGCTGAAGAGGTGGAAGCAGCCGTACGTGGCCTGAAGGGAGGAAAGTCTCCAGGTGTAGACAACGTACCTGCTGAACTGTTGAAACATGGAGGAGAAGTAACAACGAAGGTCCTCACTACACTCTGTCAAAAGATCTGGGAGCAAAAGAAATGGCCAGTAGAATGGACACAGTCTCTAGTGATCCCGCTCCCCAAGAAAGGAAACCTGAAACAGTGCCAGAACTACAGAACTATCAGTCTGATAAGTCACCCTAGCAAAGTAATGCTTAGAATCATTCTCAACCGCCTCAAAACTTTCGCCGAGGAACTGCTGGCAGAAGAACAGGCTGGCTTCAGAGTTGGAAGAAGCACTGTAGAGCAGATTTTCAACTGCCGCGTCCTGATCGAGAAACATCTGCAGCATCAGCGCGAACTCTACCACAACTTCATTGATTTCAGGAAAGCATTTGATCGCGTCTGGCACGACGGACTCTGGCAAGTCATGAGATCGTTCAACATAGAGGAGGGACTGATCCAAATGATAGAAGCGCTTTACAAGAACGCCTGCAGCGCGGTTCTACTTAACAATCAGTCAGGCGAGTTCTTCAGGACGACGATCTGTGTCCGTCAAGGATGCCTGCTCTCTCCTGTCCTTTTCAACATATTCCTGGAGAAGATCATGCAGGAAACCCTCCACGACCACCATACTTCAGTCTCTATTGGTGGCAGATCCCTGTGCAATCTTCGATTCGCAGACGACATTGACCTCATGGCAGGCAGCAATAGTGAGCTCCAAAACCTGACAGACAAACTTTCAAGTAGCGCAGGGTCTTATGGCATGGAGATCAGTACGGATAAAAGCAAAGTGATGATCAACACCACAAGCGACAGCAGCAGCAACATTCACATGAATGGCCAAAAGCTAGAAGAGGTCAATAGCTTCAAGTACTTGGGAGCCACCCTGTCCAAAGACGGTAGTTGCATAGCAGAGATCCGTATCAGGATAGGTACAGCAACATCCGCAATGGCCAGGCTGGACAGGATATGGCGAAGTAACTCCATCAGCTTCACCATCAAGTACAGGCTTTACAAGTCCCTCATAGTGTCTATTCTACTCTACGGCTGTGAGACTTGGACACTGCTTGCAGACTCAGAAAAGAAAATCCAGGCCTTTGAGAACAAGTGCCTGAGGAAGTTGCTCCGCATCTCGTACCGCGAGCACAAGACCAACGAATATGTACGGAGCATCGTCACTTCCCTGGTGGGCCCACATGAACCCCTTCTGGCAACCGTGAAACGGCGCAAGCTTGCTTGGTTTGGCCACGTGACCCGACACAACACCTTGTCCAAGACTATCCTCCAAGGCACTCTCGAAGGAAGTTGTCGGCGAGGTCGTCAGAGAAAGAGTTGGGTCGCAAACATAAAAGAATGGACCGAACTCGAGATGTCAGACTTGCTTGCCACCGCCCAAAATAGAACTCAGTGGAGAGCACTGTCTGTTGCTGCTGCCTTTCAGTCCCTCCAACGCCCAGTTCGGGCAAGGGACTGATGATGATGATGATGATGATATGGTGCCCCTCACCTGCCATCATGACCATACTCGTACACAACAATTTTGGGCTAAAATTAGACTAGCTAAGAAACCTTTCCTATTAGTAATACCATCGGTAATTATTTTTCGAAAAAAACTCATTTCAAAGAAAAATACATGTTTCTGGGGGTTTTGTCTAATCACTGCACTCTTTTGAAGTTGTGTGTACCCTCTGTCCAAACTAAAACATTTTGTTTATCAAGCCCCAGTGTTATGGAATACACTTCCTCTTGAGGTCAGAAACAGTGAGTCTGTCTCTGACTTCAAGAGGTCGTTGAAAACTCACCTCTTCAAACTAAACTTTGAATAACTGCCAGTGTTTGATGCCTTAGCTGTAGTTCTGCAATCCTCCTTGTTTAGACTGAATGTTAATTAGAATTATTATGTATGTATTGTTGTTTAGTTTATTGTAAAAGTGGCGTGTTCGGGCATTGTGCTTTGTTTGTTATGTGTATATGTCATTGCATTTTTAGTTTTGTGTACAGATTGTAAAGCGCTTAGAGCTTGTGAGTAAGATTAAGCGCTATATAAATACTCATTATTATTATTATTATTATTATTATTATTATTTTCTTTCTGGATGTTATGT
Organism: Semisulcospira habei; assembly: GCA_036245525.1. Taxonomy (NCBI): domain Eukaryota; kingdom Metazoa; phylum Mollusca; class Gastropoda; family Semisulcospiridae; genus Semisulcospira; species Semisulcospira habei. The sequence goes on from BTPG01000004.1 coordinate 39,566,512, forward strand.
GGGTGTTATGTCTGATAACTGCCTGTTTCATGGTGTAGGTCTAATGCATGATGATTGCCTGCATGAGACGCCAGATGTGGAGGAGGCCATCAAGCGACTACCCGCTGAGCTGTATGACGCACGTCAATTTCGTGTGTCCCGCGCCTTGTTGCTGTCCGCCCAAAAGGAGATCCTGCCACGCGAGGAATGGACTAAGTTGGAAGAGGTACAGATCATTCCACTGTCATTTTTAGCTGTTAGTAGCACTGTTTGTCACCATGCCCACTCGGCACCGGCCTCCACGTGGCGTGGGTGGGTAGTCTCCTCAGTCACTGACTGAGTGGGCTAGCAGAGGGGTGCCATCTTTGTCCAGGATTAGGACTTGATGTCAGCAGATATGTTGGTCAGTCTTTTTCACTGGTCCGGTTTTTAAGCAGCTGTGCTAACCCAGGTCGTACCATGTTGGTTCAATTGGTCCTTAAAAATACTCGTGAGCTTTTGGTCCTTTGCTGTGCTTGGAGACCCGTGTCATCGGGGGAGAAGAGGATCCTGGTCAGATGGCTGAAACACTCCACTTTGGCCTTGACTTCTGCCTAAACGGGAGGCTAGTCGTACCGACCTAGTCAATCGGCTCTTGTCACGTTGAGCCCTATCCCACTGTTAACATGTGGGTTGCTATACGGAGCACCATGCTATAGCCTTTGCTGCTGATTAGGGGGGTTTACGCCAGTATTCCCCTGCATTCAACAGTGTGATAGAAGGCGGTGGCTTAAACGGTTCAATTGGGCTTACCCCCTTTAGTATATCTTTTGGGCAGTCTCCATTGTGCATCGGCTGGAGACCCCCCGACAGTTGCACTTTCCCTTGTTGGGCTCGGTGGCGGGCGGGGACCCCCGGGGGATGAATATCTCTACTATAATAATATCGGGGAAAAAAAAAAACTGGCACCAAAGCAACACATAGCCACCTACATTGACCTTGAAAATGATGGCGACTCCAATTGTGAGGAAGCAATACCTCAGGCATCAGCCGTCTGGCCTCACTTTCTCATTATCCACAGCAAAGTTAAAGAGAAGCCTGTTTCCAAGCTGCATCCTTTCCTGGTAGGGGAGACTCTCAGGAGCCGTGTTGGCAGGCCTGAGGCTCAACGCCTCAGGTCTGGTGACTTGCTGGTAGAGTGCTGTACTTGGGCACACTCCAATGGGCTACTGAGGCTCTCCTCTATCAGAGACACTCAGTGGAGATCACCCCCCACAAAACGATAAATTCTTCTAGAGGAGTGATCAAAGATCAAGCATTGGCAGAACTGTCTGAAGATGAACTTGTACGGACCTTAAGTCACAGGGGGTGATCTACGTCAGTCGCTTCGTTTCCAAATTAGGTGGTAGGGAGATCCGTCTCCCCGCCATCATCCTGACGTTTGGCACCCCCACCGCTCCTACTTCCATCTGGAGAGGTTACTACTCCCTAAAAGTGAAAAAGTATGTCCCTCTGCCCCTCCGGTGCTTTAAGGGCCCAAAATATGGCCATGGGCAGAAGACATGCCGCCAGGCAGAGGCTCTATGCGCCTGCTGCACTAAGCCTGGACATTCTGCTGAGTCCTGCACAGCAATCTCCCTGTGTGTGAATTGCCAGGGGGCGCATATGGCTTTGGACAAGAAGTGCCCTCGTTGGATGTCCGAGTGCAGGATTCAGCAGGTGTGTGTGGAGAAGAGGCTGTCCTTTGCGGACGCCAAAAAACTGGTTGACGGCCCTAGTGCAGCTGAGGCTGCATCAAACTCAAATAACACCTCTGTGTATACCTTCAGTGCTGCGGTGGCAGGCAAGCACCCTACCAAAGACTTCTCTTGTCAAACCCCAACTTCTTGGTTGGGGGCGGAGACTCGGATCCTCTCGCCCATGGAGAGTAACCATCCTCCGGTGGTGACGAGGAGCCAGGGAACGCAGAAGGCGGATGATAACGTTCCGGTGGCACTGCCTTCTGCTGCCCCTAAGCCTCAGCCCCCACCCAAACCTGTCAATCTTAATTCAAAGGCTTCTGGCTCTGGTCAGCCTTCTAAGGCCGCCAACTTTGGTGGCAGGAATGCTGCCCCCAGAGATTAACAATGTGGGGTCCGCAGAGCACCCATTTAATAATCAATAGATTTATTCTAATTAACTAGCCATTTAGACAAATCCACTCCAAAAATTACCCCCAAGTCTTTGTTTTTCTAGCCAGATTTAGTCCATTCCGGAAATTCACTTTAAGCTACATTTTTTTTTTTATCAGCTGTCAACCCGCGATTATTAAGGCAGATCCCCCACCCCGCCTGTACCAACAATGCCATCGCCCTTAAGCAAAAGGTATTTCGGTTATTAATCTCCATTGTCTCTATCAGCACACTACTTTTCAATACAAAATAAAATGCAGCCAAACACATTATGGAACCTACCTTGTTACACACACACATACACACACACACACACACACACACACACACACACATACAGGACACATATACAGGAAAAACACACACACACGCACACACACACAGTAAACAATAACAAACACGCAGCTCAACACATACTCCAAAAACAAACTACCATAAAAACCTAGCAAAGGTTTACTCAACAAAAACAAAAGGGTCAGCACGCTGATGAAGGCAGCCCTTAGCCAAAAAAGGCTTAAACATGCCCGAAATACACCTCAGACAACAAACACAAAACGTGACTGATTTGTGAAATGTCACAAGGGTATACGGCCGGTCACATCAAGCCATCACATAGTGGTGTGCAATGTACAGACACCTTTTTACCAAAAATGCATTGTTGGGGTCTAGCCCCGCCTGTGTCTCTGCTAGATCAGACTCGTTCTGATCCGCCACTCATGCGATTGATTGTGTGACCAGTCAAACCCAATAAGCACAAATCAGTCATTCTCCAACGAAGCAAAACAACGCTATACATACGGCTCATTAAAGCCCTGAAAGTCTTCACCAAAAGCCAGCTAGGCAAGGGGAATGTTCCCCGCGCACACACATTGATAAACTGTGTATTTTTATGAACTGCAAACATTCATGAATGCTTCCGTCCATATTGGACAATGCAGCATAGCGCTGCTCGGTTGGCCTTCGTCAGTGCCGAGTGGACTTCAAGGCGGTACCGCCAAACACGGTAAACACAGGAAAACTGAGAGAAAGTACACGACAACAACGCTTCTCTTCCGCTTCTCTGGGGGCAAACAAGAAGGGTGCACGTGCTGAAATGAGAGTATCTAGACTAATTGGCGCTGAAAATGGGTCAGACGCCTCTGCGACTGGTGACTTTCTGCCGACAAGAGGAAATGAGTACGTGCGGAAATGAAGGTACTCTCAGCACACCCACAGCCAGTGTTAATGGCCTTGTGAAAGGAAAAACGCTTCGCATAATACGGAACTGCTCCGATGTAAAAATAAGACAGCAACAAACATCCTTCTTACACGAAAAAATAACAGCAGACAACACAGCAAAGAGTCACTAACGGAACTCTCAGCGAAGGGGAAAGGCAACACACCCTTATAAACACTCCTACAAGAAAGAAAGGAAAAAGAAAAGAAAAACTGATCACCAATCACCACCCTTTGTACTGGTCACCAAATATAACCCCAAAACGAAAGGTCAACATGCTAGAGCGCACAGGAACCACTGGAAACTCGGATCACAACTGAACGACCAAGGTTGCAAAGAAATCTTCATGACACCTCCCATGATTGTATATTTAAAAAAAAAAAAAAAAAAACCTGGGATACCTACTCATCTCTTCGAAACTGGCTGGCTCACGAACAACGAAGAACAAACAGGGTGAGAAAACAAGACAAGAGAGACAAAAATGACCAAGTTTAATAACGACAGCTGAGGTACATCATGCGACAGGAATGCTAACCAAGGAAACCACTGTACTACACGAAAGGCATGACTGAGTCCCAAAAACAAAAAAGACTGAATACAAGAAAGTCAGTACATGTTTCTCCGAGTACACACACGAACAGACACACGAACTTTGTGAAACCGAAACCACTCTCTTCACTACAATAGGGAATAGAGCTGCAAGTCATCCGGAAAACAACAGAGGCAGATGGCAATTGTGCATCGGTGCCAACCACTAAAGCGAAACTTGGAAGTCACGGAGGGTTGGAGCGCAGCTGGCACACACCAACAAGATCCCTCCCGACTCCAACATTGGATAGGGGCATTAGATTAACATCGCAACATTTCGATAACCACAACGGGAACCCCAGCATTATCTACACCTATGCCCACAGCAGACACAGTAGTAGGATGCTACGGCCGCTGACCGACCGCCACTCTGATGCGCACCGCAGGCAGACAAGCTCCGCACACTGCGAGCAACCGCCGCGGCCTCAAACAATTGAACGATTAAAGCGCCTGTGTCTAATACTGTACCTGACAGCAGATGACGAATTCACATCAACATTTGTTTGTGCCACTAGCGGCATATGACCACTTAGCGGTGGCTGGTAAACAGAAAAGTGTCAAAATCGCTGGCCCAAGCTAGCTCCACCAATTTAGCAGTGGTAAAAAGCAGAAAGAAGAAGAACACGAGGCACCACTAGCTCAACTTTAAATTAAAAGCCGCACACCGACTCCAAACAGAAACAGCCTCTTGACACATTAAACGAAGCAGAACGATCTCTCAATAAGAAACCAATTGGCATTGGAAATATCTCATTCCTACGCGACGCCCACACTGCAACCAATACATGACAAAGTCCCCCTAAACAATGGGAAAGGAAAACGGAATAAACCAGAAACAGAAAAACCGCCAGACCATTAACTATGGAGCAACATCCAAGAACTCAAAAGACCAGCACACAAGTGGGAAAAAAAAACAAACAAACAAACAAAAAACTTGTGGACAAAAAGCCTCCCACATGTTCACAGAATGCTACTAGCCGCACTCATCTTCTCCAATGAACTGAACCCTACGATATTCTTTGAATGAGCCGACCACATGGGCCTTTGCAGAGACAATGGAGCAAGGAAACAACTATAGAATTCCTCTTCATACACTTTAAAGAGGGCAGATACAGAAAAGCTTTGTACGCCTACGACATGATCAACAGGTGCTACAAATTTTTAGACGGAACCCCGAAACACCACAGCCGCCAACCACGGAATGGCCCCAACAACAATCCAGGATTGAGCAGACTGCAAGAATTGACGTGGGCAGCATTCAGACTACATGCCTGAAAATGAGACAGCATAGTCTGAACCCCCAGGCACTACCCACACGGAAAATAAAGACAAGAATGCACATCTCAAGAAGACAACAGACTCTATCTGCCCCGGCAATAAGCGAACCACACTGAAACATCGAGTCTACCCGCCCCAACAACAAGCAAACCATACTGAAGTTGAACATCTGAGTCTACCCGTCCCAGCAACACGCGAACCACAAACGTCAAGATCAACCGGCAAAGTTAGTGCCACCGGACTAGAAAGTAATGGAACAAGAAAAGGAAATATACATCGTGTCAATCTCAGCAGGAGCAGACGGATTCTCGCAACATCAACAACAACAACAACAAAGCAACTTGAGCCCATTGAGAGTAAACGTTGCCTTGCCGCTGTACTGAATATAAAGTACAGCAATATTACTATGCACAGCCCTCGACGCACGATACAACCACTGAAGGAAAGAAAAAACTAGATACAGGCTGACCGAATGCGAGAAGTACAGCAACAACAGAGTGAACCCCACTACCTTCCTACAAATAAGCGCTGTGATTCCCCTTGGTTTGTCCAGCGCTGTGATTCCCCTTGGTTTGCCTACAAATAAGGACACAGACCTACTGGTCTTTATGATGGCACAACATAAGACAGTATACGAATTGCTGCACACACCGCCACTTCTGGACCATGCCGGCCGGTGCGCTCAAAGCGAGAAGACGCATCCCAGTTGCAGCCAGCCACGAATAGAATTAGAAAAAGGAGGAGTCACGTGATGAACCAGCATCAAGCTTATACAGTTGATGGCACGAGCTTTCAAAACTTAACCAGCAGGCCATGTTCAAGCATCGTCCAGCAGTACTGTGGGAAGATAACTGAACAACCAAAACGCAACAACGCTGCACTCTCCACTAGCTCTCACAATTAGCAGTGGGAGCGCCTCGACAGAGCAGCTCTTCTACTCCCCACCCCACCCGGGTCTGCCCTGGGGGACTTGGGTGGGGTTAGGTATTTTTTAGTTCCCAGGGTCACCCTGGTCAGCCCCACAGGGTGGGGTTTTCTCTCTATTCTGGGGCATGTGTTTCTGTCTACCCGAGGTCCATTCACCTGTATTTGCCTTTTTTAAACTCTCCCTACTGTCTGCACTGCCTGTAGCTCTTGATATTGGATGTGTGTTGCTAAATGGTCTTAGCTTTATTTAGGCCCCATGTGTTAGGTTTATTTAATGTGTTTGACCGGCTGACGACATACATTCAATGTTCTGTTTAGTTGGTTGTTTTTTTTCACAAGCAGTGCAGGCACGTCCTGAGAAAGCCTTGTTGCTGTCGGGACGTTAAGCAATGTACAATCAATCAATCAATCAATCTTCTACTCCCCACACTAGCCCTACCAATTGGCAGTTGGTGGAAACAAAACTGAACTACAACCAAGAAGCCATCTATGCAACACTAGCTCATACAATAAGCAGTGCCTGTGCCCCAACTGACATTATCTTCTACTCGCCACTAGCCCTTTCAATTGACAGTGACGTTAGTAAGAATACATCAACTACTTGAACAATACAGAATGAACCAAAAACAAACTACCATAAAAACTTAACAAAGGTTTACTCAACAAAAAGAAAAGGTCAGCACGCTGATGAAGGCAACCCTTAGCCGAAAAAGGCTTAAACATGCCCGAAATTTACCTCGGACCACAAACACAAAACGTGACTGATTTGTGAAATGTCATAAGGGTATACGGCTGGTCACATCAAGCCATCACATAGTGGTGTGCGATGTACAGACACCTTTTTACCAAAAAAAGTGATCGTTTAAACCTGCGTCAAAACAGGGTTCCGTTGTGGAGTCTTCTGATTCTCGTCCATTTTGTCCATCGGTCCATCCTTTTCTTTTTCTAGAAAATTTATTTTTGAAAAATCAATGACTTCCTGGTAACAAGCAAGGTTACCACAGGTGCAAGGTAATTGCCAAACTTGTAAAATATGACACATGCTAATTTACCAATTGAACTTGAAAACAATCAATAGGGTTGCTCTCAAGGTCGTGTGATAGACTGTCAGTGTCTACAAGTAGAAAGTGACTGACTGCTTTTGTGTATAGACAGACAAGAGATCGACTTAAATCACGAGTCATTAGTGAAGCGATGTGATTTTCATATTTAGCATGAAGTTTGATTAGCTCATCAGCGGTGAGGGATTCTATATCTTCTGTCATGTATTGTTTTCCGAGATAAGCTTTTGATTTGCCGGAAACAACTACAGAGAGATGTTTTTTTTAGTCTAAGTCTTTATTTGCTACAGCGCTGATATCGTTCAAAAGAAGTAATTCATCTTGGTTCATTTTATTATTATATTAAAAAAAAGTAAAACAAAAAACAAATTTGTTATCAAGCAAAATCATGTTTTTCTAGAAAGTTACATGAATAGTAACTTCCTAAGTTTACCACCACTCAGCTATATAGTCAGTAACGTTTTAAGTTTAACCCAAGGACGACCTTGACTGTCCCCAGTAGGTGATCAGCAGAGTATCAGCAGGTGTTGACATGCTTCACAGATTAAGAGAACTCCTGCCGCTCTAACTAGCTGACACAAGAGTAACTTAAAAACAATTAAATGTGACGCGTGTTGCCGTTCACTTTTATTCAATCCCCCTGTTTAGTGTCGCACCACACGCGGCATGTGCCGCACCATACGCGGAATGTGTGGGGTCGTGCACAGCATGTGCCACATCATTCGCGGCATGTGCCGCACCATATGCAGCATGTGCGGCAAGACCATATGCCATAAAGCAAAAAAAGATGCAGACAAACCCCCACACAACAAAACCTGTTTGACCAAACTTGAGTGAGAGCTAAAATAAAAACTCAACAGTTTTTTTTTCTCATTAAAATATGCATAAAGTTTTGAAAAGACAGAGACCGCACAACAGTCTCAGACATAACCAGTTGAGGGTGTTAAAGCCGGATGAGATGTTATAATCTATGGTCCTATATATTCACGGTACTTCAGTTTTATCCGGTTGAGATGTTATGACGTCAGCACTGTCATACCGGTTAGTTGTGTAGGCTGTGTGTGTGTGTTAGTTGTGTAGGCTGTGTATGTGTGTGTGTCTGTTAGTGTGTGTGTGTGTGTATGTTGGTATGTGTGTGTGTGTGTGTTGGTATGTGTGTGTGTAAGTGTGTGTGTAAGTGTGTGTGTAAGTGTGTATGTGTGTGTGTGTATGTGTGTGTGTTTGTGTGTATGTGTGTGTGTATGTGTGTGTGTTCGTGTGTATGTGTGTTAGTGTGTAGAGATACAAGCAGACGATAGCAGGTGTCAAAATCAATAAATCTTTTTGTCATGTACTCAGTTAGGCAAAACATAACCTTAGAATTAATTTTAACAGTAAAATAATATTAAACAAGTCTAGCCAGCCTACTCGCAATGCAAGAGCTAACAGTACAGTCAGCTGAAACGTGAAATGTGAGTTAGGCCAGGGGTCCGAGGCTCTTCAGAATCTGACCTGTGTAAGCTTATAAAAATCTAGACTAGAGGATCATAGTACCCCATGTACTTAGTACGAGGTAGTCAGATACCGGGGGTTTTAATCTGCAGTTGAATTAAACTTTCTTTGCAATGTTTGCCCAGTGTAAACACACCAGGGGTAACGTTGCTGTAATGGGTCATGGTCGTAAATAAATGTTCGATTGGTAATGCTTGTCTATTTTTTAAATTTATCTATCTATCTATATCCCGTAGTCTTGCCGACCGTTGGGACACCACTGATGACTTGGCAACCAGCTCCCTCCAATCCTCTCTGTTCTCTGCCATTCTCAGCGTATCGCCCAGCTTCAGTCCTGTCCACTCTGAGATATTGTCCTCCCATCTTTTCCTCTGTCTTCCTCTCCTTCGTCCTCCTTGCACAGTGCCTTGCAGGATTGTTTTGGCAAGCCCTGCTGAAACGCGTGACATGCCCATACCACTTCAGTTTGTGTTTTCTCACAATGGCTAATAAGTCTTCATAGGGCCCGATGGCTTGCCTGATTCTGCTTCCCACTTCCTCGTTTGTGATGTGATCTCTGTATGAGATGCCAAGCAGCCTTCGAAAACATCTCATTTCAGTGGCTTGTATCCTCCTTTCAAGGTCTGCTGTGAGGGTCCATGACTCGCAGGCATACAAGAACACTGAGATGACTAAGGAGCGCATCAGTCTGATCTTGGAGCAGAGTGTGATGTTGCTGTCCTTCCATATGGTCTTCAATCTTGTCAGTGCTGTTGTTGTCTGCGCAATCCTGGACAGTATTTCTGGTTTTGATCCCTCATCTGTCACAATGGCTCCTAAGTATTTGAATTTCTTAACTGTTTCCAGTTTTTGGCCTCCAACCATGATTTCAGTGCCAATGCCACTGGCGTTATTGGTCATCAGTTTGGTCTTCTCTGCACTGATTTCCATCCCATATGCAATGGCTGTGCTATCCAGCTTTTCCACCAGCTGAGCTAGCTCCTTCTCTGTTCTTGCAAGGCCATCAATGTCGTCCGACAAAGCGCAAGTTCGTGATTGTTCTGCCTCCAATTCTGACAGTTCCTTCATGATCTTTCAGAGCGTCTGTCATGATTCTTTCCAGGAAGATGTTGAAAAGAGTAGGTGAGAGCAAGCAGCCTTGTCTGACTCCAACTGTAGTCCTAAACCAGTTTCCTATTTTGCCATTGAAGCAGACTGCGCTAGTGGCCTTGTTGTAAAGGTTTGCTATGACTTTGATCAGGTTGATGTTGTATAGCTTCATGGTGGACCAGCCCCACCCGGGTCTGCCCTGGGGGACTTGGGTGGGGTTAGGTATTTTTTAGTTCCCAGGGTCACCCTGGTCAGCCCCACAGGGTGGGTTTTTCTCTCTGTTCTGGGGCATGTGTTTCTGTCTACCCTTTGTCCATTCACCTGTATTTGCCTTTTTAAAACTCTCCCTACTGTCTGCACTGCCTGTAGCTCTTGATATTGGATGTGTGTTGCTAAATGGTCTTAGCTTTATTTATGTTGTAGGTTTATTTAATGTATTTGACCGGCTGGCGACATACATTCAATTTTCTGTTTAGTTTTTTTTCACAAGCAGTGCAGGCACGTCCTGAGAAAGCCTTGTTGCTGTCGGGACGTTAAGCAATGTACAATCAATCAATCAATCATGGTGGACCAAAGGGCTGCATGCCACACCCTGTCAAAACACTTTCTTAAAATCCACAAAGACATGATAGAGGTCCTGCTGGTGCTGGAGGTATCTCTCACATAGAACTCTCAGGTTGAAGATCTGTTCAGTTGTGCTGTGCCCTGGTCTGAAGCCTGCCTGTTGCTCAGCTATGATTTCCTCTGCCTGTGGCTTCAGCCTGTTCAGTAGGATCTTTAACATGACTTTGCTTGGGTGGGATATAAGACTGATCGTGCAATAGTTCTGGCATTGATGTAAGTTGCCTTTTTTGGGGAGAGTTATTATAAGTGATTGGGTCCATGGTGTGGGCCAATCCCCTGACTGCCAGATCTTATTGCAGATTGTTAGTAAGGCGCTTATCGTGTCTTCTCCCCCTTCTTGGACTAGCTCTGCAGGGATGTTGTCTGCTCCTGCTGCCTTCCCTTTTTTCAGCGACTTCACTGCAGCCTCTACTTCTTCTCGGAGGATGGGATAGTTGCCATTGTTGGTCACGGGTGGGTTGACAAGTATGCCTGGGTCCCCTGCAGCTCGATGGTTGTACAAATCTGAGCAGTACTCTGTCCATCTCTTCAGTATGTCTTGGTCTTCCGTAAGACAGTTCCCTTCACTATCTTGAATGATCAAGGAGCGTCCTTGTTCTACACTGGTCAGGTCTTTCACCAGCTGGTATGCTTTTTTGCTATTATTTTTGTTCAGATTTTCTTCTACTTGTTTACACTGATCTTCAATCCACTTATTCTTTGCCTTTTTCATGCTTTTCTTGATATCCTGGTTAATTTCCCTGTATTGTTTAGCTCCTTCTACCTCCGATTCTTTTTTTTAAATTCTCGACGCTTGTCACATAGAACAAAGATGTCAGCTGTAACCCAAGGTTTCTTTGCTTGTCGGTGTTTGCCAAGGATCTCACTGGCTGTTTGGGTTACAACAGTGTTAAATGTGTCAACCAGTGTGTCCACGTCCATGTCTTCTGCACCCAGAAGTAGCAGTGGTGCGAATTTTCCTCCTATCTTTGCCTGAAAGGCTTCCGCTACCTCTGGGTCTTTCAGCTTCTCGAGGTCAAACTTGATTCTGGTGGGACCCTGCTTGTTGACCTTCTTCTGCGTAAATTCTTAGGAATACATGTTGATGATCAACTGTGCTGGGAGACCCATATAAATGCTGTTTGTAAGACCATTGCTAAAAACACTTTCTTATTGTCCCAGCTTAGACATGTAACGGATACAAATACCCGTAAATTGTTTTTTCATGCTCATATAAAGTCCCATGTTGATTATGTCTCCACAGTGTGGGACGGCTGCAGTGATGTCCACATGAAGAGATTAAACTCCATATACAAAAGAGCTGTAAAAATGATAGATAGACGCCCCATCCCTACCACAGACAAATTTAGATATTTAAACATTCTCGGTCTACGTCAGCAACTTACATTAAACAAATGCGTCTATATGCATAAGATACTGAATAATATGACACCCCAGTATCTAACCACTAAATTTATATCTCACCAAGAACGTGAACGGACCTCAAGAAACAATACCCTTACCCCTACCACTGCCAAGAATTGACCTTTTTAAAAACTAGTATGTCATTCTCTGGTCCGTTTGCTTGGAATTCCATCCCTGCACATTTGAAAACTATTACCTCACCAGGAAGTTTTAAAACAAAACTTTTTGATTACCTGATGAGTCAGACTTAGTACGTTTCTCAGGTACTGTAATATTTCCTGTACCTCACATATTTCATACAGATGGTTTTTATATGTGTGTGCTCATGTGTGTGTGTGCTCGTGTTTGTTTGTGCGTGTGGGTGTATGTGTGAGCGGCGCGCGGTTGCGGCGTGCGTGTGGTGCATATTATGTGTGTGATGAGTATTATTATTTTTTCTGTATATAATGATGCTATTGGGTTTTGTATGTACATATATATTTTATAGTTTCCCTTCTTTTTTTATCCTGTAGATGTTAGCAACGGCAAGTTTGTAAAATGACGATTTGTTTTCTGTCAAAACTATTTACCGTTGAAAAATAAAGTTTCATCATCATCATCATCTTTAGGCGGAGTCGGAAGGTCATCATCACTAAGTCATGGTCACTTCCAATGTCTGCTCCTGGAAAACTTCTTGTCTTGGCAATGTTCACACTGGTTTGGAAGCATCTCTTCACCATGATGTAGTCAATTTGGTTATGGTGCTCTCCGTTCGGGCTGTGCCATGTCCACCTTCAGGATGCTTTGTGCGGGCCAAACGTGTTCATCAACTTTAGATCATTTGAACTGGCAATTTCCAGGAGCCTTAAATTTTTTAATTTACAGTGTGTGATTAGGTTTTTGTCAGAGACAATGGTTATAGAGATGAGAACAATAGAGATTTGAAAATAATCAGATCGATAATGCTGCAATGATCATGGTCGCAAATTTTTAAAATCGATAGGGATGTTTTGGTAATAATGGGGAGGTGATGGGGGGTCAATGAGTTTATTATCGATAATGGCGAGATTTATAGATTGATGCGGCATTATTGATTTGATTGGTTTTTAAATCTCTATTGTTCTCTCTCTTGAGTGTCTCCCATGATGAGCCCTTGATTGCTTGGGGACAGGGAAATACCTCTTAAAAAATGGGTGTGAAAAACCTAGGTGTTTATATTGATAATGTGCTGTCCATGAACGATCATGTGTCTCACCAGTCCCGCTGCTGCTATCTTGAGCTCAGGAAGCTTAGCTCTGTTAGACAGTACCATATTGACGATGCCTGTATGCAAATAGATTTTGTCAAGGCTTGACTACTGTAACTCTGTAACGTCAGGTATGTTGAACGATCTAATCTACTGGCTCCAGAAGATTCAAAACCAAGCAGCAAGACTTGTACTGGAAAAATCAAAGCGTGACCACATCACTCCCTTGCTTAAGCAGTTACACTGGCTTCCTGTGAAGTTCAGAATTGAATACAAAATTGCTTCCCTCATTTTTCAGGCTAGAGTAAAAACATATTTTTTTCAACTTGGCCTTTGAAAAGGATTGATAAACCCTATGTTTTCCCATTAATGTGCATATATCTGATCAGGCTCTTGAAATGTTATGTTTATTATTTTAGTATTGTGTCAGTGTGCATTTGGACCTATGAATGGTTGTGTTTTTGTACGTTGTCTGTACTTTAGTTAGTTAAATTCAGTTAGTTAGATTATCTAGATGTAAAGCGGGTCTGAGCCTTTTTTGTGGGGATATTGCGCTATAATAGAAGAGTTATATATATTACTGATTATTATTATTATTATTATATATTTTTTTAAACCAGGCTAACGGAACCGATATATTCGATGACGGAACACAATGTGACACCAAATTTCAAACTTAATTTTTAAACAATATTTATAGACAATTAATTGTAGATAATATCGTGGATTAAAAAATTATGTACACTATATGGTCAAGAGTACGACTAGGCGTCGAGTGCCGGTTTCGCTACCTGTCTGACAAAACAAAGCCTTCAAACTCAAAATCGGGCATGCATCTCACACAACCATATATCAACTGGTTAGAAATTGAACATACCTTCTAATCCTGTGTCATTTTTGCATACATCCGATAGGATAAAAGAGTTATTTAATGGTCTGTGCGATTCGAGCGGCGGAAGCCAAAATTTCGAAACGTGACATCACTCACGTGTGTTCGCTTTCAGATAAAATATTTCGGGGAATGAAATAGAATATCGAAACCAAGTTTAGATCTATAGAGAGCCAATGCAAGTTACTATTTTGTTACCATATCGTCGAGTTTTACATTTGTCTAAGTTTAAAGTAGTTTGAGGGCAAGTAAAGGCGAGAGAATGAACATAACGTTCGTTGTCAATTTCACATGTGCGAATCTCGCTGTTAACCGGAACACAAAAAACGTTCCATGAGGCACCTAATTAACATATCCTAGACAACATTACTCTTCATTCTGATTACTGTAAACAAATTTGAAATCCTTTTGAGAACTTAAAGAAGGCTGCATTTTAAACTTTTTCAACCCAAAAGTTGTAAATTTTGCGTTTTGTTCAAACACGGGAAAAAATCTCGCAATCATCAACATGCATGATTTTCTGGAATCGTCGGCCATTTTGAGATTTGAATCTGGTCAGTCCTACGTACCTGATACCTACAGGTGACATCGATGGAGCAGGGAAGCGACAAAGTTGAAGGTAAGTTTTGGTTGTAAATGGTTATGTTCATGCAAAATTGATGACCGAGCACCCATAAATGTTTAAAAAAAGCAATGTAAGTGTACTGCTTTTCTAATTACTTCAAAAGAATGTTGATGCAAACAAATGTAAAATCGATCGGCTCAATGATCGCATGTTTTGAACAAAGGAAGAAAACATTACTTAATGGAATTAGCCTCCACCTGACGATGATGGTTTAGTTTTGGTTGTAACAGTTATGTTCAAGTTTCTGAATGCGATATTCAATATTTCAAAGGATAAAACAGAACAAGTAATGTATGTTCGAATTAGTTTTGTAGCGCAGCAACACTTTGAAACAATAATTATTACTTTTTACCGTCACCTTCCCAATGTGTCGTTCCCAATGTGTCCGCTTGTACATAACTTTACACATGGTTGAAGGTTGTCAGCGTTATGTTCAGGCAATTACAGCTTTATTTTCAAAGATTAAAAAGAACACAATGTATTACACATTTTCGTGGATTCAGTATTGTTGGCTTTAACGTTCCTGATATAAAAAATAGAGTAAATGTCTTTTGCTCCTGCTGTTTGATTGTTCATAACTTTACACATTTTGGCCAGGTAAATCTTTATGTAAAGTTATGTTCAAACCATGAGTTTTGCATTTTGGGGGAAGGACAAGTCTGTAGCTCTTGATATTGGATGTGTGTTGCTAAATGGTCTTAGCTTTATTTAGCCCCATGTGTTAGGTTTATTTAACGTATTTGACCGGCTGGCGACATACATTCAATGTTCTGTTTTTTTGTTTTTTTCACAAGCAGTGCAGGCACGTCCTGAGAAAGCCTTGTTGCTGTCGGGACGTTAAGCAATGTACAATCAATCAATCAATCATACATTTTTTGTACCAATTTTTGTTGGTAGGAAGGGATTTTGTGCTAATTTGATTTATACTTCGGGTCATAGATTATGAGTTGCTGAATTATAGCATTTGTACATAACATGACGCAGTGCAAAAGGGAACAGACATAGCACCTTCAATCAAAACATGGTCGTTTTCTTATCTTAAGCTGTGATAATGTTCCCATTGTCTTTATGTACTTTATATTATTGTTTCTTCATTATGTAACATAAGATTAAGTAAGAATAACCCTGTTCTGGCAGTATTGGACTGAACATAACATGACGTAACACTTATGGTGTTTGGGTTGTAAAGTTCTGTTACACTGTGCTTCATGCTATTTTTGTATGGTTTAGTGTTCTATGATAAGTACAGATAGATAGTCTGTGCATTTTTAAAAAACTTTTCTGCACCAAGAAATGACAATTTTTTAGAAATGCCTTGAAACATAACTTGACAACAATTATGTTGTCAAGTTATGTACAGTTAAAACAGTGCTCAGCTAACATTTTCCTTCATAGTAACAGTCTCTTTTAAAGTGGAAGATTTGATTATGTTGTCTATTGTAACTAATATACAAACTATTATTCTACTAGCTAGATGACTGAACATAACTTGACAAAACTAGACTGACATGTAAAGTGTAAAGTTTTGTTCATTACTGTAGCACAATTCCTAGTATACTGTCTTTGGGATGCCCACTTTGCTAGTTGTTATTTATCAAAATACAGCTTGGGTACTAAAATATAAATTGTTAAACCCAAAATATACATTTTTCTGTTTTAAATAGTTTGTACATAACATGACAAACATCATGTGTTGTCAAGTTATGTTCAACCACAGTTGTGTTTGGTTCACACATTGTCTTCCAAGTTACAGTCTGATCATGCCTTTTACTCTTTGTTGTGCTGGCCATGCTTGATAGCTGCCATGATATATCATAATTTAATAATAACTAGCCATTTTAGTACAAAGATGTTGAAAAATAACCAGACATGTTGGGCTGATGCTAGCTAATAACAAATCGCAAACATGGACACAAATTGAAATTATTTGACCCTCTCTGTTTCAGTTCTTCGGGATTTGTTCCTGAATCGAAAGTTTCCGAGGCTGAAGGTCTTTCCCAGCCGTGAAAGCACCCAGAAAATTGATGCTTAACACGTGTCATAGTGCAGTACCCTGACAGGTTGTACCCTAGTGAGCAAGGTTATGTCAGCATACTTGTACTTACGAATGATAGCAGCCAGGAATCTTTTTAAAGTATTTGAAACCGGAAAAATGTGGATTTTGAACATGTTTTAGCTCCATTTAAGTTTGAGATGGAGATTGAAAAATTACAAAAGGTTGAAAGGTACGGCCCAAAACAAGTGGGACAGGTTGTCACTGGCCAATAAAGAAAAGGAGTTTGAAGTTTCCTTAGGAAACTTGATCAGCAGGAAGCTTGTTAAGGGTTGCTTCAAGAAAACGCTGTGATCATTATGCAAAGCAGTCTCTTTTTTTCTGTTTCAGGAGTGATTGTTGGAGTAGGTCTTCTGGGGGTCAAATTCATCAAGCCTCACCAGACAAAACAAGGAGTATTTGTTTACCCTGAAATAGATGACATCCAAGAAGTAGGGGATGATATAATTGTAGGGTCAGCTGTAGATTTCCTGCCACTCTCCAACAGTGCACGCGAGTGGAGGTTGGTTGGGTTTGATAAATTTTAAATTGTTTCTGCCATGTTTAGCTCAAGTACAAAGCTAAAGTGAGTACTTTGTGTGCCAGTGGTCTGCTGAAAAACCATCCGTTGTGGTAAACTTAGGTCAATTGGTGCTAGATTATATTTGTTTGAAAGTGTGGTACAGAAAAGTGTTTCTTTGCGGAGGTATTTGGGCAAAAGGTAGGCTCCGATGTCACACAGCCCATAGCAAGCATGAGCAGTGGCTAACTAACGTCAGTTTTTAAGAGTGTTAAATGTATTGTTGGTGTTCTAAAATGTATTGAAAGTTTAAACTTTTTTTCACTTGGTCCTTTCTCACATTGTGGAACCACATTGTGCAGAGATTTGAACCCCATGTTGTAAAGTTATGTACAAACATGTACATATTTGTTTTGCTAATTGATTGATTTAAACATTGTAGACACAATTATTAAACTGGTAAATGCTGGGGTTTACTGACCACATAATTTGATGTAATTTCCCATTTTTTATCTTTTATTTTGACTTCAGCGTTGATAATTACCAACATGTTCGGTTGTAAAGTTATGTTCAAACTTGCCATTTTTACTCATTATTCCCTTGTATTATCAATTTCAAACCTGATAGTTACATTACTGCTGTTCTGTAGTGTATTAGAAAGCTACAGGTGATTGTGATTTTTATTTTTTGGTTCTTGTCCATTTGTGGAGGCACTTTTTTGCTGAAATTTGAAGCTCATGGTGTAAAGTTATGTACAAAACAATTACAATATGTATTTGCTGCTTTCATTACTAGTTTAGACACAATTTTGGGAGAAATAAAAGTGTATTTCATAAAAACACATCATTTGAGTAGTGTTTTGTTATTTTTGGATTTATGTATGTTAGTTAACGAGCCTCAAGTTTTCACGGTGTAAAGTTATGTTCAAGCATTGTGTGTTTCTTGTTTTTAGCCTTCATTTCATTCTATGTTGTGAATGATGTTTTTTCCCTAAATTATTCTGTAACCTACAAGCGTTTAGTACACAATTAAGAGAAAACACACCATCTTAATTGACTTTCTTTGCTGTGTTGTCAAGGATTTCAAAATTTTTGTTCATCAGCAAGTTGTCCAATTTTTTTTTTAAGTTTATAGCTACTGTGTTCACACTTATCTCAATTAGGATAGTTTAGAATCTATCAATGTGCAATTAAAATTGTGTGTTTAATACCACACACAATTTTTTAAATATAATTTATGCATTTTTTTGCATAAATGTATAGCCGAGTGTAAAGTTATGTTCAAACAATTTCAGTGTGTGCACCATTGTGTATCTATTTACCCCATCAAACTTTCTTTGAAGTTTAAGCATAGCCTAGTAAGGAAAGAACAACATGATAATTTTATACAGCATGAATCTACTTTGTGAAAGCTAGAAAATGTGTTTTATAAATGTGTGACGGTGTAAATGTTATGTACAAACCATAACGGTTTTTCGCCAATTACACCCAAACGACTGCTCATAGGGAAATTCTTTTTTTTTTTTTTTTTTTTTTTTTTGTTTTTGTGGGGGGGGGGGGGGGGGGGGGCAGGTTACTTATAACTAAATACACCACAATCATGCAAAATGATGCTCATATGTTTAAGTTCAAAATCAGAGACCCATGTCACACTCTTTGGATACCCAGTCGTTACTCTTGACCATAGTATCAGAAATATGCTTTTATATGTCCCACACTGTTCATATGAGTTTCATAATTATAGTATGTGCAACTGCAACTCTACATCTTCTAGTCCACTCTGCACTTTATCCAATTGTAACACCCTCAACTTTAGGATGCAAACGAGGCCGATCTATGTAAAAGGTCAAAAGAGAACGTTGACACACAGTAGCCTATCTGCGCAAATTCTTGTGGATGGAAGGCCCTGGATAG
Organism: Semisulcospira habei; assembly: GCA_036245525.1. NCBI lineage: Eukaryota > Metazoa > Mollusca > Gastropoda > Semisulcospiridae > Semisulcospira > Semisulcospira habei. The sequence continues at coordinate 39,585,523 of BTPG01000004.1, forward strand.
ACAAATAAGTCCACAGTGGCTTACTCATCGAGGGATCTAATATCGATGTAAAAGTGAGTCTGCAAAATGCACAGATTCCCATGAGCCGATTCAATATCTGGGGTTCAAAGTGATCTATGTCAACTGCAGTTGTACTGGTCTGACTTAGCTATTAGACACTGTTACCAGCTAAAATGAAGAGAGGACAGTAGCGCCGGAGGAACGGTCTTAACAAAACAAACACAGGGGCAGCGCTGGCCGGGCGCTGATCACAGAGAGCCCACCTCACTTACCACAACACTCTCCCTCCCCTTGGCATTCGACCTATGACTGTATTGACCTGTGTGTCGGTAGTGGTTTTTAGTCGCAATGGGTCTTACAGAAATCATCATGACAAACACTAATAATAATAATAATTATGGTATTTATAATGCGCTTATCTTATAATGATGATGATATGATAGAAGTTTATTGCCATATGTAACAATACATTAGGAAATCGTTGCGGTGCCGCGCAACATAAAAGGAAGAACATTAAACACATCAAAAATATAATTAAGCTACCAACGTGCACACACACACTCACACACACACACACACCACACACACACCGTATGCGGCCTTAGTAACTATTGTGGTCTAAGCATAAAGACAAACACGATTTCACAGTAACACAAATTACATAGGTCATATCGTAATATAAAACTGAACACGTCACTAGCATCATAGACACAGCAGTGTAGTTAGCCCTATTTCCAGGCCTACACATTAGTTTGTAATAAGTCCGCGTGGGGTAACCCAGCATATTGTGAAGCCAGCGAGCAACGTTGCCTTATTGTACAGAAGTCCACGTGGGGTAACCTAGCATATTGTGAAGTCAGCAAGCAACGTTGCCTTATTGTAAAGACGTCCACGTGGGGTAACCCAGCATATTGTGAAGCCAGCGAGCAACATTGCCTTATCGTAAAGAAGTCCATGTGGGGTAACCCAGCATATTGTGAAGCCAGCGAGCAACATTGCCTTATCGTAAAGAAGTCCACGTGGGTTAACCCAGCATATTGTGAAGTCCACGTGGGGGTAACCCAGCATATTGTGAAGTTCGCGTGGGGTAACCCAGCATATTGTGAAGTCCGCGTTGGGGTAACCCAGCATATTGTGAAGCCAGCGAGCAACGTTGCCTTATTGTACAGAAGTCCACGTGGGGTAACCCAGCATATTGTGAAGTCCACGTGGGGTAACCCAGCATATTGTGAAGTCCGCGTGGGGTAACCCAGCATATTGTGAAGCCAGCGAGCAACGTTGCCTTATTGTACAGAAGTCCACGTGGGGTAAACCCAGCATATTGTGAAGTCCGCGTAGGGTAACCCAGCATATTGTGAAGTCCGCGTGGGGTATCCCAGCATATTGTGAAGCCAGCGAGCAACGTTGCCTTATTGTAAAGAAGTCCGCGTGGGGTAACCCAGCATATTGTGAAGCCAGCGAGCAACGTTGGCTTATTGTAAAAGAAGTCCGCGTGGGGTAACCCAGCATATTGTGAAGCCAGCGAGCAACGTTGCCTTATCGTAAAGAAGTCCACGTGGGGTAACCCAGCATATTGTGAAGTCTGCTTGGGGTAACCCAGCATATTGTGAAGCCAGCGAGCAACGTTGCCTTATTGTAAAGAAGTCCACGTGGGGTAACCCAGCATATTGTGAAGCCAGCGAGCAACGTTGCCTTATTGTAAAGAAGTCCACGTGGGGTAACCCAGCATATTGTGAAGCCAGCGAGCAACGTTGCCTTATTGTAAAGAAGTCCACGTGGGGTAACCCAGCATATTGTGAAGTCCGCGTGGGGTAACCTAGCATATTGTGAAGTCCACGTGGGGTAACCCAGCATATTGTGAAGTCCGCGTGGGGTAACCTAGCATATTGTGAAGTCCACGTGGGGTAACCCAGCATATTTTGAAGTCCACGTGGGGTAACCTAGCCTATTGTGAAGTCCACGTGGGGTAACCCAGCATATTGTGAAGCCAGCGAGCAACGTTGCCTTATCGTAGATATGATTTCAATGTGATGAGGCCGACACATTTTTGCAGAGGTGCATATGAATCTGATTTTTGTGAAAGGCGGGGTGAGGCATGTTTGCGCTGCCATCTGCTATCATACTGGTAGTCTCCCTTGCAACAGGCATAGAATCTCAAAAACTGCTGCACTGGCAATAAATCATGACAGTGTATGCTGGCCCTTGGCTACAATTAAATCTGTGCATAAGTAGCACCATAGTACGGGTTTGGGGCTACGTCTGAGCACTATGTGTCGTTGGGCTGGCGCGGCGTGAATGCAGGCTTGTACTATAGTTATCATAGTAGGGGTTTGGGGCTACGTCTGAGCACTATGTGTCGCTGGGCTCGCGCGGCGTGAATGCAGGCTTGTACTATAGTTATCATAGTAGGGGTTTGGGGCTACGTCTGAGCACTATGTGTTGCTGGGCTCGCGCGGCGTGAATGCAGGCTTGTACTATAGTTATCATAGTAGGGGTTTGGGGCTACGTCTGAGCACTATGTGTTGCTGGGCTCGCGCGGCGTGAATGCAGGCTTGTACTATAGTTATCATAGTAGGGGTTTGGGGCTACGTCTGAGCACTATGTGTCGCTGGCTGGCGCGGCGTGAATGCAGGCTTGTACTATAGTTATCATAGTAGGGGTTTGGGGCTACGTCTGAGCACTATGTGTTGCTGGGCTCGCGCGGCGTGAATGCAGGCTTGTACTATAGTTATCATAGTAGGGGTTTGGGGCTACGTCTGAGCACTATGTGTCGCTGGCTGGCGCGGCGTGAATGCAGGCTTGTACTATAGTTATCATAGTAGGGGTTTGGGGCTACGTCTGAGCACTATGTGTCGCTGGCTGGCGCGGCGTGAATGTAGGCTTGTACTATAGTTATCATAGTAGGGGTTTGGGGCTACGTCTCAGCACTATGTGTCGCTGGGCTCGCGTGGCGTGAATGCAGGCTTGTACTATAGTTATCATAGTAAGGGTTTGGGGCTTCGTCTGAGCACTATGTGTTGCTGGGCTCGCGCAGCGTGAATGCAAGGATTCATTGACAGGCTTGTACTATAGTTATCATAGTACGGGTTTGGGGCTACGTCTGAGCACTGTGTGTCGCTGGGCTCGCACGGTGTGAATGCAAGGATTCATTGACAGGCTTGTACTATAGTTATCGTTTTGAAATCAGACTTCGCCAGAGGAGATTTTAAAACTTTTTTGAAGGGCGTTGGATGAATATTTTAGGTGCAGTTTGGGTGGTGGGTGAATATTTTAGGACATGGCATTTTGGGTGGTGGTTGAATATTTGTAGTTTGTTTGTTTGTTGTTGTTGTTGTTTGGTTTTTTGTTTGTTTTGTTGTTTGTTTGTTTGTTTGTTTTTTGTTTGTTTGGTTTTGTTGTTTGTTTGTTGTTGTTTTTTTTTTTTTTTTTTTTTTTTTTTTTTTTTTTTTTTTTTGGGGGGGGGGGGGGGGATGAAAATTAGTGAAAATTGGACAGTGGTTGAATATTTGGAGCAGTCAAATATTTGGGGTAATTGCTGTACTGCAAGTACTTACTACGATAATCAAATATCTAGTTTTGAATCATCACTGCATTATGTGTGTGGTGTGTGCTTATATAGATCTGCTATGTGGTCTTGTACAAATTGTTCTTGTGCTGTTTTGGTGCCATTTATCATAATAATAATAATTATATTTACAAAGTGCAAACTCCCTGCAGTGCAGGCTCTAAGCGCTGCACAATGCAAATCAAAGTTAAAACCTAAACAAATCAATAGACAGTAGCAACCCAAAATACAAATATTACAAGTTCAAAAATTAACAGCACATAAACACACCCAAAGCACAAACAACCATCGCAACAAAACTGGCACAGGGTCATCATGATGTTATTGTGAAAGGTAAAAAAAAAAAAAAAAGAAAGAAAAGATATATGGTAATGGGCATGCTAGGTGAAAATCATTGATAGGAGCAAAGTTAGTGATCTTGTGAATAAAGTGAGCTGACCATTTACAAGGTAGCCGTCTCCTTTTGAGAACCCGGGCAGAGCTAGCCTTAAAGACAAGCGGCTCAGGAGAAAAAACAGAGATGCCGCAACTCAGAACCCTGGCCAGACCTCCCTCTGCAGCCGCTGCGGTCGAACCTGCCTGTCCCGGATTGGCCTCCGCAGTCACGAGCATGCCTGCAGACGTCGTGGGCAACCCCCATAGACTTTTCCTATACTAGTATCTTCTTTCGCGAAGTCAAGCTAAGAGAGAAGTAAAGACCACTTGTGAAGGAAGACCTACTGTTGTAGAGACCTGGGAGCCACTGCCATTTAGACTGCCATCTAAGCGAGTTCTTGGGGCCCCAATCTTTTTCTTGGTCGCCGACCAGTTTGTGTGTTTTCACATTGTGATTGTGAAATGTACATTTGCTATTTGGGCTCTTGGATGTGTGACTTGACCTTGCACGACAACACTTTGCCTTGCATTTGACGACGGATAATCGGTCTTGGTCAGGGACTCGCAAAGACAGTTCTCATGTGAAATTTGACAACAGTCGTGGTCCACGTGGACATTGGATGCACGTTACATATCACCATTTGTAGTCGGGATCTTCCCGATCATTTGAGACTTGATGTTGGGTTTGAATTGTGAAGTGTGGTGCGTGTTGCCCCATTCAACCCTGACGCACTACAGCAGGAGATGGGTCGACCATGATAATTCAAGGGCAGTGCCAGATTAGCTTGGCAAGCTAATCTGGCACTGCCCTTGAATTATTATGGTTGATCCATCTCTTGCAACAGGCGCACAGTCGTTAGATGACGCCTCCAAAATTTGTGAAATACGTGCGTCAGGCTGAATGAGTTAATGACGTGGTACCGTCTGTTCTGGTGACAGGATGTCAGGTACCTCCAGCCCTACATCGAGGAGGTGATCAAGGAGCGCAAGGAGAGGGAGGAGTGGGACGGAAAATAACCATGGTGACATCACCATAGCAGCAATAGATAGCTGTGATGTGTGCAAGTTGGCGACACTTCAAACGTCAGCGACACAAGCTTTCCAGCTTTGTGCTTAGAAAATCAGTGGTACAAGCTTGTGAGAAGTGTTAGAAAATAAAAACAAATGCTGTACAGTTCGAAGAGAAGGTGTGGAAACTTGGTGAAAAGAACTTGAAAATTGCTGGAAGTGTTGTTTTGCAAGAAGTGTGTTAATAAATGTTTGTATTTACTTCCAAGTTAGATGTGTGTGTGTGTGTGTACAGCCCTTTTATTTTGTAAGACTAGGAGACATTGATCCTCGTAAGCCCCTGCAGTTGCGAGGGCTCATGAGAATCTATCTCTTGGTTGGAAAGTTGGAGATGTTCCAACTCGTTAGTTTCGTGGGACATTACTTAACGTCCCAACAGCAACAAGACTTTCTCATGCCTGCACTGCTTGTGAAAATAAAAACCCCAACTAAACAGAATATTGAATGTATGTCACCAGCCGGTCCAATACGTTAAATAAACCTATGACATGGGGCCTAAATAAAGCTAGGACCATTTAGCGCAGACAGTAGGGAGAGTTTAAAACAGGAAAATACAGGTGAATGGACCAAGGGTAGACAAAAACACATGCCCTAGAATAGAGGGGGAAAACCCACCGTGTGGGGCTGACCAGGGTGACCCTGGGAACTTAATAGTAGTTAACCCCACCCAAGACCCCCAGGGCAGACCCGGGTGGAGCGTTTCTGTTAAAGTGAGATTCTTGTTTATTTCAGCGTTAGTGAAGAGTTTAACCCGTATCATACTGAGGTTCAAACTCCTTCAAACGTGTACACTGCCCTATGCAAGCTACATTATAGTACTTCAGATAAGGATATAGAAAACAATGACTTTAGTTCCAAGGGTGGTGCCACAATAGCTTGGTGCCTAGAGGCACCAAGCTATTCTGGCACCACCACATATTTCACACACTGATGTATCGCGAATGATAAGGGTTAATAGATGAGCCTCTGCTGGGTGTCGGAAGCAATTTCTGTTGCCATTATTCTTGCAGGAGTCCTCACAACCGAAACTGCTGCTGACACCCAAAGGGTTTAAAGTCAAACCAAACAGTTCGGTCTGTTCATCGGCATCCAGTCCTCTTGTCTGGTAACGACCAAGCCAAACGCACATATATACAGTTTAACTTTTATTAATTAACTCCTATTATACTGAGGCTAAAAGCTTCAAATTTGTCCACTGCCATATGCAAGTTACATTATAGTACTTACAGATAAGGATACAGACCAATGGCTTTAGTTTAAGTTTGGTGCCAGAATAGCTTGGCGCCTAGAGGCGCCACAGCTATTCTTGCACTACCCTTGAACTATTTTAGTCAAACTTATTTCACACACTGGTGTATTTCAAATGATAAGAGTTAATCCATTACATTCAGAGTCAGATTTTATTTTTAACTGCTTATTGGCCTCTCAAGGCTACATTACAGATAAATCCAATGTTTTACTTCAAGGGTGGTGCCAGCATAGCTTGGTGCCTTAGGTGCCAAGCTATCCTGGCACCACCCGTGGACTGTCATGGTCAAATTTATTTAAAACAATGGGTGTATCGGGATAAAAGTGCTGACTGTGTAGACAATATTAGCTGTAGACATACAGGCATCTCCGATGCAATTTTGCCCTCCATAAGTCATCCTGACCATAGCATATTCTCTTTCGTCAACTGCTGTTGTATGGCAAGTATTGATATGGGGCGCCTGCAATGAGCCAACCCCATTGCGCAGGCAGCCGCACATGCTGTTTACAGATCGGCGACAGCAAGCACTACCAGTCTTAAACCAAGCCAGTCACACATGCTGTTTACAGAGTCGGCGACAGAGCACTAGCAATGTAAGCCGAGCAGGCTGTGGTGTACGCAGGCAAAGTCAGCTGGTGTACGTCCTTTAACACGCGAAAACTTTAGCACAGGGCACCGTTGCAGTCAAATACAGTTCCACCAGAACATTGACAGACAGCAATAGAAACGTTTCACATCTTATTTTGCTTAAAGCTGTGTAGTTTGCTGCTGCAGACTTTTCTGTCTTTCAAACTGGCCCCAAGTGCTAAAAGTCAGAGCTGTTGGAGGCATGTTCCACTAACTCTCAACAAAATTAAAAACAAAACTGGTAAAAATACAACCAAACCCTAAAACAACTTGCATACATAGCGTGGCCCTAGAGGAAGATAATAAGAGATTCGAAAAACAATCAAATCGATAATGCCGCATCGATCGATAAATTGCGCCATTTTAAACAATAAACCCATTGACCCCCCATCACCTCCCCACCATCACCGATACACCCTGTGATTTAAAAAAAAAAACTCGCGACCATGATCAGTGCGGCATTATCGATCTGCATTACCCTAGGTGATTTGTAAACACATCAAAGGAATGTGAGTGCAGGCACCTCCAGTTTAAACCCCGGTATCTGACTACTCGTACCGAGTACATTAGGTTAACAAATGCTAAGATCCTCATAAGCTGGCACAGAGCCAAATTCTCAAAAGCTCTTTCGTTTCCACATGGTTTCAGTCAACTGTCTCTCATATATGAGTGGGCTGACAGAGTTTAACGACATACATTTCCCACGTCATGACTGAACCTGTTAGTTTTCTGAAAAGACATTACCCGGCTGCACTTAAATTTATTCATAATTGCCATAACTGGGCCTCACAGGTTTTCAAAAGACATTCAGACCTTTTGAAATCAGATCGATATGCACCATACCCGACTCTGTATTCACGAAAAAAAAAACGCCCCAGCAAATGCAAACTGGTTTTGAAACGTGAATGGAAAAGGAACAACACCCCACACAATCCCCTTTAGCTTCTTACACAGAGAGAGACCTGTCATAAAGTCAGTGTTCATATGCCTTTTATCCCGCTCTGTTTTAGGCCAGTGGTTATGACAACAGACAAACACTGGTGAATCTCTGCCACGTGCCACCCTTCTATTCAATTTCAGGTTTGCTAAAGGACACACTTCCTTTCAATGCGGCACGCTTGTATGAATAAGCTATGTGCCTGAGCTTTTGAAAAGGCTCTTACAGCTAGTGCTTTTCAATGGCTGAGAAGTGTCAATACACTCAGGGGGACATCATGATTTGAAAGGCGGAAAGCCGCCATTACCAAGAGATTTTACAAGTGGGCTTAATATACTCATGACTGGTTTCTGAGGAATCAGAAAAATCAATCAGTGGCTATACTCTGCACTATACAGGCACTGAAAAACAGCTGGATAAGAAACGTGGTGTCAAGTAAAACTTCATATTTAATAAGTCGCAACTAACTTTCAGGTAACCTTTAAGTTAGTTGTTATAAGATCTTATTAATTACTTACAGTAGACTCCGCTTAACACAAATTTCTGGGGACACGGAAAATCACTTCCTGTTAAACATATTTCGTGTTAACCAATATGGCCTCAAAATTGATCACGGCCCTCCCCAGCAAGGAAAAAGTGTGTAAGAGATGCGTGCATGAATGAGTACGAGGTTAAAAGTGCACATTATCGTACTATATATGCTTACCTTACCTTCAGCTCGCTAGGAAAACACAAGGAGATGTGTACAGCTCACAAGAGATAGTAATACTGAGTGGACAAAAGCTTCATTAACACAATGACTGAGTTAACCCCTTAATTATATCTTTTTGACTCTCCATTGTCCATATCCCCCGCACAGAGTAAATACCATTGGAAGTTACCCCTAAATCATTATTATTTAAACAGACACATTTTTATGAAAATCAAAAATAATACTTAAGGGGTTAACTCAGTCATTGTGTTCCCCCACCCACCCCCCACCCCACCCCACCCCACCCCAACCCGGGTCTGCCCTGGGGGACTTGGGTGGGGTTAGGTATTTTTTAGTTCCCAGGGTCACCCTGGTCAGCCCCACAGGGTGGGTTTTTCTCTCTATTCTGGGGCATGTGTTTCTGTCTACCCTTTGTCCATTCACCTGTATTTGCCTTTTTAAAACTCTCCCTACTGTCTGCACTGCCTGTAGCTCTTGATATTGGATGTGTGTTGCTAAATGGTCTTAGCTTTATTTAGGCCCCATGTGTTAGGTTTATTTAATGTATTTGACCGGCTGGCGACATACATTCAATGTTCTGTTTAGTTTTTTTTTTTCACAAGCAGTGCAGGCACGTCCTGAGAAAGCCTTGTTGCTGTCGGGACGTTAAGCAATGTACAATCAATCAATCACAAAGAGAGGCCCGTGCTTATGTCAACATTATAAGCACTGATGAACCTGACTCGGGGTGTTTAATGTTGACTGTTATTATTTAATACACTGGAGAAACTACATGGCTGTGTTTACAAAGCACTTGAGAAGCTGTATGACTGTTTATACAGCACTCGAGGTGCTGGGCCTGACTGTTATTAGATACCACTTGAGAAAGTGCTGACCGAGTTTGTACCTGAGAAAACTGCTTGATCATGACCACATTCATATTCTGCACTCGAAATCAGGCATAAACAAACCGGTTTGAACAGGAACAGGACTGTTGGCGTGCCTTGGAACTAACAAAGGGTGTTTGCTTGTCATGAGTGGTCTCAGCTTAGGCTGACTAGTTTGCTCGATGCAGCCGTCTTTACAGGTTGTGTTGTCATTTTGAAAGCAAGATGTGTTTTGCTAGAAATGGATTTATGTGTTAAGAAACATCACCTAAAGATAAGTTTTGTTTTAATTTTAAGTTACAACTAACTTTAGGTTACCTTAAAGTGAGTTACAATAGGAACTTATTAACTACTTACCATTAAGAACTTATTAATTACTTACCCTAATTACTTACAAGTACTTACTTACAAGTACTTAATAACAACTTGACTCTAGTCACGTATACTGAGACAGTTTTATCAAGATACAAGGACAATAAAAAAAACTTTTTTTTCTCAGTAATACTCAGGTGGTGGTGCTGATGGGGCTAAACAATCAGGCACAAGTGGTGTAAATGACGTGTCATCTCTCTGCGAAGCATATGACAAAAATATTGATTGATTACCAAATCTGATTTTTATTTGTTTAAAAGATTGTGTAGTTTTTCTGTGGTTTCCTGAAAACCGATCTTTTTTCCTTCCGCTAAAAAACTAGCCTTCAGTTCTTCAGTATTCACGGGAGATTGGCTATGCATCTTATTTTGTATTTCAGACTTTTGTTTTTTGTAATTATTTAAATCATCCTGGACCCGCTTAAATTCTTCGTCATCAATAAAATTATCGTTCAATGCCTTACTGATAATAAGTTTCATGCTGCTCAGCTTTGCACCAGCAAGCGTACTCAATGCTTCATGTTTCTGTAATTTCGTGTGAAACCTCTTGTTTAAGGCCTCCAAACCAAAGCATGCTAGGCATGTAGCAACGCTAACTGCCTCAATTGCTATTCCAGCGAAACTTCCAATTCCTGTGGCGAACAGAGCTATACCTCCTACAGATAATCCGGCCGAAACTGCACCAATAGCCATAGAAGTGTTTTGAACAGAATTAAATACTGACTTATACCTCCTTTTACATCTGGAGTACCTCGTCTCTTCACTTTCCAAATATTTAATTGCCTCTGTAATATTATTTAATCTGAATGCATCTGATGGTAATGTTTTATCTGAAGCAATTGGCATATGTGGATCAGGTGCAAGTGTTGTTTTAGTCATCACATTTGTTTCAGTTGGCTCAAGCGTCGGTAGTACTGGATAGAATTTTACCATTTTTTTATTAACAAATATTTTTTTATTTAATCAGCAATTACATTTTGCAACTCTTCAAAAGTATACAATTTGTTAGCATAATAAAATGCAACAAGATCAATGTGTTCAAGGTTTATGTAAGTTAGACGAACAAAAGTTGCTTTGTCGACCACCACCTTGACAGCTGGAACACTGCTCGAAACATTAATAACATCATTATTTTTTGTAATGGCAATAAAGACCTTTGATGATTCTGTTACTGTTTCATTCCATGTAAGTTTAATTCCTTGTGCAATTTGAGCCTCTTTAGCAGTAGTTACTGATCTCATGATAATTTCAAATACTATTGTCGCTTCTCTTGCGATGGGAAAGTTTATTGGTGCAAACACGACCTTCGCATCAGACCTACCCTTCCTATGTGTAAGAAGATATCTCCGTCTCTCATAATTTTCAACTTTCAGTTTTTCTCTGCTATTGTCGTCTGGGGCAAAGCTTGGAACAAGACTTACAATAAGCGGCCCCGAGTTAACAACCTTCCTAAACACTAAGGCACCTTCGTCATCAGTGTATACATAAGGACTAATAAATTCCAACTTTATGTCCCAGTCAATTGTGGGTGGTGGAACAGGCACAGGTGAAACAACCCACTTACTACCCACATGTATTAAGTTGTAGGGCGAATTATTTACAGGTGGAGTAGGTACAGTAAAATCACGTAGCTGACCAAGTTTAGGAATCTGTTTTTCACCGTCTTTCATGTCAACAATTACTTTCCTCTTGTACATGCCATTTGAATCAAGTTCAAAACCATATATTTCTCCAATATCTCCCTCCTTCTCAAAATCCTGTACGTCTGCCAAATCTTTCAACTCTGTTACTGGACACGCAACTGGTATGATTCTCGGCTTTGGACCAAGACCACTCATTTTTATAAACAAAAATAAAATTATTTAATTTCCAACACAACACTAAAATCATGCATAAGAACTGGTTTGTCATCCTGATTAGTTACAGATATACTCAGTGACTCAAAGAAACTAGAACCTAATTTCTTAAACTGCAAATTAGGAAATCTAACAACCACACTTTCACAATAGGGTGCAGTTCCAGTTGGTAAGCATCTCAACAAAGTTGAAGGCTTTCCATTGTGTACATTCTCAGTTGTGTTCAGTTCTTTCAAATAAACATTTAGTACTGTGTGTACTGACAAATTGACAGGGTGTTTTCCAGTTATTTTAAGTTTTTTGGTCTTCATTGTTATAATACCAGACATAGCTTCATCTAAATCATCTGATCTCCACCAATCTTCGTCAATATAAAATCCAAGTAAATATGCAAATCTATCTGAAATTTTTAACCAATCTTGTTTCAGAAATTCTAATGTAACAAGTAGGTTAGCTGGATTTAAAGTTGCTTTAATTTTAAATTTACTTTGAAACCATTCAGCTATAGTACAAAAGTCATAATACCCAGGTGGTATAGCTTCAGTCTTACCATCAAAAATTACTTTATTATATATATCATCTGTTACATTAAACCATTTTACTGTATAGAACACCCCACCCGGGTCTGCCCTGGGGGACTTGGGTGGGGTTTGGTACTTTTTAGTTCCCAGGGTCACCCTGGTCAGCCCCACAGGGTGGGTTTTCCTTTCTATTCTGGGGCATGTGTTTCTGTCTACCCGAGGTCCATTCATCTGTATTTGCCTTTTTAAAACTCTTCCTACTGTCTGCACTGCCTGTAGCTCTTGATGTTGGATGTGTGTTGCCAAATGGTTTTGGCTTTATTTAGGCCCCATGTTGTAGGTTTATTTAATGTAGTGGTCCGGCTGGCGACATACATTCAATATTCTGTTTTGTTTTGTTTTGTTTTTTTTTTGTTTTTTTTTCACAAGCAGTGCAGGCACGTCCTGAGAAAGCCTTGTTGCTGTCGGGACGTTAAGCAATGTACAATCAATCAATCAACTGTATAGAACATTTCATGGATAGCTGCAGCCTTGCTACCATCACGATTATCAATCCCATTAGTTAACCACACTGGTTTGCTTGTGTCAAGATTTGTTAAGGTAATAAACATTTTTATTATCTCATATAAAAAAGGATGGAATTTAAATCACCAACCATCACCACTACAAACGCATTTCAATTCAATGTGAATGCCAAATATAATGTTGCACCTACTTATGAACAGAAAATAATGCAATTAAATCAGCTTGATATTGCTGTATCAGAACAAGATCTATTCCAAGTCAAAGTACCAAATCCGTTTGACCATTATCTAAACCCTCCAATAACAGATGACTCTACTGCAAGAAAGTGGTCCTCAAGTCCACTACAGATGTTTCAAAACCAACTCAACTTTGCAATACTATGTTCAACTACAGGCTGTGG
>BTPG01000004.1:39599094-39620455 GCA_036245525.1 Semisulcospira habei
GGAATAAACCAGAAACAGAAAAACCGCCAGACCATTAACTATGGAGCAACATCCAAGAACTCAAAAGACCAGCACACAAGTGGGAAAAAAAACAAACAAACAAACAAAAAACTTGTGGACAAAAAGCCTCCCACATGTTCACAGAATGCTACTAGCCGCACTCATCTTCTCCAATGGACTGAACCCTACGATATTCTTTGAATGAGCCGACCTCATGGGCCTTTGCAGAGACAATGGAGCAATGAAACAACTATAGAATTCCTCTTCATACACTTTAAAGAGGGCAGATACAGAAAAGCTTTGTACGCCTACGACATGATCAACAGGTGCTACAAATTTTTAGACGGAACCCCGAAACACCACAGCCGCCAACCACGGAATGGCCCCAACAACAATCCAGGATTGAGCAGACTGCAAGAATTGACGTGGCAGCATTCAGACTACATGCCTGAAAATGAGACAGCATAGTCTGAACCCCCAGGCACTACCCACACGGAAAATAAAGACAAGAATGCACATCTCAAGAAGACAACAGACTCTATCTGCCCCGGCAATAAGCGAACCACACTGAAACATCGAGTCTACCCGCCCCAACAACAAGCAAACCATACTGAAGTTGAACATCTGAGTCTACCCGTCCCAGCAACACGCGAACCACAAACGTCAAGATCAACCGGCAAAGTTAGTGCCACCGGACTAGAAAGTAATGGAACAAGAAAAGGAAATATACATCGTGTCAATCTCAGCAGGAGCAGACGGATTCTCGCAACATCAACAACAACAACAACAAAGCAACTTGAGCCCATTGAGAGTAAACGTTGCCTTGCCGCTGTACTGAATATAAAGTACAGCAATATTACTATGCACGGCCCTCGACGCACGATACAACCACTGAAGGAAAGAAAAAACTAGATACAGGCTGACCGATTGCGAGAAGTACAGCAACAACAGAGTGAACCCCACTACCTTCCTACAAATAAGCGCTGTGATTCCCCTTGGTTTGTCCAGCGCTGTGATTCCCCTTGGTTTGCCTACAAATAAGGACACAGACCTACTGGTCTTTATGATGGCACAACATAAGACAGTATACGAATTGCTGCACACACCGCCACTTCTGGACCATGCCGGCCGGTGCGCTCAAAGCGAGAAGACGCATCCCAGTTGCAGCCAGCCACGAATAGAATTAGAAAAAGGAGGAGTCACGTGATGAACCAGCATCAAGCTTATACAGTTGATGGCACGAGCTTTCAAAACTTAACCAGCAGGCCATGTTCAAGCATCGTCCAGCAGTACTGTGGGAAGATAACTGAACAACCAAAACGCAACAACGCTGCACTCTCCACTAGCTCTCACAATTAGCAGTGGGAGCGCCTCGACAGAGCAGCTCTTCTACTCCCCACACTAGCCCTACCAATTGGCAGTTGGTGGAAACAAAACTGAACTACAACCAAGAAGCCATCTATGCAACACTAGCTCATACAATAAGCAGTGCCTGTGCCCCAACTGACATTATCTTCTACTCGCCACTAGCCCTTTCAATTGACAGTGACGTTAGTAAGAATACATCAACTACTTGAACAATACAGAATGAACCAAAAACAAACTACCATAAAAACTTAACAAAGGTTTACTCAACAAAAAGAAAAGGTCAGCACGCTGATGAAGGCAACCCTTAGCCGAAAAAGGCTTAAACATGCCCGAAATTTACCTCGGACCACAAACACAAAACGTGACTGATTTGTGAAATGTCATAAGGGTATACGGCTGGTCACATCAAGCCATCACATAGTGGTGTGCGATGTACAGACACCTTTTTACCAAAAAAAGTGATCGTTTAAACCTGCGTCAAAACAGGGTTCCGTTGTGGAGTCTTCTGATTCTCGTCCATTTTGTCCATCGGTCCATCCTTTTCTTTTTCTAGAAAATTTATTTTTGAAAAATCAATGACTTCCGGTAACAAGCAAGGTTACCACAGGTGCAAGGTAATTGCCAAACTTGTAAAATATGACACATGCTAATTTACCAATTGAACTTGAAACAATCAATAGGGTTGCTCTCAAGGTCGTGTGATAGACTGTCAGTGTCTACAAGTAGAAAGTGACTGACTGCTTTTGTGTATAGACAGACAAGAGATCGACTTAAATCACGAGTCATTAGTGAAGCGATGTGATTTTCATATTTAGCATGAAGTTTGATTAGCTCGTCAGCGGTGAGGGATTCTATATCTTCTGTCATGTATTGTTTTCCGAGATAAGCTTTTGATTTGCCGGAAACAACTACAGAGAGATGTTTTTTTTAGTCTAAGTCTTTATTTGCTACAGCGCTGATATCGTTCAAAAGAAGTAATTCATCTTGGTTCATTTTATTATTATATTAAAAAAAAGTAAAACAAACAAATTTGTTATCAAGCAAAATCATGTTTTTCTAGAAAGTTACATGAATAGTAACTTCCTAAGTTTACCACCACTCAGCTATATAGTCAGTAACGTTTTAAGTTTAACCCAAGGACGACCTTGACTGTCCCAAGTAGGTGATCAGCAGAGTATCAGCAGGTGTTGACATGCTTCACAGATTAAGAGAACTCCTGCCGCTCTAACTAGCTGACACAAGAGTAACTTAAAAACAATTAAATGTGACGCGTGTTGCCGTTCACTTTTATTCAATCCCCTGTTTAGTGTCGCACCACACGCGGCATGTGCCGCACCATACGCGGAATGTGTGGGGTCGTGCACAGCATGTGCCACATCATTCGCGGCATGTGCCGCACCATATGCAGCATGTGCGGCAAGACCATATGCCATAAAGCAAAAAAAGATGCAGACAAACCCCCACACAACAAAACCTGTTTGACCAAACTTGAGTGAGAGCTAAAATAAAAACTCAACAGTTTTTTTTTTCTCATTAAAATATGCATAAAGTTTTGAAAAGACAGAGACCGCACATCAGTCTCAGACATAACCAGTTGAGGGTGTTAAAGCCGGATGAGATGTTATAATCTATGGTCCTATATATTCACGGTACTTCAGTTTTATCCGGTTGAGATGTTATGACGTCAGCACTGTCATACCGGTTAGTTGTGTAGGCTGTGTGTGTGTGTGTGTTGTGTAGGCTGTGTATGTGTGTGTGTCTGTTAGTGTGTGTGTGTGTGTGTATGTTGGTATGTGTGTGTGTGTGTGTTGGTATGTGTGTGTGTAAGTGTGTGTGTAAGTGTGTATGTGTGTGTGTATGAGTGTGTGTTTGTGTGTATGTGTGTGTGTATGTGTGTGTGTTCGTGTGTATGTGTGTTAGTGTGTAGAGATACAAGCAGACGATAGCAGGTGTCAAAATCAATAAATCTTTTTGTCATGTACTCAGTTAGGCAAAACATAACCTTAGAATTAATTTTAACAGTAAAATAATATTAAACAAGTCTAGCCAGCCTACTCGCAATGCAAGAGCTAACAGTACAGTCAGCTGAAACGTGAAACGTGAGTTAGGCCAGGGGTCCGAGGCTCTTCAGAATCTGACCTGTGTAAGCTTATAAAAATCTAGACTAGAGGATCATAGTACCCCATGTACTTAGTACGAGGTAGTCAGATACCGGGGGTTTTAATCTGCAGTTGAATTAAACTTTCTTTGCAATGTTTGCCCAGTGTAAACACACCAGGGGTAACGTTGCTGTAATGGGTCATGGTCGTAAATAAATGTTCGATTGGTAATGCTTGTCTATTTTTTAAATTTATCTATCTATCTATATCCCGTAGTCTTGCCGACCGTTGGGACACCACTGATGACTTGGCAACCAGCTCCCTCCAATCCTCTCTGTTCTCTGCCATTCTCAGCGTATCGCCCAGCTTCAGTCCTGTCCACTCTGAGATATTGTCCTCCCATCTTTTCCTCTGTCTTCCTCTCCTTCGTCCTCCTTGCACAGTGCCTTGCAGGATTGTTTTGGCAAGCCCTGCTGAACGCGTGACATGCCCATACCACTTCAGTTTGTGTTTTCTCACAATGGCTAATAAGTCTTCATAGGGCCCGATGGCTTGCCTGATTCTGCTTCCCACTTCCTCGTTTGTGATGTGATCTCTGTATGAGATGCCAAGCAGCCTTCGAAAACATCTCATTTCAGTGGCTTGTATCCTCCTTTCAAGGTCTGATGTGAGGGTCCATGACTCGCAGGCATACAAGAACACTGAGATGACTAAGGAGCGCATCAGTCTGATCTTGGAGCAGAGTGTGATGTTTCTGTCCTTCCATATGGTCTTCAATTTTGTCAGTGCTGTTGTTGTCTGCGCAATCCTGGACAGTATTTCTGGTTTTGATCCCTCATCTGTCACAATGGCTCCTAAGTATTTGAATTTCTTAACTGTTTCCAGTTTTTGGCCTCCAACCATGATTTCAGTGCCAATGCCACTGGCGTTATTGGTCATCAGTTTGGCCTTCTCTGCACTGATTTCCATCCCATGTGCAATGGCTGTACTATCCAGCTTTTCCACCAGCTGAGCTAGCTCCTTCTCTGTTCTTGCAAGGCCATCAATGTCGTCCACAAAGCGCAAGTTCATGATTGTTCTGCCTCCAATTCTGACAGTTCCTTCATGATCTTTCAGAGCGTCTGTCATGATTCTTTCCAGGAAGATGTTGAAAAGAGTAGGTGAGAGCAAGCAGCCTTGTCTGACTCCAACTGTAGTCCTAAACCAGTTTCCTATTTTGCCGTTGAAGCAGACTGCGCTAGTGGCCTTGTTGTAAAGGTTTGCTATGACTTTGATCAGGTTGATGTTGTATAGCTTCATGGTGGACCAGCCCCACCCGGGTCTGCCCTGGGGGACTTGGGTGGGGTTAGGTATTTTTTAGTTCCCAGGGTCACCCTGGTCAGCCCCACAGGGTGGGTTTTTCTCTCTGTTCTGGGGCATGTGTTTCTGTCTACCCTTTGTCCATTCACCTGTATTTGCCTTTTTAAAACTCTCCCTACTGTCTGCACTGCCTGTAGCTCTTGATATTGGATGTGTGTTGCTAAATGGTCTTAGCTTTATTTATGTTGTAGGTTTATTTAATGTATTTGACCGGCTGGCGACATACATTCAATTTTCTGTTTAGTTTTTTTTCACAAGCAGTGCAGGCACGTCCTGAGAAAGCCTTGTTGCTGTCGGGACGTTAAGCAATGTACAATCAATCAATCAATCATGGTGGACCAAAGGGCTGCATGCCACACCCTGTCAAACACTTTCTTAAAATCCACAAAGACATGATAGAGGTCCTGCTGGTGCTGGAGGTATCTCTCACATAGAACTCTCAGGTTGAAGATCTGTTCAGTTGTGCTGTGCCCTGGTCTGAAGCCTGCCTGTTGCTCAGCTATGATTTCCTCTGCCTGTGGCTTCAGCCTGTTCAGTAGGATCTTTAACATGACTTTGCTTGGGTGGGATATAAGACTGATCGTGCAATAGTTCTGGCATTGATGTAAGTTGCCTTTTTTGGGGAGAGTTATTATAAGTGATTGGGTCCATGGTGTGGGCCAATCCCCTGACTGCCAGATCTTATTGCAGATTGTTAGTAAGGCGCTTATCGTGTCTTCTCCCCCTTCTTGGACTAGCTCTGCAGGGATGTTGTCTGCTCCTGCTGCCTTCCCTTTTTTCAGCGACTTCACTGCAGCCTCTACTTCTTCTCGGAGGATGGGATAGTTGCCATTGTTGGTCACGGGTGGGTTGACAAGTATGCCTGGGTCCCCTGCAGCTCGATGGTTGTACAAATCTGAGCAGTACTCTGTCCATCTCTTCAGTATGTCTTGGTCTTCCGTAAGACAGTTCCCTTCACTATCTTGAATGATCAAGGAGCGTCCTTGTTCTACACTGGTCAGGTCTTTCACCAGCTGGTATGCTTTTTTGCTATTATTTTTGTTCAGATTTTCTTCTACTTGTTTACACTGATCTTCAATCCACTTATTCTTTGCCTTTTTCATGCTTTTCTTGATATCCTGGTTAATTTCCCTGTATTGTTTAGCTCCTTCTACCTCCGATTCTTTTTTTTAAATTCTCGACGCTTGTCACATAGAACAAAGATGTCAGCTGTAACCCAAGGTTTCTTTGCTTGTCGGTGTTTGCCAAGGATCTCACTGGCTGTTTGGGTTACAACAGTGTTAAATGTGTCAACCAGTGTGTCCACGTCCATGTCTTCTGCACCCAGAAGTAGCAGTGGTGCGAATTTTCCTCCTATCTTTGCCTGAAAGGCTTCCGCTACCTCTGGGTCTTTCAGCTTCTCGAGGTCAAACTTGATTCTGGTGGGACCCTGCTTGTTGACCTTCTTCTGCGTAAATTCTTAGGAATACATGTTGATGATCAACTGTGCTGGGAGACCCATATAAATGCTGTTTGTAAGACCATTGCTAAAAACACTTTCTTATTGTCCCAGCTTAGACATGTAACGGATACAAATACCCGTAAATTGTTTTTTCATGCTCATATAAAGTCCCATGTTGATTATGTCTCCACAGTGTGGGACGGCTGCAGTGATGTCCACATGAAGAGATTAAACTCCATATACAAAAGAGCTGTAAAAATGATAGATAGACGCCCCATCCCTACCACAGACAAATTTAGATATTTAAACATTCTCGGTCTACGTCAGCAACTTACATTAAACAAATGCGTCTATATGCATAAGATACTGAATAATATGACACCCCAGTATCTAACCACTAAATTTATATCTCACCAAGAACGTGAACGGACCTCAAGAAACAATACCTTACCCCTACCACTGCCAAGAATTGACCTTTTTAAAACTAGTATGTCATTCTCTGGTCCGTTTGCTTGGAATTCCATCCCTGCACATTTGAAAACTATTACCTCACCAGGAAGTTTTAAAACAAAACTTTTTGATTACCTGATGAGTCAGACTTAGTACGTTTCTCAGGTACTGTAATATTTCCTGTACCTCACATATTTCATACAGATGGTTTTTATATGTGTGTGCTCGTGTGTGTGTGTGTGCTCGTGTTTGTTTGTGCGTGTGGGTGTATGTGTGAGCGGCGCGCGTGCGTGCGTGTGTGCATATTATGTGTGTGATGAGTATTATTATTTTTTCTGTATATAATGATGCTATTGGGTTTTGTATGTACATATATATTTTATAGTTTCCCTTCTTTTTTATCCTGTAGATGTTAGCAACGGCAAGTTTGTAAAATGACGATTTGTTTTCTGTCAAAACTTTTTACCGTTGAAAAATAAAGTTTCATCATCATCATCATCTTTAGGCGGAGTCGGAAGGTCATCATCACTAAGTCATGGTCACTTCCAATGTCTGCTCCTGGAAAACTTCTTGTCTTGGCAATGTTCACACTGGTTTGGAAGCGTCTCTTCACCATGATGTAGTCAATTTGGTTATGGTGCTCTCCGTTCGGGCTGTGCCATGTCCACCTTCAGGATGCTTTGTGCGGGCCAAACGTGTTCATCAACTTTAGATCATTTGAACTGGCAATTTCCAGGAGCCTTAAATTTTTTAATTTACAGTGTGTGATTAGGTTTTTGTCAGAGACAATGGTTATAGAGAGAGAACAATAGAGATTTGAAAATAATCAGATCGATAATGCTGCAATGATCATGGTCGCAAATTTTTAAAATCGATAGGGATGTTTTGGTAATAATGGGGAGGTGATGGGGGGTCAATGAGTTTATTATCGATAATGGCGAGATTTATAGATTGATGCGGCATTATTGATTTGATTGGTTTTTAAATCTCTATTGTTCTCTCTCTTGAGTGTCTCCCATGATGAGCCCTTGATTGCTTGGGGACAGGGAAATACCTCTTAAAAAATGGTGTGAAAAACCTAGGTGTTTATATTGATAATGTGCTGTCCATGAACGATCATGTGTCTCACCAGTCCCGCTGCTGCTATCTTGAGCTCAGGAAGCTTAGCTCTGTTAGACAGTACCATATTGACGATGCCTGTATGCAAATAGATTTTGTCAAGGCTTGACTACTGTAACTCTGTAACGTCAGGTATGTTGAACGATCTAATCTACTGGCTCCAGAAGATTCAAAACCAAGCAGCAAGACTTGTACTGGAAAAATCAAAGCGTGACCACATCACTCCCTTGCTTAAGCAGTTACACTGGCTTCCTGTGAAGTTCAGAATTGAATACAAAATTGCTTCCCTCATTTTTCAGGCTAGAGTAAAAACATATTTTTTTCAACTTGGCCTTTGAAAAGGATTGATAAACCCTATGTTTTCCCATTAATGTGCATATATCTGATCAGGCTCTTGAAATGTTATGTTTATTATTTTAGTATTGTGTCAGTGTGCATTTGGACCTATGAATGGTTGTGTTTTTGTACGTTGTCTGTACTTTAGTTAGTTAAATTCAGTTAGTTAGATTATCTAGATGTAAAGCGGTCTGAGCCTTTTTTGTGGGGATATTGCGCTATAATAGAAGAGTTATATATATTACTGATTATTATTATTATTATTATATATTTTTTTAAACCAGGCTAACGGAACCGATATATTCGATGACGGAACACAATGTGACACCAAATTTCAAAACTTAATTTTTAAACAATATTTATAGACAATTAATTGTAGATAATATCGTGGATTAAAAAATTATGTACACTATATGGTCAAGAGTACGACTAGGCGTCGAGTGCCGGTTTCGCTACCTGTCTGACAAAACAAAGCCTTCAAACTCAAAATCGGGCATGCATCTCACACAACCATATATCAACTGGTTAGAAATTGAACATACCTTCTAATCCTGTGTCATTTTTGCATACATCCGATAGGATAAAAGAGTTATTTAATGGTCTGTGCGATCGAGCGGCGGAAGCCAAAATTTCGAAACGTGACATCACTCACGTGTGTTCGCTTTCAGATAAAATATTTCGGGGAATGAAATAGAATATCGAAACCAAGTTTAGATCTATAGAGAGCCAATGCAAGTTACTATTTTGTTACCATATCGTCGAGTTTTACATGTGTCTAAGTTTAAAGTAGTTTGAGGGCAAGTAAAGGCGAGAATGAACATAACGTTCGTTGTCAATTTCACATGTGCGAATCTCGCTGTTAACCGGAACACAAAAAACGTTCCATGAGGCACCTAATTAACATATCCTAGACAACATTACTCTTCATTCTGATTACTGTAAACAAATTTGAAATCCTTTTGAGAACTTAAAGAAGGCTGCATTTTAAACTTTTTCAACCCAAAAGTTGTAAATTTTGCGTTTTGTTCAAACACGGGAAAAAATCTCGCAATCATCAACATGCATGATTTTCTGGAATCGTCGGCCATTTTGAGATTTGAATCTGGTCAGTCCTACGTACCCAATACCTACAGGTGACATCGATGGAGCAGGGAAGCGACAAAGTTGAAGGTAAGTTTTGGTTGTAAATGGTTATGTTCATGCAAAATTGATGACCGAGCACCATAAATGTTTAAAAAAAGCAATGTAAGTGTACTGCTTTTCTAATTACTTCAAAAGAATGTTGACGCAAACAAATGTAAAATTGATCGGCTCAATGATCGCATGTTTTGAACAAAGGAAGAAAACATTACTTAATGGAATTAGCCTCCACCTGACGATGATGGTTTAGTTTTGGTTGTAACAGTTATGTTCAAGTTTCTGAATGTGATATTCAATATTTCAAAGGATAAAACAGAACAAGTAATGTATGTTCAAATTAGTTTTGTAGCGCAGCAACACTTTGAAACAATAATTATTACTTTTTACCGTCACCTTCCCAATGTGTCGTTCCCAATGTGTCCGCTTGTACATAACTTTACACATGGTTGAAGGTTGTCAGCGTTATGTTCAGGCAATTACAGCTTTATTTTCAAAGATTAAAAAGAACACAACGTATTACACATTTTCGTGGATTCAGTATTGTTGGCTTTAACGTTCCTGATATAAAAAATAGAGTAAATGTCTTTTGCTCCTGCTGTTTGATTGTTCATAACTTTACACATTTTGGCCAGGTAAATCTTTATGTAAAGTTATGTTCAAACCATGAGTTTTGCATTTTGGGGGAAGGACAAGTCATACATTTTTTGTACCAATTTTTGTTGGTAGGAAGGGATTTTGTGCTAATTTGATTTATACTTCGGGTCATAGATTATGAGTTGCTGAATTATAGCATTTGTACATAACATGACGCAGTGCAAAAGGGAACAGACATAGCACCTTCAATCAAAACATGGTCGTTTTCTTATCTTAAGCTGTGATAATGTTCCCATTGTCTTTATGTACTTTATATTATTGTTTCTTCATTATGTAACATAAGATTAAGTAAGAATAACCCTGTTCTGGCAGTATTGGACTGAACATAACATGACGTAACACTTATGGTGTTTGGGTTGTAAAGTTCTGTTACACTGTGCTTCATGCTATTTTTGTATGGTTTAGTGTTCTATGATAAGTACAGATAGATAGTCTGTGCATTTTTAAAAAACTTTTCTGCACCAAGAAATGACAATTTTTTAGAAATGCCTTGAACATAACTTGACAACAATTATGTTGTCAAGTTATGTACAGTTAAAACAGTGCTCAGCTAACATTTTCCTTCATAGTAACAGTCTCTTTTAAAGTGGAAGATTTGATTATGTTGTCTATTGTAACTAATATACAAACTATTATTCTACTAGCTAGATGACTGAACATAACTTGACAAACTAGACTGACATGTAAAGTGTAAAGTTATGTTCATTACTGTAGCACAATTCCTAGTATACTGTCTTTGGGATGCCCACTTTGCTAGTTGTTATTTATCAAAATACAGCTTGGGTACTAAAATATAAATTGTTAAACCCAAAATATACATTTTTCTGTTTTAAATAGTTTGTACATAACATGACAAACATCATGTGTTGTCAAGTTATGTTCAACCACAGTTGTGTTTGGTTCACACATTGTCTTCCAAGTTACAGTCTGATCATGCCTTTTACTCTTTGTTGTGCTGGCCATGCTTGATAGCTGCCATGATATATCATAATTTAATAATAACTAGCCATTTTAGTACAAAGATGTTGAAAAATAACCAGACATGTTGGGCTGATGCTAGCTAATAACAAATCGCAAACATGGACACAAATTGAAATTATTTGACCCTCTCTGTTTCAGTTCTTCGGGATTTGTTCCTGAATCGAAAGTTTCCGAGGCTGAAGGTCTTTCCCAGCCGTGAAAGCACCCAGAAAATTGATGCTTAACACGTGTCATAGTGCAGTACCCTGACAGGTTGTACCCTAGTGAGCAAGGTTATGTCAGCATACTTGTACTTACGAATGATAGCAGCCAGGAATCTTTTTAAAGTATTTGAAACCGGAAAAATGTGGATTTTGAACATGTTTTAGCTCCATTTAAGTTTGAGATGGAGATTGAAAAATTACAAAAGGTTGAAAGGTACGGCCAAAACAAGTGGGACAGGTTGTCACTGGCCAATAAAGAAAAGGAGTTTGAAGTTTCCTTAGGAAACTTGATCAGCAGGAAGCTTGTTAAGGGTTGCTTCAAGAAAACACTGTGATCATTATGCAAAGCAGTCTCTTTTTTTCTGTTTCAGGAGTGATTGTTGGAGTAGGTCTTCTGGGGGTCAAATTCATCAAGCCTCACCAGACAAAACAAGGAGTATTTGTTTACCCTGAAATAGATGACATCCAAGAAGTAGGGGATGATATAATTGTAGGGTCAGCTGTAGATTTCCTGCCACTCTCCAACAGTGCACCCGAGTGGAGGTTGGTTGGGTTTGATAAATTTTAAATTGTTTCTGCCATGTTTAGCTCAAGTACAAAGCTAAAGTGAGTACTTTGTGTGCCAGTGGTCTGCTGAAAACCATCCGTCGTGGTAAACTTAGGTCAATTGGTGCTAGATTATATTTGTTTGAAAGTGGTACAGAAAAGTGTTTCTTTGCGGAGGTATTTGGGCAAAAGGTAGGCTCCGATGTCACACAGCCCATAGCAAGCATGAGCAGTGGCTAACTAACGGTCAGTTTTCAAGAGTGTTAAATGTATTGTTGGTGTTCTAAAATGTATTGAAAGTTTAAACTTTTTTTCACTTGGTGCTTTCTCACATTGTGGAACCACATTGTGCAGAGATTTGAACCCCATGTTGTAAAGTTATGTACAAACATGTACATATTTGTTTTGCTACTTGATTGATTTAAACATTGTAGACACAATTATTAAACTGGTAAATGCTGGGGTTTACTGACCACATAATTTGATGTAATTTCCCATTTTTATCTTTTATTTTGACTTCAGCGTTGATAATACCAACATGTTCGGTTGTAAAGTTATGTTCAAACTTGCCATTTTTACTCATTATTCCCTTGTATTATCAATTTCAAACCTGATAGTTACATTTCTGCTGTTCTGTAGTGTATTAGAAAGCTACAGGTGATTGTGATTTTTATTTTTTGGTTCTTGTCCATTTGTGGAGGCACTTTTTTGCTGAAATTTGAAGCTCATGGTGTAAAGTTATGTACAAACAATTACAATATGTATTTGCTGCTTTCATTACTAGTTTAGACACAATTTTGGGAGAAATAAAAGTGTATTTCATAAAAACACATCATTTGAGTAGTGTTTTGTTATTTTTGGATTTATGCATGTTAGTTAACGAGCCTCAAGTTTCACGGTGTAAAGTTATGTTCAAGCATTGTGTGTTTCTTGTTTTTAGCCTTCATTTCATTCTATGTTGTGAATGATGTTTTTTCCCTAAATTATTCTGTAACCTACAAGCGTTTAGTACACAATTAAGAGAAAACACACCATCTTAATTGACTTTCTTTGCTGTGTTGTCAAGGATTTCAAAATTTTTGTTCATCAGCAAGTTGTCCAATTTTTTTTTTAAGTTTATAGCTACTGTGTTCACACTTATCTCAATTAGGATAGTTTAGAATCTATCAATGTGCAATTAAAATTGTGTGTTTAATACCACACACAATTTTTTAAATATAATTTATGCATTTTTTTGCATAAATGTATAGCCGAGTGTAAAGTTATGTTCAAACAATTTCAGTGTTGCACCATTGTGTATCTATTTACCCCATCAAACTTTCTTTGAAGTTTAAGCATAGCCTAGTAAGGAAAGAACAACATGATAATTTATACAGCATGAATCTACTTTGTGAAAGCTAGAAAATGTGTTTTATAAATGTGTGACGGTGTAAATGTTATGTACAAACCATAACGGTTTTTCGCCAATTACACCCAAACGACTGCTCATAGGGAAATTCTTTTTTTTTTTTTTTTTTTTTTTTTTTTTGTGGGGGGGGGGGGGGGGGGGGCAGGTTACTTATGACTAAATACACCACAATCATGCAAAATGATGCTCATATGTTTAAGTTCAAAATCAGAGACCCATGTCACACTCTTTGGATACCCAGTCGTACTCTTGACCATAGTATCAGAAATATGCTTTTATATGTCCACACTGTTCATATGAGTTTCATAATTATAGTATGTGCAACTGCAACTCTACATCTTCTAGTCCACTCTGCACTTTATCCAATAGTAACACCCTCAACTTTAGGATGCAAACGAGGCCGATCTATGTAAAAGGTCAAAAGAGAACGTTGACACACAGTAGCCTATCTGCGCAAATTCTTGTGGATGGAAGGCCCTGGATAGACAAATAAGTCCACAGTGGCTTACTCATCCGAGGGATCTAATATCGATGTAAAGTGAGTCTGCAAAATGCACAGATTCCCATGAGCCGATTCAATATCTGGGGATTCAAAGTGATCTATGTCAACTGCAGTTGTACTGGTCTGACTTAGCTATTAGACACTGTTACCAGCTAAAATGAAGAGAGGACAGTAGCGCCGGAGGAACGGCTTAACAAAACAAACACAGGGCAGCGCTGGCCGGGCGCTGATCACAGAGAGCCCACCTCACTTACCACAACACTCTCCCTCCCCTTGGCATTCGACCTATGACTGTATTGACCTGTGTGTCGGTAGTGGTTTTAGTCGCAATGGGTCTTACAGAAATCATCATGACAAACACTAATAATAATAATAATTATGGTATTTATAATGCGCTTATCTTATAATGATGATGATATGATAGAAGTTTATTGCCATATGTAACAATACATTAGGAAATCGTTGCGGTGCCGCGCAACATAAAAGGAAGAACATTAAACACATCAAAATATAATTAAGCTACCAACGTGCACACACACACTCACACACACACACACACACACACCACACACACACCGTATGCGGCCTTAGTAACTATTGTGGTCTAAGCATAAAGACAAACACGATTTCACAGTAACACAAATTACATAGGTCATATCGTAATATAAAACTGAACACGTCACTAGCATCATAGACACAGCAGTGTAGTTAGCCCTATTTCCAGGCCTACACATTAGTTTGTAATAAGTCCGCGTGGGGTAACCCAGCATATTGTGAAGCCAGCGAGCAACGTTGCCTTATTGTACAGAAGTCCACGTGGGGTAACCTAGCATATTGTGAAGTCAGCAAGCAACGTTGCCTTATTGTAAAGACGTCCACGTGGGGTAACCCAGCATATTGTGAAGCCAGCGAGCAACATTGCCTTATCGTAAAGAAGTCCATGTGGGGTAACCCAGCATATTGTGAAGCCAGCGAGCAACATTGCCTTATCGTAAAGAAGTCCACGTGGGTTAACCCAGCATATTGTGAAGTCCACGTGGGGGTAACCCAGCATATTGTGAAGTTCGCGTGGGGTAACCCAGCATATTGTGAAGTCCGCGTGGGGTAACCCAGCATATTGTGAAGCCAGCGAGCAACGTTGCCTTATTGTACAGAAGTCCACGTGGGGTAACCCAGCATATTGTGAAGTCCACGTGGGGTAACCCAGCATATTGTGAAGTCCGCGTGGGGTAACCCAGCATATTGTGAAGCCAGCGAGCAACGTTGCCTTATTGTACAGAAGTCCACGTGGGGTAACCCAGCATATTGTGAAGTCCGCGTAGGGTAACCCAGCATATTGTGAAGTCCGCGTGGGGTAACCCAGCATATTGTGAAGCCAGCGAGCAACGTTGCCTTATTGTAAAGAAGTCCGCGTGGGGTAACCCAGCATATTGTGAAGCCAGCGAGCAACGTTGGCTTATTGTAAAGAAGTCCGCGTGGGGTAACCCAGCATATTGTGAAGCCAGCGAGCAACGTTGCCTTATCGTAAAGAAGTCCACGTGGGGTAACCCAGCATATTGTGAAGTCTGCTTGGGGTAACCCAGCATATTGTGAAGCCAGCGAGCAACGTTGCCTTATTGTAAAGAAGTCCACGTGGGGTAACCCAGCATATTGTGAAGCCAGCGAGCAACGTTGCCTTATTGTAAAGAAGTCCACGTGGGGTAACCCAGCATATTGTGAAGCCAGCGAGCAACGTTGCCTTATTGTAAAGAAGTCCACGTGGGGTAACCCAGCATATTGTGAAGTCCGCGTGGGGTAACCTAGCATATTGTGAAGTCCACGTGGGGTAACCCAGCATATTGTGAAGTCCGCGTGGGGTAACCTAGCATATTGTGAAGTCCACGTGGGGTAACCCAGCATATTTTTAAGTCCACGTGGGGTAACCTAGCATATTGTGAAGTCCACGTGGGGTAACCCAGCATATTGTGAAGCCAGCGAGCAACGTTGCCTTATCGTAGATATGATTTCAATGTGATGAGGCCGACACATTTTTGCAGAGGTGCATATGAATCTGATTTTTGTGAAAGGCGGGGTGAGGCATGTTTGCGCTGCCATCTGCTATCATACTGGTAGTCTCCCTTGCAACAGGCATAGAATCTCAAAAACTGCTGCACTGGCAATAAATCATGACAGTGTATGCTGGCCCTTGGCTACAATTAAATCTGTGCATAAGTAGCACCATAGTACGGGTTTGGGGCTACGTCTGAGCACTATGTGTCGTTGGGCTGGCGCGGCGTGAATGCAGGCTTGTACTATAGTTATCATAGTAGGGGTTTGGGGCTACGTCTGAGCACTATGTGTCGCTGGGCTCGCGCGGCGTGAATGCAGGCTTGTACTATAGTTATCATAGTAGGGGTTTGGGGCTACGTCTGAGCACTATGTGTTGCTGGGCTCGCGCGGCGTGAATGCAGGCTTGTACTATAGTTATCATAGTAGGGGTTTGGGGCTACGTCTGAGCACTATGTGTTGCTGGGCTCGCGCGGCGTGAATGCAGGCTTGTACTATAGTTATCATAGTAGGGGTTTGGGGCTACGTCTGAGCACTATGTGTCGCTGGCTGGCGCGGCGTGAATGCAGGCTTGTACTATAGTTATCATAGTAGGGGTTTGGGGCTACGTCTGAGCACTATGTGTTGCTGGGCTCGCGCGGCGTGAATGCAGGCTTGTACTATAGTTATCATAGTAGGGGTTTGGGGCTACGTCTGAGCACTATGTGTCGCTGGCTGGCGCGGCGTGAATGCAGGCTTGTACTATAGTTATCATAGTAGGGGTTTGGGGCTACGTCTGAGCACTATGTGTCGCTGGCTGGCGCGGCGTGAATGCAGGCTTGTACTATAGTTATCATAGTAGGGGTTTGGGGCTACGTCTCAGCACTATGTGTCGCTGGGCTCGCGTGGCGTGAATGCAGGCTTGTACTATAGTTATCATAGTAAGGGTTTGGGGCTTCGTCTGAGCACTATGTGTTGCTGGGCTCGCGCAGCGTGAATGCAAGGATTCATTGACAGGCTTGTACTATAGTTATCATAGTACGGGTTTGGGGCTACGTCTGAGCACTGTGTGTCGCTGGGCTCGCACGGTGTGAATGCAAGGATTCATTGACAGGCTTGTACTATAGTTATCGTTTTGAAATCAGACTTCGCCAGAGGAGATTTTAAAACTTTTTTGAAGGGCGTTGGATGAATATTTTAGGTGCAGTTTGGGTGGTGGGTGAATATTTTAGGACATGGCATTTTGGGTGGTGGTTGAATATTTGTAGTTTGTTTGTTTGTTGTTGTTGTTGTTTTGTTTTTTGTTTGTTTTGTTGTTTGTTTGTTGTTGTTGTTTGGTTTTTTTTTTTTTTTTTTTTTTTTTTTTTTTTTTTTTTTGGGGGGGGGATGAAAATTAGTGAAAATTGGACAGTGGTTGAATATTTTGGAGCAGTCAAATATTTGGGGTAATTGCTGTACTGCAAGTACTTACTACGATAATCAAATATCTAGTTTTGAATCATCACTGCATTATGTGTGTGGTGTGTGCTTATATAGATCTGCTATGTGGTCTTGTACAAATTGTTCTTGTGCTGTTTTGGTGCCATTTATCATAATAATAATAATTATATTTACAAAGTGCAAACTCCCTGCAGTGCAGGCTCTAAGCGCTGCACAATGCAAATCAAAGTTAAAACCTAAACACAAATCAATAGACAGTAGCAACCCAAAATACAAATATTACAAGTTCAAAAATTAACAGCACATAAACACACCCAAAGCACAAACAACCATCGCAACAAAACTGGCACAGGGTCATCATGATGTTATTGTGAAACGGAAAAAAAAAAGAAAGAAAGAAAAGATATATGGTAATGGGCATGCTAGGTGAAAATCATTGATAGGAGCAAAGTTAGTGATCTTGTGAATAAAGTGAGCTGACCATTTACAAGGTAGCCGTCTCCTTTTGAGGACCCGGGCAGAGCTAGCCTTAAAGACAAGCGGCTCAGGAGAAAAAACAGAGATGCCGCAACTCAGAACCCTGGCCAGACCTCCCTCTGCAGCCGCTGCGGTCGAACCTGCCTGTCCCGGATTGGCCTCCGCAGTCACGAGCATGCTTGCAGACGTCGTGGGCAACCCCCATAGACTTTTCCTATACTAGTATCTTCGTTCGCGAAGTCAAGCTAAGAGAGAAGTAAAGACCACTTGTGAAGGAAGACCTACTGTTGTAGAGACCTGGGAGCCACTGCCATTTAGACTGCCATCTAAGCGAGTTCTTGGGGCCCCAATCTTTTTCTTGGTCGCCGACCAGTTTGTGTGTTTTCACATTGTGATTGTGAAATGTACATTTGCTATTTGGGCTCTTGGATGTGTGACTTGACCTTGCACGACAACACTTTGCCTTGCATTTGACGACGGATAATCGGTCTTGGTCAGGGACTCGCAAAGACAGTTCTCATGTGAAATTTGACAACAGTCGTGGTCCACGAGGACATTGGATGCACGTTACATATCACCATTTGTAGTCGGGATCTTCCCGATCATTTGAGACTTGATGTTGGGTTTGAATTGTGAAGTGTGGTGCGTGTTGCCCCATTCAACCCTGACGCACTACAGCAGGAGATGGGTCGACCATGATAATTCAAGGGCAGTGCCAGATTAGCTTGGCAAGCTAATCTGGCACTGCCCTTGAATTATTATGGTTGATCCATCTCTTGCAACAGGCGCACAGTCGTTAGATGACGCCTCCAAAATTTGTGAAATACGTGCGTCGGGCTGAATGAGTTAATGACGTGGTACCGTCTGTTCTGGTGACAGGATGTCAGGTACCTCCAGCCCTACATCGAGGAGGTGATCAAGGAGCGCAAGGAGAGGGAGGAGTGGGACGGAAAATAACCATGGTGACATCACCATAGCAGCAATAGATAGCTGTGATGTGTGCAAGTTGGCGACACTTCAAACGTCAGCGACACAAGCTTTCCAGCTTTGTGCTTAGAAAATCAGTGGTACAAGCTTGTGAGAAGTGTTAGAAAATAAAAACAAATGCTGTACAGTTCGAAGAGAAGGTGTGGAAACTTGGTGAAAAGAACTTGAAAATTGCTGGAAGTGTTGTTTTGCAAGAAGTGTGTTAATAAATGTTTGTATTTACTTCCAAGTTAGATGTGTGTGTGTGTGTACAGCCCTTTTATTTTGTAAGACTAGGAGACATTGATCCTCGTAAGCCCCTGCAGTTGCGAGGGCTCATGAGAATCTATCTCTTGGTTGGAAAGTTGGAGATGTTCCAACTCGTTAGTTTCGTGGGACATTACTTAACGTCCCAACAGCAACAAGACTTTCTCATGCCTGCACTGCTTGTGAAAATAAAAACCCCAACTAAACAGAATATTGAATGTATGTCACCAGCCGGTCCAATACGTTAAATAAACCTATGACATGGGGCCTAAATAAAGCTAGGACCATTTAGCGCAGACAGTAGGGAGAGTTTAAAACAGGAAAATACAGGTGAATGGACCAAGGGTAGACAAAAACACATGCCCTAGAATAGAGGGGGAAAACCCACCGTGTGGGGCTGACCAGGGTGACCCTGGGAACTTAATAGTAGTTAACCCCACCAAAGACCCCCAGGGCAGACCCGGGTGGAGCGTTTCTGTTAAAGTGAGATTCTTGTTTATTTCAGCGTTAGTGAAGAGTTTAACCCGTATCATACTGAGGTTCAAACTCCTTCAAACGTGTACACTGCCCTATGCAAGCTACATTATAGTACTTCAGATAAGGATATAGAAAACAATGACTTTAGTTCCAAGGGTGGTGCCACAATAGCTTGGTGCCTAAAGGCACCAAGCTATTCTGGCACCACCACATATTTCACACACTGATGTATTGCGAATGATAAGGGTTAATAGATGAGCCTCTGCTGGGTGTCGGAAGCAATTTCTGTTGCCATTATTCTTGCAGGAGTCCTCACAACCGAAACTGCTGCTGACACCCAAAGGGTTTAAAGTCAAACCAAACAGTTCGGTCTGTTCATCAGCATCCAGTCCTCTTGTCTGGTAACGACCAAGCCAAACGCACATATATACAGTTT
Source organism: Semisulcospira habei (assembly GCA_036245525.1). NCBI lineage: Eukaryota > Metazoa > Mollusca > Gastropoda > Semisulcospiridae > Semisulcospira > Semisulcospira habei. The sequence goes on from BTPG01000004.1 coordinate 39,618,789, forward strand.
AACTTTTATTAATTAACTCCTATTATACTGAGGCTAAAAGCTTCAAATTTGTCCACTGCCATATGCAAGTTACATTATAGTACTTACAGATAAGGATACAGACCAATGGCTTTAGTTTAAGTTTGGTGCCAGAATAGCTTGGCGCCTAGAGGCGCCACAGCTATTCTTGCACTACCCTTGAACTATTTTAGTCAAACTTATTTCACACACTGGTGTATTTCAAATGATAAGAGTTAATCCATTACATTCTGAGTCAGATTTTATTTTTAACTGCTTATTGGCCTCTCAAGGCTACATTACAGATAAATCCAATGTTTTACTTCAAGGGTGGTGCCAGCATAGCTTGGTGCCTTAGGTGCCAAGCTATCCTGGCACCACCCGTGGACTGTCATGGTCAAATTTATTTAAATTTGACCATGACAGTCCACGGGTGGTGCCAGGATAGCTTGGCACCTAAGGCACCAAGCTATGCTGGGACCACCCTTGAAGTAAAACATTGGATTTATCTAAAGCCCCACCCGGGTCTGCCCTGGGGGACTTGGGTGGGGTTAGGTATTTTTTAGTTCCCAGGGTCACCCTGGTCAGCCCCACAGGGTGGGTTTATCTCTCTATTCTGGGGCATGTGTTTCTGTCTACCCTTTGTCCATTCACCTGTATTTGCCATTTTAAAACTCTCCCTACTGTCTGCACTGCCTGTAGCTCTTGATATTGGATGTGTGTTGCTAAATGGTCTTAGCTTTATTTAGGCCCATGTGTTAGGTTTATTTAATGTATTTGACCGGCTGGCGACATACATTCAATGTTCTGTTTAGTTTAGTTTTTTTTTCACAAGCAGTGCAGGCACGTCCTGAGAAAGCCTTGTTGCTGTCGGGACGTTAAGCAATGTACAATCAATCAATCAATCAAATTTATTTAAAACAATGGGTGTATCGGGATAAAAGTGCTGACTGTGTAGACAATATTAGCTGTAGACATACAGGCATCTCCGACGCAATTTTGCCCTCCATAAGTCATCCTGACCATAGCATATTCTCTTTCGTCAACTGCTGTTGTATGGCAAGTATTGATATGGGGCGCCTGCAATGAGCCAACCCCATTGCGCAGGCAGCCGCACATGCTGTTTACAGATCGGCGACAGCAAGCACTACCAGTCTTAAACCAAGCCAGTCACACATGCTGTTTACAGAGTCGGCGACAGAGCACTAGCAATGTAAGCCGAGCAGGCTGTGGTGTACGCAGGCAAAGTCAGCTGGTGTACGTCCTTTAACACGCGAAAACTTTAGCACAGGGCACCGTTGCAGTCAAATACAGTTCCACCAGAACATTGACAGACAGCAATAGAAACGTTTCACATCTTATTTTGCTTACAGCTGTGTAGTTTGCTGCTGCAGACTTTTCTGTCTTTCAAACTGGCCCCAAGTGCTAAAAGTCAGAGCTGTTGGAGGCATGTTCCACTAACTCTCAACAAAATTAAAAACAAAACTGGTAAAAATACAACCAAACCCTAAAACAACTTGCATACATAGCGTGGCCCTAGAGGAAGATAATAAGAGATTCGAAAAACAATCAAATCGATAATGCCGCATCGATCGATAAATTACGCCATTTTAAACAATAAACCCATTGACCCCCCATCACCTCCCCACCATCACCGATACACCCTGTGA
>BTPG01000004.1:39620955-39688761 GCA_036245525.1 Semisulcospira habei
TTAACAGTGCCAGAAACCCAGACGATCCAGATCCGAAGTGGAAACCTGAAACCTGTGCATTCATCACGAGAAGTCCGGAAAAAAAGAACCACCATACCATTCCTCTAAAAGTGACTGACAACATACACGCTGTAACGGTGATTAGAGACACTTTGGAGAAAGAGAAGCACAAGGCGCAGGAGCAATTGCAGAATCAGGTGGATGCGACTGTGGCCAGCGAGCGAGATAAGCGGGAGGCGGAACAGCGAGCAGCCATCGACCACCTGCAGCAAAAACAGGCGCATGAGTTGGACAGTCGGCAATACGATGCCGAGCGCCGCCCCTATGATCAGATTGGATCGCCGAAAAGCCATGTGATCGAGGGTCGCGAGCGAGACGGATCTCCTCTGAGACAGGATATGTCGGAGCTGCAGGAGGAGGAGGAGAAGGAGAGGAAGAAACAGACGTTAAGAGTCCAATCTACGGAGTTCGGACATCAATTTGCGCCCGACTCGGAGACTGCGGATATTGTCCAGCGTGAGCTTGGTCCGACATCGAACGAGCTGTTTCGTGACGAGCCGTGTCGTCGGCTTCGCAACACGAGTGAAGGACCAAGAAAGAATGTTCGCGATACGCCGGACGTGAGAGTCGTCAAAGATTCCAGATCGCCAGTTGTTATCGCGAAGGAACAAGAAAGATCCAATTTGGTGTGTATGGACTGTGAAACTTTTCCTAAGCTGACAGTGTTTGACCCAGGACCAGTAAACTTTGAACTGTGTGAACTGTACCTCGTGATTTGGTGATGTTCCAGAAACAAACTTTGTCATTAAGCTACAATCTATCAAGGGTTTGCATAACTTTGGAGCGGATTACCTGAGCAGAGCAGTTTGAATGAATATTTCTGTGTCCAGAACAGTTTAAAGAAACATTTTGGTTTTCATGACATTTTAAAGGGACATGTCTTCGCTCAGGACTGTTTAAAGGAACTGTGAGACGATTATTTCGATTTGACTTTGATGTGAAATTATTTGTTTAGGGTTCTATGTAGATTAACACAGCCACAACAGTTTGTTTGTTTTTTATTTGAAACAATTTTTTTGGGTGAAATTTCATTCTAAAGAGGGGATTAATGTTACGATTGTGGTTCTGTTATCCTGTGAGAACATGTATGTGTTAATCGTAGGAAACGATCCGATATTTATTTGAGCTATCATGATTACGAATCACGTACCTTTTTAGTAAGTTTTTATTTCTCGTTTGCGCGTAGAGTGGATTTCGCTTATTTTGATACGTTAAGTTTAGTCCAGAACGTTCTAGAAAAGTCGCACGGAGAATAGCGGACGATCTTTGTTTTGCGTAGATTAGAACCTTCGATAAGATCGCACTATCTAGTGACCTTGTATGTGTGACGTCGGAAAGTTCGTAACAGTTGGTAACATTTTGTTTTTCTGTGCGCGTGAATTGAGCAGCCTTTTTTTTTTGTGTGTGTGTGTTTTGTGAAAGGTCGAGATTCTTCTAGAGTGGATATGCAAGGTCGTGATATGGCTACCATACTTTTATGTGTCTTTATTATACACTAGGATTTAGCACTGAAATGAGCAGCCGAGTTTTTGTAGCCTATTTTAGTGATTCCAGAAAATTCTTATTATGCGTTTCAGTTGCGTGTTTTGTTTCGATTGGTTGCGTTGTATGATTTTCTTGGAGTATTCTGGAAAGTGGTTGTGTATATAAGGAGGGCGCTGGGAAAGTAGGTTCGTACATTGTCTTGCATTGTCAGTGGTAACGACACGCAGTTTATCATAGGTACGTGGCCCGTATAGGGTGTACATTGGATGAGAAACTTTGTGTTGCCAGAGTGGACATTGGCAGAAGAGACTTTGTATCAGTATTTGTGCATTTGGAAGAGCATTGTGTGGAGATCGCATCGCTGAATTAAAATATTGTTGGAACTGTTACTCCAGTATTGTCTACATCCTTAAGCCACGTGTGACGGATTGCAGCTGAATAAGGTTTATTTAAAAAGAACCTTACGTGTGTGCGTCTGGTGTGTTTATCATACTACGACTACGACTCAACCACGTAACAGACGCCAATGAAGCAGGAGATGTAACTGAAGCGGTCGGGAGTGAAGACGACCGAGAGGCAGGAAATCCGCCGCTGCATTCATCAAGCGGAGAAGTTGCAGCCAGACTCTGGCGGGGACGGACTAGACTCCGCCCGGGCTACATGAGTGGCTAGGGAGGACAACTTCTGTATCCGAGGCACCGGCAAACTCACCCTGTTGAGATCGGTCGCAAATTCCATCCCAAGATGAAAAAACCGGCGAGATGGCGAGAGGTCCGACTTGCCCGCATGGATCAGGAACCCCAAACGTAACAGCAACAGGAGTAGGGCGTCTCTGTCCATCCGCAGGGCAGACTCCGACGGATTCCACAGGAGAAGGTCGTCTAAGTAGTTTGAGATTGGACTGGACGACGACTGCCGAGCCTTGGCGACGACGGCGTCCAAGATGTGAGTGAAAACCCATGGGCTGAGGTTGAGACCGAACGGAAGAGCTCGAAACTGGTAGATCACGCCGTCGAATGCGAAGCGGAGATACCTCCTGGAGGCCGGGTGTATGGGGACATGGAGATACGCATCGGAGAGGTCCAGGCTGACTGCGAAATCCATGGGCTTCTTTCTCTTCGAGGGTTCTTTCTCCGGGTACCCCGGTTCTTCCACCACCCACCCTTTGGTACCGGTTTCAGGCCACTTTACAAATTTCAAATACAAGCGATCAAAAATCTCTGTAACTTCAGTAGCTGAACTGGCCCTTCGTCTGTCTTGTACTGTGTTTGTCTTAAATGGCGTAAATCCTTGTCTCTTACGTGAGTGTGCGTGTTGGGTTTCAGTTCGCGGCGCTTTGAGTCGATTTGCCCAAATATTGAGAAAAAGCGCTATATAATAACGGTATTATTATTGGTATTATTATTATTATTATGGGCTGCACTGCGGCCCTGAGGGTCCGGGCGGTTTCCATGCGAAAAGTCGGAGCCACGATAAACTTGTTCAGTGCCGAGAGATCGATGACAGGACGCCACTTGCCGTCCGGCTTCGGAACCACTAAGATGCGGCTGGGGAGTCGAGACGAGACCCTATCTCCGTGGCGGCCTTCTGTAGAAGCGAGTCGACCTCTCCGTGTAAGGCGAAGGCTTTGCACCCGTCGGACGGAATCTCTGTCCCCAAGGGGGATCATCTCAACGGTGGAGGCGAACGAAAGGAAATCGAGAGACCCTTGGTGATGGTGGCGAGGACCCAGGGGGCATCCGGCAGCAGCGACCGCCAAATGTCGCTGCAAAGGGCCAGCCGCCCGCCGACCGGAGACCCCCGAGCGGTCGGCAGGGACTGGAGTGGGAGGGAGTCAGGGGATCCGCCCGCACCCATGACCAGGGCGGCGGGTAGGCCGGGGCCAGGAGGGGGCAGAGGCCCTAACGGGCTTAGCGCGGCCGAAAGCGGGAGCCCTCCGGGGCGCCTTGGTATGAGCGGGAATGAAGGACGAAGAGGGTCTGTAGGTCCGCAGGGTGCGACCCACGGCCTTGCGGGCGGCTTGAAAGCGAGAGGTGGTAACACGGCTGGGCCAGCGGTCTAAATTTCCATCCTTCACCTTCTGCCAAGTCTCACCGAAGAGGTGTCCACCGAGAGGAGCGCGACGCAGCTGTGTCTTCAGATCGGGGGGGGGGGGGGGGGGGGGGGCGGGGCAAGCCACGACAGGCTTGTAGAACGGCATCTCAACGCATGACGTCACAGTTAGCAGCGGCCGCCATAGCGTTTACCGAAGAGTGATAAGCTGCCCGGTTCGCCGCGACCGCGAGAGCGAGGAGATCACCAAGGAGGGGCAAAGCTTGCTGAGAGTTGTCGATTCGACGTATTAAAGCTTGCGAGAGTAGCTCCAGAAAACCACCACAGGCCAAGGTGTTCCGCACTAGTGACACCGTCTTATCCAAACCACGAGGGAGGGCGTGTCAGCTGAGTGTTGCCGCCAAGCTGTGCTACAGCCGGAGGGTCCAACATGGGAAGAGGACACTGGAAAGATTGGAAATGGCCCGCATACCAAGATTGGCGGAACGCGATGTCGAGGTCAGCCGGCCACTTGCGATCCGTGAAAAAGGAGTACTCCTGGGAATCTGTGTGGAGATGAGCGGAGAAGGAATCTCTCAGATCTTGAAAGCCAGGGGGCTGAGTCAGTGACTTGAATCTCTTCTGTGGATGGCCCAAATCGACAAAGGCGGACACCTTCCGTTTGAGTGAGGGAGACGGGCGGCACGCGTCCGCCGGGAGGGCGGCCACGATAAGACGAGCTGCTTCATCAATCCCAAGAAGCGTTTCCGCGCGCGACGACGAAGGGTTCCAAGACGACGCAGGATCATCTGTCACATCGGAGTACGGTGAGAGAGAGCGCAGCCAAAGTCGAGCAGGGCCGAAACCAAATCCTCCGGGAGTAAACTAAGAGTCTCCTCATCCTGCGGAGAGGGCAAGATCCGGTGGAGGATCCGGGAGGGGGAAAAAGCGCTGACCCCGTCCTGACGAGAAACCGTAGCCACTGGCGAGCATCGAGTCCGCTTGAGAGGGCGAAGCGGGGGCGGGGACAATGCATGAACGGGAGGCAGGGACCTGGATCGAGCGCAAGCATGTCGCTGCAGTTCTGCCTCCGTAAGGCAGGCCCTCTGCCCTCCGTAAGTCAGCAGGCGGAGTCCGAGTAGAAGTCTTGGGGGAAGAGCGATGCTCAATTGTCCGACGTGTCTGTTGATCACCACGGTCAGTGCAAGTGCGACTGGGCATAGGGCCGGGCACGGAAGGGGGCTCCATGAGGGACGCACGGTCACTAGTCGGAGGCGGGCGCTCGCGCCGGTAGAATCCCCAAAGCTGAGAGCTGCGTTGCTCTGGCCAGGCGACACAGACTACGCAAGTGTGGTCAGAGGCGCAGCCCGTACAGGGTAGGCAGAATTCGTGAGCATCACACGGCCACTGAAAAGCTCCACACCGATGGCGGGTACGCACGGAGCTACTGCAACAGAAAGCAGAGATAGCAGGCGACCAGTCGCACGCACGAGAACGATAGATCTGCGCGAAGCGGTCCAATCGAAAACAAAGACCTCCAACCAAAGCAGGCACCTGGTCCGAGGCCGGCTGAGGGTGGGGACCGATACCTTACCTCTCCGGCGATGCGGTGATGGGGTTAGGAACCGCCATAGTACGAACAGTAAACGTCGGTCGGAAGAAGTCCCGTGAGGGCCCGCGACACGAAGACCGCACTACGCCACCGAAGAAAACACCACGGAGAGGAGAGCACGAAAAACACAGTCCCCCAGAAGCACAAACACCGAAATCCAGGCACAGTCACCGAAATCCAAGCACAGAAGAGTGCACAAGTCCAAAGGAACACAGTAATCCAACAGGCGATCAGTCAGGGAAAAACCGTTAAAAACGGTCCGGGATCTATAGGCTATACACGTCTGCACAGTGCAGCTAAGTAGAAACGACTGATTGTGATTGGGCCACGTGGTGAATGCCCGGAAGGACTGGGACGGGAGGCTACTCTCGGCCCTAGTTAGGGTTCCCCGAGTGCCTCCCGGGTTGTGTAGGAACACAACAGGTTCTTAGGCTAAAATTGAGTAAGTAGCAGACACTTCCAGACAGTAATGTCATCGGTAATGTTCTTGAGGAAACAAAGGAAGGGTTAGTGAGTAGTTGAACCGAGCCGTCAGCCCGGAGCTGTAGGCAAGACGGAAGTACAGAGAGAGCGTGGAGCTCACTCACGCGAGAAGCTGTGGCGAGGGCCTGCAGGAAGCAGGTCTTCCTCGTCAAGTCTGAGAACCGAGCCGTCAGGCGGGAGCTGCAGGCAAGACGGAAGTACAGAGAGAGCGTGGAGCTCACTCACGCGAGAAGCTGTGGCGAGGGCCAGCAGGAAGCAGGTCTTCCTCGTCAAGTCTGAGAACCGAGCCGTCAGCCCGGAGCTGCAGGCAAGTCGGAAGTACAGAGAGAGCGTGGAGCTCACTCACGAGAGAAGCTGTGGGTAGGGCCAGCAGGAAGCAGGTCTTCCTCGTCAAGTCTGAGAACCGAGCCAAGTGCAGCGGTTCAAAACGAGCAGAGTTGAGCCATGTTAACACCCGCACAAGGTCCCAACATGGGAGTAGAAATCGGGTCACTGGTCGCCGGAGATCAAAATGAGCCATGAGGTCCGCGAGGTCCTTGCAAGATCCCGGATCTGGTCAACCCAAATGGCGGTGTCAGCCACCATAGAAAGATAACCCCGAATAACCCCTGTCTGTTGCTGCTGCCTTTCAGTCCCCCCAACGCCCAGTTCGGGCAAGGGACTGATGATGATGATGATGATGGTGATGGGTGCCAAGCCCTGATCCTCGAAGAGCCTAAAGAAGAACTCGGCCAACTGGGGCATAGTCAAAGTTGTGGGGGAGAGGTGTCAAGGCCCACACCACGACTGTAAAACACACCATTTACCCTCATAGACTTTCCTGGTGGAAAGACGTCGAGCTGAAGCGATAGCCTCCACTGCTGCATTCGAGAAACCTCGAGCGGTGAGGGCACGCCGCACAATCGCCAAGCGTGTAAGAGGAGGCTCTCCGGGCAGGGGTGAAAAAGATCCTGCTGGGGTTGTTTCAGCATCGTGGTCGGCGTTGGAAGCCGTAACGGGAGGGGGGGGGGGGGGGGGGGCCGTGGCGAGACTCAGGAGATGTGTGGTCCAGCTCTTGTTCCAAGAGAACGGTGCCACCAGAAACAGGACTGCGTGGCATCCTCTGAGCTTGAGAATAATCTTGGGCACCAGGACAGAAGGAGGGTATGCATAAGCCAAGAGACCCTCCCAGGGGAGAGAGAGCATCCACCGCCCACGCAAGGGGGTCCGGGACAAGGGAGATGAAGAGGGGTAGTTGTGCGTTCCACCTCGTCGCAAACAGGTCGATCATGGGTGTCTCCCAGAGCCGGCAAATCATCCGAAAAAGGTCGGGGCGAAGAGCCCACTCAGTATGGAGAAGCTGGCCGTGACGAGATAAGGAATCTGCCAGCACATTCAGCTGTCCCGGAATGTGACGCGCCCGGAGCGAAATGCCCCGATCCCGGCACCACACGAGAATATGGAACAGAAGAATGCAAAGGGAGGGAGAATGTATCCCGCCCTGCTTCTGAATATAGGAGACAACCGTCGTGTTGTCGGAGAGAACCAAGACTGCCTGGTTGGCCACGCGTGGTTCCCAAGAGATCAGGGCGAGCCACACTGCTTTCAGCTCCAACCAATTGATGTGTCTGCCCACCAATTCTGGTGACCAAACACCCGATGTCGTGCTGAATTCCGGGAGCAGGTGAACGCCCCAACCGGAAAGACTGGCATCCGTGCAGATCGACAGAGAAGGAAGCGGGGACGCAAGGGGAACCCCCGACGCCAACCACACGGGATCTGTCCACCGAAGGAGATGCGGCCGAACTAAGGGCTACACCGGGACACAAACCTCCAAATCCCCCGAAGATGGTCGCCAAAGAAGGAGATGAAGTTGAATTGGACGCGAGTAGAGCCGGCCAAGGGGAAGCAAGTCCGCCGCAGCACTCATGAGACCCAACAACTGTCGATCCGAGCTTGTGGAAGGCGCACCAAGTTCAAGTCGGTCTGAAACTCCATCCCAAGGTGAAGAAAATGGCGAGATGGCGATAGGTCCGACTTGCCGAAGTTGACCAGAAAACCGACGCGATGGAGAAGGGAGAGCAGGGCGTCCCTTTCTGGAGAAGAAGATCGTCAAGGTAGTGGGCGGTCGAACTGAGAGACAACCTCCGAGCGCGGGAAATCACCGCATCCATAATCCTGGTGAAAACCCAGGGACTGAGATTGAGGCCGAAGGGCACTGCCCGGAACTGATACACCACTCCGCGGAAGGCGAAGCGCAGGTAACGGCGAGCCGAAGGGTGTATAGGAACATGCATCGGTGAGATCCAGACTGATAGCAAAATCCATCGGGTGAACGGCGGCCTGCAGGGCACGGGTCGTTTCCATACGAAAGGAGGGAGCAGTTCGAAATTTGTTGAGAGCGGAGAGGTCTATCACCGGACACCAACCTCCGTCCGACTTGGGGACGACGAAGAGACGACTGTAGAAAGCCAGAGAATCTTGTCTCCGTCCGACTTGGGGACGACGAAGAGACGACTGTAGAAAGCCAGAGAATCTTGTCTCCGTCCGACTTGGGGACGACAAAGAGACGACTGTAGAAAGCCTGAGAATCTTGTCTCCGTCCAACTTGGGGACGACAAAGAGACGACTGTAGAAAGCCAGAGAATCTTGTCTCTGTCCGACTTGGGGATGACGAAGAGACGACTGTAGAAAGCCGGAGAATCTTGTCTCCGTCCGACTTGGGGATGACGAAGAGACGACTGTACAAAGCCGGAGAATCTTGTCTCAGTCCGACTTGGGGACGATGAAGAGACGACTGTAGAAAGCCGGAGAATCTTGTCTCCGTCCGACTTGGGGATGACGAAGAGACGACTGTAGAAAGCCGAAGAATCTTTTCTCCGTCCGACTTGGGGACGACGAAGAGACGACTGTAGAAAGCTGGAGAATCTTGTCTCCGTCCGACTTGCGGACGACGAAGAGACGACTGTAGAAAGCCGGAGAATCTTGTCTCAGTCCGACTTGGGGACGACGAAGAGACGACTGTAGAAAGCCAGAGAATCTTGTCACCGGACGACTTCCGTGCCGGATTTGAGAAGCAAGGAAATCACTTCGCCCTGTAAAGCCGTCGCCTTGACGAGATCGTTCGGAACCCGAGTCCAAAGCGGGGAGCGGCGAAGAAGGGGAGGTCGAAGAAACGATAGGTGAACACCCTCCGAAATGGTAGAAAGGAGCCATGGGTCGTAGGGAAACAGCGACCGCCACTCGTCGCTGAATCGGGATAGCCGCCCGCCGACTGGCGACCCAAGAGAAATCGGCGGGGGCAGGGTGAGAGGAGAGTCATAGGGCCTTCCCCTGTCCTGGACGCCTGCCGCGACCAGGCCAGGTGTGTGTCGGAGCCGGGAGAATGCGGGAACGTCAAAAATGGGAAGGACGGGAGGAACCAAGAGGGACATGGGCATCGGAAAGGGAGGTTTGTCTAAATGACCGCAGGGCACGACCCGAGGCCTTGCGGGAAGAACGAAAGCGAGAAGAAAGCTGGTTCGCCGTGGGCCTGATGTCCTTATGCGCATCCTTCACTAAGGCCAAGTGGAGCCAAACAGCAATTGCGCCAAGAACGCCTCCGCCAGAACTCGAAAGCCAGGTGGTTGCGGGAGAGATCTGAAACGTTTAGGTTGAAGGGAAACATAAATAATAATAATAATAATAATAATATTAATAATAATAATAATAATGATAATAATAATAATAATAATAATAATAATAATAATTACGGTATTTATAATGCGCTTATCTTATAATAATTATAACTCTAAGCGCGCACTCACAACTCACGCACGCATGCGAACGCTTTAGACAACGACTCACGAACCACAAATAGTGAAATATATTACGACAGTCAGCTTGGGGTGGGAAGTGTGGTGGTATAGTGCTAGAACTGTTGAAAGAGGTGAGTTTTGATGGCGGACTGAAAGGAGGAGAGAGACTGTTTCTGACGGAGAGAGAGTGGGAGAGTGTTCCAGGTGGATGGACCGTATACTAAGAAGGAGCGGGGGCCGAAAGTGCTGAGTTTGGTGCGGGGAATGTGGAGGCGGAGAGGGTCAGAGGCGGAGTGGAGGGAGCGGCGAGGAGTGTAGGGGTGAAGTAAGTTTGAGAGATAGGCAGGAGCGCCTTTCGCTTCAGAGGAGGTGCAGGGTGGCAAGCGTCTGGGGGGAAGAAATCGGAGAATGAGACCTGGGGCCTCGTCCAAGGACCGTCGAGCCTCGACACCCGGAGTGAAAAAGTCCGAGGATGGAGAACAGCTGTGCTGAGAGTCCGCGGGCAAGGGACTCCTAGACGGAGAAAGGTGCGGCAAAGCCCCAAGGTCGAAAGGAGAATCCATCGGATGAAGGCTACTAACATACTCCCATGGAAAGAGTGACGATCGCGTGGTGGCCGGGGAAAAGACTGCTGAGGGACGGAGGAGGAGTCCAGGTGCCCAGGTCGCCAAGAACTCCTACTGTCATATGAAGAAGAACAAGAAGAAGAATGACGCTGTAAGGAAGGGGGCAGATGCTGACGTCTCTCAGGTAAAAGCGGGCGGCGCGCGCCGCGACGAGCAGGAGAACGGGAACTGGACCGGGACTGTCCCCTCTCTGGAGCACGCACGCCTTTACCATAGCCGACACTTAGTTCGCTTCCAGCTGCCAGAGAGATAAGGCTGCCGCGAGTTCCACTCTCGCCCGCTCATTCTATTTATATCGCACTACTGAGCGGTACACGGCGTGACCGGCTCTCTGCCGCTATAACAACTACCTACACATTTGTATTCATAACACATCTCTGCCTAAAGTGACTGTTGTGGAAGCAACATCGTTCAAATGTTGAAATTCTCACCTACACACTGATACCAAACATGACAACATTACGACTTGCACTTGTGTAGCAGGTCATGGTGAAAATAAAGAGAACGGGAATTTGTTGATGTACGAGAACGAGAATTTATTGTGAAATTGACAAAGTTCCCACAGCCATAACACAAAGACGCTACTTTTCCCAGTGAAACACACTTGCATGCATAAGGGTTAGCATGCCTACAGTACGTATCACTTAATGGATTTTGGGTTCATGGTGGGGGACGGAAGCAGGAGGGTAATTAATGAGGTCACTGACAGGTGTCGACAGACAAGTTCCAGACATCCGACTTGGTGTACACTCCCGGCATTGGGGAAAGAGAGGGCTTAGTTACACGGATACTATTGAGGAGATAGCCACGTTTCTTTCTTGGGAAATAGTGTAACACTAACAGTCAACCTTGTAAATGTACTTTTGATTTAACTTTTGATCATGATGGAGTCTGATGAAACGCGTACAGTCTGTGTACACACAGGTGTGTTCCATGCAATGAGAGTTAATGCATTGTGCAGAATATGTGGCGAGAGATCACAAAAGAGATACACGGATAAAAAGTCATTTCTTTGTATCAATTATGAACACTTAATCCACAAGTGTTATGGAATTAATATCCAGGAAGACAAAGACATGATGCACTCCAAAACAATGTGTAGGAGTTGCTATTGTCGGATGAAACGGATAGACTCGACTGAAACACGTGTGTCCGAGGAGACAACGCGAAATGCGGCGTCTGATATTGCCTCATCACAACACATTTGGACCATGTTCCATCCAAATACGAGTGTTGAAGAATGTGTCGCGTGTGTTCACTTCATGCACCTAGGTAAAGGAGGACGACCAGCGAAGCGGGGTTCCCGGCATGGAAAGAAACGATCGTTTCAATCCGCGGCATGTGACACTCATAACACCGACACTGATAACAGCACTAATGAAGGTGATAGTGGTATACAAGTTTTTATTCCGCCGACGTCTACTCCCCGTAAAACGGTTCTTACGTCTGGTGTGTCAGAAAATGTGTTAAACCTCAAGGTATGTTTAAAAACACTGTTGAATTTTGTGACCTGTTATGGACTGATCGTATTTCGGGATGGCAATAGCAGTCTGTGGAGTACCGAGACGGCTGCGGGCGAGAAATGCCAGAACACGCGACCTGTCAGTGACCTCATTAACCACCCTCCTGCTTCCGTCCCCCACTATGAATCCAAAATCCGGTAAGTGATACTTACTGTAGGCATGCTGACCCTTATGCATGCAAGTGTGTTTCGTTGGGAAAAGTAGCGTCTTCGTGTTATGGCTGTGGGAACTTTGTCAATTTCACAACAAACACCGACATCGTACATCAACAAATTCCCGTTCTCTTTATTTTCACCATAACCTGCTACACAAGTGCAAGTCGTAATGTTGTCATATTTGGTATCAGTGTGTAGGTGAGAATTTCAACTTTTGAACGATGTTGCTTCCACAACAGTCACTGTAGGCAGAGATGTGTTATGAATACAAATGTGTAGGTAGTTGTTATAGCGGCAGAGCGCCGGTCACGCCGTGTACCCCACAGTAGCAAGCGATATAAATAGAATGAGCGGGCGAGAGTGGAATGTTACCTCGCGGCGCCTTATCTCGCTGGCAGCTGGAAGCGAACTAAGTGCTAGGCGCCAGCACTGGCTGGTAAAGCCATGCACGATGAAGGTGGCGGCGACAGTACGGCGAAGGACGTTCGGAGCGAAGGCGATCCAACCGACGTCGAGAGGAGTGTCGCGAGCGACGGGAGGCAGGAGAAGCGCAGGGATCACAGAGACAGGGGACGGACGGAGGTGTAGGATCCCGAAGGGAAACTTCTGCAATAGGAGACAACGAAGGAGAATAAAACCGACGGGAGGGGTGAGAAACACGCCGAGAGGTTAGTTAGTTATTTGGGTTTAACGCCGAGCAGGCGACTAAGGCCATCTCACGGCGGGATGGGTTAAAATCTGGTCAGCCAGACTAAAAGCAAGGTCTTAAGACAAGATGTAAATATAGATTACAAATCTCAGGCTAAAATGTCGCACGTCTTTAAAAGACACGTCTACAGACTCTCAAAAAGGGCAAATAAAAAGATTCACATAGTCTATGAATGCTCAGATCTTATTACAAATATTGCATGCTCGCAAGAAATTGAAGATTTTGTCTGGGGGAACATCCCGGAACAAAACCTTCAATGAGTCTGCTGTGAAGTGTTTATATCTGGTGTCAATTAGGTCAGCACAATACAGCAAAAAGTGTCGAACAGAAAACTGCTCATCACAGGCAAAACACCATGGATGCTCATCCTGTTTAAGTAAGTAAGAGTGCGTAACATACGTGTGCCCGATGTCAAGCCGAGCAAGGACAGTCTCCTCACGGCGGCTGCCGCAGCGAAAAGGTAGACTGTCGGACAACGTAGGAAGAGCTTCATGAAGCGTGTTCCCTTCCTCTTTGTCCCACTCGGACTGCCACTCGCGGCCTATGTACGCACTAATCACAGGTTTAAAATCACTAAAAACAGTCTGTGTGTCAGGGACAGGGTCACTGCGGGCACTGTTGGCAGCAGAATCTGCGATTCTGTTGCCTTCGATGCCCACATGGCCTGGGACCCAAATAAAAATGATGTCATAATATTCCTTCATCAAGTCTGCGTAGAACTCTCTAATCTGCACCAGCAGTGGGTGGTCTGTTCCCGCGCCCTGAAGGGCCTGCTGGGCAGAAAGAGCGTTAGACAGAATCAGGAAGTTCCGTTCCCGAGACTGATAGGCATGCTTGAGTGCCAGCAGAATTGCCTGCAGTTCTGCACTAAATACAGAGGAATGGTCAGGTAGGCGGAGCTTAAATGGGCGTCTAGGATGGCGAGAGGACACTGCGACCGCAGCCACTCTCCCATCCTCAGACTTGGACCCATCCGTATAAAGACGACAATAGCCAGGAAAAATTGAAAGGAGTTCATTGAGGCTCTGTTGGTATATGGCTGGTGGAGTACAATCTTTCTTGTGGGCGGTCAAGTCCAGCAAGATGTCAGGAACTGGTAGTAGCCAGGGTGGAGTGACGTGTTGCAGAGATTCCAAAACTTTGTCCAGGTCTACTCCGGCCGCCTGCAGATGAGGTCGGACATGGAAGGAAAGTGGACGGACAGCTCCCGGATGGGCATCGTAAATCTCTGCAAATGACGGGTTAAAAACACAATCATAGGCAGGATTGTCTGGATGGGCCTTCAGCTTCAGAAAGTAGCTGAGCATGAGGCGGATGCGGCGGAGCCTGAGAGAAGGCTCCCCTGCTTCAGCATACAGACTAGAAACTGGAGATGTCCTGAAGGCCCCAAGACATATGCGCAGACCTTGATGGTGAATTGTGTTCAGACGCTGTACAACAGACTTGGAAGCCGAGCCATAGACCACAGAGCTGTAATCCAGTTTGGACCGAACAAGGGCAAGGTACAGTCGAAGTAAGACAATGCGGTCTGCACCCCAGTCAGTATGACCAACGACACGAAGAATGTCGAGAGCCTTCTGACAAGAGGTTCTACGGTAGTTAACATGGTTGCAGAAGGTCAATCTTTTGTCAAAGATGACCCCCAGAAACTGTGCCTCTTCGGCCACCTGAATTGGCACTCCAGCAATGCTCAGGCTAGGTTTTGGAAAAAATTTCGTCTGGTTAGTAAAATGCACACAGACTGTCTTGGGGGGCGAGAACCTGAATCCGTTGAGAGACACCCACCCCTGGATGCGATCAACGCACAGCTGCAAGCGCCTCTCAAGGGACGCAAGTCCTCGACCTCGTGCACACAAAGCAAAGTCGTCCACAAACAAAGAGCATTCAGAATCATCCTTGACGGCCTTTACAATGTTATTTATTTTAATGCTAAATAAAACAGGAGATAGAATGCTGCCCTGCGGGACCCCCATCTCCTGTTGAAAGGAGTCGGAGAGGGTGGAAACGGACATGGAACGACCTGTTAGACAAAAAAATGTGAATAAAAACAGGCAGGTGCCCTTTAAAACCCATGTCCGACAAATCAGACATTATACCATACTTCCAGGTAGTGTCATATGCCTTTTCAAGATCAAAGAAAATTGCATAAACATGCTGCTTGTTGACAAAAGCATCTCGGATAAAAGACTCAAAGCGGACTAGATGGTCAGTTGTACTACGGAAGCGCCGGAAACCGCACTGGAGGTCTGTTTTGAGACCACGTGACTCAAGATGCCACACCAGTCGGGCGTTGACCAAGCGTTCCATAGTCTTACATAAACATGATGTCAAAGCTATTGGCCGGTAGTTGCCCGGGTCGGAAGGATCCTTACCCGGCTTGGGGATTGGCACAACCACAGCCTGGCGCCAAGATGGCGGAAAACGACCGGTTATCCAGATATGGTTAAAGGCCTTGAGAAGTACAAGGAGTGAATCCTCAGGCAGATGAGTTAGGAGCTGATAATGGATGGTATCTAATCCAGCAGCAGAGTCAGTACATTTCTGCATGGCTTGCTGCAATTCTGAAAACATAAAGGGGGCATTATAGTCTTCCGAGTTATCTGATATAAACTCACAAGCACAAGATTCTCGCTTCTCCTTCTCTCTCAGGAAGAAAGGTGAATAATGCTCTGTTGAAAAATTATGGGTAATGGTGAAGGCAAGCAAATTGGCCACAGCCTTTTTATCTGTGACCAAACTGGCACCATCTCTAAGATGGCCAACAGAAGCCTGCCCCTAATTCTTCGAACAGCCTTCCAGACGTTTTGGGACGGAGTCCTAGAAGATAAAGATGAGACAAAGCGTCTCCAGGAAGCATGGCGTTCGCGTTTAAAAATGTAACGGGCTTTCGCCCGCTGTCTTTTAAATGTTAAAATATTTGCTTGCGAGGGATTACGAAAAGCACGTCGCTGAGCAGATTTGCGTATTTTTGGGGCCTTGCGGTACTCTTCATTGAACCATGGTACTCTCGGCTTCCGAGGGACTGATGTGCAATTTCTAGGGATGGTTTCACCTGCTACGTCCAACAAAATCAAAGTAAAACAAGAAACAGGTTCTTCAGCTGACATGACCACCTCCTCTGTAAGACGTGACTGACAGAGGGAGGTGAACAGAGGCCAGTTAGCTTTCTTGAGATTCCAGCGCCCCACCGGCGAATCCTCCTCACAGCTGACCGATGACAGAACTACTGGGAAGTGGTCACTACCACACAGGTCGTCGTGAATCTTCCAGTCAAAGTCCAGCATGAGAGAAGGATCACACACAGTGAGGTCTAGAACAGAACTAGATCCTGTACCTGAGTTAGAGTATGTAGGTGAGCCATCGTTAAAGACACATAGGTTAAGTTGAGAAAAAACATCTTCTAACATCTTACCTCTGCCATCATAGTGGTCACTGCCCCAAAGGTGAGCGTGACCGTTAAAATCCCCCATGATAATAAAGGGAGTGGGCAATTGATCTACTAAGTTAAAAAAAATCATTGCTACTGACCCGCAGTGATGGTGGCAGGTAAATACTGCATATGGTTATGGTCTTCATCAAGGTAACCCGAGCTGCGACAGCCTGAAGACAGGTGTCGATGCTAACAGGGCTACATACAATTTGGCTACTAATGAGAAGAGCCGCTCCACCCGAGCGCCTCTCCGAATCAGAGCCTTTGTGTATAACGTTAAAACCATTAAAAGATACATGGTCAGAAGTCTTCAGGTAAGTCTCCTAAAGAGATATTACTGAGGGGTTATAGAACTTGACTAAAAGACGTAATTCCTCAAAGTTAGCTTGAAAACCACGACAATTCCACTGAAGCATAAAGTACATAATTATGTCTTATCTGGGGGTGAAGATTTTTTTCCCCCTTTTTCCTTTGCCTTGGAAGGAGTTGAAGAAACAGAGGGGGGCCGGCTCCCGGGCCTCCTCTGGTTCTTCAGAGATGAAGGGGGTGGAGCTGCCGCAAAATCAGCAACGACAACTTCCACTCCCTCCATCCGCTCCTCCGGTGCAGCATATTTGTTTTGAAGGGGGACATCAGTGTTCCTCTTCTGGGCCCGTTCGCACAGCGGTCCCATAGATTTCTTAGACCCCCGGTCCTGGGCAGCGTTCCTGCCGCTAGAGTTAGCGGCCTTAAAAGGCTGACCGGAGCCAGAAGCCTTTGGAGTTGACTAACAGGTTTGGGTGGGGGCTGAGGCTTAGGGGCAACTTCTAGACACCCATGCCCCTGTCACCACCTGCTCCATCCGCAACCGTCTCCCCTCCCCCTGGCTCACTGACGACATAGCTGAAGCCAAGCGCGAGGCCCGACAAGCGGAACGCCTCTGGCGCTCATCTGACCTCACCGTTCACAGACAGATCTTCCAAACAACTAGATCCAAAATCTGCAAAATGATCTCCGAATCTAAATGCAAATACCTTCAAAACCAAATCCTGTAATCCACTTCTTCCAAAACCCTATACGCCACCATGAACACACTCCTAGGCACTTCTAAAGACTCTCCTCTCCCCAACACACACAGCAAAGAAGAACTCCCGTCTGCTTTTTCTATTTTTTGGACAAAACTCTGCGCGACACACTCGACACCCTACCTTCTCCGCCTTGCCCTCCCGACCCCACCTTTTCCGGCACTCCCCTCTCGTCCTTCCGCCCCGTCTCTCAGGATGACGTACTCAAGACCATAAAGTCCATGCCCTTCAAAACCTGTGAGCTAGACCCCCTCCCAGCTTCTCTCTACCGTGACGGCCTTCCAAAACGTCTGCCCTTCATTACCGACATCATCAACACATCTCTAGAAAAGGGCTCCGTCCCCGATATCTTCAAGTCCGCCATCGTCCGTCCTCTCCTCAAAAAACACAACCTCGACCCAAACGAACTCAAGAACTATCGCCCAGTCTCCAATCTCTCTTTCCTGTCGAAGCTTCTTGAGAAGGTTGTTCTCAACCAGCTCAACCTCCACCTCACCAACAACAACCTCCTCAGTCCATTCCAGTCTGCCTATCGCAAACATCACAGCACTGAAACAGCCCTTCTACATATCTTAAACGATCTGCTTCTCTCCACCGACTCGGGCAACATCTCTCTTCTTACACTACTCGATCTCTCTGCCGCCTCTGACACTATAGACCACTCTATCCTCCTCCACCGACTCCACCACTCCTTCGGCATCACTGACTCTGCTCACTCCTGGTTTCTCTCCTACCTCTCCGACAGACAGCAGTCCGTCACCATCAACGGCGTCTCTTCCAACCCAGTCACGCTCTCCTGCGGAGTTCCACAGGGGTCTGTCCTGGGCCCGGTCCTTTTCAAACTCTACACCTCTCCTCTGTCCAACATCATCCAGTCTCACCGCATACACCACCACCTCTACGCTGACGACTCACAACTGCTAGACAAAGACAAACTCGACAACACTCAGTCACTATTGACTCGCACGGCTGACTGCTATGAAGACGTGAAAAACTGGATGACGGCAAACAACCTAAAACTGATCGACGACAAAACGGAAAACATTGCTGGTAGGCACTCGCCAGAAACTCTCCCAGCTCCCTCCCTCTCTCCACCTTCAACTCGATAGCACCCCCATCTCCCTCTCTGACTCGGCCAAGAACCTCGGCGTTATCATCGATTCCTCTTGTCCATGACCAGCTTCGTCTCCGCCACGGCCCAGGCATGTTATTTCCACCTCCGCCGCATCAGTCAGATCAGAAAATACCTCACTACCGAAGCTGCCACCAAACTTGCTGTCTCTCTCATCTTATCTCGCATCGACTGCTGCAACTCTCTCCTTTCCGGCCTCCCTCACTCCACCATTTTCACTCTCCAACGGGTTCAGAACAATGCTGCCCGCCTCGCCCTCAGAAAGAAAAAATCCGACCACGTCACACCCCTGCTCAAACTCCTTCGCTGGCTCCCCATCCCCCAACGCATCCAATACAAAATTCTGTCTCTCTGCTACAAATCCCTGAACAACTGCGCTCCTGCCTGTCTCTCCAACTTACTTCACCACTACTCACCTTCCCGCTCCCTCCGCTCCGCCTCCACATCCCTCGCACCAAACTTAACACTTTCGGCCCCCGCTCCTTCTCCGTCTACGGTCCATCCACCTGGAACACTCTCCCACTCTCTGTCCGTCAGAAACACTCTCTCTCCTCCTTCCAGTCCGCCTTCAAAACTCACCTCTTTCAACAGTTTTAGCACTATATCACCACACTCCCCACCCCAAGCTGACCGTCGTAATGTATTCCACTGTTTGTGGTAGGTAAGTCATTGTCTAAAGCGTGCGCATGCGAGCGCGAGTTGTTGATTGATTGATTGTACATTGCTTAACGTCCCGACAGCAACAAGGCTTTCTAAGGACGTGCCTGCACTGCTTGTGAAAAAAAAAACTAAACAGAAAATTGAATGTATGTCGCCAGCCGGTCAAGTACGTTAAATAAAACCTACAACATGGGGCCTAAATAAAGCTAAGACCATTTAGCAGCACACATCCAATATCAAGAGCTAAAGGCAGTGCAGACAGTAAGGAGAGTTTTAAAAAGGCAAATACAGGTGAAAGGACAAAGGGTAGACAGAAACACATGCCCCAGAATAGAGAGAAAAACCCACCCTGTGGGGCTGACCAGGGTGACCCTGGGAACTAAAAAAATACCTAACCCACCCAAGTCCCCCAGGGAAGACCCGGGTGCGGTCGTGCGCGAGTTGTGAGTGCGCGCTTAGAGTTATAATTATTATAAGATAAGCGCATTATAAATACCGTAATTATGTTTATTATTATTATTAACAGAAGGCGGCACAACCGGACCGGCAGTGTCCGCCTTCTGCGTTCCCTGGCTCTTCTTCACCACCCGAGGAGGGTTACTCTCCAGGGGCGAGATGAACAGAGGCTCCGCTCCCAACCAAGAAATTGGGGTCTGACATGAAAAGTCTTTGGTGGGGCGCTTGCCTGCCACCGCTGCACTGAAAGTATACACTGAGGTGTTAGAGGTTGGGGCAGCCACAGCCGCACCATAGCCTTCAACCATTTTTTTTGGCATCTAGAAAGGACAGTCCCTTCTCCACACGCACCTGCTGAATCTTGCACTCAGATATCCAACGAGGGCATTTCTTGTCCGAAGCCATATGCGCCCCCTGGCAATTCACACACAGGGGGGTGGCTGTGCAGGACTCAGCAGAGTGTCCAGGCTTAGTGCAATGGGCGCATGAAGCCTCCGCCTGACGGCAGGTCTTCTGCCCATGGCCATACTTTTGGCACTTAAAGCACCGGAGGGGAAGAGGGACGTACTTTTTCACTCTCAGGGAGTAGTAACCTCCCCAGATGGTAGTAGGAGGGGTGGGGGTGCCAAACGTCAGGATGATGGTAGGGAGACGGATCTTCCCACCACCTCGCTTGGAAGCGAAGCGCCTGACGTAAGTCACCCCCTAAGACATAAGGTTCTGTGCATGGCAAATGTGCAGCTGGTGGGCGATAGTGTTTTTTAGGGAATTGAACAATTAGGGGATGACTGGGACTGACTAAGGCTAAGAGACTGGACAGTATGGAAACACCACTGTGGTCCGTGGCCTGTCAGGTGCACCACATGTCATATGGGACATAGACCGGAAACTGGTTTAGTGTAACCAGATCATTGAGTTTGGATGTTTGCAGTTGGAAAAGTAAGAAAATCATGAAAAATTTGAAATTTTGCCAAACAAATCGCTGTGCATGCAGTTTTATAGGCGTTTTGGCATGTTTTGCATGGCAACACCCTGTTTACCTGTACTGTGAGCTAGGTTTAGTGTGTTTGCTCATTTATTTTTTGTCTTACAGGTAGTCATGAGTCTTTCCTTCGACCATGAGCTGTGACCTTTGACCTTGACCTTGAAAGGGGTGGGGTTTGGGGTGTTCAGTTTGATAAATGCGTTAAAAAAAATTCACTCTTTCAGTTATTGAAGTTGTGTGGGGTGGGTGTAGGGTGGGATGGGTAGGGGTTTGGGTTGGAGGTGGGGGGGGGGGAAGAGGGGGGGGGTGGGTTGGGTTGGGGGCTTAAGGTCAAAGGTTAAGATAAAAACTACAATGAAACAGTGTTAGCATGTGCATTTCCTCAGACCGCTGACCTCGGAGTGAAATAAGCGGCCAAATTTTTGTGACATACACAAGTGTTATTTTGCATGGTACTGCTACACTGGTTGCATCTGAGGTGTCATTCTGCTGTAATTGTCATGAGGGATGTCTCTGGTGTCTTTTCTAAACCAAACACAAGCACTTGTACACTGAGTAAAGCTCATTTGAGTGCATTGTTATGGGACGAGCAGATGCAGGCACCAGTACAGGGTTTTACAGAAGTGTTCACAAATTTGGCACACACATGCCTACTGCATCTACAAGATGAGCTGAGGTGTTTTGAGACTCTGACAAGTGTGTTTTATATAAAAATGAACTGTACATAACCATTTTTCTATGCTACCTCCTAAATCAGCACTCCAGACACTTGTTAGCGTATGCGGCGTGTCCCGCGTAGCATAGTTTTGGTTGTTTTGTGTAGTCTTTTCCCTGTGGGATAGCTCAATAGACTTGATGTTTAAATTGCAGAGCTGTTTCATGACCCCTTTTGCCTAGGGAAAGATTGCCAGCAGCATATAGGGCATGGCAGCTGGTTACAGGCCTCTTCCAACTTGTTGTCACCAGACAACAGGGTCATTGAGGATGCCTGGGTGTTGTCTTTTGGGCTGCCCTAAGATACACAAGGAAATGGCCTTGGGTCTCAAAGCTCATTTTTCATCAGTGTCAGTGTCATGGTAACTTTTTAAAGTTGTCCAGCCCACCAGAAGTCAGTTTGACTGTATTGCATGCGTGTGTAAACTTGGGAAAACAGAAAAAGTAGGAGGGTAGGCAATGGAAAAATATGAAAAAAAAAACACTTTCATCTGCCTGTGTCTCAAATGCAATATTTCTGAAGATCAGATATATTACTTGATGTACATGCCAATTTTGGAGGCATTCTGACCATATCTAGGCTGTTTTTCATGGCATCAGATATGCATGATCCAACACATCAACAGCATTGTAAAGGCCACATCAAGGCACTTCACATAATGGGCCATAACATAAAGATGCAGCAACTTTCAAGGGTGTCACTTTGGGTTTGACTTAGCTATTGTCTAAGGGTTGCACTGATGGCAGGTTGAATGGTGTTCAGGTGGGACAAGTTTCTCTGACAGGTCACGGTATACATTTAAATTGGGAAGGTCAGGCAGTAAGAGGCTCCATGTTTTTAAAAATAATTTTTGCCTTGTTTGAAAATTTGCAGTTGGGCTGACTGTTGGAATTTGCTGGAAATTTGTGGTTAGCTGAGAGGAGACATGTTTGGTGCTTTGATTCATACCATCCTGAGCTTATCCAGTGGACATTTGTGGGCCTATGTTGAGTTGCCTTTGACGTAGTGATTTGAGGGGTACGCTGGTTTCAGCTGTGCTTGGGTGTAAGGAACCAGTTTCATAGCCAAGAAATGAGACGGGTCATGTGCTGTTTTTTTTTTTTTTTATTTTGTGCATGGCAAATGTGCAGCTGGTGGGCGATAGTGTTTTTTAGGGAATTGAACAATTAGGGGATGACTGGGACTGACTAAGGCTAAGAGACTGGACAGTACGGAAACACCACTGTGGTCCGTGGCCAAACGGCCTCTCGCGAGATTTGGAAGGGAGGTTACTCGGAGGAGAGGGAGGCCACTCTGGGGATTAGGTATCTGCTTGCTAGAGTTACATCCTTGGTTCCGTAGCAACACACAACAATTTTTGGAGGCTGAAATTGTCAGGCTAAGTATATCTTCCTCTCAGTAATACCAAAAAAATAACGATTTTTAAGAAATAAAGAAAAGTTCACAAAGCACAGTGCACTCATGTTCAGTATGAATTTGAACACAGCTCTGATCTTTTTGTTTAGATGATACAAAATTATCACCCTCCCTTCAAAAACGACAAAAACACCTCTACCTTCTGCCAAAGGGGGAAGCAGAATTTGTTGTGTTATTGTTGTATTCAGCGGCACATTCTGTACAGGTCTGTGTTTTGGCTGAGTGTCTATCAAAACACATCAAATACGATCTGTGACCAAACTTCCTCACCCCGACAGCACAGGCTTTGATGAGCAGGCGTTTCCGCAGAGCCTTGTTGCTGGGGTTAGTGTCCGACATTTTCTTCAGCTCCTGAAGGGTGATAATCTGTCCTGAAACAGACTGTTTGTTGATTTCATAAAGAGTGATACAATGAAGAGTATGCTTCACAGCACAAGCTCAATCGTGGAACAATGCTTTTAGGTTTGTATTATTATGTGGCAGAGTTGTGTGCAATTCCCCCCCCCCCCACCCCCCACCCAACCACCAGCACACACACATATAATGAAGCGATACCTTGTAAATGTACTATCATCTATGTCCACTTACCTCTGTGGCAAACGCTGTGTCTTCTGAGACCACATCCTTGAGTCTCTGCAAAATGGACGCCAATCAACATACTGACCTAAACTCTCAGCAATCAGTAATACTCAACAAGCATCACATCTTTCAGTTTCAGTGGTGTCATCTTAACCCTTTTAGCCCCACATCCCTGCAGCAGGAGATGTCTTGACCATGATAATTCAAGGGTAGTGCCAGATGAGCTTAGCGCCTTCAGGCACCAAGCTCATCTGGCACTACCCTTGAATTATCATGGTCAAGACATATCCTGCAACTGGTACAGTTGTTAGGCAACCCCTCCAAAATTTGAGAAATGGGACCTTGGGGCTGACAAAGTTAACCCATTACATCCTTAGGCTGAGTTTTTAAAAATGTGCTTATTGTCCTATGAAGGCTACTTTACAGATTGCGACAGATCCACCATTTCAGTTCAAGGGTGGTGCCAGAATAGCTTGGCGCCTCTGGCACCACCCTTGAACAATCATAGTCAAATTTGTTTAAAGCAGTGGGTGTATCAGGATGAGGAGGGTTAAAGTACCAGAAGACGGATCGACTACAATAGTTCAGGGGTGGTGCCAAACAGACTGGCAACTGGAGGAGCCAACCTATCCTGACACCACTCCTCAACTATCATGGCTTATCCACCTCCAGTTGTAGTGCATTAGGCCTGGCACATAATGTTTTCATGGTTTGGCTAGCTTGAACACATAAATAAGAAAGGCAAAGCCCTTATGGCTCACATGTATGACCGACCGATCCACACAAGCGTGAGAATAAGTAAAGGGATGGCTTCTGCACCAACAAAATCCCCGTTTTCTCAAAATTTAATCAGTTTTCACACATTTGTCAAACCCCCGTGACCTTTGACCTTTCTGATGAGTCGACTAAATTAGTACAGCTACCTTTGTGCAAAATTAGACTAAAACGTTTGCAAAACGGTTGATAATAATTACAATTTTATCAAAAATTGACATTTAATACACAGTTTTTGACCTCTTGTGACCCTTGACCTTTTTAAAGGAGCCATCCAAATTAGGATGCATAGATAGGTCTTACCATCAGGTATCTCTGTACCAAGTTTGGCCTCGAAGTTTTCAATAGTATTTGAGAAAAAACATCTTTTGTCAAAATATGGCTATTTTGGACCTATTTTCTGAGCTCTTGTGACCCTGGACCTTTAAGAGGGGTCAACCAAATTAGTACGCATAGATAAGTCTTACCATCAGGTATCTATGTAGCAGGTTTGGGTTTGAAGTCATGAATAGTATTTGAGAAAAATAAATTATGTCAAAATATAGCTATTTCTGATATAATTCCTGAGCCCCTGTGACCTTGACCTTTGTGAGGTCACTCAAAAAATGTATTTTTCTTTTTAAAAAAAATTCGAAAAATACTTACCGATGGTATTACTGATAGGAAGACATACTTAGCCTGTCAATTTCAGCCTCCAAAATTGTTGTGTGTTGCTACACAACAAGGGACGTAATTCTAGCAAGCAGCTACCCTATCCCCTGAGTGGCCCCCCTATCCTCCGGATAGCCTCCCTTCCCGATCTCGCGAGAGGCCGTTATTTCCAGTTCTATCTTAGCAGACAGACGGCAAGCGGGGAAGGTGGGAGGGAAATCTGAGTAATACCATATGTAAGTATTTTTCGAAAATATTTATTTCGAAGAAAAATACATTTGTTTCATCAAAAACGTTACCGATGGTATTACTGATAGGAAGAATGGCGAAGAGGAGGAGGGTGCCGCTGCAAAAACTCAGCCGTGGGGCAACTGCTTAGCTAGGTCCCATGCAAGCGCACAATCCCGACAATTTCAGTTCAGTACCTATGGCGCATCCAGCGCCGGGAGGGAGTGTTGCGCCGCAGCAATGTTCCCCTTTAGTGCCAGGTTGTGCCTATGGCCGGACAGGTCATGGAAGTTAAAACGGGCGAAAGTAGATTCGGCCCGCCAGCCCACCGCCGCCACAATGTCCCGCACGGCGCAGTTGCGGTTGAACGCGACGCTCATGGAGACAGCCCGGACTTCGTGCGCTCGAATTTGCAACCTCTTTGCTCCCTCTGTCGAGAGGTCTTTGTAAGCGCATCTAATGATTCCGCGCAGCCAAGCGGAAATCGTCTGAGCAGAAATATTGTTCCTGCCCGGAGCTAAGGACAAGAAGAGGCGTAAACGACCTCGCCGTAGAGGTTTGGACCGCCGGAGGTAAATTTTTAACGCCCTGACGGGGTCTTGTTGGCGTACATCCTGGAGGGTATTTGGGCTCCGCAATGGACGAATAGTGATCGGTTGATGGGCGGCTGAAGGGAGCCTGTTCTTGGCCAAAAAGGAAGGACTAGTGAGGAGTCGGACAGAGCCGTCGGCCCGGAGCTGCAGGCAAGACGGGTGTACTGAGAGAGCGTGGAGTTCACTCACGCGAGGGGCAGTGGCCAGAGCCAGCTAGAAGCACGTGTCCGAGTCAAGTCAGAACCGCGCCAAGTGCAGGGGGTCAAAACGGGCAGTGTTCAGCCATGTTAAGACCCACGCGAGATCCCATGGAGGTAGTAGGGAGCGCGTGACAGGTCGCTGGGTGTCAAAATGAGCCATAAGGTCGGCGAGATCTTTGCAGGAACCGGGATCGGGTAGTCCCAAATGGCGGTACGTATCAGCCACCATAGAAACATATCCCCGAATGGTAATGGGTGCCAGAGACTGATCCTGAAAGAGCCACAGAAAGAATTCAGCCAGCTGAGGCATAGTCAAAGCGGTGGGGGAAATTGTCTAGGACCGCACCAAGCTTGCAGAACTCTCCATTTCCCTCATAAACTTCCTGGTGGAAGGGCATCGGGCTGAAGCGATAGCCGCCACCGCTGCATCCGAGAAACCTCGAGCTGTGAGGACACGCCGCACAATCTCCAGGCGTGTAAGAGGAGGTTCTCCGGGCAAGAGTGAAAAAGATCTCGTCGGGGCTGCTTCAACATCGTCCGTGGCGTTGGAAGCCGGAGGGGGGATCTGTGGCGAGACTCAGGAGATCCGTGGTCCAGCTCTTGGTCCAAGAGAATGGGGCTACCAAGAACAGCACCGTGTTGCAGCCGCGGAGTTTGAGGAGAATCTTGGGGATCAGTACCGAGGGAGGGTATGCGTAGGCCAGGAGACCCTCCCAAGGAATGGAGAGAGCGTCTACCGCCCACGCCAGCGGGTCTGGATAGGGAGAGACGAAGAGGGGGAGTTGTGTATTCCACCGCGTCGCGAACAGGTCGAGCATGGGTGTCTCCCAGTGGACACAAATCGTGCGAAAAAGGTCGGGGCGGAGGGTCCACTCGGTATGGAGAAGTTGATCCGGACGGGACATAAAATCCGCCAGCACATTCAGCCGTCCCGAAATGTGACGCACCCGCAGCAAGATGTCCCGATCCCGGCACCACACAAGAAGGTGGAAGAGAAGGATGCACAGGGAAGGAGAACGCGTCCTGCCCTGCTTTTGAATGTATGCCACAGCCGTCGAGTTGTCGGATAGGACTAAGACCTCCTGGTGAGACACGTGCGTCTCCCAGGCTATGAGAGCGAGCCAAATGGCTTTCAACTCCAGCCAGTTGATGTGCTTGCCCCCCCATATCCGTTGGCCAAAGGCCCGCCGTCTCGTGAAAGTCCGGGAGGAAGAGCGCTCCCCAGCCAGAGAGACTGGCATCTGTGCGAATCGACAGGTAGGGTATTGGGGATGCTACGGGAACTCCTGATGCCAACCAAGAGGGATCTGTCCACCGGAGGAGAAATGGCCGGACCAGTAAAGACACAGGAACGCGGGCTTCCAGATCCCCCAAAGACGGTCGCCAGAGGAGAAGTAGATGCAATTGAATCGGACGTGAGTAGAGCCGACCGAGAGGAAGTAAGTCCGCTGCAGCGCTCATGAGGCCTAACAACTGCAACCATGTCCGCGCAGAAACATATAGGGCACGATACATCTGTAGAGCCAGAGTCGCCAACTTCTCGATCCGTGTCTGAGGGAGGCGGACCAGTTTCAAGTCGGTCCGAAAATCCATACCCAGATAAATAAAACTGCGGGAAGGTAATAGGTCCGACTTGCCGTAGGTGACCAGGAACCCAAGACGGTGAAGGAGGCAGAGGAGAGCGTCCCGGTCGGTGGACAAGTGGGGCGCGACCTGATTGCGGAGCAGCAGATCGTCGAGGTAGTGCGAGGTCGGACTGAGAGAAGACCGCCGAGCGTGTGTGATCACTGCGTCCATGATCCTGGTGAAGACCCAGGGACTGATGTTGAGACCAAAAGGCATGGCCCGGAACTGATAAACCACCCCGAGAAAGGCAAAGCACAGATAACGGCGAGCCGAAGGATGCATGAGCACATGAAGGTATGCATCGGCCAGATCGAGACTGACAGCGAAATCCACGGGCCTGACCGCAGTCCGGAGAGCTCTTGTAGTTTCCATCCGGAAAGAAGGAGCGGTCAGAAACTTGTTTAAAGTGGAGAGATCGATCACAGGACGCCAAGAGCCGTCGGGTTTTGGAACGACGAAGAGACGGCTGTAAAAAGCCGGAGAGTCGTGTCGTAGGACCACTTCTGTGGCGTTCATCGGATCGCTTGGCACCCGAGTCCAAAGCTCAGAGCGCCGCAGAGGCGGAGGGCTTTGAAAAGTGAGGTGGAGTCCCGCCGTAACTGTAGAGAGTATCCAAGGATCGCCCGGGAACAGTGAGCGCCACGCCGCGCTGTGCCGGGATAGCCGCCCGCCGACTGGTGATCTGTAGAGAGGATCCAAGGATCGCCCAGGAACAGTGAGTGCCACGCCGCGCTGTGCCGGGATAGCCGCCCGCCAACTGGTGAACCGAGCGAAGTCGGCAGGCAGGGAGGAAGACAATCAGCGGACCCTCCCCCGGCCGGGCCGCCGACCCCGACCAGGCCAAGAGGAGGCCTGGGCGGGGAGAGCGCGGGAGCGGCCAAACGCTTTGGGACGGGAAGGGCCGAAAGGCACACTGGAAGTGGGACGAGGGGCGGGTCTAGAGGAAGGCAGGGCGCGACCCACGGCCTTGCCAACCGAACGAAAGCTTAGTTAGTTATTTGAGATTAACACCGAGCAGGCGACTAAGGCCATCTCACGGCGGGATGTGTAAAAATCTGGTCAGCCAGACTAAAAGCCAGGTCTTAAGACAAGATGTAAATAATATTATAGATTAAAAATCTCAGGCTAAAATGTCGCACATGTCTTTAAAAGAAACGTCTACAGACTCTCAAACAGGGCAAATAACAAAATTCACATAGTCTATGAATGCTCAGATCTTGTTTAAAATATTGCATTCTCTCAAGAAATTGAAGATTTTGTCCGGGGGAACATCCCGGAACAAAACCTTCAAGGAGTCTGCTGTGAAGTGTTTATATCTGGTGTCAATTAGGTCAGCACAATACAGCAAAAGGTTTCGAACAGAAAACTGCTTATCACAGGCAAAACACCATGGACGCTCATCCTGTTTAAGTAAGTAAGTGTGCGTAAGATACGTGTGCCCGATGTGGAGCCGAGTAAGGACAGTCTCTTCACGGTGGCTGCCGCAGCGGAAAGGTAGACTGTCGGACACCATAGGAAGAGCTTCATGCAGCTTGTTCCCTTCCTCTTTGTCCCAGTCGGAATGCCACTCGCGGGCTATGTACGCACTAATCAAAGGTTTAAAATCACTATGTTACGTGTGGAGTTGAAGTCGAAGTATGATAAACACACCAGACACACACACACGTAGAGTTCTTTAAAATAAACCTCGTTCAGCTGCAATCCGTCACACGTAGCTTAAGGATGTAGACAATACTGGAGTAACAGTTCCAACAATATTTAATTCAGCGATGCGCTATCCATACAGTCTCTCTCTCTCATACAGTGGCTGCGGAGGCCAATCCGGGACAAGCAGGTTCGACCGCAGTGGCTGCAGGGGGAGGTATGGCCAGGGTTCTGAGTTGCGGCATCTCTGTTTTCTCTCCTGAGCCGCTTGTCCTTAAGGCTAGCTCAGCAAGAGTCCTCAAAGGAGACAGCTGCCTTGTAAATGGTGGAGCGCCAGGTGTCACGGTCCACAGCAAGCGAAGACGACTGGTGGTGGTCGATTTGGCAGGCACTAAGTGACTTTTTGAGACAGTCTTTGTATCTCTTCTTTGGTGCCCCTCTGTCATGGTGTCCAGTAGCAAGCTCGCCGAACAGAGTGATCTTTGGTAGGCGATGATCCTCCATCCTGGAGACATGCCCCGCCCAGCGGAGATGTGTCCGCAGCAGCATAGCCTCGATGCTCACAGTTTCAGCCTGTTCAAGGACCTCGACGTTAGTGACATAGTCACTCCAGTGAATGCCCAGGATGGTGCGCAGGCAGCGCTGGTGGAAGGGTTCGAGGAGTCATAGTTGGCTGCGGTAGAGGGCCCAGGACTCGGAACCATACAGCAGGGTGGTGAGGACCACAGCTCTGTACACGCTGATTTTGGTGCCTGTTTTCAGCTGTTGATTGTGCCACACCCGCTTGAAAAGTCGCCCGAAAGCGCTGTTCGCTTTTGCCAGCCTGCTGTCAAGCTCCTTGTCCAGCTTGGCGTCCGACGTGATAATGCAGCCGAGGTAAGTAAACTGGTGCACTGACTTTAGTTCAGACTCGCCAATGGTGATGTGAGGAGGGCGATACACTGTCTTGGGTGCCGGCTGATGGAGGACCTCTGTCTTTTTCAGACTGACCTCGAGTCCAAAGAGCTGGGCAGTGTCTGCGAAGCAGGACGTGATGCGCTGCAGGGCTCTCTCTGTGTGTGCAATGAGGGCAGCGTCATCAGCAAAAAGCAGCTCACGAATCAGTTTGTCTAGGGTTTTCGTGTGGGCCTGCAGTCGTCTGAGGTTGAACAGGCTGCCATCGAGACGATACCTGATGTACACTGCATCGTCATCATCGAGGTCCACTGTGGCCTGCTTCAACATCATGCTAAAAAAGATGGCGAAGAGGGTCGGTGCCAGCACGCAGCCCTGCTTTACGCCGTTGAGAATAGGGAATGGTTCTGAGAGGTCATTGTTGAGTCTGACCTGGCCTTGCAGGTCCTCGTGTAGCTGGACAATCATGCTGAGGAACTTTGGGGGACGGCCAAGTCGCTCCAGGATCTGCCACATGCCTTGCCTGCTCACAGTGTCGAACGCTTTTGTAAGGTCGACAAACGTTACGTACAGCCCTTTGTTTTGCTCGCGGCACTTCTCCTGAAGCTGTCTCAGCACAAAGACCATATCGGTGGTGCTCCTGTTTGCTCTGAAGCCACACTGGCCCTCTAGGGAAGTGGTCTTCAGCGATGGCAGGTACCAGCCGATTCAGGAGCAGCCTTGCAAGAATTTTCCCAGCAATGAACAGCAGGGTAATTCCCCGATAGTTGGAACAGTCAGACTTCTCGCCTTTGTTCTTGTACAGGGTGATAACGACAGCATCACGGAGATCCTTTGGTAGTGTTCCTTCCTCCCAGCAGCAGAGAAAGAGGTCATGGAGCTTGTTGTGCAGTGCTGTGCCTCCATGTTTCCAGATCTCTGGTGGTATTCCATCAATGCCTGCTGCTTTGCCACTCTTGAGCTGGTGGATGGCTGTGAGGGTCTCTTCAGCGGTGGGCGGTTCGTCCAATTCAACCTTTACTGGGAGTTGTGGGATTTGTAGGACGACTGTTTCTTGAACTGAGCGCTCAGCGCTGAAGAGGCTCTGAAAGTACTCCGACCAGCGGTTCAAGATGGAGGTATTATCTGTGAGGAGTGCCTGGCCATTCGCGCTTTGCAGGGGACTTTGTACCAGGTGCCTGGGGCCATACACTGCTTTCAGTGCTTCGTAGAAGCCCCTGTAGTCACCATTGTCAGCGAAACGCTGGGTCCTCTGTGCAAGTTTGGTCCACCACTCATTCTGGAGATCTCTGAGCTTGCACTGGAGACTGCTGCAGACGAGGCGGAAGGCAGACTTCTTCACAGGGCAGGAAGGCTGGGCTAGGTGGGCCTGATGAGCGGCTCTTTTTTTTTTTTTTTTTTTGCTATGTGTTCCTGGATCTCAACATCGTTTTCGTCAAACCAGTCTTTGTTCTTCTTTCTAGCGAAACCCAAGACTTCTGCAGAGGATTTTGCAATAGCAGTTTTCAGTTGCTCCCAGAGTGTTTCAGGGGAGGAGTCTGCTGGGTCCGCTGTGTCTTTGAGCCTGCGCTGTAAATCTGTCTGAAAGGCAGCTTTCATGTCGTCGCGCTGAAGGCTGGCAACATCAAGCTTTTTCTTGGGGGGCCCCCATTTCTTGGGTTTTGGCTTGACGTGGAGCCTGAGTTTGTAGCGGACAAGGCGGTGGTCAGTGTGGCACTCTGCACTGGGCATCACTCTGGTGAGGAGGACATCAATGCGGTCCCTCTGACGCACTAGGACATAGTCGATAAGGTGCCAGTGTTTGGAGCGAGGATGCATCCAGGTGGTCTTTCGACTGTCCTTTTGCTGAAAAGTAGTGTTGGTGATGACCAGTTGCTGCTCTGCACAGAACTCCAACAGTAGGCGGCCATTGTCATTGCAGTTCCCGACGCCATGCTTGCCGAGGACTCCTTTCCAGGCTTCAGAGTCCTGGCCCACTCTGGCGTTGACGTCGCCAAGGATGATGACTTTGTCGTCTGCAGGGGTGCTCTGTATGAGGCTGCGCAGGTCAGTGTAAAACTTGTCCTTTTCAGCAGGCTCTGCCAGGAGGGTTGGGGAGTACACACTGAGAAGGGTGACGTATTGCTGGTGTCTCAGTGGGAGGCGCATGGACATGATGCGGTCTGAGTGACCCGTTGGTAGGTTTTCCAGCTTAGTCGCAATGGAGGTCTTGACCATGAAACCCACGCCTGAGAGCCGTCTTTCTGATTCAGGCCTGCCTGACCAGTAGAGGGTGTACCCAGCGCCAAGTTCTTGGAGGCTGCCTTCGTCCGAAAGGCGTACTTCACTGAGCGCGGAGATGTCGATGTTTAAC
Organism: Semisulcospira habei; assembly: GCA_036245525.1. NCBI lineage: Eukaryota > Metazoa > Mollusca > Gastropoda > Semisulcospiridae > Semisulcospira > Semisulcospira habei. The sequence continues at coordinate 39,652,816 of BTPG01000004.1, forward strand.
CTCCGCAATTCATGGGCAATGAGGGCGGAGCGACGTTCAGGGCGTCCGCTGTCTGCTTTGTCGAGCATGGTTCGGATGTTCCAGCATGCTACGTTGAGTCCGGTCGTGGTCGTCATGAGAGTGGATCCGTTATTCTTTCTTGTTTTTTGACCGCAGGAGAAGATGCCCGTTGACCGCGGCTAGCCAACTGGGGTTGCGAGGGGACGAGCTTTGGTTAGGCCACCTTTTCTAGGCCCCTCTCCGTGTGGAGCACGCAGTGCTGTCCCTAGAGAAGGCTGCTTGGTCGTTCAGGGTGTGCCGAGTTGTTGACATCCCCAGGTTGACATCAGCCGACCAATATCCTGAACCGCCTGCATGCAGGTTTGAGACTGCGGCTTCCAGTGACATCTTTCACCTGCCGTTTCGCCCATCGCCCGTCGCTACAGGACTTGGAATGGTCAGTCTCATGGTCCGTGGACGTTTCCTAAAACCTGCGCGGTGGAGCTTTTTGGTGGAGTGCAGTGTGCGCAGTACTGGCCCCAACCTTTAAACCCTTGGTTCGTCTGCCATGGCCTAGCAAGCTGGGACGGTGGCATGGAGGTCCTCGGGTCGAAGGTTTTATATAAGACTGTCCTTGTCCTAGTCTCTGGCTCAAAAGCCTTCCCCGGAGACACGGGGGCTTTGATGTCAGGGGTTTCCTCCCTTAGCCTTTCCGCAGCCAATCGGCCAGGCCTGCAAGGCAGCAGGGGACTCGTGGAGGGCGGGGTCGTCTATGTCCCGTGCAGATGTGAACATCTGCCCACTGCCCAATGCACAGTAATGCACTTTCAAATGCACAAACTACTGATACAAAGTCTCTTCTGCAATGTCCACACTGCGACACCAAGTTTCTCAAACACAGCGTCTCTCCCAATAAATTATGTGTCTCTACAACTGACAAAGCAAGACAATGTACTACCGGGCTTTCCCAGCGCCCTCCTTATATATACTATCAAATTTCAGAATCTTCTACGGAAATCATACAACGCATCCAATCAGAACGCAACAGGCAGCCGAAGCTCATTAACAAAACTTTTCAGAAAAACTATAAAAGGCTACAAAAACTCAGCTGCTCACTTCAGCTCTAAATTCTAGCGTATAATTAAGTCACATAAAAGTATGGTATCCCTATCACCTGGTAGCTCTAGAAAGTACGAGAACATTCCCAAAACAAAAAACGGCTGCTTAATTCACGCGCACAGGAAAACAAAAAGATGCAAAAAATGTAGCGAAGTGTTGCCAACTACCCGACGTGACACTTACGATGTCACCAGACAGTGCGACCCCTCCAGAACGCACCGGACTAAACACAAAACGAAATCGGCTCTACTCACGAACAAAAGAAAAACTTACTAAAAAGGCACGTGAATCGTAACCGTGATAGCTCAAATAAACATCGGATCGTTACCTACGATCAACACACGCACGCTCTCACAGGATAACACAACCACAATCGTAACATTACCACCCCCCCCCCCCCCCTTCTTAAGAATGAAATTTCACAAAAATTTCTTCTCAAATTTAAAAAATACGGTTGTGGCTGTGTAAACATACACAAAACCCTAAACAAATATAACTTCACATCAAAAATCAAATTAAAATAAACGTCTCACAGTTCCTGTAAACAGTCCTGAGTATCGAAATGTTTCATACAAAAGATCTGGACACAAAATTGTTCATTTAAACTGCTCTGCTCAGGTAATCTGCTCCAAAATTCTGCGAACCCTTGATAGACTGTAGTTTAATGTCAAAATTCTGCAAGAACATCGCCCATCTCATAATACGAGAATTTGTAAACTTTGCAGAGTTTAGATAGTTCAAGGGCTGAGAACAAATGGCACTCCCAGAAGGTACAGTTCGAATCGCCTTACTCCCCAGATGATGGCTAGGCACTCCTTCTCGATGGTCGAGTAATTTCTGTCACCTCTGGTCAACGTTTTGCTGGCGTAGCTCACTGGGTGGAGTTTTCCGTTATCTTCTTGCATCAAGAGTGCACCTACTCCTTCGTTGGAGGCGTCTGTTCTTAGGAAGAACGTTTTCAACGGGTCAGGAAGGTGTAAAACAGGCTTCTCGGTAAGGATGTCTCAAACCGCCTGGAATGCTCGCTCTTGGGCATCCTCTCACTTCACTATGTTAGGTTGTCCTTTCCTCAGCAAATCAGTCAGGGGTGCTGTGACTGCCGCAAAGTTTGGTATGAACTCCCGGTAGTAGTTCGCCAAGCCCATAACTGAGCGGACTTGCGTCTTGGTCGTAGGTCGCGGGGCATCCCTGATCTTCTGCACGTTGGTGTCGTGTAGCCCCTTTAAACCTTCGCTCAATTTATGTCCAATGAAGTCTATGTTGTCAGCCCCAAGAATACACTTGCTTGGACGGATGGTGAAATTCGCATCTGACAGTCTTTGGAACAGCTCTCGGAGGGCTTTGAGGTGGTCCCCCCAAGTTTTGGTATGGATCAAAATGTCATCCCAGTAAAAGACCACATTTTGCATATCTTCTAGGATCAGCTCTGGTGTCACTCGCGTTTCTCTAGACTCAAAGTCCTTGGATGACGTCACATCATTGGCTAATAAAGCGGCAGCTCTGTGTTGAGACGTGGTACTGCTTCTGCCTGCTATCCTACGATCTTGTTTGGATCTTCTGATGTTGTCACCTCGGGGAACATCTTTAGAAGGACACCGTATCGCTTTGTGACCTTTCTTTCCACAGAGAAAACATGTCAGGTTCTCCACCGGCTTGTATCTCGGGATGTCTCTGACATTGTGGATTTCCTCTGCTGGTGCAGACACACGCTGTGGCTTACTGGACCCGAACTTCATGTTGTGAGCGTCAAGGTATCTTTGAGCGAAGTCGGCCAGGGCCTTTAGTGACTGGTCTTTTTGCTCTCTGAGGTGGGCGGCCAGGTCCTTAGAACATGCGCTGAATACTTGTTCTTTGATGATGAGGTCGCACAGGTCTTGGTACTCTCTGTTTAAACCAGCCAGCTCTATCCATTTCTCCAGGTAGCATCTAATTCTCTCAATGAATAGGCCGGGCGTTTCTCCTTCTTCGGCTTCTTCTCTTGGTAAGCGGGTGTAAAATTCAAGCGCTTTGCCAGTTAGAAGTGCGCTCAGTTTAATAGCCCAAGTCTCTTGTTTCCAATTGTTGCTATGTGCGAAGAGCTCGAATCGCTCCAGATAAGCGTCCATCTTATCTGAATTTTCAATGAAAGATGGAAGTTTTGGTGCACGGGCTGTTTGTTCTCTGCTCGCTAATGCTGTTGCTTCATTAGTTCTCTGGCTCTGTGCCTCTATCTCCATATGCTTCAGATGAATTTCGTGTTGTCGCTGCCTCTCCGCCTCTTCTGCTTGAATTTCGAGTTTCCTAATTTCACGCTCTTTGGCTCTTTCTTCTCTTTCCAGTCTGTCTTTTTCATCTTTCTCTCGTTTCTTTTCTTCTTTTTCTTCTCTCTCCAATCTCTCCATTTCTTCTTTCTCTCGTTTCTTTTCTTCTTTCTCTTCTCTCTCCTTTACAAACTCGAGGAGTTGAGCTCCTTCGAGTCCACATTCCTTTCCAATTTTCAGGAATGTCTCCATTTCCGATGTCGCCATCTCTGCTTTTCACTGCTGGCTGTTTTCTCCTGCTACCCTTGCCACTGAACCAACTGAAGAGATGTCGTCGGGGTCGCCAAAATGTTACGTGGTGGAGTTGTAGTCGAAGTATGATAAACACACCAGACACACGCACGTAGAGTTCTTTAAAATAAACCTCGTTCAGCTGCAATCCGTCACACGTGGCTTACGGATGTAGACAATATTGGAGTAACAGTTCCAACAATATTTAATTCAGCGATGCGCTATCCATACAGTAATGCACTTTCAAATGCACAAACTACTGATACAAAGTTTCTTCTGCAATGTCCACACTGCGACACCAAGTTTCTCAAACACAGCGTCTCTCCCAATAAACTACGTGTCTCTACAACTGACAAAGCAAGACAATGTACTACCGGGCTTTCCCAGCGCCCTCCTTATATATACTATCAAATTCCAGAATCTTCTACGGAAATCATACAACGCAACCAATCAGAACGAAACAGGCAGCCAAAGCTCATTAACATAAACTTTTCAGAAAAACTATAACAGGCTACAAAAACTCGGCTGCTCCCTTCAGCTCTAAATTCTAGCATATAATTAAGTCACATAAAAGTATGGTATCCCTATCACCTGGTAGCTCTAGAAAGTACGAGAACATTCCCAAAACAAAATAAAGGCTGCTCAATTCACGCGCACAGGAAAACAAAAAGCAGCGAAAAATGTAGCGAAGTGTTGCCAACTACCCGACGTGACACTTACGATGTCACCAGACAGTGCGACCCCTCCAGAACGCACCGGACTAAACACAACAAAACGAAATCGGCTCTACTCACGAACAAAAGAAAAACTTACTAGAAAGGCACGTGAATCGTAACCGTGATAGCTCAAATAAACATCAGATCGTTACCTACGATCAACACACGCACGCTCTCACAGGATAACACAACCACAATCGTAACACACTATAAACAGTCTGTGTGTAAGGAACAGGGTCACTGCGGGCACTTTTGGCAGCAGAATATGCGATTCAGTTGCCTTCGATGTCCACATGGCTCGGGACCCAAATAAAAATGATGTCATAACATTCCTTCATCAAGTCTGCGTAGAGCTCTCTAATCTGCACCAGCAGTGGGTGGTCTGTTCCCGCGCCCTGAAGGGCCTGCAGGGCAGAAAGAGAGTCAGACAGAATCAGGAAGTTCCTTTCCCGAGACTGATAGGCATGCTTGAGTGCCAGCAGAATTGACTGCGGTTCTGCACTAAATACAGATGAATGGTCAGGGAGGCGGAGGATAAATGCAGCCGCAGCCACTCTCCCATTCTCAGACTTGGACCCATCCGTATAAAGACGACAATAGCCAGGAAAAATTGAAAGGAGTTCATTGAGGCTCTGTTGGTATATGGCTGACGGAGTACAATCCTTCTTATGGGCGGTCAAGTCCAGCAAGATGTCAGGAACTGGTAGTAGCCAGGGTGGAGTGACGTGTTGCAGAGATTCCGAAACTTTGTCCAGGTCCACTCTGGCCGCCTGCAGATGAGGTCGGACACGGAAGGAAAGTGGACGAACAGAACCCGGATGGGTATCGTAAATCTCTGCAAGCGACGGGTTAAAAACACAATCATAGGCAGGATTGTTTGGATGGGCCTTCAGCTTCAGAACGTAGCTGAGCATGAGGCAGATGCAGCGGAGCCTGAGAGAAGGTTCCCCTGCCTCGGCATACAGACTAGGAACTGGAGATGTCCTGAAGGCCCCTAGACATATGCGCAGACCTTGATGGTGAACTGTGTTCAGACGCTGTACAACAGACTTGGAAGCCGAGCCATATACCACAGAGCCGTAATCCAGTTTGAACCGAACAAGGGCCCGGTAGAGTCGAAGTAAGACAATGCGGTCTGCACCCCAGTCAGTACGACCAACGACACGAAGAATGTCGAGGGTCTTCTGACAAGAGGTTCTAAGGTATTTAACATGGTTGCGGAAGGTCAATATTTTGTCAAAGATGATCCCCCAAAACTTTGCCTCTTCGGCCACCTTAATTGGCACTTCACCAATGCTCAGGCTAGGTTTTGGAAAAAATTTCATCTGGTTAGTAAAATGCACACAGACTGTCTTGGAGGGCGAGAACTTGAATCCATTGAGAGACACCCACAACTGGATGTGAGCAACGCACAGCTGCAAGCGCCTCTCAAGGGACGCAAGTCCTCGACCTCGTGCACACAAAGCAAAGTCGTCCACAAACAAAGAGCATTCAGAATCATCCTTGACGGCCTTTACAATGTTATTGATTTTAATGCTAAATAAAACATGAGATAGAATGCTGAAGTGCGGGACACCCATCTCCTGTTCAAATGAGTCGGAGAGGGTGGAGCCCACACCGACATGGAACGACCTGTTAGACAAATAATTGTGAATCAAAACAGGCAGGTGCCCTTTAAAACCCATGTCCGACAAATCAGACATTACACCATACTTCCAGGTAGTTTCATATGCCTTCTCAAGATCAAAGAAAATTGCACAGAAATGCTGCTTGTTGACAAAAGCATCTCGGATAAAAGACTCAAAGGGGACTAGATGGTCAGTTGTACTACGGAAGCGCCGGAAACCGCACTGGAGGTCTGTGATGAGACCACGTGACTCAAGGTGCCATTCCATTCGGGCGTTGACTAAGCATTCCATAGTCTTACATAAACATGATGTCAAAGCGATTGGACGATAGTTGCCCAGGTCGAAGGATCCTTACCCGGCTTGGGGATTATCACAACCACAGCCTGATGCCAAGATGGCAGAAAACGACCGGTTATCCAGAGATGGTTAAAGGCCTTGAGAAGTACAAGGAGTGAATCCTCAGGCAGATGTGTTAGGAGCTGATAATGGTTGGTATCTAATCCAGCAGCAGAGTCAGTACATTTTTGTATGGCTTGCTGCAATTCTGAAAACGTAAAGGGGGCATTATAGTCTTCCGAGTTATCCGATAGAAAATCACAAGTACAAGACTCTCGCTTCTCCTTCTCTCGCTGGAAGAAAGGTGAATAATGCTCTGTTGAAGAATTATGGGCAATGGTGGAGACAAGCAAATTGGCCACAGCCTTTTTATCTGTGACCAAACTGGCACCATCTCTAAGATGGCCGACAAAAGCCTAGCCAACCCTGCCCCTAATTCTTCGAACAGCCTTCCAGACTTTTTGGGATGGAGTCCTAGAAGATAAAGATGAGACGAAGCGTTTCCAGGAAGCATGGCGTTCGCGTTTAAAAATGTAACGGGCTTTCGCCCGCTGTCTTTTAAATGTTAAAATATTTGCTTGCGACGGATTACGAAAAGCACATCGCTGAGCAAATTTGCGCAATTCTTTTGGGCCTTGTGGCACTCTTCATTGAACCATGGTACTCTCGGCTTCTGAGGGACTGATGTGGAAGTTCTAGGAATGGTTTCACCTGCTACGTCAAACAAAATAAAAGTAAAACAAGAAACAGGTTCTTCGGCTGACATGACCACCTCCTATGTAAGATGAGACTGACAGAGGGAGGCGAACAGAGGCCAGTTAGTTTTCTTGAAATTTCAGCGGCCCACCGGCGAATCCTCCTCACTGCTAACCGATGACAGGACTACTGGAAAGTGGTCACTACCACACAGGTCGTCGTGAACCTTCCAGTCAAAGTCCAGCATGAGAGAAGGATCACACACAGTGAGGTCTAGAACAGAACTAGATCCAGAACCTGAGTTAGAGTATGTAGGTGAGCCATCATTAAAGACACATAGCTTGAGAAAAAACATCATCTAACACTTGACCTCTGCCATCATAGTGGTCACTGCCCCAAAGGTGAGCATGACCGTTAAAATCCCCCATGAGAATAAAGGGAGGGGGCAGTTGATCTACTAAGTTAAAAATATATTTGCTACTGACCCGCAGTGATGGTGGCAGGTAAATACTGCATATGGTTATGGTCTTCTTCAAGGTAACCCGAGCAGCGACAGTCTGAAGACAGGTGTCGATGCTGACGGGGCTACATACAATTTGGCTATTGATGAGAAGAGCCACTCCACCCGAGCGATTCTCCGAATCATAGCCTTTATGTATAACATTAAAACCATTAACGGATACAGGGTCAGAAGTCTTCAGGTAAGTCTCCTGAAGAGATATTACTGAGGGGTTATAGAACTTATTAGCCATTGTGAGAAAACGCAAACTGAAGTGGTATGGGCATGTCAGACAAGTCAAGCCAAGAGAGAGTCTTCAAGGTAACCCGAGCAGCGACAGTCTGAAGACAGGTGTCGATGCTGACGGAGCTACATACAATTTGGCTATTGATGAGAAGAGCCACTTCACCCGAGCGATTCTCCGAATCATAGCCTTTATGTATAACATTAAAACCATTAAAGGATACAGGGTCAGAAGTCTTCAGGTAACTCCTGAAGAGATATTACTGAGGGGTTATAGAACTTATTATTTATTATTATTATACCACTATGATGGCAGAGGTCAACTGTTAGATGGTGTTTTTTCTCAAGCTATGTGTCTTTAATGATGGCTCACCTACATACTCTAACTCAGGTTCTGGATCTAGTTCTGTTCTAGACCTCACTGTGTGTGATCCTTCTCTCATGCTGGACTTTGACTGGAAGGTTCACGACGACCTGTGTGGTAGTGACCACTTCCCAGTAGTCCTATCATCAGTCAGCTGTGATGAGGATTCGCCGGTGGGCCGCTGAAGCAGGCAAGGTATGTGGCAGATCCTGGAGCGACTAGGCTGTCCCCCAAAGTTCCTCAACATGATCGTCCAGCTCCACGAGGACCAGCAAGGCCAGGTCAGACTAAACAGTGACCTCTCAGAACCATTCCCCATTCGCAACGGCGTGAAGCAAGGCTGTGTGCTGGCACCGACCCTCTTCACCATCTTCTTCAGCATGATGTTGAAGCAGGCCACAGTGGACCTCGACGATGACAACGCAGTGTACATCAGGTATCGTCTCGATGGCAGCCTGTTCAACCTCAGACGACTGCAGGCCCACACGAAAACCCTAGACCAACTGATTCGTGAGCTGCTCTTTGCTGATGACGCTGCCCTCGTTGCACACACAGAGAGAGCCTTGCAGCGCATTACGTCCTGCTTCGCAGATGCCGCCCAGCTCTTTGGACTTGAGGTCAGTCTGAAAAAGACAAAGGTCCTTCATCAGCCGGCACCCAAGGAAGAGCATCGCCCTCCCCACATCACCATCGGCGAGTCCGAACTGAAGTCTGTACACCAGTTTACCTACCTTGGCTGCATCATCACGTCAGACGCCAAGCTGGACAAGGAGCTGGACAACAGGCTGGCAAAAGCGAACAGTGCTTTCGGGCGACTATTCAAGCGGGTGTGGCACAATCAACAGCTGAAAGAAGGCACCAAGATCATCGTGTACAGAGCTGTCGTCCTCACCACCCTGCTGTACGGTTCCGAGTCCTGGGCCCTCTACCGCAGCCAACTACGACTCCTCGAACGCTTTCACCAGCGCTGCCTGCGTACCATCCTCAGCATTCACTGGAGTGACTATGTCACCAACGTCGAGGTCCTTGAACAGGCGAAAACTGTGAGCATCGAGGCTTTGCTGCTGCGGACACAGCTTCGCTGGGCGGGGCACGTCTCCAGGATGGAGGATCATCGCCTACCCAAGATCACTCTGTTCGGCGAGCTCGCCACTGGACACCGAGACAGAGGGGCACCAAAGAAGAGATACAAAGACGGTCTCAAGAAGTCACTTAGTGCCTGCCAAATCGACCACCGCCAATGGTCTTCGCTTGCTGCGGACCGTGACACCTGGCGCTCCACCATTCACAAGGCAGCCGTCTCCTTTGAGGACTCTCGCAGAGCTAACCTTAAAGACAAGCGGCTCAGAAGAAAAAACAGAGCTGTCGTAACTCAGAACCCTGACCAGTCCTTCCCCTGCAGCCACTGCGGTCGAACCTGCCTGTCCCGGATTGGCCTCCGCAGCCACGAAAATGCCTGCAGACGACGTGGGCAAACCCTATAGAATCTTCGTTCGCGAAGTCAAGCCAAGAGAGAGTCTTCAAGGTAACCCGAGCAGCGACAGTCTGAAGACAGGTGTCGATGCTGACGGGGCTACATACAATTTGGCTATTGATGAGAAGAGCCACTCCACCCGAGCGATTCTCTGAATCATAGCCTTTATGTATAACATTAAAACCATTAAAGGATACAGGGTCAGAAGTCTTCAGGTAAGTCTCCTGAAGACATATTACTGAGGGGTTATAGAACTTATTAGCCATTGTGAGAAAACGCAAACTGAAGTGGTATGGGCATGTCACACAATCCTGCAATGCACTGTGCAAGTAGGACGAAGGAGAGGAAGGCAGAGGAAAAGATGGGAGGACAATATCCCAGAGTGGACTGGACTGAAGCTGGGCGATACGCTGAGAATGGCAGAAAACAGAGAGGAATGGAGGGAGCTGGTTGTTAAGTCATCAGTGGTGCCCCAACGGTCAGAAAGACTACGGGATAGAGATAGATAGATAGATAGATAGATAGATAGATAGATAGATAGATAGATAGATAGATAGATAGATAGATAGATAGATAGATAGATAGATAGATAGATAGATAGATAGATAGTTAGTTAGTTAGTTAGTTAGTTATTTGGGTTTAACGCCGAGCAGGCGACTAAGGCCATCTCACGGCGGAATGGGTAAAAATCTGGTCAGCCAGACTAAAAGCAAGGTCTTAAGACAAGATGTAAATATAGATTAAAAATCTCAGGCTAAAATGTCGCACATGTCTGGAAAAGAAACGTCTACAGACTCTCAAAAAGGGCAAATAAAAAAATTCACATAGTCTATGAATGCTCAGATCTTGTTAAAAATATTGCATTCTCTCAAAAAATTGAAGATTTTGTCCGGGGGAACATCCCGGAACAAAACCTTCAAGGAGTCTGCTGTGAAGTGTTTATATCTGGTGTCAATTAGGTCAGCACAATACAGCAAAAAGTGTTGAACAGAAAACTGCTCATCACAGGCAAAACACCATGGACGCTCATCCTGTTTAAGTAAGTAAGAGTGCGTAACATATGTGTGCCCGATGTGGAGCCGAGCAAGGACAGTCTCCTCACGGCGGCTGCTGCAGCGGAAAGGTAGACTGTCAGACAACTTAGGAAGAGCTTCATGAAGCTTGTTCCCTTCCTCTTTGTCCCACTCGGACTGCCACTCGCGGGCTATGTACGCACTAATAACAGGTTTAAAATCACTATAGACAGTCTGTGTGTCAGGGACAGGGTCACTGCGGGCACTGTTGGCAGCAGAATCTGCGATTCTGTTGCCTTCGATGCCCACATGGCCTGGGACCCAAATAAAAATGATGTCATAATATTCCTTCATCAAGTCCGCGTAGAGCTCTCTAATCTGCACCAGCAGTGGATGGTCTGTTCCCGCGCCCTGAAGGGCCTGCAGGGCAGAAAGAGAGTCAGACAGAATCAGGAAGTTCCTTTCCCGAGACTGATAGGCATGCCTGAGTACTAGCAGAATGGCCTGCAGTTCTGCACTAAATACAGAGGAATGGTCAGGGAGACGGAGCTTAAATGGGCGTCTAGGATGGCGAGAGGACACTGCAGCCGCAGCCACTCTGCCATCCTCAGACTTGGACCCATCCGTATAAAGACGACAATAGCCAGGAAAAATTGAAAGGAGTTCATTGAGGCTCTGTTGGTATATGGCTGGTGGAGTACAATCCTTCTTGTGGGCAGTCAAGTCCAGCAAGATGTCAGGAACTGGTAGTAGCCAGGGTGGAGTGACGTGTTGCAGAGATTCCGAAACTTTGTCCAGGTCCACTCCGGCCGCCTGCAGATGAGGTCGGACACGGAAGGAAAGTGGACGGACAGCTCCCGGATGGGCATCGTAAATCTCTGCAAACGACGGGTTAAAAACACAATCATAGGCAGGATTTTCTGGATGGGCCTTCAGCTTCAGAACGTAGCTGAGCATGAGGCGGATGTGGCGGAGCCTGAGAGAAGGCTCCCCTGCCTCTGCATACAGACTAGGAACTGGAGATGTCCTGAAGGCTCCCAGACATATGCGCAGACCTTGATGGTGAATTGTGTTCAGACGCTGCAGAACAGACTTGGAAGCCGAGCCATATACCACAGAGCCGTAATCCAGTTTGGACCGAACAAGGGCCCGGTACAGTCGAAGTAAGACGATGCGGTCTGCACCCCAGTCAGTACGACCAACGACACGAAGAATGTCGAGGGCCTTCCGACAAGAGGTTCTAAGGTAGTTAACATGGTTGCAGAAGGTCAATCTTTTGTCAAAGATGACCCCCAAAAACTTAGCCTCTTCAGCCACCTTAATTGGCACTCCAGCAATGCTCAGGCTAGGTTCTGGAAAAAATTTCGTCTGGTTAGTAAAATGCACACAGACTGTCTTGGAGGGCGAGAATCTGAATCCATTGAGAGACACCCACCCCTGGATGCGATCAACGCACAGCTGCAAGCGTCTCTCAAGGGACGCAAGTCCTCGACCTCGTGCACACAAAGCAAAGTCGTCCACAAACAAAGAGCATTCAGAATCATCCTTGACAGCCTTTACAATGTTATTTATTTTAATGCTAAATAAAACAGGAGATAGAATACTGCCCTGCGGGACACCCATCTCCTGTTCAAAGGAGTCGGAGAGGGTGGAGCCCACACGGACATGGAACGACCTGTTGGACAAAAAATTCTGAATAAAAACGGGCAGATGCCCTTTAAAACCCATGTCCGACAAATCAGACATTATACCATGCTTCCAGGTAGTGTCATATGCCTTTTCAAGATCAAAGAAAATTGCATAGACATGCTGCTTGTTGACAAAAGCATCTCGGATAAAAGCCTGAAAGCGGACTAGATGGTCAGTTGTACTACGGAAGCGCCGGAAACCGCACTGGAGGTCTGTGATGAGACCCTGTGACTCAAGATGCCACACCAGTCGGGCGTTGACCAAGCGTTCCATAGTTTTACATAAACATGATGTCAAAGCTATTGGCCGGTAGTTGCCCGGGTCGGAAGGATCCTTACCCGGCTTGGGAATTGGCACAACCACAGCCTGGCGCCAAGATGGCGGAAAATGACCGGTTATCCAGATATGGTTAAAGGCCTTGAGAAGTACAAGGAGTGAATCCTCAGGCAGATGTGTTATGAGCTGATAATGGATGGTATCTAATCCAGCAGCAGAGTCAGTACATTTCTGCATGGCTTGCTGCAATTCTGAAAACGTAAAAGGGGCATTATAGTCTTCCAAGTTATCCGATATAAAATCACAAGCACAAGATTCTCGCTTCTCCTTCTCTCTCTGGAAGAAAGGTGAATAATGCTCTGTTGAAGAATTATGGGCAATGGTGGAGGCAAGCCAATTGGCCACAGCCTTTTTATCTGTGACCAAACTGGCACCATCTCTAAGATGGCCGACAGAAGCCGAGCCACCCCTGCCCCTAATTCTTCGAACAGCCTTCCAGACTTTTTGGGACGGAGTCCTAGAAGATAAAGATGAGACGAAGCGTCTCCAGGAAGCACGGCGTTCACGTTTAAAAATATAACGGGCTTTCGCCCGCTGTCTTTTAAAGGTTAAAATATTTGCTTGCGACGGATTACGAAATGCACGTCGCTGAGCAGATTTGCGCATTGTTTGGGCCTTGTGGCACTCTTCATTGAACCATGGTACTCTCGGCTTCCGTGGGAGTGATGTGGAAGTTCTAGGGATGGTTTCACCTGCAACCTCCAACAAAATAGAAGTAAAACAAGAAACAGGTTCTTCAGCTGACATGACCACCTCCTCTGTAAGACGAGACTGACAGAGAGAGGCAAACAGAGACCAGTTAGCTTTCTTGAGATTCCAGCACCCCACCGGCGAATCCTCCTCACAGCTGACCGATGACAGGACTACTGGGAAGTGGTCACTACCACACAGGTCGTCGTGAACCTTCCAGTCAAAGTCCAGCATGAGAGAAGGATCACACACAGTGAGGTCTAGAACAGAACTAGATCCGGAACCTGAGTTAGAGTATGTAGGTGAGCCATCGTTAAAGACACATAGGTTAAGTTGAGAAAAAACATCTTCTAACATCTGACCTCTGCCATCATAGTGGTCACTACCCCAAAGGTGATCATGACCGTTAAAATCCCCCATGAGAGTAAAGGGAGGGGGCAGTTGATCTACTAAGTGAAAAATATCATTGCTACAGACCCGCAGTGATGGTGGCAGGTAAATACTGCATATGGTTATGGTCTTTTTTAAGGTAACCCGAGCAGCGACAGCCTGAAGACAGGTGTCGATGCTAACGGGGCTACATAAAATTTGGCTACTAATGAGAAGAGCCGCTCCACCCGAGCGCCTCTCCGAATCAGAGCCTTTATGTATAACATTAAAACCATTAAAAGACACAGGGTCAGAAGTCTTCAGGTAAGTCTCCTGAAGAGATATGACTGAGGGGTTATAGAACTTGACTAAAAGACGTAATTCCTCAAAGTTAGCTCGAAAACCACGACAATTCCACTGAAGCAAAGAGTCCATGAGTAAGTCTGATCTGGGGGTAAGGAGTTTTTCCCCCCTTTTTCCTTTACCTTGGAAGGAGTTGAAGAAACAGAGGGGGGCCGGCTCCCGGGCCTCCTCTGGTTCTTCGGAGAGGAAGGGGGTGGAGCTGCCGCAGCATCAGCAACAACAACTTCCACTCCCTCCATCCGCTCCTCCAGTGCAGCATATTTGTTTTGAAGGGGCACATCTGTGTTCCCCTTCTGGGCCCGTGCGCACAGCGGTCCCATAGATTTCTTAGACTTCTGGTCCTGGGCAGCGTTCCTGCCGCTAGAGTTAGCGGCCTTAGAAGGCTGACCAGAGCCAGAAGCCTTTGGAGTTGACTGACTAACAGGTTTGGGTGGGGGCTGAGGCTTAGGGGCAACAGAAGGCGGCACAACCGGACCGGCAGTGTCCGCCTTCTGTGTTCCCTGGCTCCTTGTCACCACCGGAGGAGGGTGACTCTCCAGGGGCGAGATGGGCCGAGGCTCCGCCCCCAACCAAGAAGTTGGGGTCTGACATGAGAAGTCTTTGGTGGGGCGCTTGCCTGCCACCGCTGCACTAAAAGTATACACTGAGGTGTTAGAGGTTGGGGCAGCCGCAGCTGCACCAGGGCCTTCAACCAGTTTTTTGGCATCCAGAAAGGACAGCCCCTTCTCCACACGCACCTGCTGAATCTTGCACTCGGATATCCAACGAGGGCATTTCTTATCCGAAGCCATATGCGCCCCCTGGCAATTCACACACAGGGGGGTGGCTGTGCAGGACTCATAAGAGTGTCCGGGCCTAGTGCAACGGGCGCATGAAGCCTCTGCCTGACGGCATGTCTTCTGCCCATGGCCATACTTTTGGCACTTAAAGCACCGGAGGGGAAGAGGGACGTACTTTTTCACTCTCAGGGAGTAGTAACCTCCCCAGATGGTAGTAGGAGGGGTGGGGGTGCCAAGCGTCAGGATGATGGTAAGGAGACGGATCTCCCCACCACCTCGCTTGGAAGCGAAGCGCCTGACGCAAGTCACCCCCTGAGACTTAAGGTTCCTTACAAGTTCATCTTCTGACAGTTCTGCCAAAGCTTGATCTTTGATTACGCCTCTTGACGAATTCATAGTTTTGTGGGGTGTGACTTCCACAGGAGTGTCTCCGATGGAAGAGAGCCCCAGTAGCCCGCTGGAGTGTGCCCGAGTACGGCACTCCACCAGCAAGTCACCAGACCTGAGGCGCTGGGCGTCAGGCCTGCCAACACGGCTCCTGAGGGTCTCCCCCACCAGAAAAGGATGCAGCTTGGTAGCTGGTTTCTCCTTCACCTTGCTATGGACAATGAGGAAGCGAGGCCATACGGCCGACGCCTGAGGCGTCGCTTCCTCACAGTCTGAATCACTGTCATGTGCAATGTCGGTGTCTATGCGCCGTTTCTGTGCTAGTTTTGGTTTTTTGGTTTTATTCATATTATATTAGTAGAGATCCCGGGGGTCCCCGCCCGCCACCGAGCCCAACAAGGGAAAGTGCAACTGTTGGCGGGTCTCCAGCCGACGCACAATGGAGACTGCCCGAAAGATATACTCAAGGGGGTAAGCCCGATTGAACCGTTTGAGCCACCGCCTTCTATCACACCGTTGAATGCAGGGGAATACTGGCGTAAAGCACCTAATCAGCAGCAGAAGCTATAGCATGGTGCTCCGTATATCAACCCGCATGTCAACAGTGGGATAGGGCTCAACGTGACAAGATCCGATTGACTAGGCCGGTACGACTAGCCTCCCGTTTAGGTAGAAGTCAAGGCCGAAGTGGAGTGTTGGCACCAGTGAGCCGCAGCCCAAAGGGAACCTCAGCCACCAGGATCCTCTTCTCCCCCGACACGGGTCTCCAAGCACGGCAAACACTTGGGATCCAAAGGACCAAAAAGTCACGAGTATTTTTAAGGACCAATCCAACATGGTAAGACCTAGGTTAGCACAGCTCCTTAAAAACCGGACCAGTGAAAAGGCTGAACAACATATCTGCTGACATCAAGTCCTAATCCTGGACAAAGATGGCACCCGTCCGCTAGCCCACTCAGTCAGGGACTGAGCGGACTACCCACCTACGCCACGTGGAGGCCGGTGCCGGGTAGGCAGATAGATAGATAGATAGAACTTGACTAAAAGACGTAATTCCTCAAAGATAGCTTGAAAACCACGACATTTCCACTGAAGCAGAGAGTACATGAATATGTGTTATCTGGGGGTGAAGAGTTTTCCCCCCTTTTTCCTTTGCCTTGGAAGGAGTTGAAGAAACAGAGGGGGGCCGGCTCCCGGCCTCCTCTGGTTCTTCGGAGATGAAGGGGGTGGAGCTGCCGCAGCATCAGCAACGACACCTTCCACTCCCTCCATCCGCTCCTCCAGTGCAGCATATCTGTTTTTAAGGGGGACATCACTGTTCCCCTTCTGGGCCCGTGCGCACAGCGGTCCCATAGATTTTTTAGACCCCTGGTCATGGGCAGCGTTCCTGCCGCTAGAGTTATCGGCCTTAGAAGGCTGACCAGAGCCAGAAACCTTTGGAGTTGACTGACTAACAGGTTTGGGTGGGGGCTAAGGCTTAGGGGCAGCAGAAGGCGGCACAACCGGACCGGCTGTCCGCCTTCTGCGTTCACTGGCTCCACTTCACCACCGGAGGAGGGTGACTCTCCAGGGGCGAGATGAGCCGAGGCTCTGCCCCCAACCAAGAAGTTGGGGTTTGACATGAAAAGTATTTGGTGGGGCGCTTGCCTGCCATTGCTGCACTGAAAGTATACACTGAGGTGTTAGAGGTTGGGGCAGACGCAGCTGCACCAGGACCTTCAAACAGTTTTGGGGCATCCAGAAAAGACAGCCCCTTCTCCACACGCACCTGCTGAATCTTGCACTCGGATATTCAACGAGGGCATTTCTTATCCGAAGCCATATGCGCCCCTTGGCAATTCACACATGGGGGGGGGGGGGGGGGGGGGGTGTGGCTGTGCAGGACTCAGCAGAGTGTTCAGGCTTAGTGCAACGTGCGCATGAAGCCTCTGCCTGACGGCATGTCTTCTGCCCATGGCCATACTTTTGGCACTTAAAGCACCGGAGGGGAAAAGGGACGTACTTTTTCACTCTCACGGAGTAGTAACCTCCCCAGATGGTAGTAAGAGCGGTGGGGGTGCCAAACGTCAGGATGATGGTAGGAGGACGGATCTCCCCACCACCTCGCTTGGAAACAAAGCGCCTGACGTAAGTCACCCCCTGAGACTTAAGGTTCCGTACAAGTTCATCTTCTGGCAGTTCTGCCAAAGCTTGATCTTTGTTACGCCTCTTGACGAATTCATAGTCTTGTGGGGTGTGACCTCCACCGGAGTGTCTCCGATGCAAAAGTAGCCCGCTGGAGTGTGCCCGGATACGGCACTCCACCAGCAAGTCACCAGACCTGAGGCGCTCGGCGTCAGGCCTGCCAACACGGCTCCTGAGGATCTCCCCCACCAGAAAAGGATGCAGCTTGGTAACAGGTTTCTCCTTCACCTTGCTATGGACAATGAGGAAGCGAGGCCATAAGACCGAAGCCTGAGGCGTCGCTTCCTCAAAGTCAGAGTCTCTGTCATGTTCAATGTTGGTGGCTATGTGCCAAGTTTTTTTTTCATATTATAATAGTAGAGATATTCATCCCCCGGGGGTCCCCGCCCGCCACCGAGCCCAACAAGGGAAAGTGCAACTGTTGGCGGGTCTCCAGCCGATGCACAATGGAGACTGCCCGAAAGATATACTCAAGGGGTAAGCCCGATTGAACCGTTTAAGCCACTGCGTTCTATCACACTGTTGAATGCAGGGGAATACTGGCGTAGAGCACCTAATCAGCAGCAGAGGCTATAGCATGTTGCTCCGTATATCAGCCTGCATGTCAACAATGGGATAGGGCTCAACGTGACAAGAGCCGATTGACTAGGCCGGTACGACTAGCCTCCCGTTTTGGTAGAAGTCAAGACCAAAGTGGAGTGTTTCTCCCACCAGGATCCTCTTCTCCCCCGACACGGGTCTCCAAGCACATCACACACTTGAGATCCAAAGGACCAAAAAGTCACGAGTATCTAATAATAATAATTAATAATAATTACGGTATTTATAATGTGCTTATCTTATAATAATTATAACTCTAAGCGCGCACTCACAACTCGCACACGCATGCGCACGCTTTAGACAATGACTCACGTAACACAAATAGTGAAAATACATTACGACGGTCAGCTTGGGGTGGGGAGTGTGGTGGTATAGTGCTAGAACTTTTGAAAGAGGTGAGTTTTGAGGGCGGACTGGAAGGAGGAGAGCGAGTGTTTCTGACGGAGAGAGAGTGGGAGAGTGTTCCAGGTAGATGGACCGTATACTGAGAAGGATTGATTGTACATTGATTGTACATTGCTTAACGTCCCGACAGCAACAAGGCTTTCTCAGGACGTGCCTGCACTGCTTGTGAAAAAAACTAAACAGAACATTGAATGTATGTCGCCAGCCGGTCAAATACGTTAAATAAACGTAACACATGAGGCCTAAATAAAGCTAAGACCATTTAGCAACACACATCCAATATCAAGAGCTACAGGCAGTGCAGACAGTAGGGAGAATTTTAAAAAGGCAAATACAGGTGAATGGACAAAGGGTAGACAGAAACACATGCCCCAGAATAGAGAGAAAAACCCACCCTGTGGGGCTGACCAGGGTGACCCTGGGAACTAAAAAATACCTAACCCCACCCAAGTCCCCCAGGGCAGACCCGGGTGGGGGTATACTGAGAAGGAGCGGGGGCCAAAAGTGCTGAGTTTGGTGCGGGGGATGAGGAGGCGGAGAGGGTCGGAGGCGGAGCGGAGGGAGCGGGGAGGAGTGTAGGGGTGAAGTAAGTTGGAGAGATAGGCAGGAGCGCAGTTGTTCAGGGATTTGTAGCAGAGAGACAGAATCTTGTATTGGATGCGTTGGGGGATGGGGAGCCAGTGAAGAAGCTTGAGCAGGGGAGTTAGTTAGTTAGTTATTTGGGTTTAACGCCGAGCAGGCGACTAAGGCCATCTCACGGCGGGATGGGTAAAAATCTGGTCAGCCAGACTAAAAGTAAGGTCTTAAGACAAGATGTAAATATAGATTAAAAATCTCAGGCTAAAATGTCGCACATGTCTGGAAAAGAAACGTCTACAGACTCTCAAAAAGGGCAAATAAAAAAATTCACATAGTCTATGAATGCTCAGATCTTGTTAAAAATATTGCATTCTCTCAAAAAATTGAAGATTTTGTCCGGGGGAACATCCCGGAACAAAACCTTCAAGGAGTCTGCTGTGAAGTGTTTATATCTGGTGTCAATTAGGTCAACACAATACAGCAAAAAGTGTCGAACAGAAAACTGCTCATCACAGGCAAAACACCATGGACGCTCATCCTGTTTAAGTAAGTAAGAGTGCGTAACATATGTGTGCCCGATGTGGAGCCGAGCAAGGACAGTCTCCTCACGGCGGCTGCCGCAGCGGAAAGGTAGACTGTCAGACAACTTAGGAAGAGCTTCATGAAGCTTGTTCCCTTCCTCTTTGTCCCACTCGGACTGCCACTCGCGGGCTATGTACGCACTAATAACAGGTTTAAAATCACTATAGACAGTCTGTGTGTCAGGGACAGGGTCACTGCGGGCACTGTTGGCAGCAGAATCTGCGATTCTGTTGCCTTCGATGCCCACATGGCCTGGGACCCAAATAAAAATGATGTCATAATATTCCTTCATCAAGTCCGCGTAGAGCTCTCTAATCTGCACCAGCAGTGGATGGTCTGTTCCCGCGCCCTGAAGGGCCTGCAGGGCAGAAAGAGAGTCAGACAGAATCAGGAAGTTCCTTTCCCGAGACTGATAGGCATGCTTGAGTGCTAGCAGAATGGCCTGCAGTTCTGCACTAAATACAGAGGAATGGTCAGGGAGACGGAGCTTAAATGGGCGTCTAGGATGGCGAGAGGACACTGCAGCCGCAGCCACTCTTCCATCCTCAGACTTGGACCCATCCGTATAAAGACGACAATAGCCAGGAAAAATTGAAAGGAGTTCATTGAGGCTCTGTTGGTATATGGCTGGTGGAGTACAATCCTTCTTGTGGGCAGTCAAGTCCAGCAAGAGGTCAGGAACTGGTAGTAGCCAGGGTGGAGTGACGTGTTGCAGAGATTCCGAAACTTTGTCCAGGTCCACTCTGGCCGCCTGCAGATGAGGTCTGACACGGAAGGAAAGTGGACGGACAGCTCCCGGATGGGCATCGTAAATCTCGGCAAACGACGGGTTAAAAACACAATCATAGGCAGGATTTTCTGGATGGGCCTTCAGCTTCAGAACGTAGCTGAGCATGAGGCGGATGCGGCGGAGCCTGAGAGAAGGCTCCCCTGCCTCTGCATACAGACTAGGAACTGGAGATGTCCTGAAGGCTCCCAGACATATGCGCAGACCTTGATGGTGAATTGTGTTCAGACGCTGCAGAACAGACTTGGAAGCCGAGCCATATACCACAGAGCCGTAATCCAGTTTGGACCGAACAAGGGCCCGGTACAGTCGAAGTAAGACGATGCGGTCTGCACCCCAGTCAGAACGATCAACGACACGAAGAATGTCGAGGGCCTTCCGACAAGAGGTTCTAAGGTAGTTAACATGGTTGCAGAAGGTCAATCTTTTGTCAAAGATGACCCCCAAAAACTTAGCCTCTTCGGCCACCTTAATTGGCACTCCAGCAATGCTCAGGCTAGGTTCTGGAAAAAATTTTGTCTGGTTAGTAAAATGCACACAGACTGTCTTGGAGGGCGAGAATCTGAATCCATTGAGAGACACCCACCCCTGGATGCGATCAACGCACAGCTGCAAGCGCCTCTCAAGGGACACAAGTCCTCGACCTCGTGCACACAAAGCAAAGTCGTCCACAAACAAAGAGCATTCAGAATCATCCTTGACGGCCTTTACAATGTTATTTATTTTAATGCTAAATAAAACAGGAGATAGAATACTGCCCTGCGGGACACCCATCTCCTGTTCAAAGGAGTCGGAGAGGGTGGAGCCCACACGGACATGGAACGACCTGTTGGACAAAAAATTCTGAATAAAAACGGGCAGATGCCCTTTAAAACCCATGTCCGACAAATCAGACATTATACCATGCTTCCAGGTAGTGTCATATGCCTTTTCAAGATCAAAGAAAATTGCATAGACATGCTGCTTGTTGACAAAAGCATCTCGGATAAAAGACTCAAAGAGGACTAGATGGTCAGTTGTACTACGGAAGCGCCGGAAACCGCACTGGAGGTCTGTGATGAGACCCTGTGACTCAAGATGCCACACCAGTCGGGCGTTGACCAAGCGTTCCATAGTTTTACATAAACATGATGTCAAAGCTATTGGCCAGTAGTTGCCCGGGTTGGAAGGATCCTTACCCGGCTTGGGAATTGGCACAACCACAGCCTGGCGCCAAGATGGCGGAAAATGACCGGTTATCCAGATATGGTTAAAGGCCTTGAGAAGTACAAGGAGTGAATCCTCAGGCAGATGTGTTATGAGCTGATAATGGATGGTATCTAATCCAGCAGCAGAGTCAGTACATTTCTGCATGGCTTGCTGCAATTCTGAAAACGTAAAAGGGGCATTATAGTCTTCCAAGTTATCCGATATAAAATCACAAGCACAAGATTCTCGCTTCTCCTTCTCTCTCTTAAAGAAAGGTGAATAATGCTCTGTTGAAGAATTATGGGCAATGGTGGAATCAAGCAAATTGGCCACAGCCTTTTTATCTGTGACCAAACTGGCACCATCTCTAAGATGGCCGACAGAAGCCGAGCCACCCCTGCCCCTAATTCGTCGAACAGCCTTCCAGACTTTTTGGGACGGAGTCCTAGAAGATAAAGATGAGACGAAGCGTCTCCAGGAAGCACGGCGTTCACGTTTAAAAATATAACGGGCTTTCGCCCGCTGTCTTTTAAAGGTTAAAATATTTGCTTGCGATGGATTACGAAATGCACGTCGCTGAGCAGATTTGCGCATTGTTTGGGCCTTGCGGCACTCTTCATTGAACCATGGTACTCTCGGCTTCCGAGGGAGTGATGTGGAAGTTCTAGGGATGGTTTCACCTGCAACCTCCAACAAAATAGAAGTAAAACAAGAAACAGGTTCTTCAGCTGACATGATCACCTCCTCTGTAAGACGAGACTGACAGAGAGAGGCAAACAGAGACCAGTTAGCTTTCTTGAGATTCCAGTGCCCCACCGGCGAATCCTCCTCACAGCTGACCGATGACAGGACTACTGGGAAGTGGTCACTACCACACAGGTCGTCGTGAACCTTCCAGTCAAAGTCCAGCATGAGAGAAGGATCACACACAGTGAGGTCTAGAACAGAACTAGATCCGGAACCTGAGTTAGAGTATGTAGGTGAGCCATCGTTAAAGACACATAGGTTAAGTTGAGAAAAAACATCTTCTAACATCTGACCTCTGCTATCATAGTGGTCACTACCCCAAAGGTGAGCATGACCATTAAAATCCCCCATGAGAATAAAGGGAGGGGGCAGTTGATCTACTAAGTGAAAAATATCATTGCTACAGACCCGCAGTGATGGTGGCAGGTAAATACTGCATATGGTTATGGTCTTTTTTAAGGTAACCCGAGCAGCGACAGCCTGAAGACAGGTGTCGATGCTAACGGGGCTACATAAAATTTGGCTACTAATGAGAAGAGCCGCTCCACCCGAGCGCCTCTCCGAATCAGAGCCTTTATGTATAACATTAAAACCATTAAAAGACACAGGGTCAGAAGTCTTCAGGTAAGTCTCCTGAAGAGATATGACTGAGGGGTTATAGAACTTGACTAAAAGACGTAATTCCTCAAAGTTAGCTCGAAAACCACGACAATTCCACTGAAGCAAAGAGTCCATGATTAAGTCTGATCTGGGGGTAAGGAGTTTTTCCCCCCTTTTTCCTTTACCTTGGAAGGAGTTGAAGAAACAGAGGGGGGCCGGCTCAAGGGCCTCCTCTGGTTCTTCGGAGAGGAAGGGGGTGGAGCTGCCGCAGCATCAGCAACAACAACTTCCACTCCCTCCATCCGCTCCTCCAGTGCAGCATATTTGTTTTGAAGGGGCACATCTGTGTTCCCCTTCTGGGCCCGTGCGCACAGCGGTCCCATAGATTTCTTAGACTTCTGGTCCTGGGCAGCGTTCCTGCCGCTAGAGTTAGCGGCCTTAGAAGGCTGACCAGAGCCAGAAGCCTTTGGAGTTGACTGACTAACAGGTTTGGGTGGGGGCTGAGGCTTAGGGGCAACAGAAGGCGGCACAACCGGACCGGCAGTGTCCGCCTTCTGCGTTCCCTGGCTCCTTGTCACCACCGGAGGAGGGTTACTCTCCAGGGGCGAGATGAGCCGAGGCTCCGCCCCCAACCAAGAAGTTGGGGTCTGACATGAAAAGTCTTTGGTGGGGCGCTTGCCTGCCACCGCTGCACTAAAAGTATACACTGAGGTGTTAGAGGTTGGGGCAGCCACAGCTGCACCAGGGCCTTCAACCAGTTTTTTGGCATCCAGAAAGGACAGCCCCTTCTCCACACGCACCTGCTGAATCTTGCACTCGGATATCCAACGAGGGCATTTCTTATCCGAAGCCATATGCGCCCCCTGGCAATTCACACACAGGGGGGTGGCTGTGCAGGACTCAGCAGAGTGTCCGGGCCTAGTGCAACGGGCGCATGAAGCCTCTGCCTGACGGCATGTCTTCTGTCCATGGCCATACTTTTGGCACTTAAAGCACCGGAGGGGAAGAGGGATGTACTTTTTCACTCTCAGGGAGTAGTAACCTCCCCAGATGGTAGTAGGAGGGGTGGGGGTGCCAAACGTCAGGATGATGGTAGGGAGACGGATCTCCCCACCACCTCGCTTGGAAGCGAAGCGCCTGACGCAAGTCACCCCCTGAGACTTAAGGTTCCTTACAAGTTCATCTTCTGACAGTTCTGCCAAAGCTTGATCTTTGATTACGCCTCTTGACGAATTCATAGTTTTGTGGGGTGTGACTTCCACAGGAGTGTCTCCGATGGAAGAGAGCCCCAGTAGCCCGCTGGAGTGTGCCCGAGTACGGCACTCCACCAGCAAGTCACCAGACCTGAGGCGCTGGGCGTCAGGCCTGCCAACACGGCTCCTGAGGGTCTCCCCCACCAGAAAAGGATGCAGCTTGGTAACTGGTTTCTCCTTCACCTTGCTATGGACAATGAGGAAGCGAGGCCATACGGCCGACGCCTGAGGCGTCGCTTCCTCACAGTCTGAATCACTGTCATGTGCAATGTCGGTGTCTATGCGCCGTTTCTGTGCTAGTTTTGGTTTTTTGGTTTTATCCATATTATATTAGTAGAGATATTCATCCCCCGGGGGTCCCCGCCCGCCACCGAGCCCAACAAGGGAAAGTGCAACTGTCGGCGGGTCTCCAGCCGACGCACAATGGAGACTGCCCGAAAGATATACTCAAGGGGGTAAGCCCGATTGAACCGTTTGAGCCACCGCCTTCTATCACACCGTTGAATGCAGGGGAATACTGGCGTAAAGCACCTAATCAGCAGCAGAAGCTATAGCATGGTGCTCCGTATAGCAACCCGCATGTCAACAGTGGGATAGGGCTCAACGTGACAAGAGCCGATTGACTAGGCCGGTACGACTAGCCTCCCGTTTAGGTAGAAGTCAAGGCCGAAGTGGAGTGTTGGCACCAGTGAGCCGCAGCCCAAAGGGAACCTCAGCCACCAGGATCCTCTTCTCCCCCGACACGGGTCTCCAAGCACGGCAAACACTTGGGATCCAAAGGACCAAAAAGTCACAAGTATTTTTAAGGACCAATCCAACATGGTACGACCTAGGTTAGCACAGCTCCTTAAAAACCGGACCAGTGAAAAGGCTGAACAACATATCTGCTGACATCAAGTCCTAATCCTGGACAAAGATGGCACCCGTCCGCTAGCCCACTCAGTCAGGGACTGAGCGGTCTACCCACCTACGCCACGTGGAGGCCGGTGCCGGGTAGGCTTGAGCAGGGGAGTGATGTGGTCGGATTTTTTCTTTCTGAGGACGAGGCAGGCAGCATTGTTCTGGACGCGCTGGAGAGTGAGAGTGGTGGAGTGAGCAAGGCCGGTAAGGAGAGAGTTGCAGTAGTCGACGCAAGATAAGATGAGATGAGAGAGACAGCGAGTTTGATGGCCAATCCAACATGGTATGACCTGGGTTAGCACAGGTCCTTAAAAACCGGACCAGTGAAAAAGACTGAACAACATATCTGCTGACATTAAGTCCTAATCCTGGACAAAGATGGCACCCCTCTGCTAGCCCACGCAGTCAGGGACTGAGTGGACTACCCACCCACGCCACGTGGAGGCCGGTGCCGAGTGGGCGCGAACGAAAGCGCGAAAAAGGGCGAGACGTAGGCCAGATATCCTTGTTTGACTCCTTCACAGCCTGACAGGTGGAGCCGAAAAGCAAAGGACCACACAATGAACTTTTCCAAATTTTACCATCAGGGCGCAGGTACAGGTCCATCAGTACCAGGACCAGCAGATTCAGCAACAGTTTTTTCCCTCTTGCTGTTCACGCTCTCTCTGATCAACCGGACTAATTAGAGAGAGCGCGAGTGGCGTGTGAGAACGAATGTGTACAGTCAGCTTTTAACTGAATCAGATGTTACTCTGTGTGTGTGTGTGTGTGTGTGTGTGTGTGTGTGTGTGTGTGTGTGTGTGTGTGTGTGTGTGTGTGTGTGTGTGTGTGTGTCTTTAGTCTTAGTAACTGACATCAAGACAAATTCCAATGTTTTTTTTTATTGTTTTGTACATGGAAACATGGCAATAAACTATCCTAACAAACCTAACAATGGGAGCCTGGCAGAGTTGGGATTTGACAGACTTAGGCAACCCAACACAAGCGTCAAGCACAGCATTTCGGCGGATTAAGTCACAGATGATGGCGGCAGCCATTGAATTGGTCGAGGCGTGGTAAGACGATCGCTTTGCCACCACAGCCAAAGAATGGATCTCACGAAGAGGAGCGGTAGAACGAGGGTCCCAAGTATCTTCCAGCGCCCGAACAATCGACTGTGTCGCGAGGTCTAGGAAACCGGAGCATGCCAGGGTGTTGCGAATGAGGTCAGCAGTCTGATCAACACCTCGAGGAACTCGAGCAAGGGCGGCGCGGCGACCACCCGCCTGCAAATCCACAGCGGTATCCAGTGAGGGCAAAGGGCACGAAAACGCCTGAGAGTGACCTGTATACCAGCGCGGATATATCGGGCACCTGGCATCAGAAAAGAAAACAGACTCCTTCGAATTGGCGAGAGGTAACTGGGCCGAAAAGACGTCCGAGAGATCGCGAAAACCGGGCGGTTCTGGGAGAGATTTAAGTCGCTTAGAAGGAAGGAGAGCATCCACGGAAGCAGGAGCTTTGCGCTTGAGCGGAGGGACAAAGGTCAGGGGGAAGGAAACGAAGAATAAGTCCCGAGGCCGCCTCAATCGACTGCCTGGTCTTGATACCCGGAGCGACGCGGGAGGAAGAGTCCGAATCATCGCATGTAGAGTCTGCGGGGAGGGGACTCCGGATGGTCACCAAAAACTCCAAAATTGGAGGCCGAATCATCAGGGTGAAGACTGAGGACGTCAACGTCAATAGCCTCCAGGACCTGTCGAGGAGGACGCTGAATATCGGAAAGCGAGTGCCGCATGACAGCCGCACGACGGTCCACGTGAAGGGGAACGGCCAAAGGACTCCGCTGAAGAGTGTGAGAGGAGTGTCCGTGCAACCGTCCTCGAGTGTGAGGACTGTCTCCGGAGGAAGCAGAAGGTGAAAAGGGAGAAGACTGACGCCGAACAGGGGAGGGCCTGCAGCGTATGTTCTCTGGAAGGGGCCGACGTTGGGCAAAGGGGCGTGAAGAAACCCGCGAACGGGACCGCGCCCGTCTCGGGACAAGAAGATCACGGTCGTGGCGCAGAGGGGAAGGCAGAACCGTAGGACGCAAACCAACCCGGCGGAGAGGAGAGCGTCGGGGCCGAAGCGCGACGGACGATTCGTGGGGAACAGAGTAGCCAAATTCCGTCTGTTTCCGAGGGTGACCACGAAATAGAATGTCCCGGGAGGAAGGTGAATCCAGCAAACAAGAGAGGCGAGAGCGGCGCCGAGAGGACTGCTCGCCTGATCGATGGATGCGCGGTGACCGGCTACGAGCCGGGGCGCTAGGGGACACCGGAAGCGCCCTGCAAAGGGTCATGAAGTGACAAGCTAAGGCGACGCTTAGGCGGAAAAGTGTCCGGTTTATGCGCGGTGACCGGCTACGAGCCGGGGCGCTAACACCGGAAACCCCGCCGCGCCGTGCAAAGGGTCATGAAGTGACTAGCTATGGCGACGCTTAGGCGGAAAAGTGTAGGTGGGCCAGGACACACCAGTCTATCGGTAACCGTGCCAGGGTTAATGGGATGCCGGTGTCCTGTCCCCCGAGGGAGAGGGGAAAGTCGCCGCGAGTGACCTGTCTCCGTAGAGCGGGTGCGCGGGACCGATAGGAAACAGCGCTCCCGAGAGCGAGAACGCATAGGAGAGGAAAAGAACTTACCTCCCACAGCAGAAGGGACAGCGTCCGTCACCTTGTCCGGTGGGATAGGCGAAAATACCTGCAAGGGTCCCGGAACCGGGGCACTGGAGTGTAGAGTGAAGGAGCGAACGGAGTCCGGGGACCGAGAGCAACTGGACAACCCGTCGACTGCGGCCGAATTGGGAGGGGCTGGTGGGACTGGTGCTGTAGAAGAAGGAATGGGGCGCTTGCGATGATAGAAGCTCCACATCTGAGACCAACGGTCTTCTTCCCAAAAAGCGCAAGTAGCGCGTCTTATCAGAGGCGCAACCCGAGCACGGCAAGAAGCGCAGATGCAAATCCGATGGCCACTGGAAGTTGCCGCAGGCGGGGCACGTTCTGAGTTGGCTACTGCAACAAATCATGCAAACAGAGGATAACCGCGCGGGGTTCGGGGTCACAAAGGCCAAGTGTACGACCGTTTCAACCGACCGACGGAGACGAAGTCGAAAGAAAATGCCAAAATGCCGTAATTCCACGGAAATTGCCCCCAGTAAGCTGTAATTGCCGGGCGAGACAATGTCCGAGGCCTTACCTGGCCATCAGGGAAGATCAAAACCGACAAAAACGAATGAGGAATACGAATAAACATGGATACTGAAAACAAACGGAACCGAACAAAATGGCAGCTAAGTATAGAACTGGAAATAACGGCCTCTCGCGAGATCGGGAAGGGAGGCTATCCGGAGGATAGGGAGGCCACTTACGGGATGGGGTAGCTGCTTGCTAGAATTACGTCCCTTTTTGTGTAGCAACACACAACAATTTTGGAGGCTGAAATTGACAGGCTAAGTATGTCTTCCTATCAGTAATACCATCGATAACGATTTTGATGAAACAAATGATATTTTTAGAAAGGTCTTGCCACAAAGTATGTTTGGGCCATGTTTGAAGACTATAGCTTGAAGATTCTCCGAGAAAATGCCAATGTTAAAGTGTACCACGAATGACAGACGACAATGGACGGACGACCACAGCCCCAAAACATACTTTTGCTTCGCACATGGGCCAAAAGATGATACTGAACACAAGGTTTAAAAACAAAACTGATATCCTCAACCGATCTGTTCACACAGATGTGTGGTGCAATAATCAAAGTGGCCATGTGTGGTGCAATGATCACAGTGGACATGTGTGGTGCAATGATCAAAGCGGCCATGTGTGGTGCAATGATCACAGTGGCCATGTATGGGGCAATGATCACAGTGGCCATGTGTGGTGCAATGATCACAGTGGCCATGTGTGGTGCAATGATCACAGTGGCCATGTGTGGTGCAATGATCACAGTGGACATGTGTGGTGCAATGATCAAAGTGGCCATGTGTGGTGCAATGATCACAGTGGCCATGTGTGGTGCAATGATCACAGTGGCCACGTTTTCACCTCTATCAGTTCAGTGGGTGCACCAGCCATACATGCTGACAGCTCCTTCAAGTGTCTCTGTGAAATCATCAGTTTCTGGAAAAGACAAACATTTTGCAAAAGGGATCACTGAAAGAAACCTGAAGATGCTATTTTTCGCAACCTTTGTCACAATTTTCAATCCCACATTGTCCTATGACACACACTGTGATATTATGCATAAAAACAAGACTGTGTGTTTGCTAACCAAACTTTCAGCCACGTTTCTCAGATGGAGGAGATCTAAGGTATTCAATTTACAATCGATCTAAATATCAGAGCATCAGATTTCGCTGCAGCTAACTCCATCCCTGTGATCTGAACATCATCAGATTTATCTGTAGCTAACTCCATCCATGTGATCTAAACATCATCAGATTTCTCTGTAGCTAACTCCATCCCTGTGATCTGAACATCATCAGATTTCTCTGTAGCTAACTCCATCCCTGTGATCTGAACATCATCAGATTTCTCTGTAGCTAACTCCATCCCTGTGATCTGAACATCATCAGATTTCTCTGTAGTTAACTCCATCCCTGTGATCTGAACATCATCAGATTTCTCTGCAGTTAACTCCATCCCTGTGATCTGAACATCATCAGATTTCTCTGCAGTTAACTCCATCCCTGTGATCTGAACATCATCAGATTTCTCTGCAGCTAACTCCATCCCTGTGCACGAGGCATACTGTATATCCTTATTCACCCCTGCACACTGCATGAGCTCATGAGACTCTGCGTCTCTTGCTGAATCCAGTCAAATCCTAATTCCTAAAGATGTGCTAGTCTGTGAGTTTGGGCTTAATAATAATAATAATAATAATTACGGTGTTTATAATGCGTTTTATCTTAATATAATAATTATAACTCTAAGCACGCTCTCGCAACTCATTCACGCATGTGCACGCTTTTAACAATGACTCACGTACCACAAATCGAGGGTTCCGGGCGTAAGAGCCGTATCCCGTTTTCCCACAATTTTACAGGAGAGCAGTTTGAAAGTTTTGAAAATTTATTTCTATTTAGTGCTTGAGTTCCTGGTATCAAAACACGTATCAGTTGAAAGCTTGTTTTCTCCTCTGTACTTTCAAATGAACATTTTGAAACAGTCGTTTTTATTTAGCGTACATTTGGCAAATAAACAATGTTGACATTATTTACGGTCCTTATGCACGCTCAGAGTAAAAGGTTTGCAGCCACCTGTGCCTGCGTAAAGACAGGGCTGCTAAATGACAGTGTCAGGCACGCCCAAAATGGCCAGTATATACGTAAACATTCCCGCCTGAGGACCGCAGCTAGGTTTCCTCCTAGGCTGCGTTTCTGAAATGGGTCATGTTGATATTGCCTGACAGCCGCAGAAAGAGTTACTGCTGTCAAGGGGTGAGGAAAAACAGACTCCTCTACGGACGCAAAAGCTCTAAATAGTTATAAGGCCTTTATGCCCGGCAACTGCACGGTGAAATTGCCATTACCGGACATGGAAAAGAACAGTATAATCAAACAAGACTCTTTAGCAGGAGATAAAAACAAGCACAGAACTGCTGCATGAGTGTAAGAAGATCGTAAAACATGTACGGAGAATAGCGGTCCACAACTTAAAACTGTTCAATCTAGCAGGATCTATGTAATACGAGTCCAAGGAGACTGACCAGTGACAGATTACATTTTCACATGTTTTTAACTGATCAGTCCACTTAAGCTGTGCACTCTGTACGGAGAAAACCAACCAAACATGAAATCAGCGATACTGACAGCAATAATGGCATTATCAAAATACAGGAACATCTCGTTACACATGAAGAGAAAGTAACTATGCAGAAATGAAAGAGAACTCACCCAATGATGTCGTTGTGGCATGTTTGATAAGTGTCTTACCATTCACAGTTATCATTTATAAGTCATATTTTCAGTTCAAAAAGCATACGTAGCACAGGCTTTGATTTCAGACTTCTCAGCATGTCAACATTTGAAGAAGAAGGAAAAAGAAAAGAAATTCCAACATCCATGGATTGAGTTTTCTAACACAAAATCACATATTATTGAAATTTGAAGTCCGCTTATTATGTCCATATTACAATATTTACAGTTCCTCACTGTCAAACTTGTGTCAGAGCTCAGAGTTTTATTCTGGCCAAGTGTGCCATTGCCAGACATGACTCCGAGATGATCTGTTCTAATGACCTGTTCTAATCCATATCAGAGCAGTCATCCTCCATCATGTCAGGCTCGGGCAGTTTGTCCTTCGTAGCTGGAGATGTCGAGAGGCTTTCATAGAATGGGTGATGTTCAGCTGGAATGATTCCAGAGCGGCAAAGAGACAGCAGATCTTGTTTCTTGGCGAAGGACACAGGTAGCACCTAGGTATTTGTGCAGGTAGAGGTTGTGCGCGACGCTTGCTGGACCCTATCATCTTCAGCACTTGGAACTCTTGATCATCGAAGGAGTACTTGAAAAACATCATCTCTTCTTGACCTTTTAGGAACTGCATCACTTTGATGCTGAGCCAGTTGACCTTGTTTCCCTTCAAGTCTGTCTTTGTATTTCTGATGACTGTGGATGCTACATGTTTGAAATCAAGAAAGTCATCATGCTTGAGCGGGATGACGACATAGGGCTGTCCTCGTCGTGCCATCCTCAGAATGATGTCCCAGCCACTCGGCGTGTAGATTGGAGAGTGTTTTTTTGGCGAAAGTTATGGCTGCATGCATGCTGTCACATTCCATGTGGGTGTGTCCTGTTTCTAAATATTTATGGCTGATAACCTTGATGTTGCTAATGTTATTGACAGCATGAATTAGTGCTGCTGATAGGTTTTGGTTGCGGTTCTGTCCTGAACAGCAGTCAGAAAAAATGATAACTTCCTCAATATGATGGGGCAAGGATGACAGGTAAATGTACAGGCAGGTGGCAATTTTGCATGAACCGCGCTTTCCTTCGCTTTCATCCCACGTGAAACAGGTCCCCTTTCTGTCAGTGAGAGAATAAACAGTGAAGTTATACACAGACAGCTTGCGCTTATAATAAAGCTGACTGACAAGTCCACACGGCACTTGCAGCACAGCCTGCAGATCGACTGTGATGACATGCCTCTTTGGATCTTTGCCTGCCTCTCTTTTGTCGCGATCTTTTTCCTTCCTTGCTCTGTCTTTCCTATCTCGGTGTTTCTCATACTCATTTTTCTCTTCTTCCGATGCAGCAGACCCTTTATGTTGGAACACTGCGCAAGTGACACACTGGTCTTTCTTTGGGTGATGGAACGAATAATTGAAATACTGATTGAATATATCCCTATACTTTCTGGCGGACACAGGTGTGTGACCACCACTTTGGCAAGCTTCAGCGTACAGCTCGTACATTTTGCTCAAAGTGAGGTCAGAAGAGAGGTACAACCTCTGTGTGTCCTTTCTTGTGTAATGCGACTCGACCACAGGAAAGGACGCAATGTGTTGTTTGGCGCGGTCAACAGCCTCATTGCTATATTTGTTGTGGGGTGGTCGTGACTTCCTCCGTAGCTGCTGCCCTGTGAACACACCTCCAGTGCTGTTTTCCAGAGCATGGTCCACGTAGGTTTCACCAACAGCTAGGGTCGCAAGAAAAAAATTCTTGCAGACTCTGTGGACGGTGCCGTTAACATTAAAAGAAAATACACGACAAACTCGACGTTTTTTCTCCTTTGGTTGTTGTGCATCTTCATCAAACATCGTTGCTGTTTGCCTCTGCAAAACGTTGGCACAGACAAAATCCTTCTGCCTTTCATATGATTGAAGAGCATAAAAGGCATCGAAGAGTTCTTTTCGGCTCTCCTCTGTTATCTTTTCAGAACACTTGTACCTGCACTTTGTACAGTCCACCTCCCTCATCACCTTTGATGGTACTGTTTTGCCAGATAATGGGAAAGGTATTGTTTGCCTTGCAGGTGCAAGGTCTTCCGAACATTTTTTTTCCACTTTTCTGGTCTGGCTTCCCGTTGTCGCGCTAGCTTCATTTTGGGCGGACTGGAATACATTCCTTGTTTCCTTGGTGTCACTTTATTAGATATTGAAATCGAGCTGTCTGGTTCAGGAGAGGGACATCTCTCATCATTAATCAATGCAGCGTCTGCCTCATTTGAAGTACAGCCTTTACCTGCGTCATTTGGAGGAGAGCTGCTACCTGCGTCGTGTGGAGGAGTGCTGTTACCTGTGTCGTGTGGAGGAGTGCTGTTACCTGCTTCGTGTGGAGGAGTGCTGTTACCTGCGTCGTGTGGAGGAGTGCTGGTACCTGCGTCGTTTGGAGTCAAGTCCTCATCTGTATACTTGGAGGGCCTTGCGGTACACGTCTCACTGTGATGCAAAGTAGACGGGCCTGCAAGACAGCAAAATGAGAAATCTCAAACGTGTTTCAGGCCCTTTACTCACAATTATCACTTCATGTGATTAGAAGATTGGGGCGCTGGGGTATGAAGGATGGTGACTGTAACGTGATAAATGCATGTATGGCTGAATTGTGCAACTCTCCCTCTCTCTCTCTCTCTCTCTCTCTCTCTCTCTGTGCGTGCGTGTGTGTGTGTGAGTGTGTGTGTGTGTGTGCGTGTGTTCTCACCTGCCGGATCAGCTCTTGCACGAAGGAGGGGAAGACAAACATCATAGTGAGTTGGATCAAAGTCAATGAAAGCGAGGGGGATAACTGGCTGACTGTTTCTGCCAGATGAGGGGTGTATCTCGTGCTGAGACTTGAAGACATCACTGAAGTATATGACGACAGTCCTTTCTGCCCAGTCTGCGAGAGCACGAGGAAGTAAATCAGCAGCATCATTGACCCATCTTCCCGGCTTTCTGAGTTCACTGACATTTGAGCGATACCGGAGATAACGCTCATTTTCATCTTCGTCACTTCTGTTGACCATGAAATGAATGTACTCTGTAATGTTTTCTATCAGATGATCACACAGACAGTGTCTCAGTTCCAAATGGCTGATGTCCTCCAGATGAACGACAGATGACTCGAAAAAGCAGTTACCATCAGGAACAATTTTTTGTCTGTACAATCCATTGGACGCCAAAAAGTTGTCCAACCTGCCTGTGTGATCATGCAGATTTCTCTGATGGCTCAGGTGGGCTCGAAGACTGCTTTCTTTTGCGGTCTGAAGATCGGGATCACTGTTTCTCTTCCTCTTTTTTCTTTTGTTTGCTTTTCTTTTCTTGCTTGTTGAAACCTGCTCAAAATCAGAAGGTACGTAGGAAGGGTCCGTGATCAGGTCATCGATATCGTGATTAGCTTTCATCTGCAGAGGTTCTTCATCTGATGTGTCAAAACCAGTCTGCCATTTAAGGGGCTCCAGATCAGATTCATTAAACTGAACGGTGTTTTTCAGTGGCTCGTCGTCCAAAGTGCTGAAACTGTCGTCATTTTTTTCTGCAGTGAGTGAAGCAGCAAGATGCAGGAATACATGATTGTCGTCTGATTCCATAGATGAGTGCCTGTAAACGAGACCAAGAGATTAATTAGTGCCTGTGTTCAGAAACCTACATTTTATTTATGTATAAATCAGTTTACAAGGTTGGTGTAAGTTATCCAAGTTACCACGCTAGCATTCAGATCAGTTGGAAAATGTGTGTTTGTCCGTGTGTGTGTGTGTGTGTGTGTGTGTGTGTGTGCGCGCGCTTACCTTGGTAGAAACTCGTCCCGTAATCAGCGTCCTGGCACAGGATGGTCGGATGAAAGAATAAAAACGTGTGTATAATTCGTAAAGCCAACGGTTTCTTCCGGTTTGAAAGGATGTGTCAGTCTGCACCTGGGGACTGAAACTGTGCAGGCCTGTCAAGTTAGGAATGTCTGGAATTCAGTTTCTGGCCTGTCAGGGACACAGAGACTGATCTATATACATGTCTCTAGTGTAGTCAGCGTAATATTTTTTTTTTTTTTTTGTTCTTTTCACGGCACTACGATATCTCAGTATTCAGTTTTGAACAGTAGTTTGCCTCCTGTTACCATCTTTGATGCGTGTATGTACTTACTAATAAGCTAGCATTGATTTGGTAACCAATATACGTGTATGGATTTGGTGACTTGCCAAATTATATTCCGCTTTTCATAATAGTCTATGGTTAAACACAGTGTCGGAAATCGTCAGTTATCTTTGTTGTTTAATGGCATGCCTCTAAAATGCGTGCAAGCCAGGCATGGTACTGTCTTCATGCTGTCCTTTTAGCAGGTACTTTTATTGTTTATTTGCCAGCTGGACGATCGTAACGGCATCTACCGTCTTTAAGCTTTCGAAATCAGTGTGCTTTGTTCAGATTTCTGCCTGCTTAAAAATGGTAGCTGGAGTTACGGCTCTTCAGCATGCACGATGCGCCGAGTGCCTGAATGTAAACGCGCGCGCGGTGGACCAGGCACATACAGATAAGGCCTTTACGCCCCCGCCACTGGTAATAGCGCGCTTCTAATACACTGCCGTAATTCAAGATGCGGCTGTCTGGCATGCAGCTGTCTCGCCCAAAACCGTTAATTGATTTAAGTTCTCATCAATAACACATTATATATGTGACTGATTGAAATATGGATATCACAGGATAAATCTACACACAAAAACGGTTTCGGCGATATAAAAATCACAAAATCGCCAAAATGTCGATTTACGGCCCTTACGCCCGGAACCCTCGAAATACGTTATGACAGTCAGCTGGGGGCGGGGTGTGTGGTGGCGTTAAAGTGCTAGAACTGTATGCACAAAGTCTCAAATAACAGCACATATACAGCATCACAGTATTTCACTGGTTTTTAAAGGAAATTATGCCTGAAAGGAAAGTAGCAGTTGGCAGTATTCCCCCCAACCCCCCCCCCCCCCCCCC
>BTPG01000004.1:39688771-39733771 GCA_036245525.1 Semisulcospira habei
AAATACGTTATGACAGTCAGCTGGGGGCGGGGTGTGTGGTGGCGTTAAAGTGCTAGAACTGTATGCACAAAGTCTCAAATAACAGCACATATACAGCATCACAGTATTTCACTGGTTTTTAAAGGAAATTATGCCTGAAAGGAAAGTAGCAGTTGGCAGTATTCCCCCCAACCCCCCCCCCCCCCCCCCTCCCAAAGGGGTGGGGGGGGGGGGGCGAAGATGATGTGGAATCAATTGTTTCATCAGGACCTGTCTCGATGGGGGATGGTATTTTTGTCAGGTACACAACAACGAAAATACTGGCTGTCCAAATCCCTAGTGCGAACACTGTCTACAGATTAACTCATTTAGTCCGGACAAACCACAGCAAGACATCGATCGAGCATGATAGTTCAAGGGTGGTGCCAGAATAGCTTGGCGCCCATAGGCTCAAACTATTCTGGCACCACCCTTGAACTCTCGTGTTGGATCTGTCTCTAGAACTGTAATACAGTCCTTCAGAGGGCAACTTGACAATTTGGGGATTTCGGTCCTGGGGCAGAATGTGTTAAGATGCATTATCTCACCTTCTCAACCATGAAATCAAAGACCTGTTGACCACTGGACCAGTTGGATTGGCTCTCAATAGTCAAGGCCCTTTTCAGGGCAGCTGAGATCAAGTCATAAGCCTGACCCCACCACACACTGCACTGCGCTCGCAGCTTGGCCAGAATCTGAAAGAAAACATGTGCGCCAATTGATCTCAACTGTATAATCAGGAGTGGCAACCCTTTGATGCATGCAACCATTTGGTGATGAAAACAGTACCAGTGGTTATTAATTGATCTCAACTGTATAATCAGGAGCAGCAACCCTTTTGTGTATGCAACCATTTGGTGATGAAACCAGTACCAGTGGCTGTGTGCATGCTGGGGTTCAAGATGAAACTAAATTAAAAAAAAAAAACAAGACAGGGAAAGCCCTTATGGCTCACGTGTGTGACCAATCCACGTAACTGTGACCTTGACCTTTCCAACAGGTCACTGAAATGAGCAAGTGTTCAAGTGTCTTGATATAAGGCTTTCGTACCACTGATATCCAAATTTCAACACATCTGTCAACCCTTTGTGACCCATGACCTTTGTGAGGGATCAACTAAATTAGTATGCATAGAAAGGTGTTATCATCAGCTACATTTACTCTAAATTTGATTTAAAAGTTTGGAAAATCATGGATAAAAACTACAATTCTCCTATCAAAGACTGGCATTTTTAAACACTTGCATACCTCCTGTGACCCTTGACCTTTCAGAGGGG
Source organism: Semisulcospira habei (assembly GCA_036245525.1). Lineage (NCBI taxonomy): Eukaryota > Metazoa > Mollusca > Gastropoda > Semisulcospiridae > Semisulcospira > Semisulcospira habei. The sequence goes on from BTPG01000004.1 coordinate 39,690,067, forward strand.
TCATCCAAATTGTTATGTATAGAAAGGTCTTTCCATAAGGTATCTCCATACCAAGTTTGAGTTTGAAGTTGAAAATAGTATTTGAGAAAAATGTATTTTTCTTTTAAATGATTTTTTTTAGAAAAAAAAATACTTACCGATGGCATTACTGTTAGGAAATGTTACCTATCTAGCCTAATTTTAGCCAAAATTTGGTTGTGTACGTTTATGGGAGTGTTGGCAGGCGAGTGGCGCCATAGCCTCGGCAGGAGCCCGTGTAGCCTCCCTTCCGTCCCATCCGGGTACGAGCTTACCGGATACTCACCAGTTGGTTTCTTAGCGAACTGGCGGCAAGAGGGACAGGTGGGAGGGACCTTTGAGTAATGCCATCGGTAAGTATTTTTCAAAAGAAATCATTTTAAAGAAAAATACACTGGGTTCCTCAAAACACATTACCGATGGCATTACTGTAAGGAAGAATCCCGAAGAGAATGTGGGTGCCGCTATAGCGCCCCTAAACCCAAAAAGACACTGGCCATCAGACCCGCCCTCCTGAAGCAAACTCCCGATAATTTTAGGTAAGATACTTACGGCGCCTATGGTGCCGGGAGGGAGTGTTGCGCCGCTGCGATGTCTCCCACCAGCGAAAGATTCTGCCGCTGGGCGGAGAGGTCCCTCAGGTAGAAGCGGGCAAAGGTAGTCTCAGATCGCCATCCCACGGCCGCCACAATGTCTTTGACAGCGCAGTTGCGGTCAAAGGCGGGACTTGCGGATATGGCTCTGACCTCGTGTGCCCTGATGTTCATATGTTTGGCCGCATCGGGGGAGTGGGGGGGGGGGGGGGGGGGAGGTCCTGGTAGGCAGAGCGAATCACCCATCGGAGCCAGGAGGAAATGGTCTGGGCTGAGATGTCACGTCTACCTGGGGACAGAGGGAGAAACAGGCGGGTGCGTCCTCTGCGCAGCGGCTTGGTCCGGCCCAGGTACACACGTAAGGCTCTCACCGGGTCCTGTTGTCTGGTCTCCCGGGTGGAGTCCGTCACTCGTAAAGGGCGAATAGTCATCATCTGTGGGGCGGCCAAAGGCGACCGTGTCATGGCCAAGACGGCTGGTTCAGGTAGCAGTTGCACGGAGCCGTCTGTCCGGCACTGCAAGCAAATTGGGCGTGTCGACAGCGCGTGAAGTTCACTGACCCTGGAAGAAGTGGCTAGGGCCCACAGGAAGCACGTCTTCCGAGTCACGTCCGGCATGCGCGCCAACTGAAGAGGTTCAAAGCGGTCCGAGTTGAGCCACGTACGCACCCATAGTAGATCCCATCTTGGCAAATGTGATCGTAGACCGACGAGGGCCATCAGATCGGCGAGGTCTTTGCAGCTACCAGGGTCGGGCCGTCACAAGTGCCGGGTAGGTGTCGGCGATCATGCCGAGGTAGCCCCGAATGTTGATTGGAACCAGACCCTGGTCGTTGAAAAGCCAGAGGAAGAACTCCGCCAGCTGGGGCATCGTCGTCCATGGGGAAGAGGAGGTTGTCACCACACCAGTCACACAGCACTCGCCACCTTCTCTCGTAAACTCGTCTGGTCGAGGGTCTGCGGGCTGCAGCGATAGAATCTACTGCCGTACTTGAGAAGCCTCTGCTGGTGAGAGCTTGCCGCACAATCTCCAGGCGTGGAGGAGGAGACGTTCGGGGCATGGATGGTACAGCGCCTGTTGGTGTTGCTTGAGCATCGTGCGTGGAGTGGGGAGCTGCAAAGGAGGGCACGTGGCGAGGTTCAGGAGGTCTGTGGTCCACGACTTGGTCCAACAGAAGGGGGCCACCAGGAACAGGACCATGTTGCAGCTGCGGAGCTTGAGGAGGACTTGGGGAACCAGCACCTTAGGTGGGTAAGCGTAGGCGACGAGTCCATCCCAGGGGATGGAGAGCGCGTCGACTGCCCAAGAGAGCGGGTCTGGGACCGGCGAGACGAATAGCAGTAGCTGGCGGTTCCACCTCGTCGTGAAGAGGTCGATTATGGGAGCCTCCCACCTGGTCTCGATCATCCTGATGTCCGGATCATCCACTCGGTGTGGAGTAGCTGGCCGCGGCGCGAAATAGAGTCGGCTAGAACATTCAGATGTCCCGGGATGTGTCTAGCACGAAGAGCGATGCCCCGATCCTCGCACCAGCGGAGCACCTGGTAGAGAAGGATGCACAGCGAGGGAGAGCGGGTCCCGCCCTGTTTCTGGATGTAGGCGACGACGGTGGAGTTGTCGGACAAAACGAGGAGCTCCTGGCGGCACCGTAGTTGAGACTCCCACGTCGTGAGGGCCTGTCACACCGCCTTCAGCTCTAACCAGTTGATGTGTCAGGACCGGAGATCTGGGGGCCAAAGACCGGAGGCTGTGTAGAACATCGGGAGTAGGTGAGCACCACAACCGGGGAGGCAGCGAGTAAAGCGGGACCCCCGTAGCGAGCCAGGTGGGGTCCCCACCCCCCCCCACCCCAACGCAGGAGGTGAGGACGTAGCATTAGAGGCACTGGAATGAGGGAATCGATGTTGTCCTTTAAGGGTCGCCAGTGTAGGAGCAGGTGCAGCTGCAGCGGGCGGCAGTAGAGACGTCCTAGGGGAAGGAAATCAGCTGTGGCGCTCATCAGGCCCAGGAGTTGAAGCCACAGCCGGGCGGTGATAGTGTCCTCTTGAGCTATTTGCCGTGCCAGATTTCCCAACTTCTGGATACGCGCCTCCGGGAGCCGCACTTCGTTGAGGTCGGTACGAAACTCCATCCCCAGGTGTACGAAGCGGCGCGACGGCGTGAGGTCGGACTTGCCCGCGTTGATGAGGAACCGTAGTCTGTCGAGCAGAGCAAGGAGCGCAACCCGGTCCTTCTCCAAGGCGGAGTCTGATTGGTTCCTCACGAGAAGATCGTCAAGGTAGTTCGACGTGGGACTGGAAGACGTCCGTCTGGCCCTGGCTATGACGGCGTCCATAATCCGGGTGAAAACCCACAGGCTGAGGTTGAGGCTGAAAGGAAGCGCGCGGAACTGGTAGACTACACCGGTTAAGGCGAAGCGAACGTAGAGTCTGGCTGCAGGATTCATGGGGAAATGGAGATACGCATCCGACAGATCGAGACTGACGGCAAAGTCCATGGGCTGCACTGCGGCGCGAAGGGCTCGAGCGGTCTCCCTGCGGAAGGACGGGGCGACGATGAACTTGTTCAGCGCGGACAGGTCAATGACGGGGCGCCACTTGCCCCCTGGTTTGGGAACCACGAAGAGGCGGCTGTAGAAGGCTGGAGTGTCGTGCTGGGTCACCACCTCCATGGCGTTCTTCCGTAGTGGAGCGGCGACCTCGCTGCGAAGTGCGTCGGCCCTGAGCTGATCTGAAGGCACCGCAGTCCTGAGGGGCGAACAGCGCAGTTGGGGATGTGTGTGTGTGTGTGGGGGGGGGGGGGGGGGGCGGGCGACCGAAAAGAGAGCAGCTGTAGTCCCTCGCAGACGGTCGACAGGACCCACGGGTCGTCTGGAAACAGCGATCTCCAGGCGCCGCTGCGACGAGCGAGCCACCCGCCGACAGGAGACCCTGGAGCGGTCAGCGGGGGTGGGGGAGGAAGGCAGTCAGCGGTCAGCGGGGGCGGTGGAGGAAAGCAGTCAGCGGGCCCTGCCTCGCCCGAAGGGACGGCGGGCAGGTCTAGGCCAAACAAGGGCAGGGGCGTCGATGGAGGTGGGGGCAGGGAGCGTGCGGGGGCGACCAAAAGCCGGGGTCCATGGGGGGAGACGACCACGATTGGTGAAGGGACACGAGGAGGGTCTGACGGTAAGCAGGGCTCTACCCACAGCTGTGCCACAAGTCCTTGTTAGCCTCCTTGACGCTCTGCCAGGTGGGGCCGAAAAGAAGTTCTCCACCAAGAGGCGCCCGGCGTAGCTGATTATTCATCTCAGTCAGCGGGCCCTGCCTCGCCCGAAGGGACGGCGGGCAGGTCTAGGCCAAGCAAGGGCAGGGGCGTCGGTGGAGGGGGGGGGGGGCAGGGAGCGTGCGGGGGCGACCAAAAGCCGGGGTCCAGGGGGGGAGACGACCACGATTGGTGAAGGGACACGAGGAGGGTCTGACGGTAAGCAGGGCTCTACCCACAGCCCTGCGGACTGCCTGAAAGCGGGCTGGAGCGACGCGGCTTTGCCACAAGTCCATGTTAGCCTCCTTGACGCTCTGCCAGGTGGGGCCGAAAAGGAGTTCTCCACCAAGAGGCGCCCGGCGTAGCTGATTCTTCATCTCAGTCGACAGCAAGCAAGCGTGCAGGACGTTATCTCGACGCATCAGATCGCAGTTCGCAGCCGCCACTATGACATTGACAGCGGTGTGGTAAGCGGACCGGTTGCCGGAAACTGCCAAGGCGAGGATGTCGGCCAAAAGCGGTGAAATAACAGGATTCCAGGCGTCCTCAATGCGACGGACGATGGCCTGCGTCACCAAGTCCAGGAACCCCGCAGAGGCCAGGGAATTGCGGATGAGGGCAGCAGTCGGTACAAGTCAAGGAGTGGATTCACGCCGGCAAAGAGTACCAGCACAGGACAGAGCCGAAGGGTCCAACGCCGGAAGTGGGCAGGCGAAGTTTAGTGAATGTCCCTGGAAGGGGGACGTCTTCGGTTGTGGCGAAGCCTCGAGTGGTGGAGCGCCGGGGGATCTCGCGATGTCCTGTGCGAAGAGGCCGAACTGCTAGGAGCAGACCGGCGGTCACGAGGGGAGCGACTGTGACGTGGGGAACGGGAAGATCTCGAGCGGGAACCTCGGTGCGTACTGCGTCTAGTCGTTACACCAAGCGCCATGGTGGGTGGTAGGGCGTACCTTGTCTCCAGTCTTCTTCAAAGAAGACCTAGGGCGACAGCTGTCCCACGAAGTCCGGGAGGAGTTAGTTAGTTAGTTAGTTATTTGGGTTTAACGCCGAGCAGGCGACTAAGGCCATCTCACGGCGGGATGGGTAAAAATCTGGTCAGCCAGACTAAAAGCAAGGTCTTAAGACAAGATGTAAATATAGATTAAAAATCTCAGGCTAAAATGTCGCACATGTCTTTAAAAGAAATGTCTACAGACTCTCAAAAAGGGCAAATAAAAAAGATTCACATAGTCTATGAATGCTCAAATCTTGTTAAAAATATTGCATGCTCGCAAGAAATTGAAGATTTTGTCCCGGGGAACATCCCGGAACAAAACCTTCAAGGAGTCTGCTGTAAAGTGTTTATATCTGGTGTCAATTAGATCAGAACAATACAGCAAAAAGTGTCGAACAGAAAACTGCTCATCGCAGGCAAAACACCATGGACGCTCATCCTGTTTAAGTAAGTAAGAGTGCGTAACATACGTGTGCCCGATGTGGAGCCGAGCAAGGACAGTCTCCTCACGGCGGCTGCCGCAGCGGAAAGGTAGACTGTCAGACAACTTAGGAAGAGCTTCATGAAGCTTGTTCCCTTCCTCTTTGTCCCACTCGGACTGCCACTCGCGGTCCACGTACGCGCTAATCACAGGTTTAAAATCACTATAGACAGTCTGTGTGTCAGGGACAGGGTCACTGCGGGCACTGTTGGCAGCAGAATCTGCGATTCTGTTGCTTCGATGCCCACATGGCCTGGGACCCAAATAAAAATGATGTCATAATATTCCTTCATCAAGTCTGCGTAAAGCTCTCTAATCTGCACCAGCAGTGGATGGTCTGTTCCCGCGCCCTGAAGGGCCTGCAGGGCAGAAAGAGAGTCAGACAGAATCAGGAAGTTCCTTTCCCGAGACTGATAGGCATGCTTGAGTGCCAGCAGAATTGCCTGCAGTTCTGCACTAAATACAGAGGAATGGTCGGGGAGACGGAGCTTAAATGGGCGTTTAGGATGGCGAGAGGACACTGCAGCCGCAGCCACCCTCCCATCCTCAGACTTGGACCCATCCGTATAAAGGCGACAATAGCCAGGAAAAATTGAAAGGAGTTCATTGAGGCTCTGTTGGTATATGGCTGGTGGAGTACAATCCTTCTTGTGGGCGGTCAAGTCCAGCAAGATGTCAGGAACTGGTAGCAGCCAGGGTGGAGTGACGTGTTGCAGAGATTCCGAAACTTTGTCCAGGTCCACTCCGGCCGCCTGCAGATGAGGTCGGACACAGAAGGAAAGTGGACGGACAGCTCCCGGATGGGCATCGTAAATCTCTGCAAACGACGGGTTAAAAACACAATCATAGGCAGGATTGTCTGGATGGGCCTTCAGCTTCAGAACGTAGCTGAGCATGAGACGGATGCGGCGGAGCCCGAGAGAAGGCTCCCCTGCCTCTGCATACAGACTAGGAACTGGAGATGTCCTGAAGGCTCCCAGACATATGCGCAGACCTTGATGGTGAATTGTGTTCTGACGCTGTAGAACAGACTTTGAAGCCGAGCCATATACCACAGAGCCATAATCCAGTTTGGACCGAACAAGGGCCCGGTACAGACGAAGTAAGACAATGCGGTCTGCACCCCAGTCAGTACGACCAACGACACGAAGAATGTCGAGGGCCTTCCGACAAGAGGTTCTAAGGTAGTTAACATGGTTGCGGAAAGTCAATCTTTTGTCAAAGATGACCCCCAGAAACTTTGCCTCTTCGGCCACCTGAATTGGCACTCCAGCAATGCTCAGGGTAGGTTTTGGGAAAAATTTCGTCTGGTTAGTAAAATGCACACAGACTGTCTTGGAGGGCGAGAACCTGAATCCGTTGAGAGATACCCACCCCTGAATGCGATCAACGCACAGCTGCAAGCGCCTCTCAAGGGACGCAAGTCCTCGACCTCGTGCACACAAAGCAAAGTCGTCCACAAACAAAGAGCATTCAGAATCATCCTTGACGGCCTTTACAATGTTATTTATTTTAATGCTAAATAAAACAGGAGATAGAATGCTGCCCTGTGGGACACCCATCTCCTGTTCAAAGGAGTCGGAGAGGGTGGAGCCCACATGGACATGGAACGACCTGTTAGACAAAAAATTGTGAATAAAAACAGGCAGGTGCCCTTTAAAACCCATGTCCGACAAATCAGACATTATACCATACTTCCAGGTAGTGTCATATGCCTTCTCAAGATCAAAGAAAATTGCATAGACATGCTGCTTGTTGACAAAAGCATCTCGGATAAAAGACTCAAAGCGGACTAAATGGTCAGTTGTACTACGGAAGCGCCGGAAACCGCACTGGAGGTCTGTGATGAGACCACGTGACTCAAGATGCCACACCAGTCGGGCGTTGACCAAGCGTTCCATAGTCTTACATAAACATGATGTCAAAGCTATTGGCCGGTAGTTGCCCGGGTCGGAAGGATCCTTACCCGGCTTGGGGATTGGCACAACCACAGCCTGGCGCCAAGATGGCGGAAAACGACCGGTTATCCAGATATGGTTAAAGGCCTTGAGAAGTACAAGGAGTGAATCCTCAGGCAGATGAGTTAGGAGCTGATAATGGATGATATCTAATCCAGCAGCAGAGTCAGTACATTTCTGCATGGCTTGCTGCAATTCTGAAAACGTAAAGGGGGCATTATAGTCTTCCGAGTTATCTGATATAAAATCACAAGCACAAGATTCTCGCTTCTCCTTCTCTCTCTGGAAGAAAGGTGAATAATGCTCCGTTGAAGAATTATGGGCAATGGTGGAGGCAAGCAAATTGGCCACAGCCTTTTTATCTGTGACCAAACTGGCACCTTCTCTAAGATGGCCGACAGAAGCCGAGCCACCCCTGCCCCTAATTCTTCGAACAGCCTTCCAGACTTTTTGGGACGGAGTCCTAGAAGATAAAGATGAGACAAAGCGTCTCCAGGAAGCACGGCGTTCGCGTTTAAAAATGTAACGGGCTTTCGCCCGCTGTCTTTTAAATGTTAAAATATTTGCTTGCGACGGATTACGAAAAGCACGTCTCTGAGCAGATTTGCGTATTTTTTGGGCCTTGCGGCACTCTTCATTCAACCATGGTACTCTCGGCTTCCGCGGGACTGATGTGGAAGTTCTAGGAATGGTTTCACCTGCTACGTCCAACAAAATCAAAGTAAAACAAGAAACAGGTTCTGCAGCTGACATGACCACCTCCTCTGTAAGACGAGACTGACAGAGGGAGGCGAACAGAGGCCAGTAACTTTCTTGAGATTCCAGCACCTCACCGGCGAATCCTCCTCACAGCTGACCGATGACAGAACTACTGGGAAGTGGTCACTACCACACAGGTCGTCGTGAACCTTCCAGTCAAAGTCCAGCATGAGAGAAGGATCACACACAGTGAGGTCTAGAACAGAACTAGATCCTGAACCTGAGTTAGAGTATGTAGTTGAGCCATCGTTAAAGACACATAGGTTAAGTTGAGAAAAAACATCTTCTAACATCTGACCTCTGCCATCATAGTGGTCACTGCCCCAAAGGTGAGCGTGACCGTTAAAATCCCCCATGAGAATAAAGGGAGGGGGCAGTTGATCTACTAAGTTAAAAATATCATTGCTACTGACCCGCAGTGATGGTGGCAGGTAAATACTGCATACGGTTATGGTCTTCTTCAAGGTAACCCGAGCTGCGACAGCCTGAAGACAGGTGTCGATGCTAACGGGGCTACATAAAATTTGGCTACTAATGAGAAGAGCCGCTCCACCCGAGCGCCTCTCCGAATCAGAGCCTTTGTCTTTAACGTTAAAACCATCAAAGGATACATGGTCAGAAGTCTTCAGGTAAGTCTCCTGAAGAGATATTACTGAGGGGTTATAGAACTTGACTAAAAGATGTAATTCCTCAAAGTTAGCTTGAAAACCACGACAATTCCACTGAAGCATAGAGTACATGATTATGTCTTATCTGGGGGTGAAGAGTTTTTCCCCCCTATTTCCTTTACCTTGGAAGGAGTTGAAGAAACAGAGGGGGGCCGGCTCCCGGGCCTCCTCTGGTTCCTCGGAGATGAAGGGGGTGGAGCTGCCGCAAAATCAGCAACGACAACTTCCACTCCCTCCATCCGCTCCTCCAGTGCAGCATATTTGTTTTGAAGGGGGACATCAGTGTTCCCCCTCTGGGCCCGTGCGCACAGCGGTCCCATAGATTTCTTAGACCCCTGGTCCTGGGCAGCGTTCCTTCCGCTAGAGAGCGGCCTTAGAAGGCTGACCAGAGCCAGAAGCCTTTGGAGTTGACTGACTAACAGGTTTGGGTGGGGGCTGAGGCTTAGGGGCAACAGAAGGCGGCACAACCGGACCGGCAGTGTCCGCCTTCTGCGTTCCCTGGCTCTTCGTCACCACCGGAGGAGGGTTACTCTCCAGGGGCGAGATGACCCGAGGCTCCGCCCCCAACCAAGAAGTTGGGGTCTGACATGAAAAATCTTTGGTGGGACGCTTTCCTGCCACCGCTGCACTGAAAGTATATACTGAGGTGTTAGAGGTTGGGGCAGCCGCAGCTGCACCAGAGCCTTCAACCAGTTTTTTGGCATCTAGAAAGGACAGTCCCTTCTCCACACGCACCTGCTGAATCTTGCACTCGGATATCCAACGAGGGCATTTCTTATCCGAAGCCATATGCGCCCCCTGGCAATTCACACACAAGGGGGTGGCTGTGCAGGACTCAGCAGAGTGTCCGGGCCTGGTGCAACGGGCGCATGAAGCCTCTGCCTGACGGCATGTCTTCTGCCCATGGCCATACTTTTGGCACTTAAAGCACCGGAGGGGGAGAGGGACGTACTTTTTCACTCTCAGGGAGTAGTAACCTCCCCAGATGGTAGTAGGAGGGGTGGGGGTGCCAAACGTCAGGATGATGGTAGGGAGACGGATCTCCCCACCACCTCGCTTGGAAGCGAAGCGCCTGACGTAAGTCACCCCCTGAGACTTAAAGTTTCGTACAAGTTCATCTTCCGACAGTTCTGCCAAAGCTTGATCTTTGATTACGCCTCTTGACGAATTCATAGTCTTGTGGGGTGTGACCTCCACCGGAGTGTCTCCGATGGAAGAGAGCCTCAGTAGCCCGCTGGAGTGTGCCCGGGTACGGCACTCCACCAGCAAGTCACCAGACCTGAGGCGCTGGGCATCAGGCCTGCCAACACGGCTCCTGAGGGTCTCCCCCACCAGAAAAGGATGCAGCTTAGTAACAGGTTTCTCCTTCACCTTGCTATGGACAATGAGGAAGCGAGGCCATACGGCCGACGCCTGAGGCGTCGCTTCTTCACAGTCCGAGTCACTGTCATGTTCAATGTTGGTGGCTATGTGCCGCTTCTGTGCAAGTTTGGTTTTTTTTTTGTTGTATCCATATTATAATAGTAGAGATATTCATCCCCCGGGGGTCCCCGCCCGCCACTGAGCCCAACAAGGGAAAGTGCAAATGTCGGCGGGTCTCCAGCCGACGCACAATGGAGACTGCCCGAAAGATATACTCAAGGGGGTAAGCCCGATTGAACCGTTTGAGCCACCGCCTTCTATCACACTGTTGAATGCAGGGGAATACTGGCGTAAAGCACCTAATCAGCAGCAGAAGCTATAGCATGGTGCTCCGTATATCAACCCGCATGTCAACAGTGGGATAGGGCTCAACGTGACAAGAGCCGATTGACTAGGCCGGTACGACTAGCCTCCCGTTTAGGTAGAAGTCAAGGCCGAAGTGGAGTGTTGGCACCAGTGAGCCGCAGCCCAAAGGGAACCTCAGCCACCAGGATCCTCTTCTCCCCCGACACGGGTCTCCAAGCACGGCAAACACTTGGGATCCAAAGGACCAAAAAGTCACGAGTATTTTTAAGGACCAATCCAACATGGTACAACCTGGGTTAGCACAGCTCCTTAAAAACCGGACCAGTGAAAAGGCTGAACAACATATCTGCTGACATCAAGTCCTAATCCTGGACAAAGATGGCACCCGTCCGCTAGCCCACTCAGTCAGGGACTGAGCGGACTACCCACCTACGCCACGTGGAGGCCGGTGCCGGGTAGGCGAAGTCCGGGAGGAAGAGCGCAGTCTCGGCGGCCGGTCCCGCGAACTTGAACGGCAACGAAGAGCAGTAGTCGAGCCGGTCCTCCCATCGCGTAGCGTCCCATCGGTACTGGTAGGTCGCCGTGTGCTCGTCTCGTGCCTCTTGTCTCTGTGCATCGAGCGAGCGCTTCTAAAGTCAGGCAAACTGTCCGACCGTGGCGGAAACTCACTGACCACACGTTGGGAAGGCGAACTTACGCGTCGTGGGCGGGGCCCCGTCGTGGGGTTGCCTCTCAACACTGCGTCTGGAGCGTGCTCTAGTCTTCACAATCGCTGCGTGTGCTCGTGGCACATCATCACTGACCTGGGATTGTGACAATGAACGTGCAGCAGTCCTGTGGAGCTCGCGGTCCCTGGATGCACCCGGCTCGTGTCGGTTTACTCTGTGTATGTGAGCTGGCGCCAACCCGTGTAGGCAGCTTGTCTGGCCGTGGAAGCTTATCACTGACCTGCGATCGGGAAGCCGAGCGTTTGTAGTCTCTAGGGGCGGGATCCCGTCGCTTGTGCGCCTCGTGCCGCTCTTCCCGAAGCACCGAGCGTGCCACCTTCTTCTTTCGATTCTGCGTTCCGCCGTCTGGTCCGGGGCTAAGACTGCCATAAGTGCGTGTGCCGGCGTCTGCCCGATAGTAGTTGGACTGGCCCGAGTCATCACGGTCATGGGAAACTTAAGAGCCCCATCCATGGTATTCTGAGCGGTAGTAGTTGGACTGGTCCGAGTCATCACGGTCATGAGAAATTTAATGGACCCATCCGTAGTATTCTGAGCGGGAGCCGATGGCCGCTCTAGGGTAGGTGTCGGGCGTTCCCAGCGGTAGAATCCCCACAGCTGGGACCATCTCTCTTCCAGCTAGGGGGCGCATAGAGCACAGGGATGCGTGGACTCACAGCCAGAACAGGGCAGGCAGACTGCATGCTCGTCACAGGGCCACTGAAATTCGCCACAGTGCGTGCAGGTACGAACCTGGTAACTGCAACACAGAGGCAACAATGAAGAATGAACGAGCGTGGCCCCACAGGCCGCGCACCAATAATTACGCGCGCGAGGGTGAGAACGAACTCAATCAAGTGCACTGAGCGTGCCGCCGCCCTGCGCTCTTCCCTTCCCCTGAGCGCCGATCGAGGGCAGTAACCAAGGTTTTACCTGGCCATAACGGTGCGAGAAGCAAACCCACGCCGGTCGAAGCGACGTCCTAAGGCACCAAGGGACTCTCAGTCACCACCCCGGGTCGAGGCCGTCCACAGGCACGCTAAGTCCAGGTCACGCAGCACAGCCCAAAGTTCGAAACAGCTCAAGGCACAACCCAAGTGAGCTCCACCCTCTAAGCTAGCACAACCCGCGCAGCCAAGTCCCAACACAACCCAAGTGAGCACCACCCTCCAAGCTAGCACAACCGGCGCAGCCAAGTCCCAACACAGTCCAAGAACAGTTCAAGTCAAAAGACGACCGGTCACATCCACACAGTAAGATCCGAAGAGCGACATACAAACACAACCGTTTACAGGCTAGCTAAGAAACTGGTGAGTATCCGTTGAGCTCGTACTCGGATGGGACAGAAGGGAGCCTATTCGGGCTCCTGCCTAGGCTAAGGCGCCCCTCGCCTGCCAACACTCCCATATACGTACACAACCAAATTTTGGCTAAAATTAGGCTAGCTAGGTAACATTTCTTTACCATCGGTTGTGTGTTTTGAGGAAACAAAGTTTCTGTCAAAATATGACTATTTTGGAGCTATTTCTGGAGCCCCCATGACCTTGGACTGCTCCTATTCTCTTGTGACACAATTGTGTTACTACAACAAGCCTCCCTCATTCAACCAGCAGTATTACTACAACAAGCCTCCCTCATTCAACCAGCAGTATTACTACAAAGTCTCCCTCATTCAACCAGCAGTATTACTACAACAAGCCTCCCTCATTCAACCAGCAGTATTACTACAACAAGCCTCACTCATTCAACCATCAGTATTACTACAACAAGTCTCCCTCATTCAACCAGCAGTATTACTACAACAAGCCTCCCTCATTCAACCAGCAGTATTACTACAACAAGCCTCACTCATTCAACCAGCAGTATTACTACAACAAGCCTCCCTCATTCAACCAGCAGTATTGGTCAAATCTAACATGCTACACAGGTGATTACCTTGAAGATAAGCTGATAGTCGTCCGTTCTGGAGACAAGCGAGGGAAGAGCGGTTTGCAACGCCCCAAAGATAACGATCACATCATGGCCCTCCACTGAAAAGGACAGGACCCAAGAGGTTTTAGGGTCGGTTTTTCTTACCTCTTTGAGCATGTCATCAGCTGACTTCAGCTAAAACCACTGAAGCTACAGCAACTGTTGTTATAGCAATATATGGGGACAGCGACTGTTGCTATAGTAATTTCATGTGGGGACAGCGACTGTTGCTATGGCAATTTTATGTGGGACAGCGACTGTCGCTATGGCAATGTCATGTGGGGACAGAGACTGTTGCTATGGCAATGTCATGTGGGGACAGAGACTGTTGCTAAGGCAATGTCATGTGGGGACAGAGACTGTTGCTATAGTAAATTCATGTGGGGACAGCGACTGTTGCTATGGTAATGTCATGTGGGGACAGTGACTGTTGCTATAGTAATGTCATGTGGGGACAGCGACTGTTGCTATGGCAATGTCATGTGGGGACAGCGACTGTTGCTATGGCAATGTCATGTGGGGACAGCAACGGTTGCCAATGCTATGTCACGTGGGGACAGAGATGGTTGCCATAGCAATGTCACGTGGGGACAGGAATGGCTGCCATAGCAATAACACGTGGGGACAGCAGCTGTTATTATGGCAATGTCACATGGGGACAACAACTGTTATTATAGCAATGTCACGTGGGGACAGCAACTGTTATTATAGTACTGTCACGTGGGGACAGCAACTGTTATTATAGCAATGTCACATGGGGACAGCAACTGTTATTATAGCAATGTCACATTGGGACAGCAACTGTTATTATAGCAATGGCACATGTGGACAGCAACTGTTGTTATAGCAATGGCACGTGGGGACAGCAACTGTTATTATAGTAATGTCACATGGGGACAGCAACTGTTATTATAGCAATGGCACATGTCACGACAAAGTCATCATCCTTGGCGACTTCAACGCCAGAGTGGGCCAGGACTATGAAGCCTGGAAAGGAGTTTTCGGCAAGCATGGCGTCGGGAACTGCAATGACAATGGCCGCCTACCGTTGGAGTTCTGTGCAGAGCAGCAACTGGTCATAACCAACACTACTTTTCAGCAAAAGGACAGTCGAAAGACCACCTGGATGCATCCTCGCTCCAAACACTGGCACCTTATCGACTATGTCCTAGTGCGTCAGAGGGACCGCAGTGACGTCCTCCTCACCAGAGTGATGCCCAGCGCAGAGTGCCACACTGATCACCGTCTTGTCCGCTGCAAACTCAGGCTTCACGTCAAGCCAAAACCCAAGAAATGGGGGCCCCCCAAGAAAAAGCTTGATGTTGCCAGCCTTCAGCGTGACGACGTGAAAGCTGCCTTTCAGACAGATTTACAGCGCAGGCTCAAAGACACATCGAACCCAGCAGACTCCTCCCCTGAAACACTTTGGGAACAACTGAAAACTGCAATTGCAAAATCCTCTGCAGAAGTCCTGGGTTTCGCTAGAAAGAAGAACAAAGACTGGTTTGACGAGAACGATGTAGAGATCCAGGAACACATAGCAAACAAAAGAGCCGCCAATCAGGCCCACCTAGCCCAGCCTTCCTGCCCTGTGAAGAAGTCTGCCTTCCTGCTCGTCTGCAGCAGTCTCCAGCGCAAGCTCAGAGATCTCCAGAATGAGTGGTGGACCAGACTTGCACAGAGGACCCAGCTTTGCGCTGACAATGGTGACTACAGGGGCTTCTACGAAGCACTGAAAGCAGTGTATGGCCCCAGACACCTGGTACAAAGTCCCCTGCGAAGCGCGAATGGCCAGGCACTCCTCACAGATAATACCTCCATCTTGAACCGCTGGTCGGAGTACTTTCAGAGCCTCTTCAGCGCTGAGCGCACTGTTCAAGAAGCAGTCGTCCTACAAATCACACAACTCCCAGTAAAGGTTAAATTGGACGAACCGCCCACCGCTGAAGAGACCCTCACAGCCATCCACCAGCTCAAGAGTGGCAAAGCAGCAGGCATTGATGGAATACCGCCAGAGATCTGGAAACATGGAGGCACAGCACTGCACAACAAGCTCCATGACCTCTTTCTCTGCTGCTGGGAGGAAGGAGCACTACCAAAGGATCTCCGTGATGCTGTCGTTATCACCCTGTACAAGAACAAAGGCGAGAAGTTCCAACTACCGGGGAATTACCCTGCTGTCCATTGCCGGGAAAATTCTTGCAAGGCTGCTCCTGAATCGGCTGGTACCTGCCATCGCTGAAGACCACCTCCCAGAGGGCCAGTGTGGCTTCAGAGCAAACAGGAGCACCACCGATATGGTCTTTGTGCTGAGACAGCTTCAGGAGAAGTGCCGCGAGCAGAACAAAGGGCTGTACGTAACGTTTGTCGACCTAACAAAAGCGTTCGACACTGTGAGCAGGCAAGGCATGTGGCAGATCCTGGAGCGACTTGGCTGTCCCCCAAAGTTCCTCAGCATGATTGTCCAGCTACACGAGGACCAGCAAGGCCAGGTCAGACTCAACAATGACCTCTCAGAACCATTCCCTATTCTCACCGGTGTAAAGCAGGGCTGCGTGCTGGCACCGACCCTCTTCACCATCTTTTTTAGCATGATGCTGAAGCAGGCCACAGTAGACCTCGATGATGACGATGCAGTGTACATCAGGTATCGTCTCGATGGCAGCCTGTTCAACCTCAGACGACTGCAGGCCCACACGAAAACCCTAGACCAACTGATTCGTGAGCTCCTTTTTGCTGATGACGCTGCCCTCGTTGCACACACGGAGAGAGCCCTGCAGCGCATCACGTCCTGCTTCGCAGACGCTGCCCAGCACTTTGGACTCGAGGTCAGTCTGAAAAAGACAGAGGTCCTCCATCAGCCGGCACCCAAGACAGTGTATCGCCCTCCTCACATCACCATCGGCGAGTCTGAACTAAAGGCAGTGCACCAGTTTACTTACCTTGGCTGCATTATCACGTCGGACGCCAAGCTGGACAAGGAGCTTGACAGCAGGCTGGCAAAAGCGAACAGCGCTTTCGGGCGACTTTTCAAGCGGGTGTGGCACAATCAACAGCTGAAAACAGGCACCAAGATCAGCGTGTACAAAGCTGTGGTCCTCACCACCCTGCTGTATGGTTCCGAGTCCTGGGCCCTCTACCGCAGCCAACTACGACTCCTCGAACGCTTCCACCAGCGCTGCCTGCGTACCATCCTGGGCATTCACTGGAGTGACTATGTCACCAACGTCGAGGTCCTTGAACAGGCTGAAACTGTGAGCATCGAGGCTTTGCTGCTGCGGACACAGCTCCGCTGGGCGGGGCATGTCTCCAGGATGGAGGATCATCGCCTACCAAAGATCACCCTGTTCGGCGAGCTTGCTACTGGACACCGTGACAGAGGGGCACCAAAGAAGAGATACAAAGACTGTCTCAAGAAGTCACTTAGTGCCTGCCAAATCGACCACCACCAGTGGTCCTCGCTTGCTGTGGACCGTGACACCTGGCGCTCCACCATTTACAAGGCAGCTGTCTCCTTTGAGGACTCTCGCAGAGCTAGCCTTAAGGACAAGCGGCTCAGGAGAAAAAACAGAGATGCCACAACTCAGACCCTGGCCATACCTTCCCCTGCAGCCACTGCGGTCGAACCTGCCTGTCCCGGATTGGCCTCCGCAGCCACGAACAAGCCTGCAGATGTCGTGGGCAACTCCTATAAAGTCTTCGTTCGCGAAGTCAAAGCCATGAGGCACATGTGGACAGCAACTGTTGTTATAGCAATGTCACGTGGGGACAGCAACTGTTATTATAGCAATTTCACGTGGGGACAGCAACTGTTCTTATAGCAATGTCACGTGTGAACAGCAACTGTAATTATAGCAATGTCACATGGGGACAGCAACTGTTATTATAGCAATGTCACGTGGGGAGAGCAACTGTTATTATAGCAATATCACATGGGGACAGCAACTGTTATTATAGCAATGTCACATGGGGACAGCAACTGTTATTATAGCAATGTACCATGGGGACAACAACTGTTATCATAGCAATGTCACATGGGGACAGCAACTGTTATTATAGCAATGTCATGTGGGGACAGCAACTGTTATTATAGCAATGTCACGTGGGGACAGCAACTGTTATTATAGCAATGTCACATGGGGACAGCAACTAATATTATAGCAATGTCACATGTGGACAGCAACTGTCATAGTAATGTTATATAGCGATTATCTTCAGCTGTGGTTAAACTCCCACCATAACAACTTCCATTGTCTAGAAGAAAGATAAAATCCGCTGAAGCTGGAGTGTGGTTGTTGTAGTGTCAGGGCTCAATGGGTTAAACTGTCAGCCTTTTAGAAGCTGAAGTAAAATGGTTCGGACATGTTCATTATACTCACAGAAGTCAGCGGCAGCCTTGACATCTTCTGTCTCCAACAGATACACAAAGTAGGCAAAGTTCACCTCCTTTTCTTCATAGCCACGTGTCTGCAACAAATGAAAGACAACCCATCTACAGGAATCGTCATGAAAAAACCGCTACCACCACACAAACAGTTGTGTTTCACCCGCAATGAAAACGACACAAGATCTCAGACTGACTACTAACACATGCTTCATTCCAGATTAGTAACTGATGTCTGTGGAAAGAAGGGGAGTTGAGTAAAGCCTTTCCACATGCATACAGATGCAGATCAATGTCGAGTAAAGCCTTTCCACACATGCTTCACTGCAGACTAGTAACTGATGTCTGTGGAAAGAAGGGGAGTCGAGTAAAGTCTTTCCACATGCGTGCAGATGCAGATCAATGTCGAGTAAAGCCTTTCCACACATGCTTCACTGCAGACTAGTAACTGATGTCTGTGGAAAGAAGGGGAGTTGAGTAAAGCCTTTCCACACATGCGTGCAGATGCAGATCAATGTCGAGTAAAGCCTTTCCACACATGCTTCACTGCAGACTAGTAACTGATGTCTGTGGAAAGAAGGGGAGTTGAGTAAAGCCTTTCCACATGCGTGCAGATGCAGATCAATGTCGAGTAAATCCTTTCCACACATGCTTCACTGCAGACTAGTAACTGATGTCTGTGGAAAGAAGGGTAGTTGAGTAAAAGCCTTTCCACACATGCGTGCAGATGCAGATCAATGTCGAGTAAAGCCTTTCCACACACGCTTTATTGCAGACTAGTAACTGATGTCTGTGGAAAGAAGGGGAGTTGAGTAAAGCCTTTCCACACATACGTGCAGATGCAGATCAATGTCGAGTAAAGCCTTTCCACACATGCTTCACTGCAGACTAGTAACTGATGTCTGTGGAAAGAAGGGGAGTTGAGTAAAGCCTTTCCACACATGCTTCACTGCAGACTAGTAACTAATGTCTGTGGAAAGAAGGGGACTTGAGTAAAGCTTTTCCACATATACGTGCAGATGCAGATCAATGTCGAGTAAAGACTTTCCACACATGCTTCACTGCAGACTAGTAACTGATATCTGTGGAAAGAAGGGGAGTCGAGTAAAGCCTTTCCACACATGCTTCACTGCAGACTAGTAACTGATGTCTGTGGAAAGGAGTTGAGTAAAGCCTTTCCACACATGCTTCACTGCAGACTAGTAACTGATGTATGTTCAAAGAAGGGGAGTTGAGTAAAGCCTTTCCACACATGCTTCACTGCAGACTAGTAACTGATGTATGTTCAAAGAAGGGGAGTTGAGTAAAGCCTTTCCACACATGCTTCACTGCAGACTAGTAACTGATGTCTGTGGAAAGAAGGGGAGCTGAGTAAAGCCTTTCCACACATGCGTCACTGCAGACTAGTAACTGATGTCTGTGGAAAGAAGGGGACTCGAGTAGAGCCTTTCCACACATGCTTCACTGCAGACTAGTAACTGATGTCTTTGGAAAGAAGGGGAGTTGAGTAAAGCCTTTTCATACATGCTCACTGCAGAATAGTAACTGATGTCTTTGGAAAGAAGGGGAGTTGAGTAAAGCCTTTCCACACATGCGTGCAGATGCAGATCAATGTCGAGTAAAGCCTTTCCACACATGCTTCACTGCAGACTAGTAACTGATGTCTGTGGAAAGAAGGGGATTTAAGTAAAGCCTTTCCACACATGCTTCACTGCAGACTAGTAATTGATGTCTGTGGAAAGAAGGGGAGTCGAGTAAAGCCTTTCCACACACGCTTCATTCCAGACTAGTAAATGATGTATGTTCAAAGAAGGGGAGTTGTTTAAAGCCTTTCCACACATGCTTCACTGCAGACTAGTAACTGATGTCTGTGAAACGAAGGGGTTTGATTGTACATTGCTTAACGTCCCGACAGCAACAAGGCTTTCTCAGGACGTGCCTGCACTGCTTGTGAAAAACAATAAACAGAACATTGAATGTATGTCGCCAGCCGGTCAAATACATTAAATAAACCTAACACATGGGGCCTAAATAAAGCTAAGACCATTTAGCAACACACATCCAATATCAAGAGCTACAGGCAGTGCAGACAGTAGGGAGAGTTTTAAAAAGGCAAATACAGGTGAATGGACAAAGGGTAGACAGAAACAAATGCCCCAGAATAGAGAGAAAAACCCACCCTGTGGGGCTGACCAGGGTGACCCTGGGAACTAAAAAATACCTAACCCCACCCAAGTCCCCCAGGGCAGACCCGGGTGGGGTTGAAACGAAGGGGAGTTGAGTAAAGCCTTTCCACACATGCTTCACTGCAGACTAGTAACTGATGTCTGTGGAAAGAAGGGGAGTTGAGTAAAGCCTTTCCACACATGCTTCACTGCAGACTAGTAACTGATGTATGTTCAAAGAAGGGGAGTTGAGTGAAGCCGCACATGCAGATCAATTCCACACATGCAGATCAATGTCGAGTAAAGCCTTTCCAAACATGCTTCACTGCAGACTAGTGACTGATGTCTGTGGAAAGAAAGGGAGTTGAGTAAAGCCTTTCCACACATGCGTGCAGATGCAGATCAATGTCGAGTAAAGCCTTTCCACACATGCTTCACTGCAGACTAGTAACTGATGTCTGTGGAAAGAAGGGGAGTTGAGTAAAGCCTTTCCACACATGCTTCACTGCAGACTAGTAATTGATGTCTGTGGAAAGAAGGGGAGTCGAGTAAAGCCTTTCCACACACGCTTCATTCCAGAATAGTAAATGATGTATGTTCAAAGAAGGGGAGTTGTTTAAAGCCTTTCCACACATGCTTCACTGCAGACTAGTAACTGATGTCTGTGAAACGAAGGGGAGTTGAGTAAAGCCTTTCCACACATGCTTCACTGCAGACTAGTAACTGATGTCTGTGGAAAGAAGGGGAGTTGAGTAAAGCCTTTCCACACATGCTTCACTGCAGACTAGTAACTGATGTATGTTCAAAGAAGGGGAGTTGAGTGAAGCCGTTCCACACATGCTTCACTGCAGACTAGTAACTGATGTATGTTGAAAGAAGGGGAGTTGAGTAAAGCCTTTCCACACATGCTTCACTGCAGACTAGTAACTGATGTCTGTGGAAAGAAGGGGAGTTGAGTAAAGCCTTTCCACACATGCTTCATTGCAGACTAGTAACTGATGTCTGTGGAAAGAAGGGAGTTGCGTAAAGCCTTTCCACACATGCTTCACTGCAGACTAGTAACTGATGTCTGTGGAAAGAAGGGGAGTTGAGTAAAGCCTTTCCACACATGCGTGCAGATGCAGATCAATGTCGAGTAAAGCCTTTCCACACATGCTTCACTGCAGACTAGTAACTGATGTCTGTGGAAAGAAGTGGAGTTGAGTAAAGCCTTTCCACACATGCTTCACTGCAGACTAGTAACTGATGTCTGTGGAAAGAAGGAGAGTCGAGTAGAGCCTTTCCACACATGCTTCACTGCAGACTAGTAACTGATGTCTGTGGAAAGAAGTGGAGTTGAGTAAAGCCTTTCCACACATGCTTCACTGCAGACTAGTAACTGATGTCTGTGGAAAGAAGGGGAGTTGTTTAGAGCATTTCCACACATGCTTCACTGCAGACTAGTAACTGATGTCTGTGGAAAGAAGGGGAGTTGAGTAAAGCCTTTCCACACATGCTTCACTGCAGACTAGTAACTGATGTATGTTCAAAGAAGGGGAGTTGAGTAAAGCCTTTCCACACATGCTTCACTGCAGACTAGTAACTGATGTATGTTCAAAGAAGGCGAGTTGAGTAAAGCCTTTCCACACATGCTTCACTGCAGACTATTATCTGATGTCTGTTTAAAGAAGGGGAGTTGAGTAAAGCCTTTCCACACATGCTTCACTGCAGACTAGTAACTGATGTCTGTGGAAAGAAGGAGAGTCGAGTAGAGCCTTTCCACACATGCTTCACTGCAGACTAGTAACTGATGTCTGTGGAAAAAAGGGGAGTTGAGTAAAGCCTTTCCACACATGCTTCACTGCAGACTAGTAACTGATATCTGTGGAAAGAAGGGGAGTTGAGTAAAGCCTTTCCACACATGCGTGCAGATGCAGATCAATGTCGAGTAAAGCCTTTCCACACATGCTTCACTGCAGACTAGTAACTGATGTCTGTGGAAAGAAGGGGAGTCGAGTAAAGCCTTTCCACACATGCGTGCAGATGCAGATCAATGAAAGCAAGAGGCAGAGGCAGAGATTCTGATCAGGCCCTGCGGACGCATCAGTACGGTACTGCGGACGTAGGGCCTCATAAGAATCTCTGCCTCTTGTAGACAGATCTAACACGAGAGTTCAAGGGTGGTGCCAGAATAGCTTGGCGCCTATGGGCACCAAGCTATTCTGGCACCACCCTTGAACTATCATGCTCTATCCATGTCTTGCTGTGGTTTGTCCGGACTGAATGAGTTAATCTGTAGACAGTGTTTGTACTAGGGATTTGAACAGAGAGGCTGACACAAAGAGCCCAAGAGAAATGAATGGCAGCCTGAAATACCTCAAGCTTGCTAACAATGTCCTGCGGAGTTTCCCCAACCTCCAAGAGGGCAGGAACAATGTAGCTGCGTAGAGTGTGCACAAAGTCGTGTCGCGTGTCCGTCAAGGTGACCACTTTGCCCGCAGTCTCATAAATAGCTGCACATTGGAAATACATCATCTTGGTCATACATGCGTGCTGGTCCGTGAGTCTGCACCTTACATCTTCAAGCTGGTCCATACCAACATGCATTTTTGTTTTGACAATAACACCTTCACTACCATAATGTTGTGTGAACACTTTGTCAGTAGCATTGTTTGTCATGAGGATTGCTTCAGGAATCATCAGGGGGGGGGGGGGGGGGGGGGGGAGAAGATGATTTGACAATAACGCCATCACAACCATAATATGTCATGTTAACACTTTGTCAGAAGCATTGTTTGTCATGAGGATTGTTTCATGAATCATCACATGGTGGGTGGGTGGGTGGGTGGGGGGGGGGGGGGTTGACAATAACGCCATCACTGCCATAATATGTCATGTTAACAATTTGTCAGTAGCATTGTTTGTCATGAGGATTGCTTCAGGAATCATCACAGGGTGGGGGGGGGGGGGGGGGGGGTTGAAGATGTTTTGACAATAACGCCATCTTCTTCTTCTTGGCTTGACTTCGCGAACGAAGATACTACAGGGATTGTCCACGACGTCTGCAAGCATGCTCGTGACTGCGGAGGCCGATCCGGGACAGGCAGGTTCGACCGCAGTGGCTGCAGAGGAAGGTCTGGCCAGGGTTCTGAGTTGCAGAATCTCTGTTTTTTTCTCCTGAGCCGCTTGTATTTAAGGCTAGCTCTGCGAGAGTCCTCAAAGGAGACAGCTGCCTTGTATATGGTGGAGCGCCAGATGTCACGGTCCGCAGCAAGTGAAGACTACTGGCGTGGTCGATTTGGCAGGCACTAAGTGACTTCTTGAGACAGTCTTTGTATCTCTTTTGTGGTGCCCCTCTGTCTCTGTGTCCAGTGGCGAGCTCGCCGAACAGGGTGATCTTGGGTAGGCGATGATTTTCCATCCGGGAGACGTGCCCAGCCCAGCGGAGCTGTGTCCGCAGCAGCAAAGCCTCGATGCTCACAGTTTCCGCCTGTTCAAGGACCTCGACGTTTGTGACATAGTCACTCCAGTGAATGCCAATGATTGTACGCAGGCAGCGCTGGTGGAAGCGTTCGAGGAGTCCTAGTTGGCTGCGGTAGAGGGCCCAGGACTCGGAACCATACAGCAGGGTGGTGAGGACGACAGCTCTTTACACGCTGATCTTGGTGCCTGTTTTCAGCTGTTGATTGTGCCACACCCGCTTGTATAGACGCCCGAAAGCGCTGTTTGCCTTTGCCAGTCTGCTGTCCAGCTCCTTGTCCAGCTTGGCGTCTGACATGATGATGCAGCCAAGGTAGGTAAACTGGTGCACTGAACCGGCCTCCGTAGCGCAGTGGTTAGCGTGTCGGACTGGCGGCCGGGAGATCAGGGTTCGAATCCCAGCCGAGTCAAGCGGGATTTTTCCTACCTGGGTCGGCTCCTACCCAGAGCGGGTGTGCTATGGACCCAATGGGAAGGCTGATGCCACACAGCCGAGACTCACCCACTTCACGGGTGCGAATTTGGGGGTGCTACCCGGGTTATGACACATCGCAAGGTGTGAATGATTACACGGCTGGCACGACAGGTGTCCGCAGTTCCCGGGCCTGGTTAACACCAGGATATTTATGACAGGAAGCGTGGAATGCGGCCCTGTCACGCAGTCCCCAACCACATGGACCACCATGGCATCATCATATCATCTTCATCCTCATCATCATGCAAAATGAAAAAAACGCTGGTCCAGGTTTCTGATCCCTCAAGTATCCGTCTCATGGTGACCTCATCCCAGTCCTCCAGGAGCCCTATGTGCGCGGTTGTCTTCGGCCAGATCTGCTGCTGTGCGTGGAGGAGGACGTAGCGATTGACTCGCTACCTCTGGGGTAAGCTCCCACTCGTCGACTCCGCGACTAGCAATGTCGTAAGTAGGGGAATAGTAGGTGTGGTCACTGAAGGCTACACTGAGCACCACCGAAGTGACTCCGCAGCAGTGCGGAGTTTCCTCCGGAGGGAGTCCCCTACTAACTGCCATATATATAGCGGCAGGGCCTGGAGTCCGGCTGGGACAACCAGCGGGCCTGGGTGAGCACACTGGGGTTGACGGGGATGGGCGGCGTGAGAGGAAGACCTCTGAGGTCGACAAAGAAAAATTGGAGTAGCAAAAAAAAAAAAAAAAAAAAAAAAAAAAAACACTGGTGCACTGACTTCAGTTCAGACTCGCCGATGGTGATGTGTGGAGAGCGATGCTCTACCTTGGGTGCCGGCTGATGGGGGATCTCTGTCTTTTTCAGACTGACCTTAAGTCCAAAGAGGTGGGCAGCGTCTGCGAAGCGGAATGTGATGCGCTGCAGGGCTCTCTCTGTGTGTGCAACGAGGGCAGCGTCGTCAGCAAAGAGCAGCTCACGAATCAGTTGGTCTAGGGTTTTGGTGTGGGCCTGCAGTCGTCTGAGGTTGAACAGGCTGTCATCGAGACGATACCTGGTGTACACTGCATCGTCATCCTTGAGGTCCACTGTGGCCTGCTTCAACATCATACTAAAAAAGATGGTGAAGAGTGTCGGTGCCAGCACACAGCCCTGCTTCACACCGTTGAGAATGGGGAATGGTTCTGAGAGGTCATTGTTGAGTCTGACCTAGCCGTGCTGGTCCTCGTGTAGCTGGACAATCATGCTGAGGAACTTTGGGGGACAGCCAAGTCGCTCCAGGATCTGCCACATGCCTTGCCTGCTCACAGTGTCGAACGCTTTTGTTAGGTCGACAAACGATATGTACAACCCTTTGTTCTGCTCGCGGCAGTTCTCATGAAGCTGTCTCAGCACAAAGACCATGTCAGTGGTGCTCCTGTTTGCTCTGAAGCCACACTGGCCCTCCGGGAGGTGGTCTTCTGCAATGGTAGGTACCAGCCAATTCAGGAGCAGCCTTGCGAGAATTTTCCCGGCAATGGACAGCAAGGTTGTTACGTGGTGGAGATGTAGTCGAAGTATGATAAACACACCAGACACACACACGTAGAGTTCTTTAAAATAAACCTCGTTCAGCTGCAATCAGTCACACGTGGCTTAAGGATGTAGACAATACTGGAGTAACAGTTCCAACAATAATTAATTCAGCGATGCGATATCCACACAGTGCAATTCCAAATGCACAAACTACTGATACAAAGTCTCTTCTGCAATGTCCACACTACGACTCAAAGTTTCTCATACACAGCGTCTCTCGAAATAAACTGCGTGTCTCTACAACTGACAAAGCAAGACAATGTACGAACGGGCTTTCCCAGCGCCCTACTTATATATATTACTAAATTCTAGAAACTTCTACGGAAATCATACAACGCAACCAATCAGTACGAAATACGCAGCCGAAGCTCATTAAAATTAATTTTTCTTTAAAATATATTTTTTCGAAAAATACTTACCGATGACATTACTGTCTGGAAGTGTCAACTACTTACCCAATTTTAGCCTAAGAACTTGTTGTGTTCCTACACAACCCGGGAGGCACTCGGGGAACCCTAACTAGGGCTGAGAGTAGCCTCCCTTCCTTGCCCAAAAACGGGCATTCACCACGTGGCCCAATCACAATCAGTCAGTGATACTTAGCTTACCAGCGGCAAGCGGGGCAGGTGGGAGGGTCCTCCGAGTAATGTCATCGGTAAGTATTTTTCGAAAAAATATATTTTAAAGAAAAATTAATTTGTTTCTTCAAAAACATTACCGATGACATTACTGTCTGGAAGAATGGCGAAAAGGTGGAGGGTGCCGCGCCCAAGTTACCGCCATAAAGGGCATACGACAGAGCCACACACCCATTCGCCAAACTCCCGACAATTTTAGCTAAGTGCGTACCTACGGCGCTTCCGGCGCCGGGAGGGAGTGTTGCGCTGCGGCGATGTCCCCCACCAGTGCGAGGTTGTCTCGCTGGCCTGACAGATCCCTGAGGTAAAAACGGGCGAAGGTGGATTCTGCCCGCCAGCCCACTGCGGCCACGATGTCTCGAACAGCACAATTGCGATCGAATGCGACGCTCGCGGCCATGGCTCGTACCTCATGTGCGCGTATCTTGAGCCTCTTTGCAACTGCTGGGGAAAGGTACTGATAGGCTGACCTGATGACCCAGCGAAGCCAAGAAGAAATCGTTTGCGCTGAAATGTCTTCTCTGCTATGTGCTAAGGGTAGAAAGAGGCGTGATCGTCCTCGGCGGACGGGTTTGGTACGTCGTAAATATACACGAAGAGCGCGCACTGGATCCTGTTGCCTGGTCTCCCGAGTAAAACTTGCATCTTTCAGCGGCCTAATGGTAATCACTGGGGGCGCAGTCAAGGGAGACCTAGTCTTGGCGAGGAAGGCAGGGTCTGTGAGTAGCTGTACAGAACCGTCTGCCCGGAATTGGAGGCAGGCAGGACTTGCCGACATCGCATGTAGCTCACTTACTCTAGCCGCGGTGGCCAGTGCCAACAGAAAACATGTTTTTCGTGTCACATCCGAGAACTTAGCGAGGGAAAGCGGTTCGAACCTGTCCGAGTTCAGCCACGTCAGGACCCAAGGGAGGTCCCATCTTGGAATCAGTGAGCGGGGAACCGGACGCTGCAGGCCGAAGTGTGCCATCAGGTCTGCAAGGTCTTTGTTTTCGCCAGGGTCTGGGTGGCCGAGGTGACGGTAAGTGTCTGCAATCATAGACAGATATCCTCGGATCGTGATGGGGGCTAGGCCTTGGTCTCCAAAGAGCCAGAGGAAGAAGTCAGCGAGCTGTGAAGGAGTCAACTCCGTGGGCATAAGGTGTCGGTCAGTGCACCAGGATTGGAATACTCGCCACTTTCCCTCATAAACACGTCTGGTCGAGGGTCTACGGGCTGAAGCGATAGCTGCCACTGCTGCACTCGAGAAGCCTCTAGCGGTGAGGGCTTGCCGCACAATCTCCAGGCGTGAAGGAGAAGTCGTTCTGGGCACGGGTGGAAAAGAGGCTGGCGGGGCTGCTTGAGCATTGTCCTCGAGGTGGGCAGGCAAAGCGGAGGGCCCGTGGCGAGACTGATTAGATCGGTAGTCCAAGACCTGTTCCAGGAGAATGGGGCTACCAGTAACATGACCGTGTTGCAACCTCTGAGCTTGAGGAGGACTTTGGGGACGAGGACCGTCGGGGGATAAGCGTAAGCGATGAGACCGTCCCACGGAATGGAGAGCGCGTCGACTGCCCAGGCTAGGGGGTCTGGAATCGGTGAGACGAAGAGGGGAAGCTGGCGATTCCACCTCGTGGCAAAGAGGTCTATCATGGGAGTTTCCCAGTGAGCGCAGATCATCTGAAAGATGTCTGGGTGAAGTGTCCATTCCGTGTGAAGTAATTGTCCGCGCCGAGATAGTGAGTCCGCCAACACGTTCAGGTGACCGGGGATGTGTCGAGCTTGGAGGGATAGTCCTCGGTCCTCGCACCAGCGCATCAATTGATAGAGTAGAATGCATAGCTCGGGAGAGTGAGTACCGCCCTGCTTCTGAATGTACGAAACGACTGTGGTGTTGTCCGAAAGGACTAGGATCTCCTGGTGGCGAATGTGCGTTTCCCATTTGATGAGGGCTTGCCAAACCGCTTGTAGCTCTAGCCAGTTGATGTGTCTGTTTGCTAGATCCGGAGACCAGAGGCCGGATGTTGAGAGGAAACTCGGTAGCAAATGTGCACCCCAGCCGGTGAGACTTGCGTCCACGCAGAGTGAGAGCTGAGGAGGCGGGGAGGCTAGAGGAACTCCGACAGCGAGCCATGAAGTGTCTGTCCAACGTTGCAGATGTGGGCGAAGGATCTGAGTCACAGGTACCGGCGCGTCTAAGTCGCCGGAGGACGGACGCCAATGAAGCAGCAGGTGTAATTGAAGCGGCCGGGAGTAAAGACGACCGAGGGGAAGGAGATCCGCCGCTGCATTCATCAAGCCGAGGAGCTGAAGCCAAACTCTGGCGGGGACTGATTCCGCCTGTGCTACCTGGGCGGCCAAGGAGGCTAACTTGTGGATTCGAGGCTCCGGCAAACTCACTCTGTTGAGGTCGGTCGCAAATTTCATGCCGAGATGAATAAATCGTTGAGATGGAGATAGGTCCGACTTGCCTGTGTTTACCAGGAACCCCAAACGCGACAGCAACAGGAGCAAAGAATCTCTGTCCGTCCGCAGGGTGCTTATCGATTGATTCCGCAGGAAGAGGTCGTCCAAATAGTTGGAGGTTGGACTGGACGACGACTGCCTGGTCTTGGCAACGACAGCATCCATAATGCGAGTAAAAGCCCACGGGCTGATGTTGAGACCAAACGGAAGGGCTCGAAACTGGTAGATCACCCCGTCGAACGCGAATCGGAGATACCGCCTGGAAGCCGGGTGTATGAGGACATGGAGATATGCATCGGATAGGTCCAGGCTGACAGCGAAGTCCCTCGGTTGTACAGCGGCCCGAAGGGTCCTGGAGGTTTCCATGCGAAAAGTGGGAGCTATGATAAACTTGTTTAGTGCTGATAGATCGATAATTGGGCGCCACTTGTTGCCCGGCTTGGGAACCACAAAAAGTCGGCTGTAAAATGCTGGTGAGTCGATATGATGCACTACCTCTGTGGCGGCCTTCTGTAGAAGCGATTCGACCTCTCCGCGTAGTGCGATGGCTTTCAGACTGTCCGAAGGAATCTCTGTCCATACGGGTGAGCGTCTCAGAGGCGGGGGAGAACGAAAAGAAATTGAGAGTCCGTCGGTGATGGTGGCGAGTACCCAGGGGTCGTCTGGAAGTAGCAACCTCCACATGTCGCTGAAAAGAGTGAGCCTCCCGCCGACAGGAGGTCCCGGAGCAGAAGGCGGGGGCTGGAACGGGGACGAGTCAGGGAGCCCGCCCGCGCCCACGGCGGCGGGCAGACCTGGGCCAAGCGGGGACAGAGGTCCTAACTGGTCTAGCACGGCCGAAGGCGGGGAACCGCCGGGACGTCTTGGCGGAAGCTGGAGTGAAGGATGAAGCGGGTCTGGAAGTCCGCAGGGCGCGACCCACGGCCTTGCGGGCGGAGTGAAAGCGTGAGGCTGTAACACGGCTGGGCCAGCGGTCCGGATTGCCGTCCTTCACCTTCTGCCAGGTGTCACCGAAGAGGAGTGGTCCACCAAGGGGGGCACGACGCAGCTGTGTCTTCAGATCGGGAGGCATACCGCGACAGGCGAGTAAGACTGCATCACGACGCATGAGGTCACAGTTGGATGCTGCCGCCATTGTGTTGACCGATGAGTGATACGCTGCCCGATTTGCCGCAACCCCGAGGGCGAGAAGGTCACCAAGTAAGGGTGTAAGCGATGGTTGCCAAGCGTCCTCGATGCGACGGATTAAACCTTGAGTGAGAAGCTCTAGAAAACCAGCACAGGCCAAGGAGTTCCGCACTAGTGATGCCGTCTTATCCAACCCACGAGGGAGGGTGTGTCTCAGCTGATTGGTACCGCCAAGCTGGGATATCGATTGAGGGTCCAACGATGGAAGCTGACAGCTAAAGGACTGTGAATGTCCCGCATACCAGGATTGGCGGAAGGAGATGTCTAGGTCAGCTGGCCACTTGCGATCAGAGAAGAAAAGATACTCCTGGGAATCTGTCTGTAGGTAAGCGGAAAAGGAATCTCTCAAATCCTTAAAACCAGGGGGCTGCGGTAAAGACTTGAACCTCTTCTGTGGACGGCCAGAGTCGACAAAGGCAGACACCTTCCTCTTGAGTGGGGGCGACGAGGGACACGCGTCCTTGGGCAGTGCAGCCGTGATGAGTCGAGCTGCTTCATCAATGCCGAGAAGCGTTTCCGTGCGTGACGTAGAAGGGAGTCTAGGTGATGCAGTATCATCCGACACCGTATAGTGAGACGAGGAGCTGTCCATACCAAGTAGGCCCGAAACTGAATCCTCCGGGAGAAGACTAAGAGTCTCCTCATCCCGCGTAGGGAGCGAAGTCCGGTGAGGATTGACGTTGGTGGATATCGGTCGAGCCACGTCACGATGAGAGAAGGTAGCTGCCGGGGAGCATCGCATCCTCTGGTGTTGATGTGTAGCCGTCGGCGAGCATCGCGTCCGCTGGTGTGGGTGAGGCGGGGGTGGGGGCAAAACGCGAACAGGAGACGGGGACCTGGAGTGAGCCATGCGCCTGTCCCGGTTGGAGCGACTGCGAGAACAGGAGCGGCTGCGAAGATGGGAGCGGCGGCGACGACGGGAGTGACTGCGACGACGCGGACGACTGCGACGATGTAACTGGGAAGAGGTGAAGCTCGGGTCCGAAGCTCGCGAAGGAGACGAATACAACAAGGACGCTGGTTGGAAGTTGTGACGGCCGTTGCGTAGCATATCAGGTTGCTTCCTCTGATCATAAGTAGCTGCGCCAAAGCATCTAGAATTGCTGGCCGAATGAGAGATGTGAGGACTGTTGGAAGACCTACGCTGTTTAGACACGTGTCTCGGCTGACCTACCTCCATAAGGTAGGCACTCTGCCCTAGTGCTGTCTCTCCGTAAGAGTCAGCGGGCGTATCCTTGCGAGACCTCTCAGGACTGACGGACAAATGACGGCGTGGATCGCGTCTCTGTAGGCTTGCCTCCGTATGGCGAGCACTCTGCCCTCGTGCTGTCTCTCCATAAGAGTCAGTGGGCTTATCCTTGCGAGATCTCTTAGGACTGACGGACAAATGACGGCGTGGATCGCGTCTCTGTAGGCTTGCCTCCGTATGGCGAGCACTCTGCCCTCGTGCTGTCTCTCCGTAAGAGTCAGCGGGTGTATCCTTGCGAGACTTCTCAGGACTGATGGACAAATGACGGCGTGAATCGCGTCTCCGTAGGCTTGCCACCTTATGGCGAGCACTCTGCCCTCGTGCTGTCTCTCCGTAAGAGTCAGCGGGCTTAGATCGAGTGTGAGTCACAGAAGATGCAGTCCTGTTTGAAGAGCTAAACTCATGTGTCCCACGTGTCGTCCGATCCCCCAGGTCAGATCGAGAGTGTTTAGTTAAAACGCCGGGAATGGTCGGGGGTTCCAAAAAGGACTGCCGGTCCGTAACCGGAGTCGGGCGCTCGCGCCGGTAAAATTTCCACAACTGGGACCAAACTTGTTCAGGCCAGGTTACACAAATCTCGCAAGAATGGTCCGATGCGCATCCCATACAAGGAAGGCATAACTTGTGCTTATCGCTAGGCCATTGGAAATCTCCGCACTGCGGGCAAGTAAGGACTTGGTTACTGTAACATAAATCAGACATGACTATCGACCGGGCGCAGGCACGACGAAGCCCCGCCAACGAAACACGAGAGATCGGCGCGAATCTATACGATCGAAGCGTAGCCACAAATTGAAGCCACAAACCGAAGCAGGCACCCGGTCCGGGGCCAGCCAAGGGCTGGGGCCGATATGTTACCTCTCCTGAGATGCGTGGACGGGAAGAGATATATCCATGGCGTCCAAGGCACACGAAGAAGGTAAAAAATCCCAAGTAGATCCACGCTGAATAGAGCACAACACAACCACAGCAGGGAGCGTCGGGAAGAAAACACTGAGTTTCCGATGGAAGAACAGTTAGAATTCCGGTAGTGACGTACGAAGTCCAGAAGTAGAGTAAGACGACCGGCCCTTTAAGAACCGGTAAATTTCCTAGGCTAAAACACGTCTGCTCACAGGCCACGGACCACAGTGGTGTTTCCGTACTGTCCAGTCTCTTAGCCTTAGTCAATCCCAGTCATCCCCTAATTGTTCAATTCCCTAAAAAGCACTACCGCCCACCAGCTGCACATTTGCCATGCATAAAATACCAAAAAAACCAGCACATGACCCGTCTCATTTCTTGGCTATGAAACTGGTTCCTTACCAACCCCACACCCAAGCACAGCTGAAATCAGCGTGCCCCTCAAATCACTACGCCAAAGGCAACTCAACATAGGCCCACAAATGTCCACTGGATAAGCTCAGGATGGTATGAATCAAAGCACCAAACATGTCTCCTCTCAGCTAACCACAAATTTCCAGCAAATTCCCACATTCAGCCCAACTGCAAATTTTCAAACAAGGCAAAAATTATTTTTAAAAACACGGGACCTTGCACTGCCTGAACTTCCCAATTTAAATGTATACCGTGACCTGTCAGAGACACTTGTCCCACCTGAACACCATTCAATCTGCTATCAGTGCAACCCTTAGACAATAGCTAAGTCAAATCCAAAGTGACACCCTTGAACGTTGCTGCATCTTTAAGTTATGGCCCATTATGTGAAGTGCCTTGATGTGGCGTTCACAACGCTGCTGACGTGTTGGATCATGCATATCTGATGCCGTGAAAAACAGCCTAGATATGGTCAGAATGCCTCCAAAATTGGCATGTACATCAAGTAATATATCTGATCTTCAGAAATGTTGCATTTGAGACACAGGCACATGAAAGTGGTTTTTTTCATATTTTTCCATTGCCTACCCCCCTACTTTTTCTGTTTTTTCCAAGTTTACACACGCATGCAATACAGTCAAACTGACTTCTGGTGGGCTGGACAACTTAAAACAGTTACCATGACACTGACACTGATGAAAAATGAGCTTTCAGACCCAAGGCCATTTCCTTGTGTATCTTAGGGCAGCCCAAAAGACAACACCCAGGCATCCTCATTGACCCTGTTGTCTGGTGACAACAAGCTGGAAGAGGCCTGTAACCAGCTGCCATGCCCTATGTGCTGCTGGCAATCTTTCCCTAGGCAAAAGGGGTCATGAAACAGCTCTGCAATTTAAACATTAAGTCTACTGAGCTATCCCACAGGAAAAAGACTACACAAAACAACCAAAACTATGCTACGCGGGACACGCCGCATACACTAATTAGTGTCTGGACTGCTGATTTAGGAGGTAGCATAGAAAAATGGTTATGTACAGTTCATTTTTATATAAAACACACTTGTCAGAGTCTAAAACACCTCAGCTCATCTTGCAGATGTAGTAGGCATGTGTGTGCCAAACTTGTCAACACTCCTGTAAAACCCTGTACTGGTGCCTGCAAATGCTGGTCCCATAACAATGCACTCAAATGAGCTTTACTCAGTGTACAAGTGCTTGTGTTTGGCTTAGAATAGACACCAGAGACATCCCTCATGACAATTACAGCAGAATGACACCTCAGATGCAACCAGTGTAGCAGTACCATGCAAAATAACACTTCTGCAGGTCACATTATTTTGGCCGCTTATTTCACTCTGAGGTCAGCTGTCTGATGAAATGCACATGCTAACACTGTTTCATTGTAGTTTTTATCTTAACCTTTGACCTTAAGCCCCCAACCCCCCCCCCCCCCCCTCCCCCTCCCCCCCCCCCCCTCCCGGCCTCCAACCCAAACCCTTGCCCACCCCACCCTACACCCACCCCACACAACTTCAAAAACTGAAAGAGTGAAATTTTTTTTACGCATTTATCAAACTGAACACCCCAAACCCCACCCCTTTCAAGGTCAAGGTCAAAGGTCACAGCTCATGGTCGAAGGAAAGACTCATGACTACCTGTAAGACAAAAAATAAATGAGCAAACACACTAAACCTAGCTCACAGTGCAGGTAAACAGGGTGTTGCCATGCAAAACATGCCAAAACGCCTATAAAACTGCATGCACAGCGATTTTTTTGGCAAAATTTCAAATTTTTCATGATTTTTTTACTTTTCCAACTGCAACCATCCAAACTCATTGATCTGGTTACACTAAACCAGTTTCCGGTCTATGTCACATATGGCATGTTGTGCACCTGACAGGCCACGGACCACAGTGGTGTTTCCGTACTGTCCAGTCTCTTAGCCTTAGTCAATCCCAGTCATCCCCTAATTGTTCAATTCCCTAAAAAGCACTACCGCCCACCAGCTGCACATTTGCCATGCATAAAATACCAAAAAAACCAGCACATGACCCGTCTCATTTCTTGGCTATGAAACTGGTTCCTTACCAACCCCACACCCAAGCACAGCTGAAATCAGCGTGCCCCTCAAATCACTACGCCAAAGGCAACTCAACATAGGCCCACAAATGTCCACTGGATAAGCTCAGGATGGTATGAATCAAAGCACCAAACATGTCTCCTCTCAGCTAACCACAAATTTCCAGCAAATTCCCACATTCAGCCCAACTGCAAATTTTCAAACAAGGCAAAAATTATTTTTAAAAACACGGGACCTTGCACTGCCTGAACTTCCCAATTTAAATGTATACCGTGACCCACAAGAGCTAAGTATCGATGACTGGTTGTGATTGGGCCACGTGGTGAATGCCCGTTTTTGGGCAAGGAAGGGAGGCTACTCTCAGCCCTAGTTAGGGTTCCCCGAGTGCCTCCCGGGTTGTGTAGGAACACAACAAGTTCTTAGGCTAAAATTGGGTAAGTAGTTGACACTTCCAGACAGTAATGTCATCGGTAATGTTTTTGAAGAAACAAATAAACTTTCCAGAAACACTATAACAGGCTACAAAAACTCGGCTGCTCACTTCAGCTCTAAATTCTAGCGTATAATTATGTCACATAAAAGTATGGTATCCCTATCACCTGGTAGCTCTAGAAAGTACGAGAACATTCCCAAAACAAAATAAAGGCTGCTCAATCCACGCGCACAGGAAAACAAAAAGTAGCGAAAAATGTAGTGAAGTGTTGCCAACTAACCGACGTGACACTTACGAGGCCACTAGACAGTGCGACCTTTCTAGAACGTTCCGGACTAAACTTAACAAAACGAAATTGGCTCTACTCACGAGCAAAAGGAAATCTAACTAAAAAGGCACGTGAATTGTAACCAAGATAGCTCAAATAAACATCGGATCGTTACCTACGATCAATACACGCACGTTCTCACAGGATAACACAACCACAATCGTAACAAAGGTAATTCCACGGTACTCACAAACCAGATAGGTGAGGCTAGCGCTGGCAGAATTGTCAGTACTCAAACCAAGGGGAATCACAGCGCTGGACAGACAACAGTTAGATCCCCTGCCCCCGCCTATCAGGCACCCAATCGCCAGCCCACAGAGAAATACGCAGGTATAGAATAAGACAATCATTTCCATTCCTGATAAGAATGGATCAGGTCTCTTATATAACCCATGTCTTTCTCCGGAACTTAGGAAGTAGGCAGGAGAAACATACATACACAAACATGAAGGTGCGCTACTATATGTGCCTCACCTATCTGGTTTGTGAGTATCATGTATAACTCGAGGCAAAATTTGTATCGTTACATTGTTGTGTAATGTTCTGTGCATCTACTGTGGGAAATCAGGGTATTTACCCGACCACATATAGTAGCGCACCTTCATGTTTGTGTATGTATGTTTCTCCTGCCTACTTCCTAAGTTCCGGAGAAAGACATGGGTTATATAAGAGACCTGATCCATTCTTATCAGGAATGGAAACGATTGTCTTATTCTATACCTGCGTATTTCTCTGTGGGCTGGCGATTGGGTGCCTGATAGGCGGGGGCAGGGGATCTAACTGTTGTCTGTCCAGCGCTGTGATTCCCCTTGGTTTGAGTACTGATAATTCCACGGTAGTTGGAGCAGGCAGACTTCTCTTCTTTACTCTTGTACAGCGTGATGACGACTGCATCGCAGAGATCCTTTGGTAGTGTTCCTTTCTCCCAGCAGCAGAGAAAGAGGTCATGGAACTTGTTGTGCAGTGCTGGGCCTCCATGTTTCCAGATATCTGGTGGGATTCCGTCAATGCCTGCTGCTTTGCCACTCTTGAGCTGGTGGATGGTTCAGCGCTGGGCAGTTCGTCCAATTCAACCTTTACTGGGAGGTGTGGGATTTGGAGGATGACTGCTTCTTGAACAGTGCGCTCAGCGCTGAAGAGGTTCTGAAGTATTCCGACCAGCGGTTCAAGATGGAGTTATTATCTGTGAGGAGTGCCTGTCCATTAGCGCTTCGCAGGGGACTTTGTATCAGGTGCCTGGGGCCATACACTGCTTTCAGTGCTTCGTATAAGCCCCTGTAGTCACCGTTGTCAGCTCTAAGCTGAGTCCTCTGTGCGAGTCTGGTCCAGCCCTCGTTCTGGAGATCTCTGAGCTTGCGCTGGAGACTGCTGCAGACCAGGCAAAAGGCAGACTTCTTCACAGGGCAGGAAGGCTGGACTAGGTGGGCCTGATGGGCGGCTCTTTGTTTTTTCTTTTCTATGAGTTCCTGGATCTCTACATCGTTTTCATCAAACCAGTCTTTGTTCTTCTTTCTAGCGAAACCCAAGACTTCTGTAGAGGATTTTGCGATAGCAGTTTTCAGCTGTTCCCAGAGTGTTTCAGGGGAGGGGTGTGCTGGGTCACCTGTGTCTGTGAGCCTGTGCTGTAAGTCTGTCTGAAAGCAGCTTTTACGTCGTAACGCTGAAGGCTGGCAACATCAAGCTTTTTCTTAGGGGGCCTCCCTTTCTTGGGTTTGGCTTGAAGTGGAGCCTGAGTTTGCAGCGGACAAGGCGGTGGTCAGTGTGGCACTCTGCGCTGGGCATCACTCTGGTGAGGAGGACATCACTGCGGTCCCTCTGACGCACTAGGACATAGTCGATAAGGTGCCAGTGTTTGGAGCGAGGATTATTCAGGTGGTCTTTCGACTGTCCTTTTGCTGAAAAGTTGTGTTGGTGATGACAAGCTGCTCTGCACAGAACTCCAACAGTAGGCGGCCATTGTCATTGCAGTTACCGACGCCATGCTTGCCGAGGACTCCTTTCCAGGCTTCAGAGTCCTGGCCCACTCTGGCGTTGAAGTCACCAAGGATGATGACTTTGTCGTCTGCAGGGTTGCTCTGTAGGAGGCTGCGCAGGTCAGTGTACACCTTGTCCTTTTCTGCAGGCTCTGCCAGGAGGGTTGGGGAGTACACACTGAGAAGGGTGACGTGTTTCTGGTGTCTCAGTGGGAAGCGCATGGAGATGATGCGGTCTGAGTGACCAGTTGGTAGGTTTTCCAGCTTAGTCGCAATGGAGGTCTTGACCATGAAGCCCACGCCCGAGGGCCGTCTTT
Source organism: Semisulcospira habei (assembly GCA_036245525.1). Taxonomy (NCBI): domain Eukaryota; kingdom Metazoa; phylum Mollusca; class Gastropoda; family Semisulcospiridae; genus Semisulcospira; species Semisulcospira habei. The sequence continues at coordinate 39,727,157 of BTPG01000004.1, forward strand.
CTGATGCAGACTTGCCTGACCAGTAGAGAGTGTAGCCAGCGCCAAGTTCTTGGAGACTGCCTTCGTGCGGGAGGCGTTCTTCACTGAGCGCGGCGATGTCGATGTTTAACCTCCGCAATTCATGGGCAATGAGGGCGGAGCGACGTTCAGGGCGTCCGCTGTCTGCTGTGTCGAACATGGTTCGGATGTTCCAGCATGCTACGTTGAGTCCGGTCGTGGTCGTCATTAGAGTGGATCCGTTGTTTTTACTTGTTTTCTGACCGCAGGAGAAGATGCCCGTTGACCGCGGCTAGCCAACTGGGGTTGTGAGGTGACGAGCTTTGGTTAGGCCACCTTTTCTAGGCCCCTCTCCGTGTGAAACTAGAAGGCTGTCCCTAGGGAAGGATGTGTGTGCCGAGTGACATTGTCATCCCCAGGTCAACATCAGGCGACCAATATCCTGAACCGCCTGAATGCAGGCTTCCAGTGACATCTTTACCTGCCGTTTCGCCCCTCGCCGGTCGCTACAGGACTTGGAATGGTCTGTGTCATGGTCCGTGGACGTTGCCTAAATCCTGCACGGTGGAGCTTTTTGGTGGAGTGCAGTGTGTGCAATACTGGCCCCACCCTTTAAACCCTTGGTTCGTCTGCCATGGCTTAGCAAGCTGGGACGATGGCATCGAAGTCTTCAGGTCGTAGGTTTTATATCAGACTGTCCTTGTCCTAGTCTCTGGCTCAAAACCCTTCCCCGGAGACACGGGGGCTTTTAAGTCAGGGTTTTCCTCCCTTAGCCTTTCCACAGCCAAGCGTCCAGGCCTGCAAGGCAGCAGGATAATGTTGATTAATTTTCGAGGTTTTCTCCTCTAGATCCGCCGTGTTTAGCCTGGGGGCTCGTGCTGCCCAGTTTTGGGGGTCACCTCGGAGAGGATGTGGCCAGGGACCACGCACAGGCGGTCTTGGGATAGAGGGACGCTATGATAGTCCGGAGGGATTACACACGAGGGTGCCTCATGAAGGCCAAGAGGCCCTAGACTAGGGTGATCCTAGGGGAGGCGCTGTAAGATTTCCCCACTACCCGCACCACCAACGCAACTCGTCCCCTGGGGCCCCCACCTTTTGAGTCAGGCAGCGACCCCTTGACCCCTCAATAACGCCATCACTACCATTATGTATGTCATGTTAACACTTTGTCAGTAGCATTGTTTGTCAGGATTTTTGCTTCAGGAATCATCATCACGGGGGGGGGGGGGGGGGGGGGGGGGGGGGGGGGAGAGAAGATGTTTTGACAATAACACCATTGTCACGGTTAGTGACTGTTTTGACAGAGGTAGTCGAAAATTACCGAAGCACCAGTCAGTGTAGGAATAGTGAGAGAGTAGTAAATGTGGGGCTTCTGTGACACCCCTCCCCCAATCAATTGATTTTTTCTAATTAGCACGGTAATTAAGCAAGCCCACATCAACAAAGACAGTCAATACCTTTATTACCTAGCCATTTTAGTTTCATTCCAGAAATCATTCAAACAACGATATTTGATCAGCTGCCAACCCGCGATTATTAAGGCAGATCCCCCACCCATTCAACAACTGGATAATTGTTTCAAACAGTTCTTGGGGATAGGACGAATCGACCGGAGCAGTGACTGCCAGGTTCTCGTGGTGTTGATTTCTGTCTCTCCATAGGAGGGTGACACCAGGGGGCAGAGGTACATCCACGTAGAAAGAATGTAGAGCTTTTCTCCACAGGGGTAACTTCCAGCCCTCAGTCTCAAAGGTCACTTGGATCGGGTCATTTGTTTTAGTTATTCTTTCCAGTGAAAGTCTAGAGTTAGCCGCTGTGGAGCGTGTTGTCGGGCGCATAGTGGAAGGATGGTCATCATCATCATCATCATCAGTCCCTTGCCCGAACTGGGCGTTGGGGGGACTGAAAGGCAGCAGCAACAGACAGTGCTCTCCACTGAGTTCTATTTTGGGCGGTGGCAAGCAAGTCTGGCATCTCGAGTTCGGTCCATTCTTTTATGTTTGCGACCCAACTCTTTCTCTGACGACCTCGCCGACGACTTCCTTCGAGAGTGCCTTGGAGGATAGTCTTGGACAAGGTGTTGTGTCGGGTCACGTGGCCAAACCAAGCAAGCTTGCGCCGTTTCACGGTTGCCAGAAGGGGTTCATGTGGGCCCACCAGGGAAGTGACGATGCTCCGTACATATTCGTTGGTCTTGTGCTCGCGGTACGAGATGCGGAGCAACTTCCTCAGGCACTTGTTCTCAAAGGCCTGGATTTTCTTTTCTGAGTCTGCAAGCAGTGTCCAAGTCTCACAGCCGTAGAGTAGAATAGACACTACGAGAGACTTGTAAAGCCTGTACTTGATGGTGAAGCTGATGGAGTTACTTCGCCATATCCTGTTCAGCCTGGCCATTGCGGATGTTGCTGTACCTATCCTGATACGGATCTCTGCTATGCAACTACCGTCTTTGGACAGGGTGGCTCCCAAGTACTTGAAGCTATTGACCTCTTCTAGCTTCTGGCCGTTCATGTGAATGTTGCTGCTGCTGTCGCTTGTGGTGTTGATCATCACTTTGCTTTTATCCGTACTGATCTCCATGCCATAAGACCCTGCGCTAGTTGAAAGTTTGTCTGTCAGGTTTTGGAGCTCACTATTGCTGCCTGCCATGAGGTCAATGTCGTCTGCGAATCGAAGATTGCACAGGGATCTGCCACCAATAGAGATTGAAGTATGGTGGTCGTGGAGGGTTTCCTGCATGATCTTCTCCAGGAATATGTTGAAAAGGACAGGAGAGAGCAGGCATCCTTGACGGACACCGATCGTCGTCCTGAAGAACTCGCCTGACTGATTGTTAAGTAGAACCGCGCTGCAGGCGTTCTTGTAAAGCGCTTCTATCATTTGGATCAGTCCCTCCTCTATGTTGAACGATCTCATGACTTGCCAGAGTCCGTCGTGCCAGACGCGATCAAATGCTTTCCTGAAATCAATGAAGTTGTGGTAGAGTTCGCGCTGATGATGCAGATGTTTCTCGATCAGGACGCGGCAGTTGAAAATCTGCTCTACAGTGCTTCTTCCAACTCTGAAGCCAGCCTGTTCTTCTGCCAGCAGTTCCTCGGCGAAAGTTTTGAGGCGGTTGAGAATGATTCTAAGCATTACTTTGCTAGGGTGACTTATCAGACTGATAGTTCTGTAGTTCTGGCACTGTTTCAGGTTTCCTTTCTTGGGGAGCGGGATCACTAGAGACTGTGTCCATTCTACTGGCCATTTCTTTTGCTCCCAGATCTTTTGACAGAGTGTAGTGAGGACCTTCGTTGTTACTTCTCCTCCATGTTTCAACAGTTCAGCAGGTACGTTGTCTACACCTGGAGACTTTCCTCCCTTCAGGCCGCGTACGGCTGCTTCCACCTCTTCAGCTAACACTGGCAGGTCTTCAGGGAAGGATGGTGGCGGTGCCATAATCAGCTTACGCTTGGTGTGTCGACATGTTTATCACGGCTGTTTGGCCCAGCGCTAGTACGGCACACTTAAGGTTTGTTCCAGGCGATCAGAGAAACTGGGTCAAAGCTGCAGGGTGCCCGCGCGGGGATGTAACAAGACTCCCGGCTGCCAGGCCGACCGGCTGGCAAGCTGGCCTCCCGACAAGCGCAGTGCAGTAACTTAATTTCGGAAAATGAGTGTGAAATATGAAGTTCACAGTCCTGAAACTACACCATAGCAGAGAATTCACTAAGCACAAACAGTCTGCCAAAAATCATAATTGCAGAGTAAACTTTGCCAGCACAGTATCCAATTGAATGCAGAGAAACTTACACGCGATGCGCACATAAACAAGATGGCGCCAAGAGAGAGAGAGAGAGAGAGACAGAGAGAGAGAGAGAGGGAAGACCCACGAGGCTAAACGACCGTGAGGGAAGCCGGACGGGAAGGATCCACAGGCGTTCGTCGACTAACCACGGTGGTCCCATTCCTATTCACCTAGCCATTACTCACTCTGCCTTGGTGTAGTTCCTTAATTTCTGTATATAAACAGTACGTTGTAAATGACTTTTTTTTCAGCCGTCAGTTCGGAGGACTGTAACCTGACTTTTATTGTTATTGTGGAGCAACAGTGCTGCGTAGGGTGGGGGGAGTACTTGTTTCCACCACTCGATGAAATGCTGATGCTGTAAAAGTAGTATTAATTCTGGTTTAACTTTACCTGTTTTTTGTTTTCTTTCTTTCTTTCCGGGAGGGGAAGGGGAGGAGGGGAAAGGGAGGGGAAGTGTCGTTGGGAAGGTGGGAAGGAAGGAAAGGGGGATAGTTAGTGTATAAGTAATAAAGAGTGAGTGTATGTGTAAAGTAAATGTGTTGTGTTGCTTGTGCTGAGCTGTAACCTGTCTTGAGGCAAGACGCTAGGGTTCTTTATCTATCTCTTTCCTCTCTTCTACTCCTAACCTTCACTCTCGTCTATCTCTCTTTAGTCGGGACATTTGGGGGTTCTACTTCTATTCTATCTGTCAATCTCGTCTGTCCCTTCCTAGCTGCCGACGTTTGGGGGCTCGTCCGGGATACAATAAAGGGAGGTAACTCACCCGTATTGTAGTACGAGGTACAGCTCAGTGTGTTTTGTTTTGTATTGTGTCGCCGGTCTCGGCTGACATGGTGACGACGGACTGACGGTAAACTAAGGGCGGTTGGTTGGGTGCTCGGGCGCACGCGCTGGGGCTCGCACGCGGGGTTTTTAGACCTATCCTCGGGGTTCGAGACTCGTCACAGGGTGTGTTGCTTGTGGGCATTTCTGATCTTGTGTGTTTCATCTCCTGTATAGTATGGAGGAGGACGGACCGGCCTTCAACACTCGGGGCAGGATTGCGCTTGCCGGAGATCACCCGCGGTCAATCACTGCTGCCGACGTAGAGGGGGCTGCTGCTAGGAGTCCAGGGTTTCAACCACGGTCTCCAGGAGCTCAGGCTTTTCAGTTTGCGTCACCATCGCTGGGTAGAGGTAGGGGAAAGTTAGTTCCATTGTTGTACTCACCTACTAACATGACCCCAGGCCCAGGTAGGCTTACTAACCGTACTGAAACGGAGGTAGTTGAGAGGCCTAGTGGTGATTCCACCATGAAGGATCTTATCGTCTACATGATGCAGAAGGACCAAGCCGACCGGGAGGAACGTTGTCGTCAAGAGGAGGAGCGTCGACGTCAGGACCAGGTTGACCGAGAGTTGCGTTGTCGTCAGGACCAGGCTGACCGGGAGGAACGTTGTCGTCAGGAGGAGTTGCGTCACCGGAAAAAGGAGGAGGAGAAAAAGGAAAGGCAGGAACTTTTAGAGCTGTTGTCGAGTCACGTCACTAAGTCACAGCCAGCAGCAAAGTCGGAGATCTTCCAGCCAGTGAAGATTAATTTACCGCCTTATGATGAGAAAGAAGACCTTGACATTTACTTGACTCAGTTTGAAAGGTTAGCTGGAGTTTTGGTGGGCCATCAGGCTGTCTTCTCTTTTGAAGGGAAAGGCCAGAGAAGTTCTTGACCGACTAGCGCCAGACGTAGCTCTAAAGGACTACGAGGAGCTGAAGAAAGCGTTGTTAACCAGGTTCCAGTTAACAGCAGAAACGTACAGACTCAGGCTAAGGACATCAAGGAAGCAGAAAGAAGAATCCTTTCCGCAGTTTGCTGTCCGCCTGGAGCTCTGGTTGAAGAGATGGATGTCACTAAGTAAGAAGAAAGAGGAGTTTCAAGACCTGAAAGACTTGATTCTTGAAGAGCAACTCTTGGACGGTATGACACCAGAACTGGCTATCCATGTTAGGGAGAGGAAACCTAGCACCGTCAACCAAGCAGCAGAGATCGCTGAAGTCTATTTAGAGGCACGGAGAGGTACTCAGCGTGGAGGTTTGTTCAGTCGTCATACAAGAGTCCAACCAGGGAGTAAACCTAAACCCGCTGACAGTGACGAGACCAAGCCGGGTAAACCACCAGGAGCTTCTGATTCGAAGTCGCCTAAAGGATGTTGGCATTGTGGAGGACCATATAGGAAAGACAGTTGTCCCAAGCTAACGAAGAAGGCAGCAGTCGCAAAAGTTGGAGAGAGGACCAAGGTAGAGAAGCCCGCCGAGTTCAAGTATGACCCGCGTTGTTCAGCAATAGTGAATGGTCAGGTTGCTGAAGGTCTACGGGATACTGGGGCAACTTTACTGATCGTGGCCAAGCAGCTAGTGAAGGAAGGTCAACTGGACGGGAAGAGCCTTTCACTAATGTCAGTAAATTCCAGCACGGTAACAGGACCCACAGCGATTGTCGACCTCGTCTGCCCCTTTTATTGTGGGAAAGCCAGGGCATTAGTTCTCGACAGACCAGTGTCACCTGTTATCATAGGGAACGAGGTGGAAGACGCAGAAGGAGTCCAACACTTTGTTCCGGTCACTCGTACGGAAATGGCAATGGCTGTCATGACACGGCAGCAAGCACTGAAGTCGAGAAGAGTTAACCTAGAGTTATGGGATCAAAGGATGACGGTTCTCTCAGTAACACCTGAAGTTTGGAAACGATCTCAGAGGGAGGACCCAAGTTTGGAAAACGTCCGTTCTAAAGTTGGGAAACCACCTGCGACCTGTAAAAATGGAAACAAGGTCCACTACTTTTGGAAGAAGGGA
>BTPG01000004.1:39738771-39818592 GCA_036245525.1 Semisulcospira habei
CAACTCTCATGACGACCACGACCGGACTCAACGTAGCATGCTGGAACATCTGAACCATGCACGACACAGCAGACAGCGGACGCCCTGAACGTCGCTCCGCCCTCATTGCCCATGAATTACGGAGGTTAAACATCGACATCGCCGTGCTCCCAGAGTACGCCTCCCGGAGGAAGGCAGCCTCCAAGAACTTCGCGCTGGCTACTCCCTCTACTGGTCAGGCAGGCCTGCATCAGAAAGACGGCTCTCAGGCGTGGGCTTCATGGTGAAGACCCCCATTGCGACTAAGTTGGAAAACCTACCAACGGGTCACTCCAACCGCATCATGTCCATGCGCCTCCCACTGAGACACTAGCAATACATCACCCTTCTCAGTGTGTACTCCCCAACCCTCCTGGCAGAGCCTGCAGAAAAAGACAAGTTCTACTCTGACCTGCGCAGCCTCCTGCAGAGTACCCCTGCAGACGACAAAGTCATCATCCTTCGAGACTTCAACGCCAGAGTGGGCCAAGACTCTGAAGCCTGGAAAGGAGTCCTCGTCAAGCATGGCATTGGGAACTGCAATGACAATGGTCGCCTACTGTTGGAGCTCTGTGCAGAGCAGCAACTTGTCATCACCAACACTACTTTCCAGCAAAAGGACAGTCGAAAGACCACCTGGATGCATCCTCGCTCCAAGCACTGGCACCTTATCGACTATGTCCTAGTACGTCAGAGCGACCGCAGTGACGTCCTCCTCACCAGAGTGATGCCCAGCGCAGAGTGCCACACTGACCACCGCCTTGTTCGCTGCAAACTCAGGCTCTGCCTCAAGCTGAAACCCAAGAAATGGGGGCCCGCCCAAGAAAAAGCTTGATGTTGCCAGCCTTCAGCGTGACGACAAGAAAGCTGCCCTTCAGGCCGATTTACAGCGCATGCTCAAAGACACAGTTAATCCAGCAGACGCCTCCCCTGAAACACTCTGGGAACAACTGAAAACTGCTATTGTAAAATCTTCTGTGGAAGACTTGGGCTTTGCTAGAAAGAGGAACAAAGACTGGTTTGACGAAAACGACGTAGAGATCCAGGAACTTCTAGCAAAAAAAAGAGCCGCCCACCAGGCCCACCTAGCCCAGCCTTCCTGCCCTGTGAAGAAGTCTGCCTTCCGCCTCATTTGCAGCAGTCTCCAGCTCAAGATTAGAGAACTCCAGAACGAGTGGTCGTCCCGACTCGCACAGAGGACCCAGCTCTGCGCTGACAACTGTGACTACAGGGGCTTCTACGAAGCACTGAAAGCAGTGTATGGCCCTAGGCACCTGGTACAAAGTCCCCTGCGAAGCGCTGATGGACAGGCACTCTTCACAGATAATACCTCCATCTTGAACCGTTGGTCGGAATACTTTCAGGACCTCTTCGGCGCTGAGCGCACTGTTCAAGAAACAGTCATCCTCCAAATCCCACACCTTCCACTAAAGGTTGAATTGGACGAACCGCCCACCGCTGAAGAGACCCTCACAGCCATCCACCAGCTCAAGAGTGGCAAAGCAGCAGGCATTGACGGAATCCCGCCAGAGATATGGAAACACTGCACAACAAGCTCCACGACCTCTTTCTCTGCTGCTGGGAAAAAGGAACACTACCAAAGGATCTCCGTGATGCAGTCATCATCACCCTGTACAAGAACAAAGGAGAGAAGTCTGCCTGCTCTAATTATTGTGGAATTACCATGCTGTCCATTGCCTGGAAAATTCTCGCAAGGTTGCTCCTGAATCGGCTGGATCTGCCATCGCAGAAGACCACCTCCCAGAGGGCCAGTGTGGCTTCAGAGCCAACAGGAGTACCACCGACATGGTCTTTGTGCTGAGACAGCTTCAGGAGAAGAGCCACGAGCAGAACAAAGGGCTGTAAGTAACGTTTGTCGACCTAACAAAAGCGTTTGACACTGTGAGCAGGCAAGGTATGTGGCAGATCCTGGAGCGACTAGGTTGTCCCCCAAAGTTCCTCAACATTATCGTCCAGCTCCATGAGGACCAGCAAGGCCAGGTCAGACTAAACAGTGACCTCTCATAACCATTCCCCATTCGCAACGGCGTGAAGCAAGGCTGCGTGCTGGCACCGACCCTCTTCACCATCTTCTTCAGCATGATGTTGAAGCAGGCCACAGTGGACCTCGACGATGACGACGCAGTGTACATCAGGTATTGTCTCGATGGCAGCCTGTTCAACCTCAGACGACTGCAGGCCCACACGAAAACCCTAGACCAACTGATTCGTGAGCTGCTCTTTGCTGATGACGCTGCCCTCGTTGCACACACAGAGAGAGCCTTGCAGCGCATTACCTCCTGCTTCGCAGATGCCGTCCAGCTCTTTGGACTTGAGGTCAGTCTGAAAAAGACAGAGGTCCTTCATCAGCCGGCACCCAAGAAAGAGCATCGCCCTCCCCACGTCACCATCGGCGAGTCCGAACTGAAGTCTGTATCCTACCTCGGCTGCATCATCACGTCAGACGCCAAGCTGGACAAGGAGATGGACAACAGGCTTGTCAAAAGCGAACAGTGCTTTCGGGCGACTATTCAAGCGGGTGTGGCACAATCAACAGCTGAAAAAAGGCACAAGATCAGCGTGTACAGAGCTGTCGTCCTCACCACCCTGCTGTACGGTTCCGAGTCCTGGGCCATCTACCGCAGCCAACTACGACTCCTCGAACGCTTTCACTAGCGCTACCTGCGTACCATCCTCCGCATTCACTGGAGTGACTATGTCACCCACGTCGAGGTCCTTGAACAGGCGGAAACTTTGAGCATCGAGGCTTTGCTGCTGTGGGCGGGGCACGTCTCCAGGATAGAGGATCATCGCCTACCCAAGATCACTCTGTTCGGCGAGCTCGCCACTGGACACTGAGACAGAGGGGCACCAAAGAAGAGACACAAAGACGGTCTCAAGAAGTCACTTAGTGCCTGCCAAATCGACCACCGCCAGTGGTCTTCGCTTGCTGCGGACCGTGACACCTGGCGCTCCACCATTCACAAGGCAGCCGTCTCATTAAATTTTGAGGACTCTCGCAGAGCTAACCTCAAGGACAAGCGGTTCAGGAGCAAAAACAGAGTTGTCGTAACTCAGAACCCTACCCAGACCTTCCCCTGCAGCCACTGCGGTCGAACCTGCCTGTCCCGGATTGGCCTCCGCAGTCACGAAAATGCATGCAGACGACGTGGTCAAGCCCTATAGAATCTTCGTTCACGAAGTCAAGCCATGACAATTCTGGTTTAACTTTACCTGTTTTTTTCTTTCTTTCTTTCCGGGAGGGGGAGGGGAGGAGGGGAAGGGAGGGGAAGTGTCTTTGGGAAGGAAGGAAAGGGGGATAGTTAGTGTATAAGTAATAAAGAGTGAGTGTACGTGTAAAGTAAATGTGTTGTGTTGCTTGTGCTGAGCTGTAACCTGTCTTGAGGCAAGACGCTAGGGTTCTTTTTCTATCTGTTTCCTCTCTTCTACTCCTAACATTCATTCTCGTCTATCTCTCTTTAGTCGGGATATTTGGGGGTTCTACTTCTATTCTATCTGTCAATCTCGTCTGTCCCTCCCTAGCCGTGACGGCCATCACATGTCATGTTAACACTTTGTCAGTAGCATTGTTTGTCTTGAGGATTGCTTCAGGAATCATCACGGAGGGGGGGGGGGGGGGGGGGGGGTTGACAATAACGCCATCACTACCATAATTTTTCATAGTTAACACTTTGTCAGTAGCATTGTTTGTCATGAGGATTGCTTCAGGAATCATCATGGGGGTGGGGGATGGGACAATAACGCCATCACTACCATAAAATGTCATGTTAACACTTTGTCAGTAGCATTGTTTGTCATGAGGATTGCTTCAGGAATCATCACGGAGGGTGGGGGTGGTGGGGGGGGGGGGGGAATGCTGATAGCTAAAAGGCTAACGCTTATAACCCCATGACTGCATTTCCCAAATGTTAGTGGTGACACTTAATAACAATGCTGAAGCATTCCAGGAGATGAATCGACAATGAAATGTCAATGCCAGATTAGCTTGACACCATCAGGTGCCAAGCTAATCTGGCACTACTCTTAAAGTTTCATGGTAAATCCATCTCCGGTGGGTTGCTGGGGTTGAATGTGTTAAAGAAGTATGATGCTGTCTCATGAGTAAGCCTCCATTAGTGATTGATCTACTAACTGCTGCTGTCTCATGAGTAAGCCCCCATTAGTGATTGATCTACTAGCTGCTGCTGTCTCATGAGTAAACCCCCATTAGTGCATAACTGCAACTGTACGATGCAGGACAATTGTTATGTGTGATGGTACAAAACTATATATATATAGAAGTTGTCCAAGAAGAACTTATTCCAGTAGCTTAAAGGTAGTGCCTAATCAGGCTGGCGTCTTGATCACTACCCTTAAACTTTCAGTGTCATGATCAATCCAAGCAATGTAGTCAGTGTGACCGTTGCTTTCAAGAAAATGTGAAATAACATGAAGCCCTCAAGGCTCAGACGCAAGACTGATCACATAATTAATCTGACCTTTGAGGTTTTGATCGTCCGACAGGTCACTGAAATGAGCAAATGTTCAAGCATTCTAACATAATTATGTAAAGGGTTGGCTTTGTAACTGCAAAATCCATGTTTTCTCAAATGCATTTTTCACACTCCTGTGACCCTAAAATTTGCAAAGGGTCAAGAAAATTAGTATGTATAGAAAGTTCTTATCATTGGCTACTTTTATGCCAAATCTGACTAAAATGTTTGCAAAAATGCTGAAAAAAAACACACACATCTGCTGACCCTTGACCTTTGCAAAGGGTCATACAAATTAGCGTGCACAGGAAAGTAAAGTGTTACTATCAGATACCACTGTACCAAGTTTGGGTTTGAAGCTGTGAATAATATTTCTGTCAAAATACTGTTATTTTCCCAGCCTCTTGTGACCCTTTACCTTTCTGAGAATCATTTAAATTAGTATGCACAGAAAGGTCTTCCCATCAGGTATATTTTGTACCAAGATAGGGTTTGAAGTTGTAAATAGTTTTTAAGAAAAAAATATTTTTGTCAAAATATGGATATTTTTTTACCAATTTCCTGATCCCTGTGACCTTGACCCTTGAGAGGTCACTCAAATTTGTCACTCAAATTGCCACAAAGTACCGAGGACTGTCGCTTTCAACAGCCTCCAAGAAAATGCCAATGTTACAGTTATCACAAATGACAGCGTGTCAAATTTGACTGAAAAGTTTGCAAAAATGTTGATAACAAGATGGGATACCCAGCCCATAGTTGTTCCTATTTTAATCTTATTCTTCTTTTCCCTCTCTCTTTCCACCATAAACCACCCTACCCTCTGATTCACTCACACTGGCACACACAAACACACAGCATTTCATGCCAGTTGTATGTTCTGTGGGCTGGCGCTCTAAAGAAGAATTGCACGAGCAGTGACATCACTATAAACGTTACGTCATTGCAGCACACGACACTGTATACACAGTATTTATGTCACCGTGTGTGTAATTTTTAAATTTTTTGTTCACACGGATTTTGTTTCAAACATGATTTAATTATCACTCAAAATGTTGAAGAGGTACATGGCTGGGTAACAAACTAATCCAATGCCTATTTCAGAAACAATTTTTGTCAAAATATGTCTATTTTGTACCAATATCTGGATCCCCCTGTAACCTTGACCTTTGAGAGAGGTCATTAAAATTGGTAAGTTTAGAAAGGTCTTGTTGGAACATATCCTTGGGCCAAGTTTGAAGTCTGTGCCTTGAATAGTCTCCAAGAAAATGCCAACGATAAAGTTGACCACAGATCCCTGATACCAGATGCCAGAGGCCGGATAGCCCAAAACATAGACTCTCTTTTGCTATCACACGCGAGGCAACAAAAACCAACTGTGGGTCTCATGCCAGCTTGTTCCATCACACGTTCAGCAGTCAAAAGCATTCTTACCATCTCTGTTCTTCTCCTCTCTCAGCTGACAAAACGCTGGCCAGAAGTAGTGTGCACGCACAGGCAAGCTCTGCAGAAACAAAATACAGTCTAGACTCAACCTAATGGCAGCTAAATGGGTCATGTTTAGACTCATTCTAATGACAGCTAAATGGGTCATGTCTAGACTCATTCTAATGACAGCTAAATGGGTCATGTCTAGACGCATTCTTATGACAGCTAAATGGGTCATGTCTAGACTCATTCTAATGACAGCTAAATGGGTCATGTCTAGACTCATTCTAATGACAGCTAAATGGGTCATGTCTAGACTCATTCTAATGACAGCTAAATGGGTCATGTCTAAACTCATTCTAATGACATCTAAATGGGTCATGTCTAGACTCATTCTAATGACAGCTAAATGGGTCATGTCTAGACTCATTCTAATGACAGCTAAATGGGTCATGTCTAGACTCATTCTAATGACAGCTAAATGGGTCATGTTAACATACTGAGCCATTTAACCATTCTGCTGTCGGCAGCGCTTTCTGTGGAGAAGATTCCTGCAGTAATCACCTCAACAGAAAGTGCTACCAACAGCCAAAGTGTCAAGTCCAAATTGCTAACTTTGGGAGTTGACTTCAGAAGACTACACTACAGTTCAGGAGACGGGCCGACCATGACAGGAAAAGAGGGGTGCCAGAAAAGCTGTGACATTCTGGGAGCAGCCTTGAAATATAGTGGTAAGGGATCCATCGCCAGGTATGATGTGCCATGGTTGAACAGGTTAACCTATAAAGCCCTGAAAGACGACAGGGTGTGGATCGACCATGATAGTTCAAGGTACATAAAGCCCTGAAAGACGACAGGGTGTGGATCGACCATGATAGTTCAAGGTACATAAAGCCCTGAAAGACGACAGGGTGTGGATCGACCATGATAGTTCAAGGTACTTAAAGCCCTGAAAGACGACAATGTGTGGATCGACCATGATAGTTTAAGGTACATAAAGCCTTGAAAGACGACAGGGTGTGGATTGACCATGATAGTTCAAGGTACATAAAGCCCTTAAAGACGATAGGGTGTGGATCGACCATGATAGTTCAAGGTACATGAAGCCCTGAAAGACGACAGGGTGTGGATCGACCATGATAGTTCAAGGTTGGAGTCTCCAGAACTGTGATATAGACCTCAGGGAATATCTACAAAAATGTGATAATTTCATCCTCAGGGCATAAGGAGTTAAGTAAATACAGTAGCGCCCGTCTGGATGGAGCACCCTTATAAAAGATCCCCCATCATCAAGAGAATCATTTAGACAACAGTAGCGCCCGTCTGGATGGAGCACCTTAATAAAAGATCCCCCATCATCAAGAGCATCATTTAGACAACAGTAGCGCCCGTCTGGATGCAGCACCCTAATAAAAGATCCCCCATCATCAAGACCATCATTTAGACGATTGTAGGCACCTAAATGACGTCGTTTTATGGCAGGCCAGACTTTTGCCCTTCAAGACTTCTCTCGTCAGAGCACCTGTCTCTTAACCCTTTTAGTCGAGAGTCCCTACAGCAGGAGACGGATTGACCATGATAATTCAAGGGTAGTGCCAGATGAGCTTAGAATAATCATGGTCAGTTCATTTCCTCCTGCTGGCACATGGTCGTTAGGCGACGCCTCCAAAATTTGGGAAATGCGGCCGTGGGCTTATATTGGTTAATACCATTTTTTTCCTGCACAACAGGTGGTTGCTTCAAGAAGGTTCTACTGGGCAATTGTTACGATTGTGGTTGTATTATCCTGTGAGAGCGTACATGTGTTATTCGTAGGTAACGATCCGATGTTTATTTGAGCTATCACGGTTACGATTCACGTGCCTTTTTAGTAAGATTTTCTTTTATTCGTGAGTAGAGCCGATTTCGTTTTGTTAAGTTTAGTCCGGAACGTTCTAGAAAGGTTGCACTGTCTGGTGACATCGTAAGTGTCACGTCGGGTAGTTGGCAACACTTCACTACATTTTTCGCTACTTTTTGTTTTCCTGTGCGCGTGTATTGAGCAGCCTTTATTTTGTTTTGGGAATGTTCTCGTACCTTTTTGAGCTATCATGGAAATACCATACTTTTATGTGTCTTCATTATACTTTAGAATTTAGAGCTGAAGTGAGCAGCCGAGTTTTTGTAGCCTGTTATAGTATTTCTGGAAAGTTGATGTTAATGAGCTTCGGCTGCGTGTTTCGTTCTGATTGGTTGCGTTGTATGATTTCCGTAGACGATCCGGGAATTTTGTAGTATATATAAGGAAGGCACTGGGAAAGCCGGTTCGTACATTGTCTTGCTTTGTCAGTTGTAGAGACACGTAGTTTATTGCGAGAGATGCTGTGTATGAGAAACTTTGTGTCGCGGTGTGGACATTGCAGAAGAGACTTTGTATCAGTAGTTTGTGCATTTGAAAGCGCATTACTGTGTGGATATCGCATCGCTGAATTAAATATTGTTGGAACTGTTACTCCAGTATTGTCTACATCCTTAAGCCACGTGTGACGGATTGCAGCTGAACGAGGTTTATTTTAAAGAACTCTACGTGTGTGTGTGTGTCTGGTGTGTTTATCATACTTCGACTACAACTCCACCACGTAACATTTTGGCGACCCTGACGAGACCTCTTCAGTTGGTTCAGTGGAAAGGGTAGCAGGAGAAAACATCCAGCAGTGAAAAGCAGAGATGGCAACATCGGAAATGGAGACATTCCTGAAAATTGGAAAGGAATGTGGACTCGAAGGAGCTCAACTCCTCGAGTTTGTAAAGGAGAGAGAGGAGAAAGAAGAAAAGAGAGGAGAGAGAGAAGAAAAGGAGAGAATGGAGAGAGATTTGGTTATTTGGGTTTAACTCCGAGCAGGCGACTAAGGCCATCTCACGGCGGGATGGGTAAAAATCTGGTCAGCCAGACTAAAAGCAAGGTCTTAAGACAAGATGTAAATATAGATTACAAATCTCAGGCTAAAATGTCGCACATGTCTTTAAAAGAAACGTCTACAGACTCTCAAAAAGGGCAAATAAAAAAGATTCACATAGTCTATGAATGCTCAAATCTTGTTAAAATTATTGCATGCTCGCAAGAAATTGAAGATTTTGTCCGGGGGGGGGGGGGGGGGGGGGGGGGGAACATCCCGGAACAAAACCTTCAAGGAGTCTGCTGTGAAGTGTTTATATCTGGTGTCAATCAGGTCAGCACAATACAGCAAAAAAGTGTCGAACAGAAAACTGCTCATCACAGGCAAAACACCATGGACGCTGTTTCAGTAAGTAAGAGTGCGTAACATATGTGTGCAAGATGTGGAGAAGAGTAAGGACAGTCTCCTCACGTGGCTGCCACAGCGGAAAGGTAGACTGTCGGACAACGTAGGAAGAACTTCATGAAGCTTGTTCCCTTCCTCTTTGTCCCACTCGGACTGCCACTCGCGGCCTATGTACGCACTAATCACAGGTTTAAAATCACTAAAAACAGTCTGCGTGTCAGGGACAGGGTCACTGCGGGCACTGTTGGCAGCAGAATCTGCGATTCTGTTCCTTCGATGACCACATGGCCTGGGACCCAAATAAAAATGATGTCATAATATTCCTTCATCAAGTCTGCGTAGAGCTCTCTAATCTGCACCAGCAGTGGGTGGTCTGTTCCAGCGCCCTGAAGGGCCTGCAGGGCAGAAAGAGAGTCAGACAGAATCAGGAAGTTCCGTTCCCGAGACTGATAGGCATGCTTGAGTGCCAGCAGAATTGCCTGCAGTTCTGCACTAAATACATAGGAATGGTCAGGTAGGCGGAGCTGAAATGGGCGTCTAGGATGGCGAGAGGACACTGCAGCCGCAGCCACTCTCCCATCCTCAGACTTGGACCCATCCGTATAAAGACGACAATAGCCAGGAAAACATGAAAGGAGTTCATTGAGGCTCTGTTGGTATATGGCTGGTGGAGTACAATCCTTTTTGTGGGCGGTCAAGTCCAGCAAGATGTCAGGAACTGGTAGTAGCCAGGGTGGAGTGACGTGTTGCAGAGATTCCGAAACTTTGTCCAGGTCCACTCCGGCCGCCTGCAGATGAGGTCGGACACGGAAGGAAAGTGAACGGACAGCTCCCGGATGGGCATCGTAAATCTCTGCAAACGACGGGTTAAAAACACAATCATAGGCAGGATTGTCTGGATGGGCCTTTAGCTTCAGAACGTAGCTGAGCATGAGGCGGATGCGGCGGAGCCTGAGAGAAGGCTCCCCTGCCTCGGCATACAGACTAGGAACTGGAGATGTCCTGAAGGCCCCTAGACATATGCGCAGACCTTGATGGTGAATTGTGTTCAGACGCTGTAGAACAGACTTGGAAGCCAAGCCATAGACCACAGAGCCGTAATCCAGTTTGGACCGAACAAGGGCCCGGTACAGTCGAAGTAAGACAATGCGGTCTGCACCCCAGTCAGTACGACCAATGACACGAAGAATGTCGAGGGCCTTCTGACAAGAGGTTCTAAGGTAGTTAACATGGTTGCAGAAGATCAATCTTTTGTCAAAGATGACCCCCAGAAACTTTGCCTCTTCGGACATCTGAATTGGCACTCCAGCAATGCTCACGGTAGGTTTTGGAAAAAAATTCGTCTGGTTAGTAAAATGCACACAGACTGTCTTGGAGGGCGAGAATCTGAATCCGTTGAGAGACACCCACCCCTGGATACGATCAACGCACAGCTGCAAGCGCCTCTCAAGGGACGCAAGTCCTCGACCTCGTGCTCACAAAGCAAAGTCGTCCACAAACAAAGAGCATTCAGAATCATCCTTGACGGCCTTTACAATGTTATTTATTTTAATGCTAAATAAAACAGGAGATAGAATGCTGCCCTGCGGGACACCCATCTCCTGTTCAAAGGAGTCGGAGAGGGTGGAGCCCACACGGACATGGAACGACCTGTTAGACAAAACATTGTGAATAAAAACAGGCAGGTGCCCTTTAAAACCCATGTCCGACAAATCAGACATTATACCATACTTCCAGGTAGTGTCATATGCCTTTTCAAGATCAAAGAAAATTGCATAGACATGCTGCTGGTTGACAAAAGCATCTCGGATAAAAGACTCAAAGCGGACAAGATGGTCAGTTGTACTACGGAAGCGCCGGAAACCGCACTGGAGGTCTGGAGGCACAACCACAGCCTGGCGCCAAGATGGCGGAAAACGACCGGTTATCCAGATATGGTTAACCCTTTCTCCGCCGATCTCGCCGTTTGGCGAGTACGTGGCTCGCCGCCGATCTCGCCTTTTGGCGAGCACCACAGTAGAGTTCACTGTACTTGATCGTGACTCTAATGTATGAGGTAGTTTTGGTCAATAATAGTGCATCATGGGACAGGGTCATTTGTCATTTCGGCGCCATCTTTGAGTGCATTTGAGAGTTTTGAGCGAAGAAATTGCGAGTTTTTCTGAAATTTTGAGAGCGGTGCTTTTTCGTGATGGCTGAAACTTCAAAATTGCGAGGTGAGAAACAAAAGAGACTATCTACTGAG
Source organism: Semisulcospira habei (assembly GCA_036245525.1). Taxonomy (NCBI): domain Eukaryota; kingdom Metazoa; phylum Mollusca; class Gastropoda; family Semisulcospiridae; genus Semisulcospira; species Semisulcospira habei. Next base: position 39,750,234 of record BTPG01000004.1, read on the forward strand.
GAAGTTTTGCGTCATTTGAACCTCCTACCATCACAAACTGATGTTGATTCGGACGAGGAGCATCCTTGTGGCAACGAAGTTGACAACTTTTGAGCTTTTTTGAAGTTTACAAGATAGCTCTGATAGCGATGCGACCTACGAGCCAGAACCGAGTATGAGCACTCTCGCGAGCAGATCTCGTTCTTCTGCTCGCATTGAACATTTCACGATGCAAACAGGAGCAGTGACGAAGAACTTCAAAATGTGAGAAGAAATACACATGGTCGATCAAGAGGAAGGGGGACAAGAATGGGGAGAGTGATTCGTGCCCGATCTGCAGGCAGTGATCCGAGGTCCCGGAGTGGGCGTGGCAGAGAGCCAGTAGCAGACCTGTTCTAATGGGAGATCTATAACATGGATGACTGCTATTATCCTGTTGACTGGTTACCACCTTTTCGTAGGAGAACTGGTAAGTCTTACAATAGATCAACTCTGTACATGTTTGTGTGGGTGGGGGAGGGGGTGCATGCTAGCACAAATGAGCGTGCATGTATATGCGCCACAAATGCTTATGCGGGTATGACTGTGTGTGCGTGCGACGTGTGTGTGTGTGTGTGTGTGTGTGTGTGTGTGTGTGTGTGTGTGTGTGTGTGTGTGTGTGTGTGTGATATCTATGCATGGATAGAAATTTGCAAGTAACCATGCAGGGAGATGGATGTATATGCTCCATAACTGCTTATGCAGGTATGACTGTGTGTGTGTGCGCACGCACGCACACGTTTGTGTGTGTGCGTGTGTGTGATCTATGCATGGATAGAAATTTACAAGTAACCATGCAGCGAGATGGATCAGCCATGATAGATCAACAGCCACATCACTTCCAAAACTGACAAGGCAGCTTGAACTATCATGATGTATCCATTTATCAAAAGTGTGGGGAGTAAAATATGGTTTGATGATGCAATTGCAAGTACTTATGTCATTCTTGATCTTTTTTCAGGCGTACTAGTGGATACAGAGGGATTCAAGCCAGTGGATTTTTTCAAGCTATTCTCTCCGGATGCTGCCTTTGATCACATAGCTGACCAGACCAACCTATTTGGGCAACAGCTTCTCAACATTGTAGCTGATGTGGACCGCAGATCTCGCCTCGGCTACACAAGTAACACATCGGCTGCTGAAATGAAGACATATACGTGGCACTGCAGATTGCCAGTGCAATGTAACTTGTAAGCAGTGCAATGTTGCCATGTGCCCCACCACTTGTTTTGAGCTGTATCACACAGTTTCTGACTTCTGCAGATCTGCAGCTTCACAGATCTATGGAAATCAGTAGATTGTGTTTTGCGGAAAAATTCACTTCGGGTTTCTGTGTGTTGCGGACAAATACACTTCAAGGAAAGAAGTACCCAACGGAGAAAGAAACACGCTTAGAAAAAACGGTACAACACAATTTATTAATATTTCGGGTAAATACCCTTTGTCAAAATAGACAAACAAACAGACACATTAGCCGCTACTTATCTTCAGATGCAGAAGGAATGTGGCAACTGAAGGTGACGTAAAAAGAAAAAGAAAAGAAAAGGAAAGGAAGAACAAAAGTAAAAATGACGTCAAAGAAAAAAATCGTAAGAGAAAGACTCCGAGAGAAACTAAACACGAGAGACAAGAGTGTGTGTAAGCGCGCGCAGGAGCGAGCAAAAGTAAATGCGCGTGTGTGAGGCCGGGGAGAGAGAGAGAGAAGAGAGACAGCGAGAGAGAGAGAGAGAGAGAGGGGGGGGGAGAGAGAAAGAGAGAGAGAGAGAGAGAGAGAGAGAGAGAGAGAGAGAGAGAGAGAGAGAACGAACGGGGAGTACCCTTGGGCACGAAGTAGGCTGAGTGTCTAATACACAAAGCCAGCTAAACACCAACCCGAAGGCAAACCTTATATCACCATCGAGTTGAGGACTACCTCGGGGAAAAACGGGAGGACCCCGGGAAAAAAACCCCAGCATTTAGCATGGTACACAACAAGGAATATCGATGAAACAAAGCAAATAATCAAATTCAGTAAGAGAATAATGGTATAAGAGGAGAGTAGGTAGTTGTGAAACCATCTTCAAGGGTAACTCCAAACAAACAAACAAAAAAAAAAAAAAACGGGTGTGGGGGGAGAGAAAGACAAAAGGGGCGGGGGAAGGGGAGGGGGAAAGGGAAGAGAGAGAGAAAGGGGGAAGAGAGAAAGAGAGAGAGAGAGAGAGAGAGAGAGAGAGAGAGAGAGAGAGAGAAAAAAAAACAAAAAGGGAGGGGGGGGGGGGAGGCAAACAAACAGAGCCACCAGCCCCACCCAACAGGCACCCTCCAGCCCACGGACGAACGCACAGGCATGCGAACAAGACGACCACATACATCCCCAAGGGAATGCACATGATCGCCCCCCACACCCACGCATAAATCCAAGGACCGGCGACCAGGCGCCCGACAGGGAAGGGCAAGGGATCCAACTTAACGTATGGCCAGCGCTGAAAAAGTCCCCATGGGAGGCACAAAGTACATATCAATCAGCGCCAGCCGCACCTATCTGGTTAGTGAGTAGTCATACAGAAGCGACTCGGTAAGGTAAATGACAGTTAGCAGAAGACACAGGGAAGGTCCAAAAAGTTAATCTTTCATATTCATCCCGAGTGGCGCCACAGTGCCCAGTTTATTAATCAAAAATTTTTCTCGGTCTTTCCTTGCCCAGACATTACTGGCTTGCATAAGCCAGAGGCCTTTAACACGAATGTCCGAGACGGAGTGATCGGCCTGGTTGAAATGTCGCCCGACCGGTCTATTGTAATGGTACTTGACCGACTGAAGATGTTCTTTAAAACGGTCGTTGATGGTTCTTTCCGTCTCTCCAACATAGAGTTGGCCGCATTTCACACAGGAGATGACATAAATCACGTTGGTAGTTTGACATGTGAAGTATCTGTCTATGTTGAATTTGTAGCGTGGACCATTCACCACTGTAGAAGGGCAAATAAAAGGACATGTCTTGCAATTTGGAACATTGCACGGTGTGGAGCCGGAGGGTCTGGTGGTAGAACGAGGCTTAAGAGTAGAGCGAACAAGCATGTCTCGTAAATTAATATCCCTCTTGAAAGCCACCAACGGAGGTTCAGAAAAGATAGCAGCGGACTCTTTACTGGATGACAAAAGACCCCAGTTAGAAAGAAGTATTTTACGAACCGGATTGGTGTGCGGATGGTAAACCATGGTTACGATGGGCCTGTCACTCGCAGCGGTAGGCTTAGTCTGCAGTATACTCGCGCGACTAAGTTTTTGTACTGTTTGGAGAGAACCTTGAACAACAGTATGTGGGTAATGTCTGTCGATGAAAAATCCAGCCATTTCTTTGGATTGAACATCAAAATCTGATTTTTCGGAACAGATTCTTTTAAGCCGAAGAAACTGAGAAAATGGGATGCTATTCTTACATTTGGGGTTGTGCGAAGAGCGGTAGTCGAGGTATGAATGTGAATCGGTAGGCTTGTAATGTATTGAAGTTTTCAACATTCCGCAGTCAATACTGATGCTCATGTCCAGAAAGTCGACTGAAGTAGCTGATATATTGTATGTGAACTTGATGGATGGGTGGAAATCCTGCACGAAGTGAATGAAGTCTAAAAGTGCATCGTGGGTCATGTGTGTAGCTCCGATACCATCATCGATGTAGCGTTTATACATCTCAGGGACAGGCCCGGTGTATGTCTGAAGTATTTGGTTCTCAAGGAAACCCATGAAGAGGCAGGCATAGCTGGGTCCCATTTTAGTGCCCATCGCTACGCCACTGCACTGAGCGAAGGTGACGCCATCAAAGGAGAAACTGTTAAGAGAGAGAACCAATTCAGCCAGACGGATAAGAGTATGAGTAGGAGGTTGTTTATGACTTCTTTGGTTGAGGAAGTACGAAAGTGCATTGAGGCCGTCATTGTGCGGTATGACAGTATATAGTGAAGTGACATCAAGTGTAAACAACAGTTCAGGTTTGAAAAGTTGTTTCTGGTTGACTTGGTCTATGATCTCTAGAGCATGGTTGGTGTCTTTAATGTAGGTAGGTAGAGACTGGACAAAGGGTTGGAAGATGATGTCCAGGTATTCGGAGATGTGTTCTGTGGGACAGCTGCAAGCTGACACTATGGGGCGGCCGGGATTGTTGAGTTTGTGAATTTTGGGGAGAAGGTAAAAGTTAGGTTGCTTAGGCCGCTTTTTGATGAGGAGATTAGCTGTTGAAGGAAGCTCTCCTTGAAGAATCATCTCTTTGACTGTCTTGGAGATGCGCTTTTGATCAGCTTGGAGGGAGCTTTCGTCAAGGTGTTGGTAGTGTTCTGGGTTCTCTAACTGTCTGTAGGCCTCTTTGATGTACAGATCTCTGTCCCATACAACGACGGCGCCACCTTTATCGGCTGGTTTGATGACGATGTCGCTTCTGTTACGAAGATTTGTGAGAGCGTCGAGTTCAGCTTTTGTGAGATTGGAGCGAGGAATGGAATTGAACTTGAGTTTTCCAATGTCAGACATGGTTTTCTTAATGTAGCATTCAAGTTCAGGAAGTTTACCATGAGGTGGTTCTCTGCGGACAGGCGTGGCAAAACGATCAACGAAGATGTCACCAACCTTCTGAGTTCGTGGTCGATGGCCCAGGACAGCCATCCATCGAAGAGACCTATAGAAAATCTGGAGATCTCTGATGAGTTCGTATTTGTTTATAGTAGGCTGTCTCGGAACAAACTTTAAACCTCTGGAGAGGACAGCTCTTTCATCGTTTGTCAGAGTTAAATCTTCAGGAATGCACTGCACTAGATTCCTGTGAGGTGTAGTAGTACCGACGAAGGCGCAGTGGAGGTGCGTAGTGGTTACAGCGTCAGACAAAGGACTAGAGGGGTCTTGTATCGTAGTAAGCAACGGAGTGCAAGTGGCCTCAACGTCATGTAAAACGGAAGTCGAAGGAGGGGTGCCGCTAACGTCCAATGTGAGTGCGCAGGCGGCAACACCAATCTCTCCGTAAGCATCGGAGGTCACCTTTCCGGATGAAGGAAGAGATGGGGCGGCGGCAACATCCGACGTAGGCACGCTAACGGCAACACCATCCTCAACTTTGGACAATGGCAGAGGACGGGCAGCTCCAACGACCAAAACAGGTGCGTGAGCAGCGCAACCATCCTGGGTAGAGTTATCGTCACTGGAAGATGTGTCTCCCTCAACAGGCTCCGGCCCGGAGGAGGTCAAAGATGTGGCATCAAGGGCAGCTCCATGGGTCACCGTCAGCGCTGGGGCACAACCGTCCAGTCCAGAAAATAAAGCCGATGTGGGGAGCACGGCACCAACACCAGAACCACAGTCAGCACCAAGCGTAGTAAGCGGATGGACAGTAGGCACAACCAGACGCCGGGTATCACATTGGGTAGGAAGAGGGGCCGCTGAAGCAGAGTTTTTGTTGTGATTAGTGTTGAATCTGGATAGCTTATGATCTTTAGTTTTAGTGACATGAGCATGCACAAGAGTATTAAAATCATGCACAACGGATTTGATTAAGAAGGCAGTATGAAGATCACACAGCTGAATCAGCTGTCTCTTCAAGATAACAAGAGTCGAATCAAGATCTGAGATTTTGTGATTTAATGACTGAATGTGACACGTCATTAACTTAAAGCTAGTTTTCTCAAGAATTGTGTTAGTCGCCTGCAAAAGAGAAGAATTATTCAGATCGGAAGGAGAATGTTTAAGCTGAAAACCAACAGGAATTATGCGAAGGCGAATACATTTTTTGAGAAAAGCAAGATGACTGGAGCATTTAGTTTTAGAAAAAATAGTTTTAGCATAAGAAAATGACAAAAAGAAAAGGATTGGTGGCAAAAAAGCAAAACTTCAAGGAAAGCAATAGAGTGGCTGAAAAAAACTAATAACTGTTTTGTGTTTGAAAATTACTTTAACTACCTTTCTTTAGTTGAATTTGCAAGTCTTGCATCTTATATCTGACACTGGTGTTAGGCGTGCAAGTGACTGGTGTGCAGAAGAGTGTTGTGTTTTCTTCATGGACTATGCTTTTGAGTTGGTGTGTTGTGGATTATCTGTAGAGCTCTGAACAACCAACTATGCTTTACTGGTGAGTTGACCATTTTCTCAGTAAATTTCTTGACATGTTATCATGTATTTGTTACTGTGTTGGTGACTGCCTTGTGTGTAAACTGTCTGGTTGTATGTGTTGTGAACAAAGATTTTGTTTATTTTTCTTGCATCAGGCTAGATATAAAACTTTCAGTGAGTCACATGAAAGCAAAACAGTACCAGTGTACAAATGTGTTTTCTCATCTCCATTAAAAAAGAAAAATGAAGTAATTCGGTTCAGTGGTTCAAGAGTTATAGCCTTTTAAAGATAAGAGGTGTTGCGAGACAGTGGTCTGGCAAAACAGCTGCGGCGCTGGGAAATGCAACATTTCAGCACCTGCGGCGGCGAAAGGGTTAAAGGCCTTGAGAAGTACAAGGAGTGAATCCTCAGGCAGATGAGTTAGGAGCTGATAATGGATGGTATCTAATCCAGCAGCAGAGTCAGTACATTTCTGCATGGCTTGCTGCAATTCTGAAAACGGAAAGGGCGCATTATAGTCTTCCGAGTTATCTGATATAAAATCACAAGCACAAGATTCTCGCTTCTCCTTCTCATCTCTGGAAGAAAGGTGAATAATGCTCTGTTGAAGAATTATGGGCAATGGTGGAGGCAAGCAAATTGGCCACAGCCTTATTATCTGTGACCAAACTGGCACCATCTCTAAGATGGCCACAGAAGCCGAGCCACCCCTGCCCCTAATTCTTCGAACAGCCTTCCAAACTTTTTGGGACGGAGTCCTAGAAGTTAACGATGAGACGAAGCGTTTCCAGGAAGCACGGCGTTCGCGTTTTAAAATGTAACGGGCTTTCGCCCGCTGTCTTTTAAATGTTAAAATATTTGCTTGCGACGCATTACGAAAAGCACGTCGCTGAGCAGATTTGCGTATTTTTTGGGCCTTGCGGCACTCTTCATTGAACCATGGTACTCTCGGTTTCCGAGGGACTGATGTGGAAGTTCTAATGACGGTTTCACCTGCTACGTCCAACAAAATCAAAGTAAAACAAGAAACAGGTTCTTCAGCTGACATGACCACCTCTTTTGTAAGACGAGACTGACAGAGGGAGGCAAACAGAGGCCAGTTAGCTTTCTTGAGATTCCAGCGCCCCACCGGCGAATCCTCCACACAGCTGACCGATGACAGAACTACTGGGAAGTGGTCACTACCACACAGGTCGCCGTGAACCTTCCAGTCAAAGTCCAGCATGAGAGAAGGATCACACACAGTGAGGTCTAGAACAGAACTAGATCCTGAACCCGAGTTAGAGTATGTTGGTGAGCCATCGTTAAAGACACATAGGTTAAGTTGAGAAAAAACATCTTCTAACATCTGACCTCTGCCATCATAGTGGTCACTGCCCCAAAGGCGAGCGTGACCGTTAAAATCCCCCATGAGAATAAAGGGAGGGGGCAGTTGATCTACCAAGTTAAAAATATCCTTGCTACTGACCCGCAGTGATGGTGGCAGGTAAACACTGCATATGGTTATGGTCTTCTTCAAGGTAACCCGAGCTGCGACAGCCTGAAGACAGGTGTCGATGCTGACGGGGCTATATAAAATTTGGCTACTAATGAGAAGAGCCGCTCCACCCGAGCGCCTCTCTGAATCAGAGCCTTTATGTATAATGTTAAAACCATTAAAGGATACATGGTCAGAAGTCTTCAGGTAAGTCTCCTGAAGAGATATGACTGAGGGGTTATAAAACTTGACTTAAAGATGTAATTCCTCAAAATTAGCTTGAAAACCACGACAATTCCACTGAATCGATTGATTGTACATTGCTTAACGTCCCGACAGCAACAAGGCTTTCTCAGGACGTGCCTGCACTGCTTGTGAAAAAAAACTAAACAGAACATTGAATGTATGTCGCCAGCCGGTCAAATACATTAAATAAACCTAACACATGGGGCCTAAATAAAGCTAAGACCATTTAGCAACACACATCCAATATCAAGAGCTACAGGCAGTGCAGACAGTAGGGAGAGTTTTAAAAAGGCAAATACAGGTGAATGGACAAAGGGTAGACAGAAACACATGCCCCAGAATAGAGAGAAAAACCCACCCTGTGGGGCTGACCAGGGTGACCCTGGGAACTAAAAAATACCTAACCCCACCCAAGTCCCCCAATTCCACTGAAGCATAGAGTACATGATTATGTCTTATATGGGGGTGATGAGATTTTCCCCCCTTTTTCCATTGCCTTGGAAGGAGTTGAAGAAACAGAGGGGGGCCGGCTCCCGAGCCTCCTCTGGTTCTTCGGAGATGAAGGGGGTGGAGCTGCCGCAAAATCAGCAACGACAACTTACACTCCCTCCATCCGCTTCTCCAGTGCAGCATATTTTTTTTTGAAGGGGGACATCAGTGTTCCCCTTCTGGGCCCGTGCGCACAGCTTAGACCTCTGGTCCTGGGCAGCGTTCATGCCGCTAGAGTTAGCGGCCTTAGAAGGCTGACCAGAGCCAGAAGCCTTTGGAGTTGACTGACTAACAGGTTTGGATGGGGGCTGAGTCTTAGGGGCAACAGAAGGCGGCACAACCGGACCGGCAGTGTCCGCCTTCTGCGTTCCCTGGCTCTTCTTCACCACCGGAGGAGGGTTACGCTCCAGGGGCGAGACGAGCCGAGGCTCCGCCCCCAACCAAGAAGTTGGGGTCTGACATGAAAAGTCTTTGGTGGGACGCTTGCCTGCCACCGCTGCACTGAATGTATATACTGAGATGTTAGAGGTTGGGGCAGCCGCATACGCACCAGAGCCTTCAACCAGTTTTTTGGTATCCAGAAAGGACAGCACCTTCTCCACACGCACCTGCGGAATCTTGCACTCGGATATCCAACGAGGGCATTTTTTATCCGAAGCCATATGCGCCCCCTGGCAATTCACACACAGGGGGGTGGCTGTGCAAGACTCAGCAGAGTGTCCAGGCTTAGTGCAATGGGCGCATGAAGGCTCCGCCTGACTGCAGGTCTTCTGCCCATGGCCATACTTTTGGCACTTAAAGCACCGGAGGGGGGGGGGGGAGGGACGTACTTTTTCACTCTCAAGGAGAAGAAACCTCCCCAGATGGTAGTAGGAGGGGTGGGGGTGCCAAACATCAGGATGTATGTAGGGAGACGTATCTCCCCAACACCTCGCTTGGAAGCGAAGCGCCTGACGTAAGTCACCCCCTGAGACTTAAGGTTCCGTACAAGTTCATCTTCTGAAAGTTCTGCCAAAGCTTGATCTTTGATTACGCCTCTTGACCAATTCATAGTCTTGTGGGGTGTGACCTCCACCTCAGTGTCTCCAATGGAAGAGAGCCTCAGTAGCCCGCTGGAGTGCGCCCGGGTACGGCACTCCACCAGCAAGTCACCAGACCTGAGGCGCTGGGCGTCAGACCTGCCAACACAGCTCCTGAGGGTCTCCCCCACCAGAAAAGGATGCAGCTTAGTAACAGGTTTCTCCTTCACCTTGCTATGGACAATGAGGAAGCGAGGCCATACGGCCGACGCCTGAGGCGTCGCTTCTTCACAGTCCGAGTCACTGTCATTTTCAATTTTGGTGGCTATGTGCCGCTTCTGTGCAAGTTTGTTTTTTTTGTGTGTTTTATCCATATTATAATAGTAGAGATATTCATCCCCCGGGGGTCCCCGCCCGCCACCGAGCCCAACAAGGGAAAGTGCAAATGTCGGCGGGTCTCCAGCCGACGCACAATGGAGACTGCCCGAAAGATATACTCAAATGGGTAAGCCCGATTGAACCGTTTGAGCCACCGCCTTCTATCACATTGTTGAATGCAGGGGAATACTGGCCTAAAGCACCTAATCAGTAGCAGAAGCTATAGCATGGTGCTCCATGTATCAACCCGCATGTCAACAGTGGGATAGGGCTCAACGTGACAAGAGCCGATTGACTAGGCCGGTACGACTAGCCTCCCGTTTAGGTAGAAGTCAAGGCCGAAGTGGAGTGTTGGCACCAGTGGCCGCAGCCCAAAGGGAACCTCAGCCACCAGGATCCTCTTCTCCCCCGACACGGGTCTCCAAGCACGGCAAACACTTGGGATCCAAAGGACCAAAAAGTCACGAGTATTTTTAAGGACCAATCCAACATGGTACAACCTGGGTTAGCACAGCTCCTTAAAAACCGGACCAGTGAAAAGGCTGAACAACATATCTGCTGACATCAAGTCCTAATCCTGGACAAAGACGGCACCCGTCTGCTAGCCCACTCAGTCAGGGACTGAGTGGACTACCCACCCACGCCACGTGGAGGCCGGTGCCGGGTAGGCTGGAGAGAGAGGAGAAAGAAGAAAAGAGACGAGAGAGAGAAGAAAAGGAGAGACTGGAGAGAGAGGAGAAAGAAGAAAAGAGACGAGAGAAAGAAGAAAAGGAGAGACTAGAAAGAGAAGAAAGAGCAAAAAGAGCGTGAAATTAGGAAACTCGAAATTCAAGCAGAAGAGGAGAAGAGGCAGCGACAACACGAAATTCATCTGAAGCAGATGGAGATAGAGGCACAGAGCCAGAGAACTAATGAACAACAGCATTAGCGAGCAGAGAACAAACAGCCCATGCACCAAAACTTCCACCTTTCATTGAAAATTCAGATAAGATGGACGCTTATCTGGAGCGATTCGAGCGCTTCGCAAATAGCAACAATTGGAAGCAAGAGACTTGGACTATTAAACTGAGCGCACTTCTAACTGGCAAAGAGCTTGAATTTTACACACTCTTACCAAGAGAGGAAGCCGAAAATTATACACAGTTGAAAACAGCCCTGTTGAGACAGTACGATTTCACGGAAGAGGTTTACAGGCGACGATTTCGGAACTGCAAGCCTGAAGAAGGAGAAACACCCGGCCTATTCATTGAGAGAATCAGAAGCTACATGGAGAAATGGATAGAGCTGGCTGGCCTAAACAGAGAGTACCAGGACTTGTGTGACCTCATCATCAAAGAACAAGTTTTCAGCGCATGTTCTAAGGACCTGGCCGCCCACCTCAGAGAGCAAAAAGACCAGTCACTAAAGGCCCTGGCCGACTTCGCTCAAAGATACCTTGACGCTCACAACATGAAGTTCGGGTCCAGTAAGCAACAGCGTGTGTCTGCACCAGCAGAGGAAATCCACAATGTCAGAGACACCCCGAGATACAAGCCGGTGGAGAACCTGACATGTTTTCTCTGTGGAAAGAAAGGTCACAAAGCGATACGGTGTCCTTCTAAAGATGTTCCCCGAGGCGACAACATCAGAAGATCCAACCAAGATCGTGGGATAGCAGGCAGAAGCAGTACCACGTCTCAACACAGAGCTGCCGCTGTATTAGCCAATGATGTGACGTCATCCAAGGACTTTGAGTCTAGAGAAACGCGAGTGACACCAGAGCTGATCGAATCTTTTAGAAAGAATCGACGCATCCCAGTAGGAGATGGGGTTACATTTTTACCAGTCTCAAACATCGCGCTGCTTGAGAATGAAGTGCCGAACATGCTGGTGGTGTCAGGATTCGTCGGCGACACACCAGTGAGAGTGTTGAAAGACACTGGTTGTAGCTGCATCATCGTGAGAGAGGACCTAGTAGCTGAAGACCAGAAGCTACAGGAGTGGACCACCGTCATTTTGGCTGACGGAACTGTAAGGATTATCCCCCTTGCCAAAGTCAGTGTCGACACCCCATACTTGACAGGAGAGGTGAAGGCGTTGTGCGTGAAGACACCAGTCTACGACCTCATCATCGGAAACATTGATGGTGCCAGAAACGCAGACGATCCAGATCCAGAGTGGAGACCTGAAATATGTTCTGTTACCACGAGAAGTCAAGCAAAGAAGAGTAACCAGACCATCCCTCTAAAAGTGGCGGACAACACGGAAGCAGCTGTCGTGAATAGGGAAAGGCTGGTGGAGCTACAGAGAGGTAAAGACAAACCAAAATTGGCGTAGTCGGTGCGACTTGCTGATGACGAAAGACTAGACGACGCGAACCTGTTTGACCTTAATGAACTCCGACACAAAGAGGATGTAGAAGATATCCAGTTCAGTCAGAATCTGACCCAGACTCAACGAGAAGAATTGCATGTTCTGACTCAAGAATTCAAGCATCGGTTTACACCTGACCCAGGGACAACAGACACCATCCAGCACGAGGTAAACCTGACGTCAAACGAGCCAGTTCGTAGCAAACCTTATCGTCTTCCTTATAACACGAGGGAAGAATTGAAAAAGGATATCAAGGAAATGCTGAGTCTGAATGTCATCAGAGAGTCCAAGTCACCATATGCGTCCCCAGTTGTCATCATGAAGAAACCGGATGGATCCAACCGAGTGTGTGTGGACTATTGCAGACTCAATATACTAACAATCTTTGATCCAGAGCCTATGCCCACAGCGGAAGAACTGTTCCAGAAGGTCAGTGGAGACCGATTTTTCTCCAAAATTGACCTAAGCAAAGGGTATTGGCAAATCAAGTTTGCAGAAGAAGATATCCCCAAGACAGCGTTCGTCCACCCGACGGTCATTGGGAGTTCCTGAAGATGCCTTTTGGTATGGTGAACAGTGGTGCCACATTGAAGAGAGGACTGAAAAAGATCATAGAAGATATGCAAAATGTGGTCTTTTACTGGGATGACATTTTGATCCATACCAAAACTTGGGGGGACCACCTCAAAGCCCTCCGAGAACTGTTCCAAAGACTGTCAGATGAGAATTTCACCATCCGTCCAAGCAAGTGTATTCTTGGGGCTGATAACATAGACTTCATTGGACATAAATTGAGCGAAGGTTTAAAGAGGCTACACGACACCAACGTGCAGAAGATCAGGGATGCCCCGCGACCTACGACCAAGACGCAAGTCCGCTCATTTATGGGCTTGGCGAACTACTACCGGGAGTTCATACCAAACTTTGCGGCAGTCACAGCACCCCTGACTGATTTGCTGAGGAATGGACAACCTAACATAGTGAAGTGGGAAGATGCCCAAGAGCGAGCATTCCAGGCGGTTTGAGACATCCTAACCGAGAAGCCTGTTCTACACCTTCCTGACCCGTTGAAAACGTTCTTCCTGAGAACAGACGCCTCCAACGAAGGAGTAGGTGCAGTCTTGATGCAAGAAGATAACGGAAAACTCCACCCAGTGAGCTATGCTAGCAAAAAGTTGACCAGAGCTGAGAGAAACTACTCGACCATTGAGAAGGAGTGCCTAGCCATCATCTGGGGAGTAAGGCGATTCGAACTGTACCTTCTGGGAGTGTCATTTGTTCTCCAAACAGACCATCAGCCCTTGAACTATCTAAACTCTGCAAAGTTTACAAATTCTCGTATTATGAGATAGGCGATGTTCTTGCAGAATTTTGACATTAAACTACAGTCTATGAAGGGTTCGCAGAATTTTGGAGCAGATTACCTGAGCAGAGCAGTTTAAATGAACATTTCTGTGTCCAGAACATTTGTATGAAACATTTCGATGCTCAGGACTGTTTACAGAAACTGTGAGACGTTTATTTTAATTTGATTTTTGATGTGAAATTATATTTATTTAGGGTTTTGTGTAGGTTTACACAGCCACAACCGTATTTTTGAAATTTGAGAAGAAATTTTTGTAAAATTTCATTCTTAAGAGGGGGGTAATGTTACGATTGTGGTTGTGTTATCCTGTGAGAGCGTACATGTGTTATTCGTAGGTAACGATCCGATGTTTATTTGAGCTATCACGGTTACGATTCACGTGCCTTTTTAGTAAGATTTTCTTTTATTCGTGAGTAGAGCCGATTTCGTTTTGTTAAGTTTAGTCCGGAACGTTCTAGAAAGGTTGCACTGTCTGGTGACATCGTAAGTGTCACGTCGGGTAGTTGGCAACACTTCGCTACATTTTTCGCTACTTTTTGTTTTCCTGTGCGCGTGTATTGAGCAGCCTTTATTTTGTTTTGGGAATGTCCTCGTACCTTTTTGAGCTATCATGGAACGTGGTGATAGGGATACCATACTTTTATGTGTCTTCATTATACTTTAGAATTTAGAGCTGAAGTGAGCAGCCGAGTTTTTGTAGCCTGTTATAGTATTTCTGGAAAGTTTATGTTAATGAGCTTCGGCTGCGTGTTTTGTTCTGATTGGTTGCGTTGTATGATTTCCGTAGACGATTCGGGAATTTCGTAGTATATATAAGGAGGGCGCTGGGAAAGCCGGTTCGTACATTGTCTTGCTTTGTCAGTTGTAGAGACACGTAGTTTATTGCGAGAGATGCTGTGTATGAGAAACGGCTTTGTGTCGCGGTGTGGACATTGCAGAAGAGACTTTGTATCAGTAGTTTGTGCATTTGAAAGTGCATTACTGTGTGGATATCGCATCGCTGAATTAAATATTGTTGGAACTGTTACTCCAGTATTGTCTACATCCTTAAGCCACGTGTGACGGATTGCAGCTGAACGAGGTTTATTTTAAAGAACTCTACGTGTGTGTGTCTGGTGTGTTTATCATACTTCGACTACAACTCCACCACGTAACAGCAATCAGTCATGAACAAACCTCAGTTGCATTTTGCAAAAAGCGTGCAAATTGCATCATAACAAAATACTAGTTAAAACCAAAAAAATCATTCATACCTGTGATCTCATTTTCTCCAACAGCGACACAGCATACACTGCAACAAATTTGTGGGGGACAAAGTACATACGAGGACTGACAAAAAAAACATGACAAAAGCTATAGTTGGCCCCTTCACAGCTCATCCGAAGCCAACATCAGCCCGAGGACCTTTTGCCTATTCTGGCTATTTATCCTCAGACAGATACAAAAAAAACTCAGCACCATATTAACTCATTCAGCCCCGACAAACCACAGCAAGACATGGATCGAGCATGATAGTTCAAGGGTGGTGCCAGAATAGCTTGGCGCCCATAGCCAAGCTCTTCTGGAACCACCTTGAGCTATCATGCTCGATCTGTCCCTAGAATTGTAATACAGTCCTTCATAGGGCAACTTCAAAATTTGGGGGTTTCGGTCCTGAGGCAGAATGTGTGAATGCAACAAACAAAAAAATGCAGTTTAATTTGATAGAGGCTGATATAGCTGCTTGAGCAAATGTAATGGCTAATCCCTCACGTGGCTTATTCTCCAGGTAGGCCAGCAGAGCAACAGCGCTGAGGTCATCCTTGTTGATCTGCTTCTCCTGCATCTCCTGGACGATCACTGCCACCTTCTCCACTGGCTAAAGGAGGTGCCAGCCAGACAAAACATAATGGTCAGCCTCAATAATTAACCCATTTCGCCCCACCACCCAAGCTCATCCGGCACTACCCTTGGCTCATCCGGCACTACCCTTGGATTATCACGGTCGATCCATCTCCTTCAGCCTTAACACCTCCAAAATGAATGAAATCGGGCCGTGGGCTTATACTGGTTAAGCACAGCAACAAATCAGGCAAGTGATATCATGCACAGGTATCTGGATACCCGGACCGTTTCAGCTAAAGGTCCCCAGACTGACAATCAAGCACAGTTGGCCCGTGCATATCTGCATGCAGGCCCAACAAAGGCTGGCATCAGCCTGAGGACTTTTTGCTGACTGGGTGCTTTTTTTTCATGAAAATAATATATGAATTCAGCATTTACTGAAGCACAAAAAAATGACCTGACTTCATGGCTCACGTGTACCGTGATGTAATGCATCTGACCTGTATTAGGACAGCCGAATATCTGGGCGAGCTGATCCAAATGAGGAGTTTTGTGCTCGTCATGATCGACTCACTCATAACTACATGCAAAATCTATCTATATCTGTTGTCTATCTAGCTATATCTGTTGTCTATCTATCTATATGTTGTCTATCTATATCTGTCTATCCATCTATATCTGTTGTCTATCTAGCTATATCTGTTGTCTATCTAGCTATATCTGTTGTCTATCTAGCTATACCTGTTGTCTATCTAGCTATCTATTGTATCACAAATGAATAGGAATAGCATATCCACCCTTTCACTTCCAGTGCAAAATTGTATAAACAGAAATAAAATAACAGAAACAAATTGTTTAAGAGAAAACCGAACACTTTTCGATTCATTATTTTGACCCCCTTAATCCTGCCCATTTTGTCTTGTGGTTTCAATATTTTTACCCCCTCCCACCCCCCTTCCTCCTAATATCCCCCACACCCTCCTTCATCTCACTATACACCTACCCTTTCATGCTTGGCAAGTGCTCTGAGAAAGAAACGCCCATGCGATGCCTGATCTGACTCAACACGACTCGGCTTGGGCATTTCCAGAAACAGCTGGTATGCTGCGTCATCCAGACCAGCCATGATCAGGTGGCTGCACGTGCGGATGGCATCCTGTTTGAACTGCATTCCATTGTGCAGGAACACAATAATCTGCAACAAGAAAGGCAAAGCCCTTATGGCTCACATGTATCGACCAATCAACAAATGTCTGACAATAATGGATGTCTTCTGCACTAACAAAATCCCCGTGACGGTATCTCGACGCATCAGATCGTCATATGCAGCCGCCAAGGCGTAGACAGCGGTGTGGTAAGCGGCCCGGTGCCGGAGCAGCCAAGGCGAGGATGTCGGCCAAAGCGGTGAGAAGTAGGACTCCATGCCTCCACAACGCGACAGACGATGGACTGCGTCCCCAGGTCCAGGAACCCCACAGAGGCCAGGGAAATGCGGATGAGGGAAGCGGTCGCGCAAGACCAGGAGCAGAATCACGTCGTCGAAGAGAACCAGCACAGGACAGCGTCGGGTGGTCCACCACCAGGAGTGAGCAGGCGAAGCTCCGCAAAGTCCTGCATACCACCTCTGCCGGTAGGCCATAGACAGGTCCGCCGGCCACGTGTCGTCAGCGAAGAAGACGGTGTCTCGCAAGGCGCCCTGAAGCGGGTAAGAGGAGAAGGCATTGCGTAGGTCCCAGAACCCAGGAGGTTGCGGAAGAGACTTGAAGCACTGGGCGTGGAACTCAGAGCCCACAAGGCCGACGATCTCTTCTTGGGAAGACACGCCGCGATGAGGCGAGCAGTTTTGTCCCAAGGCCTGAAGGGTCTCCATCCTTTGGTTCGGCGAAGCTGGCGGAGCATCGATGTCGGGTGGAGACTGCGAGAGACGAGTAGGGGAAGCGCCGTCAAGGTCGAGCAACGCGGAAACGGAGTTTTCTGGCGCCAAGCTGAAGGAGTCGTCTGTCACGCGCGCGGGGGGAACAGGGGTGACCAGCTCCTCTGAGGGATCCACAAACGCATGTGCTGCAGCGGCGCGGTGCGAAGGGGAAGCCTCTCTGGAAGATGGTCATTGTCCGATGAGGCGACGAGGGGATCTAAGTCAGGACGCCGAAGAGTCGCAGGACGGTGATCCCGAGGGAGCGGCTGCGGCGCGAGGAACAGAAAACGTGGGTGGACAGTACCAAGTCTGTCGTAATCCGGGAAGAAGGTCTGGGGTGGCGGGAGGAAGAGCGCCGTCTTGGCGGGCGGTGTCGTGAACTGGAAGGGCGAATGGTAGCGGAGCCGGTCCTACCATAGCGTAGAGTCCCCACTGTACTGGTACGTCGTCGCCGGCTCCTGTCGCGGCCCTCATCTCTGCGTGGCTCGGGAGCTTCTAGAGTCAGTCGAACTGTCCAAGGCGGGTGATGGCGGCGGTCGGGATCCGGTCGAGGGGTTGTCTCTTGCCTCTCAGGACTGCCTTGGAGCGAGGGCTGCTCCCCACCAACCGTGTGCCAGAAAATAGAACCCCTACACTAACCTGGGAAAGCGATGTGGAGCCTGCAGCAGGCCTGTGGCGATCGCGAACTCCGGAAGCAGCTGATCCGGGTCTGTCCACGCTGTGTCGGGAGCTGGTACGTAGTCACCTAGGAAGCTTCTCTGGCCCTGGTCGCTCCACACTGGGCTGCGGGCGGGCAGCGGAGCGGTCGTTTGTAGGGGCCGGATCCCGGTGCGAGTGAGCCTCTCCGCCCGAAGCACCGAGCGTGACACCTTCTGTCTGTCAGGTCTGCGTTCGCCACATTGTGTGCAGGTACGTACCTGGTAACTACAACAGAAAGGCCATACAGAAGAATGAGAGAGCGTGGCCGCCGAGGCCGTGCCACAAAAAATAACCGCGCGCGAGGTTGAAACGAAAACAAACGAGTGCACAGCGCGTGCCGACGCTCGACGCTCTTCCCATCCCCTGAGCGCCAGTCGAGGGCATTCACCGAGATATTACCTGTTCATGGCGGGGGAAGAAACAAACCCACGCCTGTTGAAGCGACGTCGGAATGTCCACCAAAATCACAGCGACGCCC
This sequence comes from Semisulcospira habei, assembly GCA_036245525.1. NCBI lineage: Eukaryota > Metazoa > Mollusca > Gastropoda > Semisulcospiridae > Semisulcospira > Semisulcospira habei. Next base: position 39,768,565 of record BTPG01000004.1, read on the forward strand.
CGGGTCAAAGTCGTCACAGGCACGACTGGCAAGGCATGTTTGGAGTGGAACCAGCGCTAGGCACAAGCCGAGAGGGCTCCCAGTCCGTACGAACGGAAGTCGCCGGCAGGCTAAGTCCAAGCCGACCGATCACAAAGCGTGAGCTCCAAGTTCAACAGTTCCAGGCACAACACTCGAGTAAGCTCCAAAGGAGTGAACGAGAACAGTAAGTGAAGTGGCAAGCCGACCGGTCACAAAGCGTGAGCTCCAAGTTCAACAGTTCCAGGCACAACACTGGAGTAAGCTCCAAAGGAGTTAACGAGAACAGTAAATGAAGTGGCAAGCCGACCGGCCACTGTAGGAACGAAGAGTGACGCACAGACACAACCGTCTACAGGCTAGCTAAGAACTAAACTGGGGTACGCCGGGTAATCTCTTACCAGATGGGACTAAGGGGAGGCTACTCAGGTTGTGGCCTGGTCTATGGCGCCCCCTCTCCTGCCAACACCCCCCTATACGGACACAACCAAATTTTGGATAAAAATAGGCTAGCTAGGTAACATTCCTATCAGTAATACCATCGGTAATGTGTTTTGAGAAAACAAAAGCTCTGTCATTCCAGTGTGTGATTCAACACATTACATGCTAAGGCTTTTTTTTCCTAACATTTGCTTATTGTCCTATAATGGCTACATATCAGATTAGGAGACAGATCAACCAGTTTAGTTCAAGGGTGGTTCAAGAATAGCATGGCGCCTTAGGCGCCACGCTATTCTAGCACAAACCTTGAACCATCATAGCCAAATTAATTTCAAGTAGTAATGTATCAGAATGAAAAGGGTGAGCCCTTTCAGCTCTGACACACACACAAAAAAAGACAGATGGACCATGATAGTTCCAGCATGATGCCAGAACCACTTGGCACCTAAAAACACCAAGCTACCCTGGCACCACCCTTGAACTGTCTGTCTCCTGTACTAGAATGTGGTATTCAAGCTCAAAGGAAACTCCACAATTTCTGCCTGTGGGGTCAATGTGTCAAGTAAGTCAACAAGAGATATGCAAATGAGAGAGTACATCGACTCCTAAATCAATAATGCCGTATCGATAGTTCTAATTCAGGGTAAATTACGTACGTAATTACGTTACTGTCCAGAATTTCCAATCTCCCGTTATCACAGTTGGCGTTCATGAGAAATTGCGACTACACAGAAGAATGTAGCCGATTCACTCCAGGTAATAATTATTATATGTCGGTGTTTAACTGCGTCATTGACTTGAAACGGTTAGAACACACCCCCCCCCCCTCCCCTCCCCCCACACACACATACTGTACACGCCGTCTCACCTTCCACCCCTTACCCTATACACTCCCCTACATCCTGTACACGCCACTCCACCACCCACCCTTTACCCTATACCCCCCCCCACACACACACACACACACACACCCTACCCCCACACCCCACCCCACCCCACCCTACAAAGCCCGACACACTCACACTTCACACAGGCACCCACCCCACCCCCCACACAGGCACCCCCCACACAGGCACACACAACATATCAGGCCAAATTATTCCGTTCTGTGTCAACGCTTCAAATTCATGTCACTATGTCACTAGGACAGACTTTTAATGTGGGACAAACATTGAAAATAGGTTTTTCTCCAAATATGGATCACCGGGTCGTTCCTAAATAATTAGGACACGCAACGTTAGTAGTAGAATAGAGAAAAAGAATTTTGTTTTTGTGTTTCGACATCTGACAAAGTGTGGAGAAAAATATGTTGTTGTTTTCATTCCAAGCACACATCCGGCAGACCAACCTACGACGCATTTGAAATTGAAAAACAAAACCCATAATCTACTCCCAGTGAGAGACCTCAGTGATTCAAAGTCACTATACACGCACCCTGTTTACGAGTGTTTTAGATCAACAAATCACGCGAGGAGAGAATGGGCATGCCTGAAATCGGGTGCCTGTATCTGTCAGTACCGGATCAGGGACACCAGTTATCGCGTTGAGTGGGTTTATTGCCTTGCAACCGGGCCAGAGCAGGAAGAGAATCAAGCCAGACAAGCTTTTGCGTAGTCATTATATAACACCTGCCATGTGTGTGTGAGTTTATTAGATTGTGTCCCTTTCATAACCAGAAAGGTTGAAATCGGTAGTGAAACGGTTACCTCTTTATGTTCAGTGGGGACGACCCTGTACTATAGGCCTTATATTTTCAGTTTAGTCTGAGTTTACCGCACAAGCGTGACGTGTCTGCTAACACGTTCGGATTTTATCGTGATTTGGTGCATTGCTTATTCGAAATGGGCTACCAAAGATTAAAATGGAAACAACTCAAAAGCTAAGTGATTTTTTAATACACGTGAGAGCTTAACCTGCTCTCAGAAATATTGAGTTGTGCATCATAAATTAGATATAGATATATATTTATTTTTCCATCGGTTTCAGTCTTTTTCTGCATTTGAATTGTAATCCCGTCACTGCCGTTTTCGATAGTACGGCCAGAGCCATGAAGAAAGTCATCGTCCGTACTGCGAAGATCTAGCCACAGTGCGTACTTGTTTGTCAGGTATTCACCGATTCTTACATCATACAGATGCAGATCCTTACATGCTATGTTTGCTGGTTTATCTCTAAGTCTCCCCCCTGCAAAATACTTTGTGATCTCATCGTAATACTGGTATCCCATCATTCCCGATGCGAAGACTTGATTTGGGCGTCCTTTGATTGTACAGGATAAATGTGTAATTTTCGGATTATAGAATTTTTCTGAATCTCGTTGATATGGACTTCTTGGTTCAATAAACAACATAAGAATGCCTTTCATTGACCTGGCAGGCGTGTTTAGGTTGATGTTCCAAATCTGGTCGCTTTTGTTTTTATTAATTAAACTGTGTCTTATCACATAATAAATCGGCAGTCTTGACTGGTACTGATTTTGTATGAGAGTAGCTAAATGAGCATGCGTGACAATCTCATATTCCAAGAAAATGTTAGAGATCTTGTATGATGCATTGAGATCCGTTGATTTGATAACTTTGGAGTAGTCATTAAAGATTAGTTCAAAGCTCAGGTTGTCATTCAGTGCTCCTTGGTAATAAGGCAAATGCGCTGTTAGGATTTCAAACTCAAGTGGAATGCAAAACCTATTTCCATATGTTTTGGCCACAATAATGTCCTTGGCTTCTGTTGTTGATTTATCACCTGCATTGATTCGAATTTTCATAATGCTATCTGACTGTATGCCTTGATAAATACGATCCTCTCGTTCTTCTTTTGTAAGCCACAGATCTTTGTAGCAGTAGAACACATCAGCATCGTCAAGACTAAACACTTCCTGTCCTTCAAGTTTAACTTTAAATGTCTTAATAATTGCTCTGCCTAGGTTGTCAACTAGCATTCTTTTGTCATCTGTGTCTGATGAAAGTTCAATATTAAATGCTAGGCGTGCAGTACCAGGAACAATAACATCACTGGGTCCTAGGTTTGGAAACTTAACAGTAAGAATTTGGTTTTGGTCTATGGAGCTAGGATTGTTAGTGACGACTATTGTTTGTCGAATGCCCTTAACACCAAGTGGTTCACGTAGTTTTCTGTATGGGTCTAACTTCGATCCGTAGGACTGTGTCATTTTATTATGCAAAAATTTAAAAAAAATTAATTAATAAAAACAATGGCAGCGGGAGGATTTAACCATGAAGATTTTGAAATGGATGACATGAATGACTATGATACTAGTGCAACAGATGTAACTGGAATGGGAAATACTTTTAGTATGTATCACGAACTGTTAAAAGACAAAGTGAACTCATTTTATGATAGTGTTGGTGACCGCCCAGATAAAATAGATCCTAATCCGTTTGAATATGAAAAAGGTCATTTATATTTAAACACTGTTGACAAAGCAAGCCCACAGAGAAATACGCAGGTATAGAATAAGACAATCATTTCCATTCCTAATAAGAATGGATCAGGTCTCTTATATAACCCATGTCTTTCTCCGGAACTTAGGAAGTAGGCAGGAGAAACATACATACACAAACATGAAGGTGCGCTACTATATGTGGTCGGGTAAATACCCTGATTTCCCACAGTAGATGCACAGAACATTACACAACAATGTAACGATACAAATTTTGCCTCGAGTTATACACGATACTCACAAACCAGATAGGTGAGGCTAGCGCTGGCAGAATTGTCAGTACTCAAACCAAGGGGAATCACAGCGCTGGACAGACAACAGTTAGATCACCTGCCCCCGCCTATCAGGCACCCAATCGCCAGCCCACAGAGAAATACGCAGGTATAGAATAAGACAATCATTTCCATTCCTAATAAGAATGGATCAGGTCTCTTATATAACCCATGTCTTTCTCCGGAACTTAGGAAGTAGGCAGGAGAAACATACATACACAAACATGAAGGTGCGCTACTATATGTGGTCGGGTAAATACCCTGATTTCCCACAGTAGATGCACAGAACATTACACAACAATGTAACGATACAAATTTTGCCTCGAGTTATACACGATACTCACAAACCAGATAGGTGAGGCTAGCGCTGGCAGAATTGTCAGTACTCAAACCAAGGGGAATCACAGCGCTGGACAGACAACAGTTAGATCACCTGCCCCCGCCTATCAGGCACCCAATCGCCAGCCCACAGAGAAATACGCAGGTATAGAATAAGACAATCATTTCCATTCCTAATAAGAATGGATCAGGTCTCTTATATAACCCATGTCTTTCTCCGGAACTTAGGAAGTAGGCAGGAGAAACATACATACACAAACATGAAGGTGCGCTACTATATGTGGTCGGGTAAATACCCTGATTTCCCACAGTAGATGCACAGAACATTACACAACAATGTAACGATACAAATTTTGCCTCGAGTTATACACGATACTCACAAACCAGATAGGTGAGGCTAGCGCTGGCAGAATTGTCAGTACTCAAACCAAGGGGAATCACAGCGCTGGACAGACAACAGTTAGATCACCTGCCCCCGCCTATCAGGCACCCAATCGCCAGCCCACAGAGAAATACGCAGGTATAGAATAAGACAATCATTTCCATTCCTAATAAGAATGGATCAGGTCTCTTATATAACCCATGTCTTTCTCCGGAACTTAGGAAGTAGGCAGGAGAAACATACATACACAAACATGAAGGTGCGCTACTATATGTGGTCGGGTAAATACCCTGATTTCCCACAGTAGATGCACAGAACATTACACAACAATGTAACGATACAAATTTTGCCTCGAGTTATACACGATACTCACAAACCAGATAGGTGAGGCTAGCGCTGGCAGAATTGTCAGTACTCAAACCAAGGGGAATCACAGCGCTGGACAGACAACAGTTAGATCACCTGCCCCCGCCTATCAGGCACCCAATCGCCAGCCCACAGAGAAATACGCAGGTATAGAATAAGACAATCATTTCCATTCCTAATAAGAATGGATCAGGTCTCTTATATAACCCATGTCTTTCTCCGGAACTGATAGGCGGGGCAGGTGATCTAACTGTTGTCTGTCCAGCGCTGTGATTCCCCTTGGTTTGAGTACTGACAATTCTGCCAGCGCTAGCCTCACCTATCTGGTTTGTGAGTACTGTTGACAAAGGAAAAGTACAATTGACTAACAAAAGAGACCCCGGCAAGTTTAGAGCTTTAAGTACAATCAAAAGTGAAGGTGGTGTTGGCGCCTTGCGTCAACTTGGTATTGGAGATAAACAGTTACCACCTCACTTGCTAGTGCTCTTCGTGATGCGCAAACAATTGATTGATTGATTGTACATTGCTTAACGTCCCGACAGCAACAAGGCTTTCTCAAGACGTGCCTGCACTGCTTGTGAAAAAAACAACTAAACAGAACATTGAATGTATGTCGCCAGCCGGTCAAATACGTTAAATAAACCTAACACATGGGGCCTAAATAAAGCTAAGACCATTTAGCAACACACATCCAATATTAAGACCTACAGGCAGTGCAGACAGTAGGGAGATTTTTTTAAAAGGCAAATACAGGTGAATGGACCTCGGGTAGACAGAAACACATGCCCCAGAATAGAGAGAAAAACTCACCCTGTGGGGCTGACCAGGGTGACCCTGGGAACTAAAAAGTACCTAACCCCACCCAAGTCCCTCAGGGCATATGCGCAAACAAGGTTGCCAACTAGGTTGCCAACTGGACAAGAAATTGAAATGACTGAGGTAACAAGACTGCCAGAATTAGCAGACAAGGCAATACAAGAAACTTCATTTACAGAAGGGCAAATAAATGAGGCTATGAAAACAATGGGTGACTCTCCTTTGACAATGCGGGAGTTAGTGGGGTTGGATAAAACACTGCAGACAATCAGAGGTGAGCTTGTGAATAATGTAGCCAAACTAGGCGAGCTTGATAATCACATAGAAAGAGAAAAAGAAAAACTAGCTAAAGCTGATGATGAGAATTATGACACAGAAATGAAAGAAAGAATACAACACAGATTAAATGATTTGCAGATAGAAAGATCAGCGCGGGTAAAAGTAGTTGAAATTGGGAAAGAAAAACTAAAAACACAGATTAACAGGATTAGAGAAACTATTCAGAAATACTTCATGAAGACACAACTTTGGCTGAGAGATTTAAAAAACACTTTTCAGAGAGCAGGGTATCACTATTGCAAGTTTAATTACTGATCTTGGATTTATTATTAGTACTGTAGTGTTAGCTGTAACAGGTGGTGGTAGCAGTCCAGCTCCACCTGCCCCTCCAGTTCCATCATACCCAAAAGATTTACAGGCGTGGGTAAAAAAACAGTTGTTTCATATATCAGACTTGCTTCAGAAATTAGCTGTAAAAGCAATGGATGCTTTGCCTGGCATAATAGTGAGTGTTGTCAGTTGGCTGATCAGTACTGCAGCAAAGGTAGTAGGGTTTATGGCAGAGCATGTGTGGGTCTTTTTGGTGACAGTAGGAGGGTTAATAGTGGGTTGTTTAATGAAACAGGTAAAGAAGTAATATTCCTAATCCAGTAAGGCTAATTACCAATGCAGTTCTCTCCGACTCATGTGTGTTTACTGGTGTTACTGACTGTGCTGGAGCTGGTACCGGTGCAGGTGTCAGTGCTGGGGCTGTTACTGACATTACTGGCGTTACTGTCTGTACAGGTGATGATGATGTTTCTGGTGTTACTGGCGTTATTAATGGTTTTAATGGTTGTATCAAAATTCTGTTTGTCTTCTTCTGTCATCACCAAAGGCATCTGACACTTTTCCAAATAATGTACTACCTGACTATACAGTTGTCTCATTTCTGTTAAAAACTCAGCTGCTGCATTTTCACCTCTGTAGATAACAGGTTCTGTATGCTGGCCGTCAGACCTAACAAGAATATATCCGAAAGAACACACCACTTAATCACTCAATTTTATGGTCTTTGGTAATGATTCTGGAACAGGACCCTCATACGGTACAACCAGTGATTCAAAATCAGAGTACACTAAAAACGGCAGCTTTTGCTGATTAACATAGTTCTTGAAATATACCTTGCTACCAGGATCTGGATACCTAAGTATTGTTTGAATGTCATCAGCCAACCTATAGTGCTGGACATGTTTGTAAACATCTTTTACACACTTCCTGTTTGCCATTGTGTTTTGTTACATTATTATGAATTAGTCATGACATACTCCTAATAATTGTGTAGTGAAAGTTATCACCTGAGCCAGAGCTTATTAGTAACATATCAACATGCTTATCTTCTGACTGACCGTAGGTTGGGGCAATTGGTGACACTCTAATTGGTTGTAACTTGTTCTCAGACTCATTATCCCATACATACACATTCACAGATATCCCAGGATTTAGTTTTTCAAACAGATCTATATCCTCCACCTTAACAGGAAAATCTATGCCACTGAAGTTGAGTTCATTTACAAATTTGGTATAGTTAGATACACGTTCAGGTTTTGTTTTTACAAAATGCAGTTTGGCAAGCACACACCACATGAAACATAAATTATCTTTGTTATGAACATTGATGACAGCCTTCTTGTCTGCAACCTCAGTTGGTAGGGGCAGCCACGATTTGCCTGCTTCAGTTGTAGTTCATGTACACGGCCTTCATGCCAGCCAGATCCCTGCATTTTTGCTCTGTCAATTGCTTCTAGAAAGTCAGGCAACAGTCTTTCTCTAAACACTTTTTCCAATTCCTCTTTTGAATTAACTGTGTTGTCTTGTCGATATATATGAAACAATCACTTCACCATCTACCCTGGTAAATTCTATTTTTGCAACAATCTGAATCTTTACACTACCTGAAAGAAGGTTATCTTGTATGACCAAAAAAGACCTTTCTATCGATTCATAGGCACTGTAAGTGTTGGACATAGGCAAGTCTGTTGTGTGAAACACGTTTCTTAATCTTGACGAGCTTTGGGAATTGTCCGTCATTTTTATTTGTCCGACAAAATAATAAATAGAAAATCACACAATGTGTAATACCACTTTATTGACTGTAACACCTACAATAAACAGATTCAGTTCACATAGTTTCTGAATATTTGCTCACACACTGACTCAAACCAGTCATCATCAACTTCAAAGGTATGTGTCTTAAAGGTCAACATCATTGAAACATAAAACTGAGCACAAAATATCTACATAATAAAAGAAGTCACATGCCGAACAACTTTTTTCCGAAAAATACTGCCTTTTTTTAATATTGAATAAAATCTACTTCGAATAAACTTTTGCACCTTTGAAAAGCCGGCTCACGTGACCAGATGGCTCGTGACGTCAACTGCTGTAGACAATATGGAGTCTGATAGTGCCCCTTCTCTACCAAAATGCAGGAAAACGAAGAGCAGTGGCCTATATTGTGCCGTTGGAGGTTGTACAAACAAACAAGCGGATGGGTTAACATTGCATAGGTTTCCAAAAAACGAAGACGTGCGAAATAAGTGGGTGAGATTCGTGCAGGAAAAGCGTGTAAACTTCGGTCCGAAGTACGGGACACCAACTGCGTCGTCAACAATTTGCGCAAAACACTTCGCTGAAGACTGCTACCCCCCAAGTGCCACTTTAATGCGGAGCTTTGGGATGAAAACAATACGGACATTAAAGCCTGGCTCTGTTCCAACGATCCAAAGTCCGCGTGCCATTGCAGCAAGCACCTCAACAACAGCAACAGTGACTCAAGTTACTAGTAGTAGGCCTACTAGTACTGCTTCAACTTCAACTAGACCTGACAAAACCTGTGCAGTGCCCTCCACCCCTAGCTGCCTCTTTCCCAAGACCAGCAAAAGAGGATGCAGTTTTGAATCGCCAGTCACGATCACGCTATGCCAAACTCAATTCAGACCAAAAAGGTGACTGCCAAGCGTGAAACTCAATTGAAATGGACTTTGCATCTAGGGTTCACGAGCATTTACTCAGATTGTATCGCTTGTTACCAATCTTATTCTCCGCTCTATTTCGTTTGTCATATTAATTTTTTAAAAATTACTTTACTATTTTTTAATTTTGCCGTCAATTTTTGTGTACAGGTGTGCATTAGTTGGTCAAGTATGTAAACATGTGCTCAAATGTCAAATGTGTGACATACTTTGATACTTGAATGCTTAAATGTGTGTGTACAGGGTGGTCCGTGGCGCAGTGGTTAAGGCGCCTGCCACCAATGCTAAAGGTGCGAGGTTCGATACCTGGTTTCGGCGTCGGATTTTTCTCTTCTAGTGTCACCGTTAATTCGGGCGGACCGCCGGGGGTTCTTTCTCCGGGTACTCCGGTTCTTCCTCCCCCTCCACTTTGGTACCGGTTTCAGGCCACTTTATAAATTTCAAATACAAGCGATCAAAATTTCCGAAAACTCAGTAGCTGAGCTGACCCTTTGCACCACGTAAATGTCCTGTGTTTGTCTTGTACTATTTTTGTCGTCAGAGTGAATGCGTGTGTCACGTGAGCGTGCGTGTTGGGTGCAGTTCGCGGCGCTTTGAGCCGATTCGCCGAAACATTATTATAGTATTATTATATTACTTCTTTGAGACAACGTTTTACAGGTATTGACTTTCAGTGGTAAATTTAACTGTTAGCTAATCAGCTTGTGTGTGGGGGACTAATGATTGTGCTTTTCATTATCTGATAGACTGGATGATATCTGAAAGAATGGATGAATGTGCCTGTGAATGTATGTGTGTGTGCGTAGATGGTTGGTTACTTGAGACAAGATGGAACGTAAATGAAAATTGAAGAGTAAGTTTGTTGAATTTATTATAAATATAGTTGTGTACTGTAGAATGTTTGTTTACATTACTTGATGACAAGAGTTTGAAAAGAGCAGACCTGGCTCTGCAAGTGAGAACCTATAACTACTGGTTTCTATGACTTTGAGGTATGAATGAGGTATGAGACATTACCACACAATCTAAATATGAAGTAAATCTGACCACTTTCGCCATCCAACGTGACACAAAAACCAGGGTGGGTTTCACAATGGCAGTATTAACTTCATTTTATTTAGAAACTTTTTATATACATTCCAAAATGGTAAAAGCCAAAAATACTCCCACACACCTTGCACACAACACACAGTCAAAGCCGGATAGTACGACATGCCCGGGAACTTCAAAATCGTGTCGTTATCCGGCTGATGTGTCCAACGGGCCGGATATAGGTTTTGTGTCTTTATATCTGGCTGTTGTTATATCGTACTAACCGGCTTTGACTGTGTTGCCACTACATGTATGTTACAAACTACACATGATTTTAGTGTTGCACTTCTGTTTCATAATTATAAATTATAAATAAATGCAAACACACTTCTTTTTTTTTTTAAACCAGCGCGTAAAACAAGCTGAACAGACTACAAACACACATCAAAATGGTTTTTTTCGTCCATGTAATAATAATAATGACAGTATATTATAAATATATTGGAAACACATAAGGATGCAAAAATGGGCCAGTGCTGTCAAATGTATTGTCACATTATTCTGGGTCCCTATAACCAGTGTACTGCCCATCTGCGCTAGGAAACTGTTTCCGGATTCTTGTTACCGCACAAGCTGGTAAGGTGACCCTGATGTCCCTCCCCAGCCACTTCCAGATCCACCGCACAAGCATGCGGTAAGCTACATACCGATACCGCCTGGAAAGAAAAACAAGCATACAATAATAATATACAGTAATAACGACAGTAAACAATCAATGTGCAGTCAAAGCCGGTTAGTACAACGTCGGATATAACGACATCCGGATATGAAGACACAAAAAGCTGGGTCCCGGCCAAAATCCTTATATTCGGCCCGTTGGATAATATGTCAACCGGATATAACGACACAATTTTGAAGGTCACTGGCGTGTCTCTAAATATTACTTTTTCTCAGAATTAGCACATGCAAATAAATTAAATATCTTGACATCAAAATGAATGTCTGACAATTTTATTTTTTTATTTTATTACTGTTGTTGTTCAAAACATCCCAGTAATTTCCACTTTAAGTCAAATCTTAAAACCTATCTCGAAAATATTTCTGTTAAAACTTAAATGTGGCATCGTAAATTTATATATATATTTTTTTGGCTAATGTATAAATATCTAACATCATCTCATTGACCACCACCCCCACCCCACATCTCCCACCTTGCTTTTCTTAATACGAATGTGTGTGTAATTATCTGTATGTATGACTTTTATTAATGTGTGAGAGTGCGCTTTAAATTGAATTGTTATTCAGGAAAATGCACGGTATAAATTTTCTTTATTATTATAATTTTAAGATCTCATCCATCTTTGACACCTTACTTTCTAATTCGAGCTATCTCTAATTTTCAACTCTAACCCTAGCCCAAACCCTAACCCTAAAATTGAATTTAACGGTTTGTCCTTTATCCTAACCCCTGACTTAAATCGGATTCAGAGTTAGGGTTTGGGCTAGTGTTAGAGTTGAAAATTAGCGATCGCTTGAATTAGAGAGTAAGGTGTCAAATATAGGTGAGATCCTAATTTTATTAGTAGTATTATTTATTTGTGTATATTTATGACACAAACCTATTTATAGCATCATGATTACAATTTATAACGGAAATATAACTTACTCGTTAGCATCCTGTATAGCTCTCCCATACTGCTGGTTGTACCAGGAATAGCAGGTCTCTAAGACGTAGAGGTCCAAGCACACTGAGCTGAAGCCAGGATGGTCGGTGATGCAGCCCACTCCTGCGCTTACTGTCAGTGATTCCATTTCTGGAATTTCTTGACAACAGCGGCATTCCCGGATCGAGCCCATGCCAACACAGTTTGCACACTGACACCTGCACACACACAATTTTTTACAAGGTCAGTTCAACTTCAAGTTCTTTGCAGTCTACAAGCTACTGAAACGGACTATCATGGTAGTGACTAATAGGTCTTGGCAAAACAATAAATTATAATCCATTGGAATAACACACACACACATTTGTGTACCCATTTGGCTAGTTTTAGTGAGGGGGACTGCTAGCAATGATTGAGTGGGACCATGACTGTATGAATTGCAATCAAGAGCGAAAGTTAAAACATCGCACAACTTTACAAATTATTGACTGCAAAACAAGTTCTACCGCCATCGATTCAACATACATATGTACGAGTAACTTGAATAAGACTAGCCACACACTATATAACATCATAGACATAGCTCTTTGATAACATGTAAACAAGTTTCTTACCAGTTGGTAAACAGCATGCGTTCGAGAGACTCGCTCAAATCGTCTCTGTCGGGTGCTTCTTCAAACTCGGCATTGGGCAGCTCAGCCTCAGGTTCAAACTGATAAGGTTGCACAGTGTTAATAGGGTCATTCACACATCCAAACTCACTGCTGTAACACGACAGATCGAGTAAAGAATCGAGTGAAGAAACACTGCTTGTCTCGCTTGTAACTTCTTCGCAGTCGGCCATTGTATACAGCTGCTGACGTCACTGCGAGGGGACATCAGCGATAGCTGCGTTTCAGATTATTACTTCCCTTACCCTTAATTACAGGTAGGAAATCCCACTTTCAGTGATCGATATCTATTAAACGGTAGAGCTTTGCCTACCGATTTTTTTGCATCTGGTATTATTTAGTAAAGTTCTTTCAGCAGAAACTTTTTCACCAAGCACTGTGGTTGACCTTTAAGATCAACAGGCATGTACTCTACAAATGATAACTCCTCAAATATTTCTAAAGTCATTTGATATGACACGTATATAATTGATGGCAATGATATTGGCATTATGTCCGGTTGTTTGAAATCTGTTCTTAACTGATCAAAGTGCTGGATATATCTGAAGCACTCTGTAATGTCAATAATTTTGCCCATTATTTTTATTTGACCGACAAAATAATAATAATAAAATATTACTGCTTGCGCTGTAGGTGTAATACCACTTTATTGACTGTAACGTCTTCAATATAATCATGTAGTTTACATAGTTGTCTGAATATGTGTTCACACAGTGCCTCAAACCAGTCACAGTTAGCATCATTAACTCTAGAGGTATGTGTCCTAAGATCAACAGTCTCGTACTCATAACATGGAAAACATTCAGAATACCCCAAAGTCACATTATATGCCATGCTTATCAGTGTTGGTGTTGAGAGTTTTATACCGAGCTCAAACGGCTTTTTAACATGCGTTTTTAAGTCATAAATGCACTCAACATCTTTGAAGCAGTCTGTGATATCAATGGTTTGTCTGTCTGTCATTTTTTAAAGACAAACCATAATGCTAAATTAATTCACTAATCCATACCCTGTGGGCTGATCTGTCTTTAAAATAAGCTTTAGATGCTTAGTCAATTTCAGTTTATTTTTCACACAGTCTCGTTCATGTTTATTTGGTATAACATCGTTCTCTCTGAGGCAGTCTTCAAAGCTGTCACGATCTTTACAGTAAAACAAACAGATAAACTTTAACTGCTCACGAAAATCTTTCAGTACAGCATTATATTATTGAGTGAGAATCCATACACTAATGTTTGCTTGTCTGCCACTGAAGGCCAGTTCTGCCAGTGTGTTTCTCTTTTTAACAATATCCTTATCTGCAGAGCAGTCATCGACTATGAACAGGGTTGGGTGTCCTTCAAATTGCTTGTAAAAATACTGCAGGTAGTCGTTCAGTTTCTTCTCAGGGTCAACTAAGTAAATGTTGCTGTCAGTCCAAATGAATGAACGGTTGTAAAAAGCTTTGTTGTGTTTGACAGTAGGGCAGGATATCACAATGTTTTCAAAATGATGAAGGTATCTTGTTTGTAATAGATTAAGTACAAATACAGTTTTTCCACAGCCCGTGGCACCAACAAATAAGCCGAGGTGTGGGTCGAGTGTCATTAAGTTCATTTTTAAAACATAATATATAAACTGTTTGTACAAAACACTATGCATGCCTATCTGGTCATGAAAGGGATGGGTACATTCTAATAAATTCACCCACACACACACGGCATTATATAATGACTACGCAAAAGCATGGGCATGAAAGGTATTGTACAGGGTCGTCCCCACTGAGAATAAAAAGGTATCCGTTTCACTACCGAAGCACACCTTCCTGGTCATGAAAGGGACGCAATCTAGTAAACTCACCCTATGGCAAGTGTTATACTAATGACTACGCAAAAGTTTGTCTGGCTTGATTCTCTTCCTGCTCTGGCCCAGTTGCAAGGCAATAAACAAACTCAACGCGATAGCTGGTGTCCCTGATCCGGTACTGACAGATACAGGCACCCGATTTCAGGCATGCCCATTCTCTCCTCGCGTGATTTGTTGATCTAAAACACTCGTAAAAAGGGTGCGTGTATAGTGACTTTGAATCACTGAGGTCTCTCACTGGGAGTAGATTATGGGTTTAGTCTTTTAATTTCAAATGCGTCGCAGGTTGGTCCGCCCGGATGTGTTTGTGTTTTTCTCCGCACTTTATCAGACGTCGAAACACAAAAACAAAATTTTTTTCTCTCTATTCTACTACTAACGTTGCGTGTCCTAATTATTTAGGAACGACCCGGTGATCCATATTTGGAGAAAAACCTATTTTCAATGTTTGTCCCACATAAAAAGTCTGTCTTAGTGACATAGTGACATGAATTTGAAGCCTTAACACAGAACGGAATAATTTGGCCTTATATGTTGTGTGTGCCTGTGTGCCTGTGTGGGGGGTGGGGTGGGTGCCTGTGTGAAGTGTGAGTGTGTCGGGCTTTGTAGGGTGGGGTGGGGTGGGGTGTGGGGGTAGGGGGTGGGTGTGTGTGTGGGGGGGGAGGGTGGGTTAGTTAGTTAGTTATTAGGGTTTAACGCCGAGCAGGCAACTAAGGCCATCTCACGGTGGGAAGGTAAAAATCTGGTCAGCCAGACTAAATGAAAGGTATTAAGACATAATGTAAATATACCTTAAAGATATGTCAGGCTAAAATGTCGCACAGGTCTTTAAAGGAAAACGTCGAAAGACTCTCAAAAAGGTCAAAATAATAGAAACATCATAATCTATAAATGCTCAAATCTTATTAAAAATATGGCACTCTCTCAGAAAACTGAAGATCTTGTCCGGGAGCACATCTCGGAACAAAACCTTCAAGGAGTCTGCCGTGAAATGTTTATACCTTGTGTCGATTAGATCAGCACAAGACAACAAAAAGTGTTGATTAGTTATTTGGGTTTAACGCCGAGCAGGCGACTAAGGCCATCTCACGGCGGGATGGGTAAAAATCTGGTCAGCCAGACTAAAAGCAAGGTCTTAAGACAAGATGTAAATATAGATTAAAAATCTCAGGCTAAAATGTCGCACATGTCTGGAAAAGAAACGTCTACAGACTCACAAAAAGGGCAAATAAAAAAATTCACATAGTCTATGAATGCTCAGATCTTGTTAAAAATATTGCATTCTCTCAAAAAATTGAAGATTTTGTCCGGGGGAACATCCCGGAACAAAACCTTCAAGGAGTCTGCTGTGAAGTGTTTATATCTGGTGTCAATTAGGTCAGCACAATACAGCAAAAAGTGTCGAACAGAAAACTGCTCATCACAGGCAAAACACCATGGACGCTCATCCTGTTTAAGTAAGTAAGAGTGTGTAACATACGTGTGCCCGATGTGGAGCCGAGCAAGGACAGTCTCCTCACGGCGGCTGCCGCAGCGGAAAGGTAGACTGTCAGACAACTTAGGAAGAGCTTCATGAAGCTTCTTCCCTTCCTCTTTGTCCCACTCGGCCTGCCACTCGCGGGCTATGTACGCACTAATAAGAGGTTTAAAATCACTATAGACAGTCTGTGTGTCAGGGACAGGGTCACTGCGGGCACCGTTGGCAGCAGAATCTGCGATTCTGTTGCCTTCGATGCCCACATGACCTGGGACCCAAATAAAAATGATGTCATAATATTCCTTCATCAAGTCCGCGTAGAGCTCTCTAATCTGCACCAGCAGTGGATGGTCTGTTCCCGCGCCCTGAAGGGCCTGCAGGGCAGAAAGAGAGTCAGACAGAATCAGGAAGTTCCTTTCCCGAGACTGATAGGCATGCCTGAGTGCCAGCAGAATGGCCTGCAGTTCTGCACTAAATACAGAGGAATGGTCAGGGAGACGGAGCTTAAATGGGCGTCTAGGATGGCGAGAGGACACTGCAGCCGCAGCCACTCTTCCATCCTCAGACTTGGACCCATCCGTATAAAGACGACAATAGCCAGGAAAAATTGAAAGGAGTTCATTGAGGCTCTGTTGGTATATGGCTGGTGGAGTACAATCCTTCTTGTGGGCAGTCAAGTCCAGCAAGATGTCAGGAACTGGTAGTAGCCAGGGTGGAGTGACGTGTTGCAGAGATTCCGAAACTTTGTCCAGGTCCACTCCGGCCGCCTGCAGATGAGGTCGGACACGGAAGGAAAGTGGACGGACAGCTCCCGGATGGGCATCGTAAATCTCTGCAAACGACGGGTTAAAAACACAATCATAGGCAGGATTTTCTGGATGGGCCTTTAGCTTCAGAACGTAGCTGAGCATGAGGCGGATGCGGCGGAGCCTGAGAGAAGGCTCCCCTGCCTCTGCATACAGACTAGGTACTGGAGATGTCCTGAAGGCTCCCAGACATATGCGCAGACCTTGATGGTGAATTGTGTTCAGACGCTGCAGAACAGACTTGGAAGCCGAGCCATATACCACAGAGCCGTAATCCAGTTTGGACCGAACAAGGGCCCGGTACAGTCGAAGTAAGACGATGCGGTCCGCACCCCAGTCAGTACGACCAACGACACGAAGAATGTCGAGGGCCTTCTGACAAGAGGTTCTTAGGTAGTTAACATGGTTGCAGAAGGTCAATCTTTTGTCAAAGATGACCCCAAAAAACTTTGCCTCTTCGGCCACCTTAATTGGCACTCCAGCAATGCTCAGGCTAGGTTCTGGAAAACATTTCGTCTGGTTAGTAAAATGCACACAGACTGTCTCGGAGGGCGAGAATCTGAATCCATTGAGAGACACCCACCCCTGGATTCGATCAACGCACAGCTGCAAGCGCCTCTCAAGGGACGCAAGTCCTCGACCTCGTGCACACAAAGCAAAGTCGTCCACAAACAAAGAGCATTCAGAATCATCCTTGACGGCCTTTACAATGTTATTTATTTTAATGCTAAATAAAACAGGAGATAGAATACTGCCCTGCGGGACACCCATCTCCTGTTCAAAGGAGTCGGAGAGGGTGGAGCCCACACGGACATGGAACGACCTGTTGGACAAAAAATTGTGAATAAAAACGGGCAGATGCCCTTTAAAACCCATGTCCGACAAATCAGACATTATACCATGCTTCCAGGTAGTGTCATATGCCTTTTCAAGATCAAAGAAAATTGCATAGACATGCTGCTTGTTGACAAAAGCATCTCGGATAAAAGACTCAAAGCGGACTAGATGGTCAGTTGTACTACGGAAGCGCCGGAAACCGCACTGGAGGTCTGTGATGAGACCCTGTGACTCAAGATGCCACACCAGTCGGGCGTTGACCAAGCGTTCCATAGTTTTACATAAACATGATGTCAAAGCTATTGGCCGGTAGTTGCCCGGGTCGGAAGGATCCTTACCCGGCTTGGGAATTGGCACAACCACAGCCTGGCGCCAAAATGGCGGAAAATGACCGGTTATCCAGATATGGTTAAAGGCCTTGAGAAGTACAAAGAGTGAATCCTCAGGCAGATGTGTTATGAGCTGATAATGGATGGTATCTAATCCAGCAGCAGAGTCAGTACATTTCTGCATGGCTTGCTGCAATTCTGAAAACGTAAAAGGGGCATTATAGTCTTCCAAGTTATCCGATATAAAATCACAAGCACAAGATTCACGCTTCTCCTTCTCTCTCTGGAAGAAAGGTGAATAATGCTCTGTTGAAGAATTATGGGCAATGGTGGAGGCAAGCAAATTGGCCACAGCCTTTTTATCTGTGACCAAACTGGCACCATCTCTAAGATGGCCGACAGAAGCCGAGCCACCCCTGCCCCTAATTCTTCGAACAGCCTTCCAGACTTTTTGGGACGGAGTCCTAGAAGATAAAGATGAGACGAAACGTCTCCAGGAAGCACGGCGTTCACGTTTAAAAATATAACGGGCTTTCGCCCGCTGTCTTTTAAAGGTTAAAATATTTGCTTGCGACGGATTACGAAAAGCACATCGCTGAGCAGATTTGCGCATTGTTTGGGCCTTGCGGCACTCTTCATTGAACCATGGTACTCTCGGCTTCCGAGGGAGTGATGTGGAAGTTCTAGGGATGGTTTCACCTGCAACCTCCAACAAAATAGAAGTAAAACAAGAAACAGGTTCTTCAGCTGACATGACCACCTCCTCTGTAAGACGAGACTGACAGAGAGAGGCAAACAGAGACCAGTTAGCTTTCTTGAGATTCCAGCGCCCCACCGGCGAATCCTCCTCACAGCTGACCGATGACAGGACTACTGGGAAGTGGTCACTACCACACAGGTCGTCGTGAACCTTCCAGTCAAAGTCCAGCATGAGAGAAGGATCACACACAGTGAGGTCTAGAACAGAACTAGATCCGGAACCTGAGTTAGAGTATGTAGGTGAGCCATCGTTAAATGATTGATTGATTGTACATTGCTTAACGTCCCGACAGCAACAAGGCTTTCTCAGGACGTGCCTGCACTGCTTGTGAAAAAAATAAACTAAACAGAACATTGAATGTATGTCGCCAGCCGGTCAAACACATTAAATAAACCTAACACATGGGGCCTAAATAAAGCCAAGACCATTTAGCAACACACATCCAATATCAAGAGCTACAGGCAGTGCAGACAGTAGGGAGAGTTTTAAAAAGGCAAATACAGGTGAATGGACAAAGGGTAGACAGAAACACATGCCCCAGAATAGAGAAAAACCCACCCTGTGGGGCTGACCAGGGTGACCCTGGGAACTAAAAAATACCTAACCCCACCCAAGTCCCCCAGGGCAGACCCGGGTGGGGGCCATCGTTAAAGACACATAGGTTAAGTTGAGAAAAAAAACATCTTCTAACATCTGACCTCTGCCATCAAAGTGGTCACTACCCCAAAGGTGAGCATGACCGTTAAAATCCCCCATGAGAATAAAGGGAGGGGGCAGTTGATCTACTAAGTTAAAAATATCATTGCTACAGACCCGCAGTGATGGTGGCAGGTAAATACTGCATATGGTTATGGTCTTTTTTAAGGTAACCCGAGCAGCGACAGCCTGAAGACAGGTGTCGACGCTAACGGGGCTACATAAAATTTGGCTACTAATGAGAAGAGCCGCTCCACCCGAGCGCCTCTCCGAATCAGAGCCTTTATGTATAACATTAAAACCATTAAAAGACACAGGGTCAGAAGTCTTCAGGTAAGTCTCCTGAAGAGATATGACTGAGGGGTTATAGAACTTGACTAAAAGACGTAATTCCTCAAAGTTAGCTCGAAAACCACGACAATTCCACTGAAGCAAAGAGTCCATGATTAAGTCTTATCTGGGGGTAAGGAGTTTTTCCCCCCTTTTTCCTTTACCTTGGAAGGAGTTGAAGAAACAGAGGGGGGCCGGCTCCCGGGCCTCCTTTGGTTCTTCGGAGAGGAAGGGGGTGGAGCTGCCGCAGCATCAGCAACAACAACTTCCACTCCCTCCATCCGCTCCTCCAGTGCAGCATATTTGTTTTGAAGGGGGACATCTGTGTTCCCCTTCTGGGCCCGTGCGCACAGCGGTCCCATAGATTTCTTAGACGTCTGGTCCTGGGCAGCGTTCCTGCCGCTAGAGTTAGCGGCCTTAGAAGGCTGACCAGAGCCAGAAGCCTTCGGAGTTGACTGACTAACAGGTTTGGGTGGGGGCTGAGGCTTAGGGGCAACAGAAGGCGGCACAACCGGACCGGCAGTGTCCGCCTTCTGCGTTCCCTGGCTCCTTGTCACCACCGGAGGAGGGTTACTCTCCAGGGGCGAGATGAGCCGAGGCTCCGCCCCCAACCAAGAAGTTGGGGTCTGACATGAAAAGTCTTTGGTGGGGCGCTTGCCTGCCACCGCTGCACTAAAAGTATACACTGAGGTGTTAGAGGTTGGGGCAGCCGCAGCTGCACCAGGGCCTTCAACCAGTTTTTTGGCATCCAGAAAGGACAGCCCCTTCTCCACACGCACCTGCTGAATCTTGCACTCGGATATCCAACGAGGGCATTTCTTATCCGAAGCCATATGCGCCCCCTGGCAATTCACACACAGGGGGGTGGCTGTGCAGGACTCAGCAGAGTGTCCGGGCCTAGTGCAACGGGCGCATGAAGCCTCTGCCTGACGGCATGTCTTCTGCCCATGGCCATACTTTTGGCACTTAAAGCACCGGAGGGGGAGAGGGACGTACTTTTTCACTCTCAGGGAGTAGTAACCTCCCCAGATGGTAGTAGGAGGGGTGGGGGTGCCAAACGTCAGGATGATGGTAGGGAGACGGATCTCCCCACCACCTCGCTTGGAAGCGAAGCGCCTGACGTAAGTCACCCCCTGAGACTTAAGGTTCCTTACAAGTTCATCTTCTGACAGTTCTGCCAAAGCTTGATCTTTGATTACGCCTCTTGACGAATTCATAGTTTTGTGGGGTGTGACTTCCATAGGAGTGTCTCCGATGGAAGAGAGCCCCAGTAGCCCGCTGGAGTGTGCCCGAGTACGGCACTCCACCAGCAAGTCACCAGACCTGAGGCGCTGGGCGTCAGGCCTGCCAACACGGCTCCTGAGGGTCTCCCCCACCAGAAAAGGATGCAGCTTGGTAACTGGTTTCTCCTTCACCTTGCTATGGACAATGAGGAAGCGAGGCCATACGGCCGACGCCTGAGGTGTCGCTTCCTCACAGTCTGAATCACTGTCATGTTCAATGTCGGTGTCTATGTGCCGTTTCTGTGCTAGTTTTGGTTTTTTGGTTTTATCCATATTATATTAGTAGAGATATTCATCCCCTGGGGGTCCCCGCCCGCCACCGAGCCCAACAAGGGAAAGTGCAACTGTCGGCGGGTCTCCAGCCGACGCACAATGGAGGGTCTCCAGCCGACGCACAATGGAGACTGCCCGAAAGATATACTCAAGGGGGTAAGCCCAATTGAACCGTTTGAGCCACCGCCTTCTATCACACCGTTGAATGCAGGGGAATACTGGCGTAAAGCACCTAATCAGCAGCAGAAGCTATAGCATGGTGCTCCGTATAGCAACCCGCATGTCAACAGTGGGATAGGGCTCAACGTGACAAGAGCCGATTGACTAGGCCGGTACGACTAGCCTCCCGTTTAGGTAGAAGTCAAGGCCGAAGTGGAGTGTTGGCACCAGTGAGCCGCAGCCCAAAGGGAACCTCAGCCACCAGGATCCTCTTCTCCCCTGACACGGGTCTCCAAGCACGGCAAACACTTGGGATCCAAAGGACCAAAAAGTCACGAGTATTTTTAAGGACCAATCCAACATGGTACGACCTAGGTTAACACAGCTCCTTAAAAACCGGACCAGTGAAAAGGCTGAACAACATATCTGCTGACATCAAGTCCTAATCCTGGACAAAGATGGCACCCGTCCGCTAGCCCACTCAGTCAGGGACTGAGCGGACTACCCACCTACGCCACGTGGAGGCCGGTGCCGGGTAGGCAAAAAGTGTTGAACAGAGTACTGCTCGTCGCAGGCATAACACCATGGACGCTCCTCCTGTTTAAGTAAATAAGAGT
This sequence comes from Semisulcospira habei, assembly GCA_036245525.1. Classification (NCBI taxonomy): domain Eukaryota; kingdom Metazoa; phylum Mollusca; class Gastropoda; family Semisulcospiridae; genus Semisulcospira; species Semisulcospira habei. The sequence continues at coordinate 39,790,731 of BTPG01000004.1, forward strand.
GCGTAACATACGTGTGCCCGATGTGGAGCCGAGCCAGGACAGTCTGCTCACGGCGGCTGCTGCAGCGATAAGGTAGACCGTCGGACAACTTAGGAAGAGCTTCATGCAGCTTGTTAGCTTCCTCTTTGTCCCACTCGGACTGCCACTCATGGGCTATGTACGCACTAGCCACATGTCTAAAATCACTATAAACAGTCTGTGTGTCAGGGACAGGGTCATTTCGGGCATCGTTGGCAAAAGAATCTGCGATCCTGTTGCCTTCGATGCCCACATCCCCTGGCACCCAAATAAAAATGATATCAAATTATTCCTTCATCAAGTCCGCGTGGAGCTCTCTGATCTGCACCAGCAGTGGGTGGTCATTTCCCGTGCCCTGAAGGGCCTGCAGGGCAGAAAGAGAGTCAGACAGAATCAGGAAGTTCCTTTCTCTAGATCGATAAGCATGCCTGAGTGCCAGCAGAACCGCCTGCAGTTCCGCACTAAATAAAGATGAGTGGTCTGGGAGGCGGTGCTTAAATGGGCGTCTAGGATGGCGAGAGGACACTGCGGCCGCAGCCACTCTCCCATCCTCAGACTTTGACCCATCGGTATAGATGCGACAATAGCCAGGAAAAATTGAAAGCAGTTCATTGAGGCTCTGTTGGTATATGGCTGGTGGAGTAGAGTCTTTCTTGTGGGCAGTCAAGTCCAGCAAGATGTCAGGAACTGGTAAGAGCCAAGGTGGAGTGATGTTTTGAAGGGATTCCGAAATTCTGTCCAGGTCCAATCCGGCCGCCTGCAGATGAGGTCGGACACGGAAAGAAAGTGGACGGACAGCTCCCGGATGGTTATCGTAAATCTCTGCAAACGATGGTTTAAAAACACAATCATAGGCAGGATTGTCTGGATGGGCCTTCAGTTTCAGAACGTAGCTGAGCATGAGGTGGATGCGGCGGAGCTTGAGAGAAGGCTCCCCTGCCTCGGCATACAGACTAGGAACTAGAGACGTCCTGAAGGCCCCAAGACATATCCGCAGACCCTGATGGTGAATTGTGTTCAGACGCTGTAGCACAGACTTGGAAGCTGAGCCATACACCACAGAGCCGTAATCCAGTTTGGACCGAACAAGGGCCCGGTACAGACAAAGTAAGACAGTACGGTCCGCACCCCAGTCAGTACGACCGACGACACGAAGAATGTCGAGAGCCTTCTGACAAGAGGTTCTAAGGCAATTAATATGGTTGCGGAAGGTCAATCTTTTGTCAAAGATGACCCCCAGAAACTTTGCCTCATCGGCCACCTTAATTGGCACTCCAGCAATGCTCAGGCTAGGTTCTGGAAAAAATTTCGTCTGGTTAGTAAAATGCACACAGACAGTCTTGGAGGGCGAGAACTTGAATCCATTGAGAGTCGTTAGTTAGTTAGTTATTTGGGTTTAACGCCGAGCAGGCGACTAAGGCCATCTCACGGCGGGATGGGTAAAAATCTGGTCAGCCAGACTAAAAGTAAGGTCTTAAGACAAGATGTTGATTGATTGATTGTACATTGCTTAACGTCCCGACAGCAACAAGGCTTTCTCAGGACGTGCCTGCACTGCTTGTGAAAAAAAAAACTAAACAGAACATTGAATGTATGTCACCAGCCGGTCAAATACGTTAAATAAACCTAACACATAGGGCCTAAATAAAGCTAAGACCATTTAGCAACACACATCCAATATCAAGCGCTACAGGCAGTGCAGACAGTAGGGAGAGTTTTAAAAAGGCAAATACAGGTGAATGGACAAAGGGTAGACAGAAACACATGCCCCAGAATAGAGAGAAAAACCCACCCTGTGGGGCTGACCAGGGTGACCCTGGGAACTAAAAAATACCTAACCCCACCCAAGTCCCCCAAGGCAGACCCAGGTGGGGTTTAAGACAAGATGTAAATATAGATTAAAAATCTCAGGCTAAAATGTCGCACATGTCTGGAAAAGAAACGTCTACAGACTCTCAAAAAGGGCAAATAAAAAAAAATTCACATAGTCTATGAATGCTCAGATCTTGTTAAAAATATTGCATTCTCTCAAAAAATTGAAGATTTTGTCCGGGGGAACATCCCGGAACAAAACCTTCAAGGAGTCTGCTGTGAAGTGTTTATATCTGGTGTCAATTAGGTCAGCACAATACAGCAAAAAGTGTCGAACAGAAAACTGCTCATCACAGGCAAAACACCATGGACGCTCATCCTGTTTAAGTAAGTAAGAGTGCGTAACATATGTGTGCCCGATGTGGAGCCGAGCAAGGACAGTCTCCTCACGGCGGCTGCCGCAGCGGAAAGGTAGACTGTCAGACAACTTAGGAAGAGCTTCATGAAGCTTGTTCCCTTCCTCTTTGTCCCACTCGGACTGCCACTCGCGGGCTATGTACGCACTAATAACAGGTTTAAAATCACTATAGACAGTCTGTGTGTCAGGGACAGGGTCACTGCGGGCACTGTTGGCAGCAGAATCTGCGATTCTGTTGCCTTCGATGCCCACATGGCCTGGGACCCAAATAAAAATGATGTCATAATATTCCTTCATCAAGTCCGCGTAGAGCTCTCTAATCTGCACCAGCAGTGGATGGTCTGTTCCCGCGCCCTGAAGGGCCTGCAGGGCAGAAAGAGAGTCAGACAGAATCAGGAAGTTCCTTTCCCGAGACTGATAGGCATGCTTGAGTGCTAGCAGAATGGCCTGCAGTTCTGCACTAAATACAGAGGAATGGTCAGGGAGACGGAGCTTAAATGGGCGTCTAGGATGGCGAGAGGACACTGCAGCCGCAGCCACTCTTCCATCCTCAGACTTGGACCCATCCGTATAAAGACGACAATAGCCAGGAAAAATTGAAAGGAGTTCATTGAGGCTCTGTTGGTATATGGCTGGTGGAGTACAATCCTTCTTGTGGGCAGTCAAGTCCAGCAAGATGTCAGGAACTGGTAGTAGCCAGGGTGGAGTGACGTGTTGCAGAGATTTCGAAACTTTGTCCAGGTCCACTCCGGCCGCCTGCAGATGAGGTCGGACACGGAAGGAAAGTGGACGGACAGCTCCCGGATGGGCATCGTAAATCTCTGCAACAAGATCGAAAGAGCTCTGTACTCTTTTTCACAATGCGGGACATATCCCCCATTACAAGAATATCCTGCAGGTGGACACTGCTTTGGAAAAGAAAACTCTGGAAGCAATGGATCCTGCGACTGATGCTGTTGTACCAAGAAATTTGATACCGGGCAGGTTTGTGCATTTCACATGTGCCAATATTGATATTAACGACTCCAACTTTGACGGCAAAACAGTTTTCATGCTACTCAAGTTGCTGCATGGCTGAGAGGCCCAGAAGCTGATATGGGCTTAGATGCTGTGAAACCCTCACAGGAAAGGACTCTTGATGTTCCTGATGTCATGGAAGACATCATGCCTGCTGGCGTGACTGAGGTAATTGGAAAGCCAAAAAACTGTTGCTTGGTAAAAATTAGTGGTTTCATCAGTCTACGAAGAAGTGCAATCAGGCACGTCAAGCTGCAGCGAAGGACATGGCGTTCTTCATCAAACGGCAAGAAGAACAAGACTGCTCTGAGAAGGGATAGACACACTTCAACCAGGTCAACAGTGCTACTGGCGTGTCTTCAGAACTCACTAGTGTTGGCTATTTGCCAATTGTTCAAGCTCCAGCTCATGACCTTGACACACTGCACACCATTGTCTTGCGTTGTAAGCAGGTAGTCAGTCAGCTCGGCCAACACTACTTTGTCTTGACTGTTGATGAAGCATTATACTAGAGGCTCATGGATCTCTAGAAGGGCCAAGGCAGAGTATCAAGACTTTTTGGTCGTTAGATTAGGGGGTCTCCATACAGCCATGAAATTCCTTGAAGTCATCGGGAAGCATGTACAGTCATCTGACTTTTTGAAAGCGTGTCATGTTTAGATGAAGTAAATGTTCAAGACAAACTGTAATGAACATGTTTTCTTTTATTTATTTTAAAATGTGCATATCGATATTTACAATTGTGTTTGAGTTTTCAAAGTATGGACCCATAGCTATTTCAAGGCAGGGAAATGTTTCCTTTTCTTTCTTTTTTTTTTTTTTTTTTTTTTTTTTTTTGGGGGGGGATGTAAATAAATTTACTCAGAATTGTTGAATTAATGGTTAGTTATTTGGGTTTAACGCCGAGCAGGCGACTAAGGCCATCTCACGGCGGGATGGGTAAAAATCTGGTCAGCCAGACTAAAAGCAAGGTCTTAAGACAAGATGTAAATATAGATTAAAAATCTCAGGCTAAAATGTCGCACATGTCTGGAAAAGAAACGTCTACAGACTCTCAAAAAGGGCAAATAAAAAATTCACATAGTCTATGAATGCTCAGATCTTGTTAAAAATATTGCATTCTCTCAAAAAATTGAAGATTTTGTCCGGGGGAACATCCCGGAACAAAACCTTCAAGGAGTCTGCTGTGAAGTGTTTATATCTGGTGTCAATTAGGTCAGCACAATACAGCAAAAAGTGTCGAACAGAAAACTGCTCATCACAGGCAAAACACCATGGACGCTCATCCTGTTTAAGTAAGTAAGAGTGCGTAACATATGTGTGCCCGATGTGGAGCCGAGCAAGGACAGTCTCCTCACGGCGGCTGCCGCAGCGGAAAGGTAGACTGTCAGACAACTTGGGAAGAGCTTCATGAAGCTTGTTCCCTTCCTCTTTGTCCCACTCGGACTGCCAATCGCGGGCTATGTACGCACTAATAACAGGTTTAAAATCACTATAGACAGTCTGTGTGTCAGGGACAGGGTCACTGCGGGCACTGTTGGCAGCAGAATCTGCGATTCTGTTGCCTTCGATGCCCACATGGCCTGGGACCCAAATAAAAATGATGTCATAATATTCCTTCATCAAGTCCGCGTAGAGCTCTCTAATCTGCACCAGCAGTGGATGGTCTGTTCCCGCGCCCTGAAGGGCCTGCAGGGCAGAAAGAGAGTCAGACAGAATCAGGAAGTTCCTTTCCCGAGACTGATAGGCATGCTTGAGTGCTAGCAGAATGGCCTGCAGTTCTGCACTAAATACAGAGGAATGGTCAGGGAGACGGAGCTTAAATGGGCGTCTAGGATGGCGAGAGGACACTGCAGCCGCAGCCACTCTTCCATCCTCAGACTTGGACCCATCCGTATAAAGACGACAATAGCCAGGAAAAATTGAAAGGAGTTCATTGAGGCTCTGTTGGTATATGGCTGGTGGAGTACAATCCTTCTTGTGGGCAGTCAAGTCCAGCAAGATGTCAGGAACTGGTAGCCAGGGTGGAGTGACGTGTTGCAGAGATTCCAAAACTTTGTCCAGGTCCACTCCGGCCGCCTGCAGATGAGGTCGGACACGGAAGGAAAGTGGACGGACAGCTCCCGGATGGGCATCGTAAATCTCTGCAAACGACGGGTTAAAAACACAATCATAGGCAGGATTTTCTGGATGGGCCTTCAGCTTCAGAACGTAGCTGAGCATGAGGCGGATGCGGCGGAGCCTGAGAGAAGGCTCCCCTGCCTCTGCATACAGACTAGGAACTGGAGATGTCCTGAAGGCTCCCAGACATATGCGCAGACCTTGATGGTGAATTGTGTTCAGACGCTGCAGAACAGACTTGGAAGCCGAGCCATATACCACAGAGCCGTAATCCAGTTTGGACCGAACAAGGGCCCGGTACAGTCGAAGTAAGACGATGCGGTCTGCACCCCAGTCAGTACGACCAACGACACGAAGAATGTCGAGGGCCTTCCGACAAGAGGTTCTAAGGTAGTTAACATGGTTGCAGAAGGTCAATCTTTTGTCAAAGATGACCCCCAAAAACTTAGCCTCTTCAGCCACCTTAATTGGCACTCCAGCAATGCTCAGGCTAGGTTCTGGAAAAAATTTCGTCTGGTTAGTAAAATGCACAGACTGTCTTGGAGGGCGAGAATCCGAATCCATTGAGAGACACCCACCCCTGGATGCGATCAACGCACAGCTGCAAGCGCCTCTCAAGGGACGCAAGTCCTCGACCTCGTGCACACAAAGCAAAGTCGTCCACAAACAAAGAGCATTCAGAATCATCCTTGACGGCCTTTACAATGTTATTTATTTTAATGCTAAATAAAACAGGAGATAGAATACTGCCCTGCGGGACACCCATCTCCTGTTCAAAGGAGTCGGAGAGGGTGGAGCCCACACGGACATGGAACGACCTGTTGGACAAAAAATTGTGAATAAAAACGGGCAGATGCCCTTTAAAACCCATGTCCGACAAATCAGACATTATACCATGCTTCCAGGTAGTGTCATATGCCTTTTCAAGATCAAAGAAAATTGCATAGACATGCTGCTTGTTGACAAAAGCATCTCGGATAAAAGACTCAAAGCGGACTAGATGGTCAGTTGTACTACGGAAGCGCCGGAAACCGCACTGGAGGTCTGTGATGAGACCCTGTGACTCAAGATGCCACACCAGTCGGGCGTTGACCAAGCGTTCCATAGTTTTACATAAACATGATGTCAAAGCTATTGGCCGGTAGTTGCCCAGGTCGGAAGGATCCTTACCCGGCTTGGGAATTGGCACAACCACAGCCTGGCGCCAAGATGGCGGAAAATGACCGGTTATCCAGATATGGTTAAAGGCCTTGAGAAGTACAAAGAGTGAATCCTCAGGCAGATGTGTTATGAGCTGATAATGGATGGTATCTAATCCAGCAGCAGAGTCAGTACATTTCTGCATGGCTTGCTGCAATTCTGAAAATGTAAAAGGGGCATTATAGTCTTCCAAGTTATCCGATATAAAATCACAAGCACAAGATTCTCGCTTCTCCTTCTCTCTCTGGAAGAAAGGTGAATAATGCTCTGTTGAAGAATTATGGGCAATGGTGGAGGCAAGCAAATTGGCCACAGCCTTTTTATCTGTGACCAAACTGGCACCATCTCTAAGATGGCCGACAGAAGCCGAGCCACCCCTGCCCCTAATTCTTCGAACAGCCTTCCAGACTTTTTGGGACGGAGTCCTAGAAGATAAAGATGAGACGAAACGTCTCCAGGAAGCACGGCGTTCACGTTTAAAAATATAACGGGCTTTCGCCCGCTGTCTTTTAAAGGTTAAAATATTTGCTTGCGACGGATTACGAAATGCACGTCGCTGAGCAGATTTGCGCATTGTTTGGGCCTTGCGGCACTCTTCATTGAACCATGGTACTCTCGGCTTCCGAGGGAGTGATGTGGAAGTTCTAGGGATGGTTTCACCTGCAACCTCCAACAAAATAGAAGTAAAACAAGAAACAGGTTCTTCAGCTGACATGACCACCTCCTCTGTAAGACGAGACTGACAGAGAGAGGCAAACAGAGACCAGTTAGCTTTCTTGAGATTCCAGCGCCCCACCGGCGAATCCTCCTCACAGCTGACCGATGACAGGACTACTGGGAAGTGGTCACTACCACACAGGTCGTCGTGAACCTTCCAGTCAAAGTCCAGCATGAGAGAAGGATCACACACAGTGAGGTCTAGAACAGAACTAGATCCGGAACCTGAGTTAGATTATGTAGGTGAGCCATCGTTAAAGACACATAGGTTAAGTTGAGAAAAAACATCTTCTAACATCTGACCTCTGCCATCATAGTGGTCACTACCCCAAAGGTGAGCATGACCGTTAAAATCCCCCATGAGAATAAAGGGAGGGGGCAGTTGATCTACTAAGTGAAAAATATCATTGCTACAGACCCGCAGTGATGGTGGCAGGTAAATACTGCATATGGTTATGGTCTTTTTTAAGGTAACCCGAGCAGCGACAGCCTGAAGACAGGTGTCGATGCTAACGGGGCTACATAAAATTTGGCTACTAATGAGAAGAGCTGCTCCACCCGAGCGCCTCTCCGAATCAGAGCCTTTATGTATAACATTAAAACCATTAAAAGACACAGGGTCAGAAGTCTTCAGGTAAGTCTCCTGAAGAGATATGACTGAGGGGTTATAGAACTTGACTAAAAGACGTAATTCCTCAAAGTTAGCTCGAAAACCATGACAATTCCACTGAAGCAAAGAGTCCATGATTAAGTCTGATCTGGGGGTAAGGAGTTTTTCCCCCCTTTTTCCTTTACCTTGGAAGGAGTTGAAGAAACAGAGGGGGGCCGGTTCCCGGGCCTCCTCTGGTTCTTCGGAGAGGAAGGGGGTGGAGCTGCTGCAGCATCAGCAACAACAACTTCCACTCCCTCCATCCGCTCCTCCAGTGCAGCATATTTGTTTTGAAGGGGCACATCTGTGTTCCCCTTCTGGGCCCGTGCGCACAGCGGTCCCATAGATTTCTTAGACTTCTGGTCCTGGGCAGCGTTCCTGCCGCTAGAGTTAGCGGCCTTAGAAGGCTGACCAGAGCCAGAAGCCTTTGGAGTTGACTGACTAACAGGTTTGGGTGGGGGCTGAGGCTTAGGGGCAACAGAAGGCGGCACAACCGGACCGGCAGTGTCCGCCTTCTGCGTTCCCTGGCTCCTTGTCACCACCGGAGGAGGGTTACTCTCCAGGGGCGAGATGAGCCGAGGCTCCGCCCCCAACCAAGAAGTTGGGGTCTGACATGAAAAGTCTTTGGTGGGGCGCTTGCCTGCCACCGCTGCACTAAAAGTATACACTGAGGTGTTAGAGGTTGGGGCAGCCGCAGCTGCACCAGGGCCTTCAACCAGTTTTTTGGCATCCAGAAAGGACAGCCCCTTCTCCACACGCACCTGCTGAATCTTGCACTCGGATATCCAACGAGGGCATTTCTTATCCGAAGCCATATGCGCCCCCTGGCAATTCACACACAGGGGGGTGGCTGTGCAGGACTCAGCAGAGTGTCCGGGCCTAGTGCAACGGGTGCATGAAGCCTCTGCCTGACGGCATGTCTTCTGCCCATGGCCATACTTTTGGCACTTAAAGCACCGGAGGGGAAGAGGGACGTACTTTTTCACTCTCAGGGAGTAGTAACCTCCCCAGATGGTAGTAGGAGGGGTGGGGGTGCCAAACGTCAGGATGATGGTAGGGAGACGGATCTCCCCACCACCTCGCTTGGAAGCGAAGCGCCTGACGCAAGTCACCCCCTGAGACTTAAGGTTCCTTACAAGTTCATCTTCTGACAGTTCTGCCAAAGCTTGATCTTTGATTACGCCTCTTGACGAATTCATAGTTTTGTGGGGTGTGACTTCCACAGGAGTGTCTCCGATGGAGAGAGCCCCAGTAGCCCGCTGGAGTGTGCCCGAGTACGGCACTCCACCAGCAAGTCACCAGACCTGAGGCGCTGGGCGTCAGGCCTGCCAACACGGCTCCTGAGGGTCTCCCCCACCAGAAAAGGATGCAGCTTGGTAACTGGTTTCTCCTTCACCTTGCTATGGACAATGAGGAAGCGAGGCCATACGGCCGACGCCTGAGGCGTCGCTTCCTCACAGTCTGAATCACTGTCATGTGCAATGTCGGTGTCTATGCGCCGTTTCTGTGCTAGTTTTGGTTTTTTGGTTTTATCCATATTATATTAGTAGAGATATTCATCCCCCGGGAGTCCCCGCCCGCCACCGAGCCCAACAAGGGAAAGTGCAACTGTTGGCGGGTCTCCAGCCGACGCACAATGGAGACTGCCCGAAAGATATACTCAAGGGGGTAAGCCCGATTGAACCGTTTGAGCCACCGCATTCTATCACACCGTTGAATGCAGGGGAATACTGGCGTAAAGCACCTAATCAGCAGCAGAAGCTATAGCATGGTGCTCCGTATAGCAACCCGCATGTCAACAGTGGGATAGGGCTCAACGTGACAAGAGCCGATTGACTAGGCCGGTACGACTAGCCTCCCGTTTAGGTAGAAGTCAAGGCCGAAGTGGAGTGTTGGCACCAGTGAGCCGCAGCCCAAAGGGAACCTCAGCCACCAGGATCCTCTTCTCCCCCGACATGGGTCTCCAAGCACGGCAAACACTTGGGATCCAAAGGACCAAAAAGTCACGAGTATTTTTAAGGACCAATCCAACATGGTACGACCTAGGTTAGCACAGCTCCTTAAAAACCGGACCAGTGAAAAGGCTGAACAACATATCTGCTGACATCAAGTCCTAATCCTGGACAAAGATGGCACCCGTCCGCTAGCCCACTCAAGTCAGGGACTGAGCGGACTACCCACCTACGCCACGTGGAGGCCGGTGCCGGGTAGGCTGTCTGAACCAAACTGCTGAAATGTAGTCTCTTGCAGATGGAATGAATGCCTGAAGGGCTGTTGTGTCTGAACCAAACTGCTGAAATGTAGTCTCTTGCAGATGGAATGAATGCCTGAAGGGCTGTTGTGTCTGAACCAAACTGCTGAAATGTAGTCTCTTGCAGATGGAATGAATGCCTGAAGGGCTGTTGTGTCTGGACCAAACTGCTGAAATGTAACTTTCTGTGATTTTGGAAAGATGAATCAAATCCCCAGGACTGTAGACTGTCAGCGTCAGCCATGTGTAAAACACAAACTGATTATTCAGTGTCAGCCATGTGTAAAACACAAATTGATTATTCAGTGTCAGCCATGTGTAAAACACAAACTGAATATTCAGTGTCAGCCATGTGTAAAACACAAACTGGTCACAAAGTAAGCAATGAAATATTCATTTTTCTCTAAAAGGTATTTTTTTTTCAAAAAATACTTACCGATGACATGACTTTATGGAAGTGTCTATTTACTTACTCAATTCTAGCCTAAAGGCGCAGATACACGGTCCGTTCGTGTCGTGCGACTGTGCGGGTCGGTCGGCCGCCTGATCGGAAGTCTGACGGGATGGAGCGCTACACGTTCCCGCATAGCCCGACCCGCAGATACCACTGCCTGCTGGAAATTCCAGAAGGGGTCAAGGCCTCTGCTTCGGTAAACAATGGCGGATTCACACGGCAGCAGCGCCATTTTTCAAAAGAGAGGGGTGTGCGCGAAACTCGCAATGTGATTGGTCATCCGGTACCAGCCGTCAGACTCTGCGGGCTGAAAGTAGCGCCAGCCTCTACTCGTCCCGCGGTCCGCGCGATCCGATGGTGACGTCAGAAATCTGATAGTTGCCCTAGAAACCCATCAGATCGCGCACAGTCGCACGACACGATCTGACCGTGTATCTGCGCCTTAAGAAACTGTTGTGTTATCACACAACCCGGGAGGCACTCGGGGAACCCCGAGAGGGGCTGACAGTTGTTTCCCGTTACTGCCCATCCGGTTCCAATTCATGATGTGACTAACCAGTCAGGATACTTAGCTCACCAGCGGCGAGCGGGGCAGGTGGAAGGGTCGTCCGAGTCATGTCATCGGTAAGTATTTTTCGAAAAAATACCTTTCAGAAAAAAATGAATTTGTTTCTTCAAAAACATTACCGATTACATGACTTTATGAAAGAATAACGAAAAGGAGGAGGGTGCCGCGCCCCAACACACCTTTAGGGCCAATAGAGCCGTCCTCCCTTCCCCAAACTCCCGACGACCCAATCTAGGTGTATACCGACGGCGCCGTTGCGCCGGGAGGGAGAGTTGCGCCGCAGTGATGTCCCCCACCAGCACGAGGTTGTCTCGCTGGCCTGCCAGATCCCTGAGGTAGAAACGGGCGAAGGTAGATTCGACCCGCCAGCCCACGGCAGCCACGATGTGCATGACAGTGCAGTTCTGGTCGAACGCGACGTTCGTGGCCGTGGCGCATACCTCGTGTGCACGTCTCCGTAGCCACTTCGCTCCCTACGGGGAGGGGTCCTGGTAGGCAGACCGTATGACTGAGCGTAGCCAGGAAGAGATCGTCTGGGCTGTTACGTCAGTCCTGACTGGCTTTAACGGCAGAAGGAGGCGTAAGCGTCCTCTCCAGACGGCTTTGGTTCGGCGTAGGTACACGCGTAGGGCTCGCAGAGGATCTTGTTGCCTGGTCTCCTGTGGGGAAGTTCGTCCCTCTCAGCGGCCGTTGTGGCGCGGTCAAGGAGACCTGGTCATGGCAATGAAGGCAAGGTCTGTAAGCGGCTGTACGGCACCATCCGCTCGAACAGCAGGCCGGGCACGCTGAGAGCGTGTGTAGCTCGCTAACTCAGGCCGCCGTGGCAAGCGCCCCAGGAAGCATGTCTCACGAGTCACGTCCGTAACGGGCCATGTTTGGTCTCCGAAGAGCCAGAGGAAGAAGTCCTCGAGCTGGAGGTCAATTAGGTTGGCGGGGGCAAGGCGAAGATCGTCGCCCCAGGAGTACAGTACTCGCCATTTCCCTTGTAGACGCGTCGTGCCGAGGGTTTGCGGGCTGTAGCGGTAGCTTCCACTGCTGCACTCGAGAAGCTTCTAGCGGCGAGGGCTTGCCGCACAACCTCCCAGCGTGAAGGAGTAGGGGCTGCTGCTTGAGCAATGTGCGGGGTGCGGGAAGCAGCAGCGGGGGTCCGTGGAGAGGCCGAGAGGTCGGTGGTCCAGGACCGGTTCCAAGAGAACGGGGTGACCAGTAGGACGACGGCATTGCAACCCCGAAGCTGAAGGGGACTTTGGGGACGAGGACTGTCGAGGGGTCCGCGTCCGCGATGAGTCCTTCCCACGGGGTGGAGAGAGCGTCAACTGACCCGGCCAGAGTGTCTGGAACCGGGGAGACGAATAGGGGAAGTTGGTGATTCCACCTCATGGTGAACAGGTCGACCAAGGTCGGAAGGTCCAATCCGTGTGTAGCAACTGGCCGCATCGGGAGGGCGAGTGGTCGGGAATGTGTCGAGCATGGAGGGAATGTTGCGGTTCTTGCACCAGCGCATCCGACGGTAGAGGAGCACGCACAGGTCGGGTGAGCACATCCTGGATGAACGCCACCGCTGTCACGTTGCCAGCGAGGCCGAGCCGTTCCTGGTGACTGGGTCGTTCCTCCCACGCGACGAGGGCTCGCGAGACTGCTTACCGCTCCATCCCGTTGATGTGCTTGTCCGCGAATTCTGGAGGCCAGGGGCCGACCCTCGTGAGGAAACGCAGTAGCAGGTGGGCTCCCCCACCAGCCAGAGTTGCATCGCCACCCAGGGAAGCCGCGGAGGCGGAGTGGAGAGGGGGACTCCTGGAGCAAGCCACGATGTGTCCGTCCAACGCAGGAGCTGGGGCCGAAACAATGGAGACACGGGCACCAAAGATCTCCTGAGGAGGGACGCCAGGGAAGCAGGAGGTGCAGCTGTAGCGGCCGGGCATAGAGACGACTGAGGGGGAGTAGATCCGCCGACGAGGGCAACGAAGCAGCTGAGGCCAGACTCTGATGGAGGCTGCGTCCTGCTGGGTCACCTGGCTGGCTGGTCGGCTCACTTAGGATCCGTGGCTCCGGCAAAGCACCCTGTTGAGGTGGGAGGCATCCAACATGCCGAGAAGGACGAAGCGACGAGCGGGGGCGAGGTCCGACTTACCTGTGGTGACCAGGCACCCCAACCACGACCAGAGTCGTAACAGGGCATCTCTATCTGCTGTCCGGTGGCCTCCAAGGTGCGCAGGATGAGAGGCGGGAAGACGCCGGGTTGGAAGACGGGTGCCGCGCCTAGGCCACCACTGCGTCTATGAAGCGGTTGAGGACCCAAGGGCTGCAGTAGATGCCGCACGGCAGCGCCTGGACTGGTAACTACTCCATCGCTGGTGAACCAGAGATACTCCCTGGAGGCGGAGCGCACGGGGTCCTGGAGATAAGGGTTAGAAGCCCAGGCTGAACGCGTAGTCCATGAGTTGTACGGGGGCTGGAGACCGCATGGCGAGAACACGGCGTAGCGGGCGGTCGGAAGCGATGTGGAGATGTCTTGCGAAGCCAACGGTCCCAGAAGTATCCTAAGGTATGCTCGGCCGCACGGAAGAGCATGGCCACCCAGGGGAGCATGGCGCAGCTGAGTCCTCAGCACGGGGGGCATTCCGCAGCAGGACGTCTAGTAGGGGAGTCAGGAGTCGTCGAAGCGGCGGACGAAGGCTTGGGTCAGGCGCTCCAGAATCCCACGCAGGCTAGAGAGGTATGGATGAGTGAGGCCATCTAGTCCAACTGCAGAGTCGGGCGCGGGTCCACAGCAGGCAGAGGGCAGAGGCACGCCTGGTAGAGTCCCAAGGACCAGTCCTGACGAAGACAATGTCGAGATGTCTACACAGAGTCCCGGGGACCCGACATGAGCGCTGAGGAGGCGTAGCGGAGGTCACGAAGGCCGGAAGGCTGCGGCAGGGACAGGGACAGTTTTCTTCCAGCGTCTACCAGCGAAGATCCTCCTCTTGAGCGGGGGGGGGGGGGGGGGGGGGGACACGGTGGGCAGTCAACCGCGGGAAGCGTGGTGGAGATGCGAAGGGCACTTCGTCCAGGGCAAGCAAGGTGTCCGTAAGCGACGAGGAAGTCTCAGATGCATGCGTAAATGTCTCTCCGAGCCGAACTCAATGAGGCGGGCTCTCTGCCGGCGAGGTGACTCCCCGTAGGGGCCAGCGGGCTTCCTTGGAGACGAGCGGTGATCGGCAGTGGACATGGGACAGCGCGAGGCGCGTCTCTCCGAACCGGACTCAGTGAGGCGGGTTCTCTGCCTGTCAGAAGGCTTTGTCCGAAAACGCTCCCTCCTGGAAGTGGCCGCTTCAATCAACCCGCTCCGCGCACTAAGTACCTGCATCCGGCGTGGCGTCCTCTCCAAGGTCGTCGAGGTCTTGAGCGGTCAGTGCGCATGGCACGGTGGATGGCGTCTCGACTGGTCCCGAAGCACACACGGGTGTCGGTCGCTCGCGTCTGTAGAAACTCCATAGCTGTGACCAGCGCAGCTCAAGCCAGGTGGAGCAGACGTCGCAAGCGTGGTCGGCGGCACATCCGGCGCAGGGGAGACAGACCTTGAGGTTATCGGACGGCCACTGGAACCTCCGCATTGCTTGCAGGTCATCAACAGGCCACTGCAACAACTAGCCGCCGGGCTCAGTGCTTTCTGCCGACAAGCAGCGTTGTCTTGGTGGGCTCCCCCCAGGAAGCGATCTCGGCGACAGGAGTCCTGCTCCGAGCGCGAGGCTCCTGCCCCAAGTCGGCGGCCACATGGGCAGGCTTCCGAGCAGATCTCGAGTGGCGTGAGGGTTCCGTACTGCCCAAAGGCCTCAGACGCGTGGGTAAATGTCTCTCCGAGCCAGACTCAATGAGGCGGGCTCCCTGCCGGCGAGGTGACTCCCCGTAGGGGTCAGCGGGGCTTCCTTGGAGACGAGCCGGGACCGACAGTGGTCATGGGACGGCGTGAGGCGCGTCTCTCCGAACCGGGCTCCGTGAGGCGGGTTCTCTGCCTGTCAGAAGGCTTTGTCCGGGCGCGCTCCCTCCAGGAAGCGGCGCGTCGATCAAGACCCGCTCCGAGCACTAGGCTCGTGCGTCCAGGTCGGCGTCTTTACCAAAGGTCGGCGCGGTCTCGTGCAGTTAGAACGCAGGGCCCGGGGAATGGCGCCTCGACTGGATTTGGATCACACACAGGTGCCGGTCGCTCGCGTCTGCACACTCCATAACTGCGAACCCCGCAGCCAGGCCAGGTGGAGTAGGTGTCGCAAGCGTGGTCGACGGCGCATCCGGTGCCGGGGAGACAGACCTCTAGTAAACTGACGGCCACTGGAACCTTCCGCCTTGCGTACGGGTCAGCAACAGGTCACTGCAACACACAACACACCTGAAGGCACGCGGGCGAGGGGCTGTGGGAGCCCGCCCTGGTAAGGCTAGCCTTTGCAACACAAAAGGGCACAAACAGTGAGTTACAAGCCTGTCAGTAAGCGTCTGGGTTTGCAAATCCACCCCGTAAGCTAGCGGGCGGCTAAGGCAAGCACACTACCTTTGCGACCTACCGTCTGCGAACGAAGAGAAGTCGAGGCTAACCTCTCTATCTGTCCATCTTGCCAAAGGGTAATCACCCAAAACACCAATAAAGTGTTGTACCAGTCTTCCAAGCGTGTTTTCTTTCTTCTCTGGGTACCTCCCTGCATTCATACGCGTGGCAGTCACCCTTGGTCTAAAGAGCATAGTGCCCGCCAAGCTAAGGTGAGCATCTGGCACATCATGTACAACAAACTCAAGCATGTCATGACAGGTACAGGCATGAAGCAAGCGTCTGGCACAGTAACATCATCAATGTAATGGTGACCGGGCGCGGGCACGTGGGGCCCCGCCAAGCTAAGGTGAGCATATGACACATCATGTACAACAAACTCAAGCATGTCACGACAAGCACAGGCATAAAGCAAGCGTCTGGCACAGTAACATCATCAACGTAATGGTGACCGGGTGTGGGCACGAGGGGCCTCTGCCAAGCTAAGGTGAGCATACGACGCATTATGAACAACAAAGTCAAATAGGTCATGACGGGTACAGGCATGAAGCAAGTGTCTGGTGCAGCAACATTTATCCACGCAATGGCGACAGCCAAGCTAAGCGAGTCATGCATAACGTATCCCCACAAAATACACAAGGTACAAGCCAGCAACCCAGCGCCAAATCGTGCCACACCAATCAGCCGAAAGGTGAGTGAGCGCGGGCCCGCGGGCCCGCCACGCTAAGGGGAGATATGGCGCGAAAGTTACAGCGAAGATGGCGACTGTCCTCGTTCCTGCTCGAACCGGCACCCAGCCCGGGAACCGGCCGAGGGCTAATACCGCTACCTTACCATTCCGACGGAGCGGGAAGGGGAAGACACGTCCAAAACCCCCACGAGGCGAAAGCGGGCGAAGTCCCAGCAACGCTCACCGATCAACACCACAACCCCAGGAGCCGGAGAGGGCAGCAGCTAACGATGAGGGGACCAGCAGAGCCACACATGGCACAGGTAGGGATGATGAAGCAGAAGTCGAACAAGAAGCCAAGTGTTCTAGAAGACCGGCGAACCGGTCGAAGTTCAAAGTCCGTAGGCTAGGGCAAACACGTCTGAACGTTGTGAGCCTAAGTAGACTGACTGGTTAGTCACATCGTGACTCGGAACCGGATGGGCAGTAACGGGAGACAACTCTCGGCCCCTCTCGGGGTTCCCCGAGTGCCTCCTGGGTTGTGTGGTAACACAAGGGGTTCTTAGGCTAGAATTGAGTAAGTAGTAGACACTTCCATAAAGTCATGTCATCGGTAATGTTTTTGAAGAAACAAAAACTATGAGCATGAAGTTCATATAAAAACCATGAGGCAGCTGCAACGATCAAGCATGGCGTTTTGCAAAGTCTTTTTTCTATTCTAATTGTTTAACCAACTTGGCCCTAACGCCCTGCAGCAGGAGATGGATTGACCATAACAATTCAAGGGCAGTTCCAGATTAGCCTGGCGCCTGAAGGCACCACGCTAATCTGGCACTACCCTTGAATTATCATGGTTGATCCATATCAGGCAACTGGTATAAGTTATTGGTAGCAGGGGTTTGCTATACGGACCCTTGTAGGCCTGAGGGAGGTTAAAGGAATCATTGTACCCCGAAGGCCTGAGGGGTACAATGATTCCTTTAACCTCCCGAAGGTCTATAAGGATCCTTGCACCAAGTCCCTGCTACCAATAACGTATTTGTTTTCATTCATCCACAATTTTCGTCAAAGACATCAAGAAGAAATCTTCCGACCTGGATCACGCCAGACATGACCGACGTCAAAGGAATATACATTTATACATAACAGACATGACATAATTTAAAATCTTTCATGACATTGCCATCTCAAGTAGCGTTGTTGCTGTTTCGAAGAACACTAAGTAACTTTTTACTTTAGAATGTTTTGTGATCTTTTGTAGAACAAAACGCGCATCCAAGATGCGTCACAAAGAGGGCTACAAGACGTCCGCCATTTGTCACTACAAGGGTTTTTGTAGCTGGGTCACGTGGTACATTTTACGCTA
Source organism: Semisulcospira habei (assembly GCA_036245525.1). NCBI lineage: Eukaryota > Metazoa > Mollusca > Gastropoda > Semisulcospiridae > Semisulcospira > Semisulcospira habei. The sequence continues at coordinate 39,808,511 of BTPG01000004.1, forward strand.
AAGGGATTGGTCATGTGATATAGGGATGTGACATAGGGATGAAAACAAAGTCTTTTGGAGATAGTTGACTTTAACGGTGGGGTCAAATGGGTTCATGATGAATAAACAAGCGGAAGGTAACAAAACTAATGGAGAGACTCACGTCCTTGAGGTGCTGGGAGTGTCCAGCTTTGGCCAGGGCTGTGTACACCTCCAGCATCTGACCAGACTTCAGGGGCACAATCTCAATCTCCGCCTCATTGATGTACTAAGAAATACAGAACAAGAACGGCAAAGCGCCTATAGCTCATGTGCACGAACGGTTCACATCATTAACCTGATAGGGCGGTCCGTGGCGCAGTGGTTAAGGCGCCTGCCACCAATGCTAAAGGTGCGAGGTTCGATTCCGGGTTCCGGCGTCGGATTTTTCTCCTCTAGTAAGTGTCACCGTTAATTCGGGCGGACCGTCGGGGGTTCTTTCTCCGGGTACTCCGGCTCTTCCTCCCCCTCCACTTTGGTATCAGTTTCAGCCAACTTAATAAAATTTCAAATACAAAACGATCTCCAAATACCGTGTAGCTCGCTTGAGCTTGCCCTTAGCACCACGTGAATGTTCTGTGTTTACGTACAGTGTGTGAGTGAATGCGTGTGATTCACGTGAGCGTGCTTGTTGGGTTCAGTTCGCGGCTACATTCTGCGCATTGAGTTATATTATAAATATGAGAAATGCGCTATATAAATGCTATGCATTATTATTATTATTAAATGAACAACTGTTCAAGTGTCCTAATGTAAGTGAACGGTTACTCTTTGGTCTAGTGAACTCCACGTTTTCTCAAAATGTACACATTTTTCACACAATGTTCAACCTGCTGTGACCTTTGACCTGTAGGACTTACTTTACTTACTTACGCCTGTCACCCCTCCCCGGGTATAGGCCGTCGACGAGAGACCTCCAGCGACTCCTGTCCTGTGCTTCTTCTTCGATTTTACTCCAGGTGGTTCCCAGTCTCTTGATGTCTGCTTGGAGGTCTCGACGCCAGGAGTTTCTCGGCCTACCTCTTTTCCCCTTTCCCTGGGGGTTCCATGACAATGCCTGCCTAGTGATACTGGAAGCTGGCTTTCCCAGACTGTGACCAATCCATCCCCTGTAGGAGGGGTCAACTAAATCAGCATGCACAGAACGGTCTTATCACAAGCTAACTTTGTGAAAAGTTTGACTCAAATCAGGTTTGGGCAACTTGATACACAGATTGCAAGGAAATGCCAAAGGCAAGTTTAACCACTATCATACTGAGGCTAAAAGCTTCAAATTTGTACACTGCGATATGCAAGTTACATTATAGTACTTACCGATAAGTGGCTTTAGTTCAAGGGTACTGCCAGAATAGCTTGGCGCCTAGAGGCGCCAAGCTATTATGGCACTACCCTTGAACTATTTTTGTCAAACTTATTTCACACACTGGTGTCATCATCTCCATCTTGGCTTGACTTCGCGAACGAAGATTCTATAGGGCTTGCCCACGTCGTCTGCAGGCATTTTCGTGGCTGCGGAGGCCAATCCGGGACAGGCAGGTTCGACCGCAGTGGCTGCAGGGGAAGGTCTGGTCAGGGTTCTGAGTTACGACAACTCTGTTTTTTCTTCTGAGCTGCTTGTCCTTAAGGTTAGCTCTGCGAGAATCCTCAAAGGAGACGGCTGCCTTGTGAATGGTGGAGCGCCAGGTGTCACGGTCCGCAGCAAGCGAAGACCACTGGCAGTGGTCGATTTGGCAGGCACTAAGTGACTTCTTTGGTGCCCCTCTGTTTCGGTGTCCAGTGGCGAGCTCGCCGAACAGAGTGATCTTGGGTAGGCGATGATCCTCCATCCTGGAGACGTGCCCCGCCCAGCGAAGCTGTGTCCGCAGCATCAAAACCTCGATGCTCAAAGTTTCCGCCTGTTCAAGGATGGTACGCAGGCAGCGCTGGTGAAAGCGTTCGAGGAGTCGTAGTTGGCTGCGGTAGAGGGCCCAGGACTCGGAACCGTACAGCAGGGTGGTGAGGACGACAGCTGTGTACACGCTGATCTTGTGCCTTTTTTCAGCTGTTGATTGTGACACACCCGCTTCAATAGTCGCCCGAAAGCACTGTTCGCTTTTGCCAGCCTGTTGTCCAGCTCCTTGTCCAGCTTGGCGTCTGACGTGATGATGCAGCCAAGGTAGGTAAACTGGTGTACAGACTTCAGTTCGGACTCGCCGATGGTGATGAGAGGAGGGCGATGCTCTTACATGGGTGCCGGCTGATAAAGGACCTCTGTCTTTTTCAGACCGACCTCAAGTCCAAAGAGTTGGGCGGCATCTGCGAAGCAGGACGTAATGCGCTGCAAGGCTCTCTCTGTGTGTGCAACGAGGGCAGCGTCATCAGCAAAGAGCAGCTCACGAATCAGTTGGTCTAGGGTTTTCGTGTGGGCCTGCAGTCGTCTGAGGTTGAACAAGCTGCCATCGAGACGATACCTGATGTACACTGCGTCGTCATCGTCGAGGTCTACTGTGGCCTGCTTCAACATCATGCTGAAGAAGATGGTGAAGAGGGTCGGTGCCAGCACACAGCCTTGCTTCACGCCGTTGCGAATGGGGAATGGTTATGAGAGGTCACTGTTTAGTCTGACCTGGCCTTGCTGGTCCTCGTGGAGCTGGACGATCATGTTGAGGAACTTTGGGGGACAACCTAGTCGCTCCAGGATCTGCCACATACCTTGCCTGCTCACAGTGTCAAACGCTTTTGTTAGGTCAACAAACGTTACGTACAGCCCGTTGTTCCGCTCGCGGCACTTCTCCTGAAGCTGTCTCAGCACAAAGACCATGTCGGTGGTACTCCTGTTTGCTCTGAAGCCACACTGGCCCTCTGGGAGGTGGTCTTCAGCGATGGCAGGTACCAGCCGATTCAGGAGCAACCTTGCGAGAATTTTCCCGGCAATGGACAGCAGGGTAATTCCACGATAATTAGAGCAGGCAGACTTCTCTCCTTTGTTCTTGTACAGGGTGATGATGACTGCATCACGGAGATCCTTTGGTAGTGTTCCTTTTTCCCAGCAGCAGAGAAGGAGGTCGTGGAGCTTGTTGTGCAGAGATGGGCCTCCATGTTTCCAGATCTCTGGCGGGATTCTGTCAATGCCTGCTGCTTTGCCACTCTTGAGCTGGTGGAGGGCTGTGAGGGTCTCTTCGGCGGTGGGCGGTTCGTCCAATTCAACCTTTAGTGGAAGGTGTGGGATTTGGAGGATGATTGTTTCTTGAACAGTGCGCTCAGCGCCGAAGAGGTCCTGAAAGTATTCCGACCAGCGGTTCAAGATGGAGGTATTATCTGTGAGGAGTGCCTGTCCATCCACGCTTCACAGGGGACTTTGTACCAGGTGCCTATGGCCATACACTGCTTTCAGTGCTTCGTAGAAGCCCCTGTAGTCACCGTTGTCAGCGCAGAGCTGGGTCCTCTGTGCGAGTCTGGACCACCACTCGTTCTGGAGCTCTCTAAGCTTGAGCTGGAGACTGCTGCAGATAAGGCGGAAGGCAGACTTCTTCACAGGGCAGGAAGGCTGGGCTAGGTGGGCCTGGTGGGCGGCTCTTTTTTTTTTTTTTTTTTTTTTTTTTTTTTGCTAGAAGTTCCTGGATCTCTACGTCGTTTTCGTCAAACCAGTCTTTGATCCTCTTTCTAGCAAAGCCCAAGACTTCCACAGAGGATTTACAATAGCAGTTTTCAGTTGTTCCCAGAGTGTTTCAGGGGAGGAGTCTGCTGGATCAACTGTGTCTTTGAGCATGCGCTGTAAATCGGCCTGAAGGGCAGCTTTATTGTCGTCACGCTGAAGGCTGGCAACATCAAGCTTTTTTTTTTTTTTTTTTTTTTTTTTTTTTTTTTTTTTTGGGGGGGGGGGGGGGGGGTCCTTTCTTGGGTTTCAGCTTGAGGCGGAGCCTGAGTTTGCAGCGAACAAGGCGGTGGTCAGTGTGGCACTCTGCGCTGGGCATAACTCTGGTGAGGAGGACGTCACTGCGGTCCCTTTGACGCACTAGGACATAGTCGATAAGGTGCCTGTGCTTGGAGCGAGGATGCATCCAGGTGGTCTTTTGACTGTCCTTTTGCTGGAATGTAGTGTTGGTGATGATAAGTTGCTGCTCTGCACAGAGCTCCAACAGTAGGCGACCATTGTCATTGCAGTTCCCAACGCCATACTTGCCGAGGACTCCTTTCCAGGCTTCAGAGTCTTGGCCCACTCTAGCGTTGAAGTCGCCAAGGATGATGACTTTGTCGTCTGCAGGGGTGCTCTGCAGGAGGCTGCGCAGGTCAGATTAGAACTTGTCTTTTTCTGCAGGCTCGGCCAGGGTTGGGGAGTGCACACTGAGAAGGGTGACGTATTGCTGGTGTCTCAGTGGGAGGCGCATGGACATGATGCGGTCGGAGTGACCCGTTGGTAGGTTTTCCAACTTAGTCGCAATGGGGGTCTTCACCATGAAGCCCACGCCTGAGAGCCGTCTTTCTGATGCAGGCCTGCCTGACCAGTAGAGGGTGTAGCCAGCGCCAAGTTCTTGGAGGCTGCTTTCCTCCGGAAGGCGTACTTCGCTGAGCGCGGCGATGTCCATGTTTAACCTCTGCAATTCATGGGCAATGAGGGCGGAGCGACGTTCATGGCGTCCGCTGTCTGCTGTGTCGAGCATGGTTCGGATGTTCCAGCATGCTACGTTGAGTCCGGTCGTGGTCGTCATGAGAGTGGATCCATTGTTTTTTCTTGTTTTCTGACCGCATGAGAAGATGCCCGTTGACCGCGGCTAGCCAACTGGGGTTACGAGGGGATGAGCTTTGGTTAGGCCTCTTTTCTAGGCCCCTCTCCGTGTGGAGCAAGCAGTGCTGTCCCTAGAGAAGGCTGCTTGGTCGTTCAGGGTGTGCCGAGTGACGTTGTCATCCCCAGGTCAACATCAGGCGACCAATATCCTGAACCGCCTGCATGCAGGTTTGAGTGCGGCTTCCAGTGACATCTTTCACCTGTCGTTTTGCCCCTTGCCCATCGCTACAGGACTTGGAAAGTTCAGTGTCATAGTCCGTGGGCGTTTCCTAAAGCCTGCGCGGTGGAGCTTTTTGGTGGAGTGCAGTGCGCGCAGTACTGGCCCCACCCTTTAAACCCTTGATTCGTTTGCCATGGCCTAGCAAGCTGGGACGGTGGCATCGAGGTCCTCGGGTCGTAGGTTTTATATCAGACTGTCCTTGTCTTAGTCTCTGGCTCAAAAGCCTTCCCCGGAGACACGGGGGCTTTGATGTCAGGGGTTTCCTCCCTTAGCCTTTCCGCAGCCAAGCGGCCAGGCCTGTAAGGCAGCAGGGGACTCGTGGGGGGCCGGGGTCGTCTATGTCCCGTGCAGATGTGGTGTATTCCGAATGATAAGGTTTAATTACCATGGACGACAGATGGTGGACAGACAACCAACCACTGGCCCTGTACATCTGAACCACTTTTGGGAACAAAATGTTTTGTGCACACAATACAGCATAAAACCAACAAATTAGATTTGTTTTGTATTCATATAAAAGAGGCACAGATGTTCATGACCCCTGCAGGACACATGAATATCTATGACTCTTGCTGACCTGACTACATATGAAGGAATGGGTTATCTTGTCTTCATTTGCATCCATTAAACGGTGTACACCAAACATCAAAAACAGTGTAAGCCAAACAATGCGCACAACAAAAGGCAATTTCACTGTACCTGCTAAAAGTCACCAAAACATCGTCACATCCTCTGACTGTCCGCAACATGTTTTGTCTAGGTGATTCTTTCAGAAATCACTTCAACAAAAACCACTAGGGACAGCGAAAGATTTATAGAAATTCTACTAATGTTAGAAATGCATGGTAATTGTAGAGGCATGTGGTATTACCTTTTTCACCTCCTCAATCTGTCCCATTTCAGCGAAGCCCACAGCCAGTGCCAGGTAAGTGTCATTTGTTGGCTCCAGGCCTGCTTGTCTGTGGAAAGGCAATAAACAGAAGTCAATATAAGTTAGGTGGTAAAGGACTGACGGTAATAAAGCTGTATCATCTGCCATGTAATGTACCAGGCCTGCTTGTCTGTGGAATGGCAAGAAACAGAAGTCAATACAAGTTAGGTGGTAATGGACTTACAGTAATCTTGGCTTGATTTCGCGAACGAAGATACTATAGGAAAAGTTTATGGGGGTTGCCCACGACGTCTGCAGGCATGCTCGTGACTGCAGAGGCCAATCCGGGACAGGCAGGTTCGACCGCAGTGGCTGCAGAGGGAGGTCTGGCCAGGGTTCTGAGTTGCGTCATCTCTGTTTTTTTCTCCTGAGCTGCTTGTCTTTAAGGCTAGCTCTGCGCGAGTCCTCAAAGGAGACAGCTGCCTTGTAAATGGTGGAGCGCCAGGTGTCACGGTCCGCAGCGAGTGAAGACCACTGACGGTGGTCGATTTGGCAGGCACTAAGTGACTTCTTGAGACAGTCTTTGTATCTCTTCTTGGTGCCCCTCTGTCTGTGTGTCCAGTGGCGAGCTCGCCGAACAGGGTGATCTTGGGTAGGCGATGATCCTCCATCCTGGAGACGTGCCCAGCCCAGCGGAGCTGTGTCTGCAGCAGCAAAGCCTCGATGATCACAGTTTCTGACTGTTCAAGGACCTCGACGTTGGTGACATAGTTACTCCAGTGAATGCCCAGGATTGTACGCAGGCAGCGCTGGTGGAAGTATTCGAGGAGTCATAGTTGGCTGCGGTAGAGGGCCCAGGACTCGGAACCATACAGCAGGGTGGTGAGGACGACAGCTCTGTACACGCTGATCTTGGTGCCTGTTTTCAGCTGTTGATTGTGCCACACACGCTTATATAGACGCCCGAATGCGCTGTTTGCTTTTGCCAGCCTGCTGTCCAGCTCCTTGTCCAGCTTGGCGTCTGATGTGATGATGCAGCCAAGGTAGGTAAACTGGTGCACTGACTTCAGTTTAGAATCGCCGATGGTGATGTGAGGAGGGCGATGCACTACCTTGGGTGCCGGCTGATGGAGGACCTCTGTCTTTTTCAGACTGACCTTGAGTTCAAAGAGCTGGGCAGCGTCTGCGAAGCAGGATGTGATACGCTGCAGAGCTTTCTCTGTGTGTGCAACGAGGGCAGCGTCGTCAGCAAAGAGCAGCTCACGAATCAATTGGTCTAGGGTTTTGGTGTGGGCCTGCAGTCGTCTGAGGTTGAACAGACTGCCATCGACACGATACCTGATGTACACTGCATCGTCATCGTCGCGGTCCACTGTGGCCTGCTTCAACATCATGCTAAAAAAGATGGCGAAGAGGGTCGGTGCCAGCACACAGCCCTGCTTCACACCGTTGAGAATGGGGAATGGTTCTGAGAGGTCATTGTTGAGTCTGACCTGGCCTTGCTGGTCCTCGTGCAGCAGGACGATCATGCAGAGGAACTTTGGGGGACAGCCAAGTCGCTCCAGGATCTGCCACATGCCTTGCCTGCTCACAGTGTCGAACGCTTTTGTTAGGTCGACAAACGTTACATACAATCCTTTGTTCTGCTCGCGGCACTTCTCCTGAAGCTGTCTCAGCACAAAGACCATGTCGGTGGTGCTCCTGTTGGCACTGAAGCTACACTGGCCCTCTGGGAGATGGTCTTCTGCGATGGCAGGTACCAGCCGATTCAGGAGCAGCCTTGCAAGAATTTTCCCGGCAATGGACAGCAGGGTAATTCCACGATAGTTGGAGCAGGCGGACTTCTCTCCTTTGTTCTTGTACAAGGTGATGATGACTGCATGTAATGGACTGACGGTAATAAAGCTGTATCAACTGCCTTGTGATGTACCGAGCCTGCTTGTCTGTGGAAAGGCAAGACACAGAAGTCAATACAAGTTAGGTGGTAATGGACTGACGGTAATAAAGCTTTATCAACTGCCATGTAATGTACCAGGCGTGCTTGTCTGGGGAATGGCAAGAAACAGAAGTCAATACAAGTTAGGTGGTAATGGACTGACGGTAATAAGCTGTATCAACTGCCTTGTGATGTACCAGGCCAACAGAAGTCAATACAAGTTAGGTGGTAATGGACTGACGGTAATAAAGCTGTATCAACTGCCTTGGGATGTACCAGGCCAACAAAAGTCATTACAAGTTAGGTGGTAATGGACTGACGGTAATAAAGCTGTATCAACTGCCTTGTGATGTACCAGGCCAACAGAAGTCAATACAAGTTAGGTGGTAATGGACTGACGGTAATAAAGCTGTATCAACTGCCTTGTGATGTATCTGTGGTGATCAAACGTGTCCCTACCAACACATTTGTCAATTGTATGACTTTTCTTCTCACTTTTTTAAATATATCTTTAAATATAGCAATGCAAACTGCTTCTTACCTCATCGCATCTAAACTGTTCTTTGCACTCTCATGGTCTCTGAAAAATAAAACATGATTAAATGTCACGCTCAAAACAAATTAAGTGTTAAGTCAAAGTACATTTCATGCTGCTGAACCAATCAGGAAAACAACTTGTCTTTCTTGTACTATGCAAATACCGGCATGTCACACAAGTCAAGCGAAAGTCTGTGGTATACTTGAATAATAGCCATTTCCAATAACTGAGTTGCTTCCCTTACGATTAGTTTGGAGCTTAACGTCCACGGCACCAGAGTGATAATGGACGGCCCTAAAGGAAAGGTTATGGGGCATGAGGACAGCTATTGCCTATGGAGTACGACCTAAACACTGATAATTCAAGGGCAGTGCCAGATTGGCATGTCACTTGTAGGCGCATAGCCTACCTGGCACTACCCTTGAATTATCATGGTCAATCGATCTATTGCAACTGGTACATAGTCATTAGGTAACACTTCATAATTTGAGAAATACGGCTGTTGTGTTAAATGGGGTAAGTAGTCAGATAAGGATAACATTTCCAGTGGCTCTACTACCTGTATTATCATTTCAGCACATAATGAGCATGACTTACTTGGCTCTCAAGTGCCCCGTGATGAAGGAGTTGAAGACCTGGTCCCTGATGGGCAGGGAACTAGCCTTCATATGTTCCAACACTTGTCTGCACACAACAAATACCTCACACCATCAAAAAAACTCACTACGCAGGGGTGCTGACGAGCCACAAAGTTAGGTATCCAGCCAAGCCACAAAAATTCAACAGTTAATAGCTGGAGACAAAATTCAGTCATGAGTGGCATGATTCAACATCAATGAGGTATTTCAGTTTGGCGAGCAAAACATATTTCTGGAAACAGTTTTACATACAAAATATGTGTGACTGCCATTTGATGTGAATGTCGACTATAACTCCTGACAACCGATGTTGTGTGACCTGGGCAACAGTGCAGCTTTGGATGGACAGGGCGAGTGTGAGTGTGACTTCCGTATGATGTGAATATGGACTATAACTACCAACACTCGATGTTGTGTGACCTGGGCAATAGAGCAGCTTTGGATGGACATGGCGAGTGTGAGTGTGACTTCCATTTGATGTGAATATGGACTATAACTGTCAACACTCGATGTTGTGTGACCTGGGCAATAGTGCAGCTTTGGGTGGACAGGGCGAGTGTGAGTGGTGGAAATGATCATGCATTCAGTTTTACAGGGATTTAAGATAATTGAATCACTCTCCCACCAGCTAGAAATGTCACTGAAGCCCTGCTGCAATCGTTCATGAAGGAACAACCATGGATATTGTCCAGCCATATTTACAGGGATTTAAGATCATTGAATCACTCTCACACCAGCTAGAAATGTCACTCAAGCCCTGCTGCAATCGTTCATGAAGGAACAACCACAGATATTGTCCAGCCATATTTACAGGGATTTAAGATCATTGAATCACTCTCACACCAGCTAGAAATGTCACTCAAGCCCTGCTGCAATCGTTCATGAAGGAACAACCTCAGATATTGTCCAGCCATATTCAAAGTAGTGATTCCGTTTCAGCCTCAGGATGTAATAGGTTAATATGTATGTCATAACACATTACTGAGGTTTTGTTTGTACGAATGGAGACCAACAATGAATGAGAGCGCAATCATGACAGAAAACCAGATGGTTCCATAAGCATAAACACTCCCAATATCTGCAAGAGGCTTAGTTC
>BTPG01000004.1:39818612-39861175 GCA_036245525.1 Semisulcospira habei
ATTTCACTCTCGTTCCTTGTTGTGAGTTGTTCATGAGGATTCACGCCTCTTGCAGATGTCTGGAGTGTTGTCTGTCTGCCGTGATTTCACTCTCGTTCCTTGTTATGAGTTGTTCATGAGGATTCATGCCTCTTGCAGATGTCTGGAGTGTTGTCTGTCTGCCGTGATTTCACTCTCGTTCCTTGTTGTGAGTTGTTCATGAGGATTCATGCCTCTTGGAGATGTCTGGAGTTTTGTCTGTCTGCCGTGATTTCACTCTCGTTCCTTGTTGTGAGTTGTTCATGAGGATTCACGCCTCTTGGAGATGTCTGGAGTGTTGTCTGTCTGCCGTGATTTCACTCTCGTTCCTTGTTGTGAGTTGTTCATGAGGATTCACGCCTCTTGCAGATGTCTGGAGTGTTGTCTGTCTGCCGTGATTTCACTCTCGTTCCTTGTTATGAGTTGTTCATGAGGATTCACGCCTCTTGCAGATGTCTAGAGTGTTGTCTGTCTGCCGTGATTTCACTCTCGTTCCTTGTTGTGAGTTGTTCATGAGGATTCACGCCTCTTGGAGATGTCTGGAGTTTTGTCTGTCTGCCGTGATTTCACTCTCGTTCCTTGTTGTGAGTTGTTCATGAGGATTCACGCCTCTTGGAGATGTCTGGAGTGTTGTCTGTCTGCCGTGATTTCACTCTCGTTCCTTGTTGGGAGTTGTTCATGAGGATTCACGCCTCTTGCAGATGTCTGGAGTGTTGTCTGTCTGCCGTGATTTCACTCTCGTTCCTTGTTGTGAGTTGTTCATGAGGATTCACGCCTCTTGGAGATGTCAGGAGTGTTGTCTGTCTGCCGTGATTTCACTCTCGTTCCTTATTGTGAGTTGTTCATGAGCATTCACGCCTCTTGCAGATGTCTGGAGTGTTGTCTGTCTGCCGTGATTTCACTCTCGTTCCTTGTTATGAGTTGTTCATGAGGATTCACGCCTCTTGGAGATGTCTGGAGTGTTGTCTGTCTGCCGTGATTTCACTCTCGTTCCTTGTTGTGAGTTGTTCATGAGGATTCACGCCTCTTGGAGATGTCTGGAGTGTTGTCTGTCTGCCGTGATTTCACTCTCGTTCCTTGTTGTGAGTTGTTCATGAGGATTCACGCCTCTTGGAGATGTCTGGAGTGTTGTCTGTCTGCCGTGATTTCACTCTCGTTCCTTGTTGTGAGTTGTTCATGAGGATTCACGCCTCTTGGAGATGTCTGGAGTGTTGTCTGTCTGCCGTGATTTCACTCTCAGTGACCCTGTCCCTGACACACAGACTGTCTATAGTGATTTTAAACCTGTTATTAGTGCGTACATAGCCCGCGAGTGGCAGTCCGAGTGGGACAAAGAGGAAGGGAACAAGCTTCATGAAGCTCTTCCTAAGTTGTCTGACAGTCTACCTTTCCGCTGCGGCAGCCGCCGTGAGGAGACTGTCCTTGCTCGGCTCCACATCGGGCACACATATGTTACGCACTCTTACTTACTTAAACAGGATGAGCGTCCATGGTGTTTTGCCTGTGATGAGCAGTTTTCTGTTAGACACTTTTTGCTGTATTGTGCTGACCTAATTGACACCAGATATAAACACTTCACAGCAGACTCCTTGAAGGTTTTGTTCCGGGATGTTCCCCCGGACAAAATCTTCAATTTTTTGAGAGAATGCAATATTTTTAACAAGATCTGAGCATTCATAGACTATGTGAATTTTTTTATTTGCCCTTTTTGAGAGTCTGTAGACGTTTCTTTTCCAGACATGTGCGACATTTTAGCCTGAGATTTTTAATCTATATTTACATCTTGTCTTAAGACCTTGCTTTTAGTCTGGCTGACCAGATTTTTACCCATCCCGCCGTGAGATGGCCTTAGTCGCCTGCTCGGCGTTAAACCCAAATAACCAAACTAACCAATCGTTCCTTGTTGTGAGTTGTTCATGAGGATTCACGCCTCTTGGAGATGTCTGGAGTGTGGTCTGTCTGCCGTGATTTCGCTCTCGTTCCTTGTTGTGAGTTGTTCATGAGGATTCACGCCTCTTGCAGATGTCTGGAGTGTTGTCTGTCTGCCGTGATTTCACTCTCGTTCCTTGTTGTGAGTTGTTCATGAGGATTCACGCCTCTTGCAGATGTCTGGAGTGTTGTCTGTCTGCCGTGATTTCACTCTCGTTCCTTGTTATGAGTTGTTCATGAGGATTCACGCCTCTTGGAGATGTCTGGAGTGTTGTCTGTCTGCCGTGATTTCACTCTCGTTCCTTGTTGTGAGTTGTTCATGAGGATTCACGCCTCTTGCAGATGTCTGGAGTGTTGTCTGTCTGCCGTGATTTCACTCTCGTTCCTTGTTATGAGTTGTTCATGAGGATTCACGCCTCTTGCAGATGTCTGGAGTGTTGTCTGTCTGCCATGATTTCACTCTCGTTCCTTGTTATGAGTTGTTCATGAGGATTCACGCCTCTTGGAGATGTCTGGAGTGTTGTCTGTCTGCCGTGATTTCACTCTCGTTCCTTGTTGTGAGTTGTTCATGAGGATTCACGCCTCTTGGAGATGTCTGGAGTGTTGTCTGTCTGCCGTGATTTCACTCTCGTTCCTTGTTGTGAGTTGTTCATGAGGATTCACGCCTCTTGGAGATGTCTGGAGTGTGGTCTGTCTGCCGTGATTTCGCTCTCATTCCTTGTTGTGAGTTGTTCATGAGGATTCACGCCTCTTGCAGATGTCTGGAGTGTTGTCTGTCTGCCGTGATTTCACTCTCGTTCCTTGTTGTGAGTTGTTCATGAGGATTCACGCCTCTTGGAGATGTCTGGAGTGTTGTCTGTCTGCCGTGATTTCGCTCTCGTTCCTTGTTGTGAGTTGTTCATGAGGATTCACGCCTCTTGCAGATGTCTGGAGTGTTGTCTGTCTGCCGTGATTTCACTCTCGTTCCTTGTTGTGAGTTGTTCATGAGGATTCACGCCTCTTGCAGATGTCTGGAGTGTGGTCTGTCTGCCGTGATTTCGCTCTCGTTCCTTGTTGTGAGTTGTTCATGAGGATTCACGCCTCTTGCAGATGTCTGGAGTGTTGTCTGTCTGCCGTGATTTCACTCTCGTTCATTGTTGTGAGTTGTTCACGAGGATTCACTCCTCTTGCAGATGTCTGGAGTGTTGTCTGTCTGCCGTGATTTCACTCTCGTTCCTTGTTGTGAGTTGTTCATGAGGATTCACGCCTCTTGGAGATGTCTGGAGTGTTGTCTGTCTGCCGTGATTTCGCTCTCGTTCCTTGTTATGAGTTGTTCATGAGGATTCACGCCTCTTGGAGATGTCTGGAGTGTTGTCTGTCTGCCGTGATTTCACTCTCGTTCCTTGTTGTGAGTTGTTCATGAGGATTCACGCCTCTTGGAGATGTCTGGAGTGTTGTCTGTCTGCCGTGATTTCACTCTCGTTCCTTGTTGTGAGTTGTTCATGAGGATTCACGCCTCTTGGAGATGTCTGGAGTGTTGTCTGTCTGCCGTGATTTCACTCTCGTTCCTTGTTGTGAGTTGTTCATGAGGATTCACGCCTCTTGGAGATGTCTGGAGTGTGGTCTGTATGCCGTGATTTCACTCTCGTTCATTGTTGTGAGTTGTTCACGAGGATTCACTCCTCTTGCAGATGTCTGGAGTGTTGTCTGTCTGCCGTGATTTCGCTCTCGTTCCTTGTTGTGAGTTGTTCATGAGGATTCACGCCTCTTGGAGATGTCTGGAGTGTTGTCTGTCTGCCGTGATTTCGCTCTCGTTCCTTGTTGTGAGTTGTTCATGAGGATTCACGCCTCTTGCAGATGTCTGGAGTGTTGTCTGTCTGCCGTGATTTCACTCTCGTTCCTTGTTGTGAGTTGTTCATGAGGATTCACGCCTCTTGCAGATGTCTGGAGTGTGGTCTGTCTGCCGTGATTTCGCTCTCGTTCCTTGTTGTGAGTTGTTCATGAGGATTCACGCCTCTTGCAGATGTCTGGAGTGTTGTCTGTCTGCCGTGATTTCACTCTCGTTCATTGTTGTGAGTTGTTCACGAGGATTCACTCCTCTTGCAGATGTCTGGAGTGTTGTCTGTCTGCCGTGATTTCACTCTCGTTCCTTGTTGTGAGTTGTTCATGAGGATTCACGCCTCTTGGAGATGTCTGGAGTGTTGTCTGTCTGCCGTGATTTCGCTCTCGTTCCTTGTTATGAGTTGTTCATGAGGATTCACGCCTCTTGGAGATGTCTGGAGTGTTGTCTGTCTGCCGTGATTTCACTCTCGTTCCTTGTTGTGAGTTGTTCATGAGGATTCACGCCTCTTGGAGATGTCTGGAGTGTTGTCTGTCTGCCGTGATTTCACTCTCGTTCCTTGTTGTGAGTTGTTCATGAGGATTCACGCCTCTTGGAGATGTCTGGAGTGTTGTCTGTCTGCCGTGATTTCACTCTCGTTCCTTGTTGTGAGTTGTTCATGAGGATTCACGCCTCTTGGAGATGTCTGGAGTGTGGTCTGTCTGCCGTGATTTCACTCTCGTTCATTGTTGTGAGTTGTTCACGAGGATTCACTCCTCTTGCAGATGTCTGGAGTGTTGTCTGTCTGCCGTGATTTCGCTCTCGTTCCTTGTTGTGAGTTGTTCATGAGGATTCACGCCTCTTGGAGATGTCTGGAGTGTTGTCTGTCTGCCGTGATTTCGCTCTCGTTCCTTGTTGTGAGTTGTTCATGAGGATTCACGCCTCTTGCAGATGTCTGGAGTGTTGTCTGTCTGCCGTGATTTCACTCTCGTTCCTTGTTGTGAGTTGTTCATGAGGATTCACGCCTCTTGCAGATGTCTGGAGTGTGGTCTGTCTGCCGTGATTTCGCTCTCGTTCCTTGTTGTGAGTTGTTCATGAGGATTCACGCCTCTTGCAGATGTCTGGAGTGTTGTCTGTCTGCCGTGATTTCACTCTCGTTCATTGTTGTGAGTTGTTCACGAAGATTCACTCCTCTTGCAGATGTCTGGAATGTTGTCTGTCTGCCGTGATTTCACTCTCGTTCCTTGTTGTGAGTTGTTCATGAGGATTCACGCCTCTTGGAGATGTCTGGAGTGTTGTCTGTCTGCCGTGATTTCGCTCTCGTTCCTTGTTATGAGTTGTTCATGAGGATTCACGCCTCTTGGAGATGTCTGGAGTGTTGTCTGTCTGCCGTGATTTCACTCTCGTTCCTTGTTGTGAGTTGTTCATGAGGATTCACGCCTCTTGGAGATGTCTGGAGTGTTGTCTGTCTGCCGTGATTTCACTCTCGTTCCTTGTTGTGAGTTGTTCATGAGGATTCATGCCTCTTGGAGATGTCTGGAGTGTTGTCTGTCTGCCGTGATTTCACTCTCGTTCCTTGTTGTGAGTTGTTCATGAGGATTCACGCCTCTTGGAGATGTCTGGAGTGTTGTCTGTCTGCCGTGATTTCACTCTCGTTCCTTGTTGTGAGTTGTTCATGAGGATTCACGCCTCTTGGAGATGTCTGGAGTGTGGTCTGTCTGCCGTGATTTCACTCTCGTTCATTGTTGTGAGTTGTTCACGAGGATTCACTCCTCTTGCAGATGTCTGGAGTGTTGTCTGTCTGCCGTGATTTCACTCTCGTTCCTTGTTGTGAGTTGTTCATGAGGATTCACGCCTCTTGGAGATGTCTGGAGTGTGGTCTGTCTGCCGTGATTTCGCTCTCGTTCCTTGTTGTGAGTTGTTCATGAGGATTCACGCCTCTTGCAGATGTCTGGAGTGTTGTCTGTCTGCCGTGATTTCACTCTCGTTCCTTGTTGTGAGTTGTTCATGAGGATTCACGCCTCTTGGAGATGTCTGGAGTGTTGTCTGTCTGCCGTGATTTCGCTCTCGTTCCTTGTTGTGAGTTGTTCATGAGGATTCACGCCTCTTGCAGATGTCTGGAGTGTTGTCTGTCTGCCGTGATTTCGCTCTCGTTCCTTGTTGTGAGTTGTTCATGAGGATTCACGCCTCTTGCAGATGTCTGGAGTGTTGTCTGTCTGCCGTGATTTCACTCTCGTTCCTTGTTGTGAGTTGTTCATGAGGATTCACGCCTTTTGCAGATGTCTGGAGTGTGGTCTGTCTGCCGTGATTTCGCTCTCGTTCCTTCTTGTGAGTTGTTCATGAGGATTCACGCCTCTTGCAGATGTCTGGAGTGTTGTCTGTCTGCCGTGATTTCACTCTCGTTCATTGTTGTGAGTTGTTCACGAGGATTCACTCCTCTTGCAGATGTCTGGAGTGTTGTCTGTCTGCCGTGATTTCACTCTCGTTCCTTGTTGTGAGTTGTTCATGAGGATTCACGCCTCTTGGAGATGTCTGGAGTGTTGTCTGTCTGCCGTGATTTCGCTCTCGTTCCTTGTTATGAGTTGTTCATGAGGATTCACGCCTCTTGGAGATGTCTGGAGTGTTGTCTGTCTGCCGTGATTTCACTCTCGTTCCTTGTTGTGAGTTGTTCATGAGGATTCACGCCTCTTGGAGATGTCTGGAGTGTTGTCTGTCTGCCGTGATTTCACTCTCGTTCCTTGTTGTGAGTTGTTCATGAGGATTCACGCCTCTTGGAGATGTCTGCAGTGTTGTCTGTCTGCCGTGATTTCACTCTCGTTCCTTGTTGTGAGTTGTTCATGAGGATTCACGCCTCTTGGAGATGTCTGGAGTGTGGTCTGTCTGCCGTGATTTCACTCTCGTTCATTGTTGTGAGTTGTTCACGAGGATTCACTCCTCTTGCAGATGTCTGGAGTGTTGTCTGTCTGCCGTGATTTCGCTCTCGTTCCTTGTTGTGAGTTGTTCATGAGGATTCACGCCTCTTGGAGATGTCTGGAGTGTTGTCTGTCTGCCGTGATTTCGCTCTCGTTCCTTGTTGTGAGTTGTTCATGAGGATTCACGCCTCTTGCAGATGTCTGGAGTGTTGTCTGTCTGCCGTGATTTCACTCTCGTTCCTTGTTGTGAGTTGTTCATGAGGATTCACGCCTCTTGCAGATGTCTGGAGTGTGGTCTGTCTGCCGTGATTTCGCTCTCGTTCCTTGTTGTGAGTTGTTCATGAGGATTCACGCCTCTTGCAGATGTCTGGAGTGTTGTCTGTCTGCCGTGATTTCACTCTCGTTCATTGTTGTGAGTTGTTCACGAGGATTCACTCCTCTTGCAGATGTCTGGAGTGTTGTCTGTCTGCCGTGATTTCACTCTCGTTCCTTGTTGTGAGTTGTTCATGAGGATTCACGCCTCTTGGAGATGTCTGGAGTGTTGTCTGTCTGCCGTGATTTCGCTCTCGTTCCTTGTTATGAGTTGTTCATGAGGATTCACGCCTCTTGGAGATGTCTGGAGTGTTGTCTGTCTGCCGTGATTTCACTCTCGTTCCTTGTTGTGAGTTGTTCATGAGGATTCACGCCTCTTGGAGATGTCTGGAGTGTTGTCTGTCTACCGTGATTTCACTCTCGTTCCTTGTTGTGAGTTGTTCATGAGGATTCACGCCTCTTGGAGATGTCTGGAGTGTGGTCTGTCTGCCGTGATTTCACTCTCGTTCCTTGTTGTGAGTTGTTCATGAGGATTCACGCCTCTTGGAGATGTCTGGAGTGTTGTCTGTCTGCCGTGATTTCACTCTCGTTCCTTGTTGTGAGTTGTTCATGAGGATTCACGCCTCTTGCAGATGTCTGGAGTGTTGTCTGTCTGCCGTGATTTCACTCTCGTTCCTTGTTATGAGTTGTTCATGAGGATTCACGCCTCTTGGAGATGTCTGGAGTGTTGTCTGTCTGCCGTGATTTCACTCTCGTTCCTTGTTGTGAGTTGTTCGTGAGGATTCACGCCTCTTGGAGATGTCTGGAGTGTTGTCTGTCTGCCGTGATTTCACTCTCGTTCCTTGTTGTGAGTTGTTCATGAGGATTCACGCCTCTTCGAGATGTCTGGAGTGTTGTCTGTCTGCCGTGATTTCACTCTCGTTCCTTGTTGGGAGTTGTTCATGAGGATTCACGCCTCTTGCAGATGTCTGGAGTGTTGTCTGTCTGCCGTGATTTCACTCTCGTTCCTTGTTGTGAGTTGTTCATGAGGATTCACGCCTCTTGGAGATGTCTGGAGTGTTGTCTGTCTGCCGTGATTTCACTCTCGTTCCTTGTTGTGAGTTGTTCATGAGGATTCACGCCTCTTGCAGATGTCTGGAGTGTTGTCTGTCTGCCGTGATTTCACTCTCGTTCCTTGTTATGAGTTGTTCATGAGGATTCACGCCTCTTGGAGATGTCTGGAGTGTTGTCTGTCTGCCGTGATTTCACTCTCGTTCCTTGTTGTGAGTTGTTCATGAGGATTCACGCCTCTTGCAGATGTCTGGAGTGTTGTCTGTCTGCCGTGATTTCACTCTCGTTCCTTGTTGTGAGTTTGTTCATGAGGATTCACGCCTCTTGGAGATGTCTGGAGTGTTGTCTGTCTGCCGTGATTTCGCTCTCGTTCCTTGTTGTGAGTTGTTCATGAGGATTCACGCCTCTTGGAGATGTCTGGAGTGTTGTCTGTCTGCCGTGATTTCGCTCTCGTTCCTTGTTGTGAGTTGTTCATGAGGATTCACGCCTCTTGCAGATGTCTGGAGTGTTGTCTGTCTGCCGTGATTTCACTCTCGTTCCTTGTTGTGAGTTGTTCATGAGGATTCACGCCTCTTGCAGATGTCTGGAGTGTTGTCTGTCTGCCGTGATTTCACTCTCGTTCCTTGTTATGAGTTGTTCATGAGGATTCACGCCTCTTGGAGATGTCTGGAGTGTTGTCTGTCTGCCGTGATTTCACTCTCGTTCCTTGTTGTGAGTTGTTCATGAGGATTCACGCCTCTTGCAGATGTCTGGAGTGTTGTCTGTCTGCCGTGATTTCACTCTCGTTCCTTGTTATGAGTTGTTCATGAGGATTCACGCCTCTTGCAGATGTCTGGAGTGTTGTCTGTCTGCCGTGATTTCACTCTCGTTCCTTGTTATGAGTTGTTCATGAGGATTCACGCCTCTTGGAGATGTCTGGAGTGTTGTCTGTCTGCCGTGATTTCACTCTCGTTCCTTGTTGTGAGTTGTTCATGAGGATTCACGCCTCTTGGAGATGTCTGGAGTGTTGTCTGTCTGCCGTGATTTCACTCTCGTTCCTTGTTGTGAGTTGTTCATGAGGATTCACGCCTCTTGGAGATGTCTGGAGTGTGGTGTGTCTGCCGTGATTTCGCTCTCGTTCCTTGTTGTGAGTTGTTCATGAGGATTCACGCCTCTTGCAGATGTCTGGAGTGTTGTCTGTCTGCCGTGATTTCACTCTCGTTCCTTGTTGTGAGTTGTTCATGAGGATTCACGCCTCTTGCAGATGTCTGGAGTGTTGTCTGTCTGCCGTGATTTCACTCTCGTTCCTTGTTATGAGTTGTTCATGAGGATTCACGCCTCTTGGAGATGTCTGGAGTGTTGTCTGTCTGCCGTGATTTCACTCGCGTTCCTTGTTGTGAGTTGTTCATGAGGATTCACGCCTCTTGGAGATGTCTGGAGTGTTGTCTGTCTGCCGTGATTTCACTCTCGTTCCTTGTTGTGAGTTGTTCATGAGGATTCACGCCTCTTGGAGATGTCTGGAGTGTGGTCTGTCTGCCGTGATTTCGCTCTCGTTCCTTGTTGTGAGTTGTTCATGAGGATTCACGCCTCTTGCAGATGTCTGGAGTGTTGTCTGTCTGCCGTGATTTCACTCTCGTTCCTTGTTGTGAGTTGTTCATGAGGATTCACGCCTCTTGCAGATGTCTGGAGTGTTGTCTGTCTGCCGTGATTTCGCTCTCGTTCCTTGTTGTGAGTTGTTCATGAGGATTCACGCCTCTTGCAGATGTCTGGAGTGTTGTCTGTCTGCCGTGATTTCACTCTCGTTCATTGTTGTGAGTTGTTCACGAGGATTCACTCCTCTTGCAGATGTCTGGAGTGTTGTCTGTCTGCCGTGATTTCACTCTCGTTCCTTGTTGTGAGTTGTTCATGAGGATTCACGCCTCTTGGAGATGTCTGGAGTGTTGTCTGTCTGCCGTGATTTCGCTCTCGTTCCTTGTTATGAGTTGTTCATGAGGATTCACGCCTCTTGGAGATGTCTGGAGTGTTGTCTGTCTGCCGTGATTTCACTCTCGTTCCTTGTTGTGAGTTGTTCATGAGGATTCACGCCTCTTGGAGATGTCTGGAGTGTTGTCTGTCTGCCGTGATTTCACTCTCGTTCCTTGTTGTGAGTTGTTCATGAGGATTCACGCCTCTTGGAGATGTCTGGAGTGTTGTCTGTCTGCCGTGATTTCACTCTCGTTCCTTGTTGTGAGTTGTTCATGAGGATTCACGCCTCTTGGAGATGTCTGGAGTGTTGTCTGTCTGCCGTGATTTCACTCTCGTTCCTTGTTGTGAGTTGTTCATGAGGATTCACGCCTCTTGGAGATGTCTGGAGTGTGGTCTGTCTGCCGTGATTTCGCTCTCGTTCCTTGTTGTGAGTTGTTCATGAGGATTCACGCCTCTTGGAGATGTCTGGAGTGTTGTCTGTCTGCCGTGATTTCACTCTCGTTCCTTGTTGTGAGTTGTTCATGAGGATTCACGCCTCTTGGAGATGTCTGGAGTGTTGTCTGTCTGCCGTGATTTCACTCTCGTTCCTTGTTGTGAGTTGTTCATGAGGATTCACGCCTCTTGGAGATGTCTGGAGTGTTGTCTGTCTGCCGTGATTTCACTCTCGTTCCTTGTTGTGAGTTGTTCATGAGGATTCACGCCTCTTGGAGATGTCTGGAGTGTTGTCTGTCTGCCGTGATTTCACTCTCGTTCCTTGTTGTGAGCTGTTCATGAGGATTCACGCCTCTTGGAGATGTCTGGAGTGTTGTCTGTCTGCCGTGATTTCACTCTCGTTCCTTGTTGTGAGTTGTTCATGAGGATTCACGCCTCTTGGAGATGTCTGGTGTGTTGTCTGTCTGCCGTGATTTCACTCTCGTTCCTTGTTGTGAGTTGTTCATGAGGATTCACGCCTCTTGGAGATGTCTGGAGTGTTGTCTGTCTGCCGTGATTTCACTCTCGTTCATTGTTGTGAGTTGTTCATGAGGATTCACGCCTCTTGCAGATGTCTGGAGTGTTGTCTGTCTGCCGAGATTTCACTCTCGTTCCTTGTTGTGAGCTGTTCATGAGGATTCACGCCTCTTGGAGATGTCTGGAGTGTTGTCTGTCTGCCGTGATTTCACTCTCGTTCCTTGTTGTGAGTTGTTCATGAGGATTCACGCCTCTTGGAGATGTCTGGAGTGTTGTCTGTCTGCCGTGATTTCACTCTCGTTCCTTGTTGTGAGTTGTTCATGAGGATTCACGCCTCTTGGAGATGTCTGGAGTGTTGTCTGTCTGCCGTGATTTCACTCTCGTTCCTTGTTGTGAGTTGTTCATGAGGATTCACGCCTCTTGGAGATGTCTGGAGTGTTGTCTGTCTGCCGTGATTTCACTCTCGTTCCTTGTTGTGAGTTGTTCATGAGGATTCACGCCTCTTGGAGATGTCTGGAGTGTTGTCTGTCTGCCGTGATTTCACTCTCGTTCCTTGTTGTGAGTTGTTCATGGCAAACAAAACCTCACTAATAACAGAAACAATGGAACTAGCGAAAAGATGACAGCAAACAAACTTAAACTGAACGACGACAAAACGGAAGCCATGCTGGTAGGCACTCGCCAGAAACTCTCTCAGCTCCCTCCCTCTCTCCACCTTCAACTCGACAGCACCCCCATCTCCCTCTGTGACTCGGCAAAAAGCCTCGACGTTATCCTCGATTCCTACCTTTCCAGGACCAGCTTCGTCTCCGCCACGGCCCAGGCATGCTATTTCCACCTCCGCCGCATCAGTCAGACCAAAAAATACCTCACTACCGAAGCTGCCACTAAACTTGTTGTCTCTCTCATCCTATCTCGCATCGACTACTGCAACTCTCTCCTTTCCGGCCTCCCTCACTCCACCACTTTCACTATCCAGCGCATCCAGAACAATGCTGCCCGCCTTGTCCTTAAAAAGAAAAAATCCGACCACATCACTCCCATGCTCAAAGTCCTTCACTGGCTTCCCATCCTCCAACGCATCCAATACAAGATTCTGTCTCTCTGCTACAAATCCCTGAACAACAACAACTATCTCTCAAACTTACTTCACCCCTACACTCCTCCCCGCTCCCTCCGTTCTGCCTCTGACCCTCTCCGCCTCCACATCCCCCACACCAAACTCAGCACTTTCGGCCATCGCTCCGTCTCGGTATACGGTCCATCCACCTGGAATACTCTCCCACTCTCTCTCCGCCAGAAACACTCCATCTCCTCCTTCCAGTCCGCCCTCAAAACTCACCTCTTTCAACAGTTCTAGCACTATATCGCCACAACCCCCACCCCAAGCTGACTGTCCTAATGTATTTCACTATTTGTGCTACGTGAGTCGCTGTCTAAAGCGTGCGCATGCGTGCGTGAGTTGTGAGTGCGCGCTTAGAGTTATAATCATTATAAGATAAGCGCATTATAAAATACCGTAATTATTATTATTATAATCACCTGCCAATTTGAATCCCATGTACATAAAGTAATTCATTTCTTACTTTCATGCATGGTCTGTATTTTTAACATCGAGTTCTCAAATTCTGAGAAAAGGAAACAACTCCAACTATGAACTTACGTTGCGCCAGGTATGTTTCCCTCTTCACAAAACTGGGCAAGCAGACGTTGATATGTCACCTGCAAAGGCAACAGTGTGAGTGAAACAAATGACTACAACTTTTTCTGTGTTTACACGCCACATTTCCTGAAATGCGTCCAATGCATGTGGACATAGTTTTTCTTTCCCCTGTTCCGCAAGCAGCTGACAGTACTGTTTACACACACAAAGGGAAGGGGGGGGGAGGGGGGGTGATGAAGGACAGCTTGTAAGCAAATCACTTATCAAAAAATACAAGATACTGATGGACGCATGCACGAGGGTGTTAATAGTTTGTAAGAATACATAATCATTACGCCACACCCCTCACATACCCCATGTCACATCGAAGATGCGACATGGGGTGGGTGAGGGGCGGGCATAACGATGAATTATTAAAGATTCAAGATATTTTATTGTCCATTAAAGGATATTTGTCTTTGCCTGCTGAGCGTAGGTCAAGGTTAAAAACATAATATCTCAATTACAAAACAAACAAACAACATGGCTAAATCTCCGACTAGACAAAAATATAAAATATGAATTTTCTTTAAAATGAATTTTTTTTGAAAAATACTTACCGATGGTATTACTGATAGGAATGTGACCTAGCTAGCCTAATTTTAGGCAAAATTTGGTTGTGTCCGTATAGGGGGGTGTTGGCAGGAGAGGGGCGCCATAGACCAGGCCATAACCCGAGTAGCCTCCCCTCAGTCCCATCCGGTACGAGATTACCCGGCATACCCCAGTTTAGTTTCTTAGTGAACTAGCGGCAAGAGGGGCAGGTGGGAGGGACCTTCGAGTAATACCATCGGTATTTTTCATAAAAAATCGTTTGAAAGAAAAAAAAAACTTTTTTCTAAAATGTATTTTGGGGAAAAATACTTACCGACGGCATTACTACTAGGAATACTTCGCAGCTTTCCTCTCGGGGCGATGACGGCCAGCGGAATGACGTGACGAACCCAGACGCTTTGTCCAAAGAGAAGCGAATCTGCGATGTGTGGGAGCGCACCGACCGTCTGCTAGGCGTGTCCGTTGTCTACCCCCACTCCGAAACACGTCCTCCAGGTGTAGACTTAGCGCCTCCTCGACCTTCGGTTCTGGATGTAGGCCACCACTGTCGAGCTGTCGGAGATTACGCGTACTCCTGCCCCAAGATACGCTACTCCCACCCGGAGAGAGCGTGAGTCACGCTGCTTTCACTTCAGCCTGTTGACGTGTTAGAGCGGCTTGATCCCCCGTCCATGTACGAGGATGTCCTGACTTGTCAGCCATATGTAGAAGTTTTAGACGGCTTGATCCCCCGTCCATGTACAAGGATGTCCTGACTTGTCAGCCACTGCTTCCACTCGGAGAGAATGCGGGGCACACTGCTATCACTCCAGCATGTAGAAGTTTTAGACGGCTTGATCCCTCGTCCACGTACGAGGATGTCCTGACTTGTCAGCCACTGCTTCCACTCGGAGAGAATGCGGGGCACACTACTATCCCTCCAGCCTGTTGATGTGTTCTTCCGCTTGATCCTTTGTCCATTACGAGGATCCTGACTCGTGAGACGCTGCTTCCCACGGAGAGAGCGCGAGCCGCCCTGCTTCATCTGTGACATGTTGAGGTATTTGACGGCTTGATCTGTCGTCCAACGGCGAGGATATCTTGACCTTTGCGCCGCTGCTTCCAGGGCAAGAACACAAAGCACACTGCTTCCAATTCCAGCCTGTTGATGTGTTTTCCACTTGAGGGAAATGTGGATGAGGGAAGCGGTCGCGCAAGACCAGGAGCAGAATCACGTCGTCGAAGAGAACCAGCACAGGACAGCGCCGGGTGGTCCACCACCAGGAGTGGGCAGGCGAAGTTCCGCAAAGTCCCGCATACCACCTCTGCCGGAACGCCATAGACAGGTTCGCCGTCCTCGTGTCGTCAGTGAAGAAGCCGGTGTCTCGCAAGGCGCCCTGAAGCGGGTAAAAGGAGAAGGCATTGCGTAGGTCCCAGAACCCAGGAGGTTGCGGAAGAGACTTGAAGCGCTGGGCGTGGAGCTCGGAGCCCGCAAGACTGACGCTCTCTTCTTGGGAAGACACGCCGCGATGAGGCGAGCAGTTTTGTCCAAGGCCCGAAGGGTCTCCATCCTATGGTTCGGCAAAGCTGGCGGAGCATTGATGTCGTGTGGAGACTGCGAGCGACGAGTATGGGAAGCGCCATCAAGGTCGAGCAATGCGGAAATGGAGTCCTCTGGTGTCAAGCTGAAGGAGTCGTCCGTCACGTGCGCGGTGGGAACAGGGGTGACCAGCTCCTCCGAGGGACCCACAAACGCAGGTGCTGCAGCGGGGCGACGCGAAGGGGAAACCTCTCTGGAAGGTGGTCGTCGTCCGCTTAGGCGACGAGGGGATCTAAGTGAGGACGCCGAAGAGTCGCGGCCCTCATCTCTGCGTGGCTCGGGAGCTTCTAGAGTCAGTCGAACTGTCCGACGCAGGCGATGGCGGCGGTCGGGATCCGGTCGTGGGGTCGTCTCTCGCCTCTCAGGCCTGCCTTGGAGCGAGGGCTGCTCCCCACCAACCGTGTGCTAGAAAATAGAACCCCTACACTAACCTGGGAAAGCGATGTGGAGCGTGCAGCAGGCCTGTGGCGATCGCGAACTCCGGAAGCAGCCGATCCGGGTCTGTCCACGCTGTGTCGGGAGCTGGTACGTAGTCACCTAGGAAGCTTCTCTGGCAGTGGTCACTCCACACTGGGCTGCGAGCGGGCAGCGGAGCGGTCGTTTGTAGGGGCCGGATCCCGGTGTGAGTGAGCCTCTCCGCCCGAAGCACCGAGCGTGACACCTTCTGTCTGTCAGGTCTGCGTTCCGCCGTCTGGCCTGGGGCTAGGAGCGTCGTATGTTTGGGTGCCGACGTCTGCCCGATAGTAGTAGAACTGGTCCTTTTCGTCCCGGTAAGGGGTAGGGTTAGGCCACAACAGAAAGGCCATAAAGAAGAACAAGCGAGCGTGGCCGCAGAGGCCGCGAAACAAAAATACCACGCACGAGGGTGAAACGAAAACAAACGAGGGTATTACCTGGATATTACCTGGCCATGGCGGAGGAAGGAACAAACCCACGCCTGTTGAAGCGACGTCGGGAGGTCCACCGAACTCACAGCGACGCCCCGGGTCCAAGTCGTCACGGGCACGACTGGCAAGGCATATAGGGGTGGAACCAGTGCTAGGCACAAGCCGAGAGGGCTTCCAGTCCGTACGAACGGAGGTGCGCCGGCAGGCTAAGTCCAAGCCGACCGGTCACAAAGCGTGAGCTCCAAGTTCAACAGTTCCAGGCACAACACTCGAGTAAGCTCCAAAGGAGTGAACGAGAACAGTAAGTGAAGTGGCAAGCCGACCGGTCACAAAGCGTGAGCTCCAAGTTCAACAGTTCCAGGCACAACACTGGAGTAAGCTCCAAAGCAGTGAACGAGAACAGTAAGTGAAGTCGCAAGCCGACCGGCCACTGTAGGAACGAAGAGTGACGCACAGACACAACCGTTTACAGGTTAGCTAAGAAATAAACTGGGGTACGCCGGGTAATCTCATACCGGATGGGACTAAGGGGAGGCTACTCGAGTTATGGCCTGGTCTATGGCACCCCTCTCCTGCCAACACCCCCCTATACGGACACAACCAAATTTTGGCTAGAATTAGGCTAGCTAGGTAACATTCCTATCATTAATACCATCGGCAATGTGTTTTGAGAAAACAAACTACGTTTTGACGCTAACATCATACGCACGCCCAGACACGCGCACAGACTAACAAACTTTGTTTATGGCGGTAGAGCCCTCTAAAGGCAAAACATGCCAAGTCCAGTATGACTATTTTGGAGCTACCCTGTTTGTCCTTAAAAACCATTAACACCCTCATGCAGGCATCCATCGGTACTGTTTACAGTGCTGGTGGCTGTACGTATACAGGGTTAACTATGACATGATTTTAGGTGACGATGTCTCCCATATCCTGCTCATTGTCACTCAACAAGTTCATAGTCAGCTGAACCACACAATAGGGCAATCAAGTCATCAATTCAAATGCAACCACACACGCAAACACCCGCACGCTAAAGAACAACAAAGGCAAAGCGTTATGGCTCACGTATATGACCGATCCATATGTCTGACAATAAGTAAAGGGATGGCTTCTGCACTAACAAAATCCACGTTTTCTTAAAATTTCATCAGTTTCCACACATCTGTGAAACCCCTTGACCTTTGCGATGAGTCGACTAAATTTATTAGGATACATAGGAAGGTCTTGTCATCAGCTACCTTTGTGCCAAATTTGATTGAAAAGTTTGCAAAAATGTTGATAATAACTACAATTATTGGCATTTTATACACATTTGTCGACCTCTTGCGACCCTTGACCTTTCCGAGGGGTCATCCAAATTAGTACACATAGATAGGTCTTACCATCAGGTATCTATGTAGCAGGTTTGTGTTTGAAGTTGTAAACAGTAATTGAGAAAGAAAAAAACATCTTTTGTCAAAATATGGCAATTTAGGCCTATTTCTTGAGCTCTTGTGACCCTTGACCTTTCCGAATGATCAACCAAATTAGTACGCATAGAAAGGTCTTACCATCAGGTATCTCTGTAGCAAGTTTGGGTTTGAAGTTAAGAATAGTAATTGAGAAAAAACATCTTTTGTTAAAATATGGCTATTTTGGACCTATTTTTGAGTTCTCATGACCCTTGACCTTTCCAAGGGATCAACCAAATTAGTGTGCGTATAAAGGTCTTACCATCAGGTATCTTTGTACCATGTTTGGTTTTGAAGTTGTGAATAGTATTTGAAAAAAATATTAATTATGTTCTTTCCTGATCCTCTGTGACCTTGACCTTTGTGAGAGGTCGCTGAAATTGGCATGTTTAGAAAGGTCTTGCCACAAAGTATCATTGGGCCAAGTTTGAAGACTGTAGCTTGAATAGTCTCCGAGAAATGCCAATGTTAACATTTAGCACGGACGACGGTGGACGGACGACAGAGGACAGTCGACGGATGCCGGACGACCACTGGCCCAGAACGTAGACTCATTTTTGCTTCGCACCTGAGCCAAAAATACACTGTGCCAAAAGCATGATACAAAGACCTGGAAACAGTCAGCAGAATCATAAACAGTCAGCAGAATCATAAACAGTCAGCAGAATCATAAACAGTCAGCAGAATCATAAACAGTCAGCAGAATCATAAACAGTCAGCAGAATCATAAACAGTCAGCAGAATCATAAACAGTCACCAGAATCATAAACAGTCACCAGAATCATAAACAGTCACCAGAATCATAAACAGTCACCAGAATCATAAACAGTCATCAGAATCATAAACAGTCAGCAGAATCATAAACAGTCAGCAGAATCATAAACAGTCACCAGAATCATAAACAGTCAGCAGAATCATAAACAGTCACGAGAATCATAAACAGTCAGCAGAATCATAAACAGTCACCAGAATCATAAACAGTCAGCAGAATCATAAAAAGTCACGAGAATCATAAACAGTCACCAGAATCATAAACAGTCAGCAGAATCATAAACAGTCACGAGAATCATAAACAGTCAGCAGAATCATAAACAGTCAGCAGTTTCATACCCTGTTTGGCTGGATGCCATTTGCTTCCATGCTAGCCAGAAATTCTGTATGGGAAAACTTCTTCTCATTGTGAGTGTAAACCCCCAGTAACGTGTTGTAGTGAGTCACATTCAGAGGAATGCCTGAAACATGCGCATCAAACAATCCACAGCAAAATGCCAGCACTAGGAACAACAACATATAACCCACATCTAAAAGCTTCACATGTGTCCACTGCCATATGCAAGCTACATTATAGTACTTACAGATAATGATATAGACCAATGGCTTTACTTCAAGGGTGGTGCCAGGATAGCTTGGCGCCTAGAGGCGCCAAGCTATTCTGGCACTACCCTTGAACTATCTTAGCTAAACTTATTTCACCCACTGGTGTATTCCGAATGATAAGGGTTAATGGTAGCTGGGGTTTGCTACACAGACCCTTGTATGCCTGAGGGAGGTCAAATTAACCCCTGTACCCTGAAGGCCTGGGAGGTACAATGGTTATTTTGACGTCCTGTAGGCATATGAGGGTCCATGTGGCAAACTACTGAGAACAATAACATATCTGTCTGTATTCCTCTTCTAATTTCATACCAAGAAATCAAGCTGATGAAGGGTCTCTGAATAATGATTTCTTCCCGGTGAGAAGAAATCTTCTAACACTGGATCCCACCATACAAGACTGACCTCAACATACTAAACAATATAACGGTACACATAACAAACGTACGGCATAACCCTTTGGGTGTCAGTAGGGGTTTCAGTCATGATGATTCCTGCAGGAATAACAAAATCCTGACGTCCTGCAGGAATAACACCCTGGCATCCTGCAGAAATAACACCCTGACATCCTGCAGAGATAAGACCCTGACATCCTGCAGGAATAACACCCTGACATCCTGCAGGAATAACACCCTGACATCCTGCAGAAATAACACCCTGACATCCTGCAGGAATAACAAAATCCTGACATCCTGCAGAAATAACACCCTGACATCCTGCAGAAATAACACCCTGACATCCTGCAGGAATAACACCCTGACATGCTGCAGGAATAACACCCTGACATCCTGCAGAAATAACACCCTGACATCCTGCAGGAATACCAAAATCCTGACATCCTGCAGAAATAACACCCTGACATCCTGCAGGAATAACACCCTGACATCCTGCAGAAATAACACCCTGACATCCTGCAGAAATAACACCCTGACATCCTGCAGAAATAACACCCTGACATCCTGCAGAAATAACACCCTGACATCCTGCAGAAATAACACCCTGACATCCTGCAGGAATAACACCCTGACATCCTGCAGAAATAACACCCTGACATCCTGCAGAAATAACACCCTGACATCCTGCAGGAATAACACCCTGACATCCTGCAGAAATAACACCCTGAAATCCTGCATGAATAACAACACCCTGACATCCTGCAGGAATAACAACACCCTGACATCCTGCAGGAATAACAAAATCCTGACGTCCTGCAGGAATAACACCCTGACATCCTGCAGAAATAACACCCTGACATCCTGCAGGAATAACACCCTGACACCCTGCAGGAATAACAACACCCTGACATCCTGCAGGAATAACACCCTGACATCCTGCAGGAATAACAACACCCTGACATCCTGCAGGAATAACACCCTGACATCCTGCAGGAATAACAACACCCTGACATCCTTCAGGAATTATCGTGACTAAAACCGCTACCGACATGCAAAGGGTTAATGTAAGATCGTTCATGATACTGCAACACCAGCAGCACTGTCTACACATTGTCAAAGTAACTGAAGAGGTGAGTGATTTTTGCTGAGTTGGTATACCTTGCCCTGTGCCTAGGTTAAACGCACCAACGGCGCCATTGTTGCACCGTCGTAGTTGAAGTACGAGAGATGATCACACTACAAGTACAATGGACTTGATTCATGGGTGTGGGGCTTGACACAAACCTCCGCCATCTCCGAGTCTACACAAAACTGGTGCGCAGTTCTGGTGCACATGACCAGTCCGAGCGACCGGTCTGCTGCGAAAATAGCAACAATGGCGCCGCTGGTGCGTTTAACCTAGGTACAGGGCAAGGTTTAAAAGGTATACCAACTCAGCGAGATTTTTGCCTCAAAAGACTAGAATTCTTCAATAAAATAGCTGCAAAGGACGCAGATGTGCTTTCGATCTGCAAAAGTTCTTTTTAGTAGTTTATTATGAAACACATTGTTGCAAATGTGTGCTACAAACAATCCAGTAGCATGCCTACTCAGTCATAGGTCCATTGCCAAGGGGAGGGAGAGGGTTGTGGTAAGTGAGGTGGGTTAGGGTCACGCTATCTGTCAAGCTATCTGTCATCAGCGCCAGCTCTGCCCCGTGTTTGTTTTGTTTAGCCGTTACTCGCTACAAATTCCCCTTCCAGTTCAGTCTTGCTTCCTTCTCTGTCCTCTCTTCATTTTGGCTTGTAACAGTGTCTAATAGCTAAGTCAGACCAGTACAACTGCGGTTGACATAGATCACTTTGAACCCCCAGACATTGAATCGGCTCATGAAAATCTGTGCATTTTGCAGACTCACTTTACATCCTTATTAGATCCCTCGGATGAGTAAGCCACTGAGGACTTATTTGCTTATCCAGGGCCTTCCATCCACAAGATTGAAGCATAAATTTTCATGAGCCCATGCATGTTGTAAAGGCTGCTATGAATCAACGTGCTCTTTTGGACCTTTTACATAGATCGGCCTCGTTTGCATCCTAAAGTTGAAGGTGTTACTATTGGTTAAAGCGCAGAGTGGACTAGAAGATGTAGAGTTGCACATACTATAATTATGAAACTCATATGAACAGTGTGGACATCGTATTTCGTATGAAGCGTACAAATTTAATTCACGATATCTGCAATTAATTGTCTCGAAATATTGTTTCAAAATTAAGTTTTGAAATTTGGTGTCACATTGTGTTCTGTCATCGAATATATCGGTTCCGTTAGCCTGGTTTTTTTAAAAAAATATAATCATAATAATTAGAAATATATAACTCTTCTATTATAGCGCAAAATCGCCACAAAGAAAGGCTCAGAGCGCTTTACATCTAGATAATCTAACTAACTGAATTTAACTAACTAAAGTGCAGACAACGTACAAAAATACCATTCATTGGTCCAAATGCACACTGACACAATACTAAAATAATAAACATAACATTTCAAGAGCCTGATCACATATATACATGTTGATGGTAACATGTAGGGTTATCAATCTCTTTCAAAGGCCAAGTTGAAAAAAAAAAATGTTGTATCTAGCCCTGAAAATGGCCAACGGTGGTGCATGGCGAATATCATGGGGAAGACCATTCCACACTTTGGGAGCTTGGAAAGAAAAGGGCCGCTGTCCAAAGGTTTTTAAGGACACTCTGGGGGTAGTCAATATTCTGTCATCAGTGCTGGAGCGCAATACTCTGCCTGGTGTATAGACAGGGAGACTGGAAGACAAGTAAGCCGGGAGTGTTTTATCAAAGGCCTGAAAAACAAGGGAAGCAATTTTGTATTCAATTCTGAACTTCACAGGAAGCCAGTGTAATAATAATAATAATAATAATAATAAGAAGAAAGACAAGATGATATTGATTCATACCTTTTTCGTTTTGAGACTCATGCTACAGCCCTTGGCTGGGATCAAAGCAAATGGGTTACCTTTCTTTCCGCTTTGTTAGAAGGTAACGCATTGAACTTGTACCACAGTCTTGCTGCTCATGGTCCTGTAGATTATCAGACATTTAAGGACAATTTGCTTAAGAAGTTCCAATGTACTGCAGAAGGTTTTCGCAAGAAGTTCCGTGAAATCCGACCAGACTCGAATGAACCTTTCCAAACTTTTGGTATTGAGCTAAACAGATTGTTTGATCGATGGATAGCTTTGTCCGGTGTTACTAGAAACATGCAAGGAATTATGGATCTTGTGTTAGGTGAGCAGTTTCTAGAATGTGTGTCACAGGATCTTGCTACTTTCATTCACGAGCGTGGACTTGTCACATTAGATGATATGGTTAAAACTGCGGAAAGTTATCGTCTTGCTCGTCCCGGAAAGAACTTGGCACGCAGATCGGCTGCTACGGTTTTCGGCTCAGTAGGATCAGTTGATTTAGCTGAAGAGTCACAAGCTGTTGCTGGCTCTGCAGATTCTCGCGGTGGTTACTCCAACTATCGAGGTCGCGGCTATTGGAGAAATCGTGGTGGTTTTCGACAGACCGACCAAACACCCTCAGTTTCGAACCAAAAGGTCGAAGGTCGTTTTGATCAAACTCGAGGATCTTTGAAACATGGACGTGGAGGTGGTTCGTTTTACACCAATTTTGATAATTGCCCTCTTTGTGATGGTAAAGGTCATGGTCCCAGGCAGTGTCCTCTTCGCAACAGTCCAAACCCTTGCTCTGTTTGCAACATTGGGTGGTCATACTCGAAAAACTTGTCCCTTTGTTGTGAAAAAAACCATAGCTTCAGATGATAAGAGTAACTCGAGCTCAGGTTGTGCAGTTGTCCCTGTAGACTCGGAAGTTGTTTGCTCTATTTTTGATCAGTCAGCTGGTCACTTGCATTTAGAAGTTGGTTCTGTCAATTCTACTGCTTGCTCAGTTCTGCGAGACACAGGTGCTACCATTTGTGGTGTTCGAAAACGTTTGGTTTCTGATGAACAGTATGTACCAGGTACTGTCCGTTGTAAAACTTTTGGTGGAGAGATCAACATTTACCAGCAGGCTAAAGTTGTTGTTTCTTGTCCATATTTTGCTGGAGAGTTGGTTTGTTGTGTTCTTGAGGATCCAGTTGCTGACTTGATTGTGGGTAATATTCCAGGTTTGATTGTCCAGCAGGCCCAAGATACCAAAGTTGCTGCTGCTGCTGATGTGATCCCTGTTGCTGCTGTCACTACTCGTGCTCAGGCTAGAAAACAAGGTCTCCCGCACAAACCTCTTGTCACTGTGTGCGATGATTTGAAGGTCACTCGTGCTGAACTCATTCAGTTGCAGGAAGATGATGCTACTCTGCAAGGTTGTTTCAATTTAGCTGCCTCAGGTGAAGAAAAGTTTGTTGGTTCTGCTACTTATTCTTTCTATTTTCAAGATGATATTTTGTACAGGAGGTATCAGAAATCCAAGGATATTTTGCATCAGGTAGTTGTTCCAGAGAAACTTCGTACTTCCGTCATGATTGCTGCGCATGATCAACTTTTGGCTGGTCATTGTGGAGTTCGTAGAACTCTGACTCGGATTTTGTCCCAATTCTTTTGGCCTGGTGTTTCTGCTGATGTGAGTATTTATGTTCACACTTGCGACATTTGCCAGAAAACTATTTCGAAAGGGAGAGTTTCCCCTGTTCCTTTGGCGACTATGCCTCTTATCTCGACTCCGTTCGAGAGGGTCGCTATTGATCTCGTTGGGCCTTTGTCTCCTCCCTCTGTTGAAGGTCATAGATATGTTCTGACTTTGATTGACTTAGCTACTAGGTATCCGGAGGCTGTTCCTATGAAGGATATTTCTTCTGTTGCAGTTGCTGAAGCTTTGATGAGTATTTTTTCAAGGTTAGGCTTTCCCAAGGAAATTCTGTCGGATCAAGGTTCTCAGTTTAACTCCGATTTGATGAAACAGTTTCATGCTTTGTGTGGTACTCGAGCCATACGTACTTCTCCCTACCATCCTCAAGCAAATGGTACTGTTGAAAGGTTTCATGGCACTTTGAAGTCTATGCTTCGGAAGGTTGTTCATTCTCAACCAACCGCTTGGCATCGGTATCTTCCTGCATTGCTTTTCGCATGTAGAGAATTGCCGTCAGAAAGTACAGGTTTCAGTCCTTTCGAACTGATGTTCAGCCGCAAACCAAGAGGTCCCATTTCTCTCATTGCTGATTTCTGGACCGAGGATCACAATTCTAGTGATACATCAGCAAAGCCATTGTACGCTTATCTCTTCGACTTGAAGAATATTATTTCTGAAAGTTGTGAAATTGCTTCGCAAAACTCTGCAGATACGTCTGTCAAGAACAAGACGTACTTTGACCGTCGTGCGAAGGCACGGACTTTTTCTGTTAACGATGAGGTTCTCGTTCTTCTTCCCACTGACTCTAACAAACTTTTTATGACGTGGTCAGGTCCTTATTTTGTGCAGGAATGTCTTCATCCTGACTATAGGATTCTTGTGAAAGGCAAGCCGAAGATTTTCCATGCCAACATGCTCAAACGTTATCTTCGTCGTGTTGATGCTGCTGTTAGTGGTGTTGAGGAGTCTACTACAAAATTGTCAACTGGTGTTTTAGTCGACTGGTCTTCCATTTCTCCTTTTTTGCTTCCAGATGTCGAGGTTGTGGAGCCTCGGTGTGATGTTCCTCATGTTGACGTTTCAGACTGGCATACTGTCCCATCAGTGGCTATTGGTGTTGTCCAAGATGATGATGAAGTTGGTGTTCTCCCCACTATTTCTCTCATGTTGTCGTCTATCAATGACAAAGACATTTCCGATATCGATTTTAACATTGATCTCTCTGATTCTGATGGTCAGTCACTGTATGCAGTATTTGCAGATTTTCCTACGGTGTTGACATCGAGACCCGGTGCGTTCAATGGAAATCTTTTCCTTGACGTCACTCTTACGACTGATGTTCCAGTTCGTCGACGGGCTTATGATCTACCTTTTTCTTCTAAGCAGATAGTTGTACGAGAGATTCAAACCATGCTTGACCTAGGTGTCATAGAGAAATCTAAATCTGCTTATTCATCACCCGTTGTCCTGGTTCAGAAAAAGGATGGTGCTTGTCGGTTTTGCATTGACTATAGAGCTCTCAACAAGATAACTGTTTTCGATGCTGAACCCATTCCCAATGTGGACGAGTTGTTCACAAGGCTAGCGAACAGTACGTTCTTCACACGTATTGATCTTTCTAAAGGTTACTGGCAGATTGTTATCAACCCGGTGGATCGTCACAAGACGGCGTTCGCAACGCACATTGGTTTATATCAATGGATCAGGATGCCTTTTGGTCTGGTTTCTGCCCCAGCAGTGTTTGCTCGTATGATGCGAATGCTTGAACTTCCTGAGGCGTACTCAATGAATTTCTTCGATGATATTTTGATCCATAGTACTACTTTTCAAGATCATCTGGTGCACGTTAGAGATGTCCTAACCAAGTTGCTCCACTACAACTTGACTGCCAGTCCGGTTAAGATCTCGTCTGGTTACAGGAGTCTTGAGTTTCTTGGACATGTGGTGGGAGAAGGGATGCTGCGTCCAGAAAAGAAAAAGATCGAGAAAATTTTGGCTATCCCGACCCCAACCACCAGAAAGCAAGTCCGTTCGTTGTTGGGGCTATTGAGCTTTTATAGACGCTATGTCCCGGCATTCGCAACCATCACGGCTCCCATTACTGATCTCACAAAGGAGACGAAAGCGCGCACGATTGCATGGACACCTGCTTGTGAGGAAGCGTTGATTAGGATCAGACACATTTTTTCTTCTGCGCCTGTTCTTCAGTTGCCTAGGCTTGATCAACCTTTCATTTTACGCACAGATGCTAGTTCTACTGGCTTGGGTGCTGTGCTGCTTCAGGAGTTGGGGGGAACTCTTCACCCCGTGTCATTTGCGAGCAGAAAGTTGCTCGACAGAGAGACCCGCTATAGTACAATCGAAAGGGAGTGTTTAGCTATTGTTTGGGCCATTTCGAAATTTTCCAAATTTCTTTGGGGGGTCGATTTCATTCTCCAGACTGACCACAGACCGCTGACGTACTTGCATACAAGTCGCTTTAAGAATTCTCGCATCATGCGTTGGTCCTTGTTCTTACAAGAGTTTAGATTCAATCTCGAACCACTTCCAGGTACGCAGAATGTGTTCGCGGATCTGTTGTCACGCGCTGATCGTGATCAGTCGGTTCCATAGATCAAGGTTTCATAGTCGTTACTGTATTTTAACATTATTCTCCGAACTTGTAAAAAAGACCCTCGGTCGGTTCTTTTTTTCGTTGAGAGGGGGGTAGTGTAACGAACGCCTTTAGTGCAGGGTTCGGTCGGACGATGGTGTGACGTCATTAGCAGTTGGACCGAATGTACACATGCGAATAATGTA
The DNA here is from genome assembly GCA_036245525.1 of Semisulcospira habei. Taxonomy (NCBI): domain Eukaryota; kingdom Metazoa; phylum Mollusca; class Gastropoda; family Semisulcospiridae; genus Semisulcospira; species Semisulcospira habei. Next base: position 39,844,897 of record BTPG01000004.1, read on the forward strand.
GAGATAAGCATTGTTCACGAGCGGTAATGTACAGATAAGCCATGTTCACGTGCGGTAATGTAGGTGAGCGATGTTCACGTGTCACGTGTGGTAGTGACAGTGTAGTATCGGGCATAATTGCCAGTTAGAGATGCTACACCAGTCGAGCCGAGCAGTCGTTTTCGCTAGGGCTCTGAGGAAGAATTCTGGCTAGAGAATTCGATAACTGTATATTGAATACAGGTATTTATTCTTTTATTACCGGTATTTATAATGACCTGTAACGCTATTCAGATGGAAAAGAAAGTATTGTTTTATGAATTATTATTAGAGTGCAGAAGAGCCATGTTTGAAGGAAATGCGATGGCTCGTGTCAATACTTGTTTAGTCATGTAATTATGTGATGTAGTTATAACTAGGATGTCATGTTGTATTCATTCATATGTGAAGATGTGGGACTGAAATAGGAATAGAATTCAGTATATATTTAGGTATACCTAATGATGAAATGTGCAGTAATATGTTACGAATTGGAGGTGAGCTGTGATTGTAATATTTGGCTCATAATCCATTGGGTGTAGGTATGTAAAATGTGTGTAAAGTGTTTTTAAAGTGGCTATAGGAATTGTCATAAGAATTATGACAATAGTGACTGTAGTATGGTGGCATAAAGAAGACATTTTTCAGAGGAAATGATCTAGAGCGCTCTGAAGAATAATAATGTGTCGAAGACACATTCAGACTTTTGGGTATAAGAGCGAACATTTACTTACTTACTTACGCCTGTCACCCCTACCCGTCGACGAGAGACCTCCAGCAACTCCTGTCCTGTGCTTCTCCTTCGATTCTACTCCAGGTGGTTCCCAGTCTCTTGATGTCTGCTTGGAGGTCTCGACGCCAGGAGTTTCTCGGCCTACCTCTTTTCCTCTTTCCCTGGGGGTTCCATGACAATGCCTGCCTAGTGATACTGGAAGCTGGCTTTCTCAGACTGTGACCGATCCATCCCCATCTTCTTCGCCCAATTTCATTCTCTGCTGTTATCTGCTCTGTTCTCTCCCAGAGTCTGACGTTGCTGATCTTCTCTGGCCAGTGGATTTTCAAAATTCTTCTAAGGCAACTGTTCATGAAGGTCTGTACTCTGTTGACTGTGGTTTTTGTCAATCTCCATGTCTCTGCTCCATATAGGAGAACTGCTTTTACATTGGAGTTGAAAATCCGGACTTTGGTGTGTTGTGACAGCACTCTGGAACTCCACACTTTTTTCAACTGGAGAAAGGCTGCTCTGGCTTTACCGATTCGTGCTCTGACATCTGCATCAGTGCCGCCTTTTTTGTCTATGATGCTCCCGAGATAGGTGAAGGACTCCACCTCCTCCAACGGGGTGCCGGCAAGCAAGACTGGTTCTTCCCTGGTTGCGTTCAGCCTCATTGTCTTTGTTTTCTGTTTGTGAATGGTGAGGCCCACTTGGGACGAGATGTCAGCAAGCCTCGTGGTCTTGTCCTGCATTTGTTGATGAGTGTGGGACAGTAATGCCAAGTCATCTGCAAAATCGAGGTCGTCAAGCTGTGTCCACAGTGTCCACTGTATTCCACTTCGTCTGTGCTCTGTGGTCATCTTCATGACCCAGTCTATGGCCAGTAGGAAGAGGAACGGAGACAGCAGACACCCCTGCCTGACACCAGTTCTGACCTGGAGCTCTCTGGTGAACTGCCCTTCGTGGATCACGCGACATGTCATGCCATCATAGCTGCTCTTGATCAGGCGGACGAGCTTTGTGGGTACACCGTAGTGTCGTAGGAGTTTCCACAGAGTCTCTCGGTCCACGCTGTCAAATGCTTTCTCATAATCCACAAAGTTGACGTACAGCGGGGAGCTCCACTCCAGAGACTGTTCCACGATGATGCGGAGAGTGGCGATCTGGTCTGTACATGATTGGTTCTTCCTGAATCCTGCTTGCTGGTCTCTCAGCTGGGGGTCAACGGAGCTCTTCATTCTCTCTAGGATGATCCTGTTGAAGACCTTTCCTGGTACTGACAGCAAGGTGATTCCTCTGTAGTTGGAACACTTGCTGAGGTCGCCTTTCTTGGGAAGCTTGATTAGGTACCCCTCCTTCCAGTCAGCTGGCATCACCTCCTTTCCCAGATCTTTCCAAACAGTGGGTACAGCATCTCCACTGTTGTCTCTAGGTCTGCTTTCAGAGACTCCGCTGGGATGCCATCTGGCCCTGCTGCTTTGCCATTCTTCAAAAATGCCACTGCTTTTCTGATCTCCTCCCGGCTGGGTCTGTCACAGCTGATGGGTAGGTCGGTCTCTGCCGGCTGGATGTCTGGGGGGTCGGGTGGGCTAGGTCTGTTCAGTAACTCTTCAAAATACTCGGCCCATCTGTCGAGTTGGTCTGCTCTGTCTGCAATAGGCTTGCCTTCTTTGTCTTTTACTGGTCTTTCTGTATGGCCATACTTACCCGACAATATTCTGGTAATGTCGTAGAGCTGTTTCATGTTGCCGCTGCCTGCTGCCTTTTCTGCCTCTGCTGCCAGGCTGTCTGTGTAGGCCCTCTTGTCTGCCCTGATACTCCTCTTCACCTCGCGGTTGGCTTCCGAGTATTCCCCCTGTGCCCTTACTTTGGCTGCTCTCGTGCGACTGTTGTTGACCGCTGCTTTCTTCTGCTTCCTCGCTTCTATCTTCTTCAAGGTCTGTGCCGACAGCCAGTCCTTGTGGTGGTGTTTCCTGAACCCTACAGTGTCTTTGCAGGTTGAGTTCAGCGCCTCTCTAACTGCCTTCCACTGCTGCTCTGTGGTGACCGCCTCCTCTTCATTTACTAGCTCCTGTAGCGCTTGAAACCGGTTGGACAGCACCAGTTTGAACTCTTCTCTAACTCCAGTTTCTCTCAGGAGGCCTACATTATAGCGCTGTCTTCTTGTTGTCTCTGTGCGGCTTTTCTTTAGCTTGAGCTTCATTCTTAAGGTAAGCAGATGGTGGTCTGAGGCGACATCTGCTCCCCTCCTCACTCGAACATCTTGAAGGGATCTTCTAAATTTCTTGCTAATGCAGATATGATCTATTTGGTTCTCTGTTGTATGGTCAGGTGAGACCCAAGTTGCTTTGTGTATTCTTTTGTGTGGGAAGATGCTGCCTCCAATGACAAGTCGGTTTAGAGCACAAAAGTCTACAAACCTCTCCCCGTTCTCACTCATCTCCGAGCCTAGTCCCTGTCTCCCCATCACCTCTTCGTATCCGGTGTTGTCCTCCCCTATTTTGGCATTAAAATCGCCCATGACGATGGTGATGTCTCGCTCCGCACATTTGTCCACGGCACTCTGGAGTCGGTCGTAGAACTCTTGTTTCTCTTCCTCGTCACTGTCATTGGTGGGCGCATAACACTGGATGACGTTCAGCTTGAGCTTTTTCTTGGTTCTAAAGGCTGCTGTTATAATTCTTGGCCCAAGAGGTTCCCAGCCCATCAGCGCTCTCTGTGCCACTGGTGACAGCATGAGTGCTACTCCTTCTGTATGGGGGGCATTCTCCTCTTCATGACCTGAATACAGAATCATCTCCCCACTTAACAGCCTTTTCTGGCCAGACTGCGTCCATCTGGCTTCACTGATGCCTAGCAGGGAAAGGTTGTACTTTTGCATTTCCGCTGCTATCTGGGCGGCCTTGCCGCTCTGGTACATGGTCTTGACGTTCCATGTGCCCATGGTTGTATCCCTGGATAGAGAGAGGCGGCTCGGTCCTGTGGCTTCCGAAGACTTCCGGCTTTCACCACAGGACGTCATAAGTCTTCTAGTAGAAGAACCTTCCTCCTCCAGGAAAGGAATTACTGTTAGTCTTTTCGTCGGCGTTTTTGTAGCTATTTCCTTTTTTGCAGGGTGGGGAAGCTACCCCCACGCCCAACCCCCTTACTAGGAGGACCAGGGGTTTTCTGTCGGGGTCACCTTCCCTTAGACCATGTTGGTTCACGGCACCTTATTTCATTCGGTGCACCCCTCTCACGAGGGACCCCCTATCCACCACCCAGGGGACGCGCCTCAACGCCGTATGGTCCCAGCGCGAGGGAGCGAACATTTATGAGTGTATAAATGTTGTGTACAGCGGGGCCGGTACGGAGCGGAAACCCCTGGTGTAGGGCCGATGAAGCTGTCCTGAAGGCATCACGTACGTGACCAGGTGCGGACATCAAGCCTTCATCTCTCCTTCGTCCTACCATCACTGGTGCTACGAGCAGCAACGGTAGCGAAGTAAGCCACAGATTCGTGCTACAGGACCACATGCAGTGTTCCGTCAGTGTAGCTATTGTCGCCTAGCGCCGTTAATTTCACGCCTAGGAATGTTCTAAATCTGTGAGTAGTCATTGAATAGTAATATTCAGTTCGGGAATCTCCGTCAAGTCGTCAATGTGATATTGACTGTGTCGACACTAGTATAAAGAGGAGTCGAGTGACGTCTCTCGAGAGAGACAACGACCTCTACAGTAGCGAGTGAATGTGTGAGCGCTGAAATTGTGAATAATCTATATGCCACTTGTTAGTTATTTGTGCAGATTGGTTTATATGATGTGAATTGTGTGGTTTAATGTATGTTATGAGTGTATGAGAATAAGTTAAACAGAGGGCAAAGAGAAATAGCTGTGTGGCCTTTGTCCTTGTTTGTAAGCGCGTGTGTGGTGGATGAAAGAGTCTAGTAAACAGAGATAGAACACCCACCTTTATACAGATTGGCAGAAAGCCCACGCACACACTCATTCCATAAACGTTTATATATGTAACAATTTAATTTAGTACAACACTAAAAACACCGCCGTTACAAGTATGACGTAAGCAATTTTTAGGATCATTTTGCGTTCGTTGGCGTACTGGTAAAATGGGGGTAGAGCAGCAGAATCAGCCACTGTGGCCACTAAATGCATTACAGCATCATAAAATCAGGTTGGGAGTAACTGTGGCACTCTAGCCTAACAAATAAAACCTAAAGGAAAGACTATCAGTTGTATACAAAATTTCTGAAGAGAGCAAAAACAACATATGTTTCCCAATTCGGCAATTTTAAATGGAAGAAAAAAAACTATCATTCACCACAAATGTACCGTAACGGATGCCGACTTTCCATATTTTCTGCACTTTATGCTCACATTATTGAAACTTAATAGGTAAAGAGAGGTCAAAATGAAATAAAATAACTTCAGTATTTTTTTCTAATTAAATTTGTTTATTTTTACAACTTGGGGGTAGGGATTCAAAATCAACCACTGTGGCACTCACAGTGATCACACCATCACCTAGTCAAATTTATAATAATTGTGACATCCTGTTTTAATGATTTAAGCCAAAAATGGACTGCCAGTGCTATAGAAAATGTCTGTAGGCATCTGACACATACTTTGTGTCTTTGATTTTGCGATTTCACGGAATTGGCAGTTTACTGGGTGCACAAATACCTTCACTGTGAGCCAGAGATTCAATATTTTTTCATTCTGGTTTTTTTTTTTTTTTTTTTTTTTTTTTGCCGCGGGACGCATAATGTGTGCCTTAACATATTTCCTAATTTTGGCTTCAGGAATGAATTCTGATTTATTTAGAGGAAAATGTTTCTCAACCTGATTTTAACATTTGCGAAGAGCGTGATTGCGCCATCGGCTATATCTCTGGTGTGTTCCTAAGGATTTTAGGGGAACATGGCTTAAACATCTAAGGTACATTTTGAAACCCATCTTATTGTGTTCGGGAGAGGGGGGGGGGTGAAGGGGTGGGGGGGGGGGGGTGCACGGTATCTAGGACAACCTTACGGTTGGTTATTGGGATTTAACGCCGAGCAGGCGACTAAGGCCATCTCACGGCGGGATGGGTAAAAATCTGTTCAGCCAAACTAAAAGCAAGGTCGTAAGACAAGATGTAAATATAGATTAAAAATATGACAGGCTAAAATGTCGCACAAGTTATTAAAAGAAACGCCTACAGACTCTCAAAAAGGAAAAAAAATTCACATAGTCGATGAATGCTCAGATCTTGTTAAAAATATTACATTCTCTCAAGAAATTGAAGATTTTGTCCAGGGGAACATCCCGGAACAAAACCTTCAAGGAGTCTGCTGTGAAGTGTTTATATCTCGTGTCAATTAGATCGGCACAATACAGCAAAAAGTGTCGAACAGAAAACTGCTCGTCACAGGCAAAACACCACGGACGCTCATCCTGTTTAAGTAAGTAAGAGTGTGTAACATACGTGTGCCCGATGTGGAGCCGAGTAAGGACAGTCTCCTCACGGCGGCTGCCGCAGTGGTAAGGTAGACTGTCGGACACCGTAGGAAGAGCTTCATGAAGCTTGTTCCATTCCTCTTTGTCCCACTCGGACTGCCACTCAAGGGCTATGTAAGCACGAATCACAGGTTTAAAATCACTATAAACAGTCTGTGTGTCAGGGACAGGGTCACTGCGGGCACTGTTGGCAGCAGAATCTGCGATTCTGTTGCCTTCAATGCCCACATGGCCCGGGACCCAAACAAAAATGATGTCATAATATTCCTTCATCAAGTCCGCTTAGAGGTCTCTAATCTGCACCAGCAGTGGGTGGTCTGTTCCCGCGCACTGAAGGGCCTGCAGGGCAGAAAGAGAGTCAGAATGAGGAAGTTCCTTTCCCGAGACTGATAGGCATGCTTGAGTGCCAGCAGAATTGCCTGCAGTTCGGCACAAAATACAGAGGAATGGTCATGGAGGAGGAGCTTAAATGGGCGTCTAGGATGATGAGAAGACACTGCAGCTGCAGCCACTCTGCCATCCTCAAACTTGGACCCATCTGTATAAAGATGACAATAGCCAGGAAAAGTTGATAGAAGTTCATTGAGGCTCTGTTGGTATATGGCTGGAGGAGTACAATCCTTCTTGTGGGCGGTCAAGTCCAGCAATATATCAGGAACTGGTAATAGCCAGGGTGGAGTGATGTGTTGCAGAGATTCCGAAACTCTGTCCAGGTCCACTCCGGCCGCCTGCAGATGAGGTCGGACACGGAAGGAAAGTGGACGGACAGCTCCCGGATGGGCATCGTAAATCTCTGCAAACGACGGATTAAAAACACAATCATAGGCAGGATTGTCTGGATGGGCCTTCAGCCTCAGAACGTAGCTGAGCATGAGGCGGATGCGGCGGAGCCTGAGAGAAGGCTCCCCTGCCTCAGCATACAGACCTTGATGGTGAATTGTGTTCAGAAGTTGTAGAACAGACTTGGAAGCAGAGCCATATACCACAGAGCCATAATCCAGTTTGGACCGAACAAGGGCCCGGTACAGTCGAAGTAAGACAATGCAGTCTGCACCCCAGTCAGTACGACAAACGACACGAAGAACGTCGAGGGCCTTCTGACAAGAGGTTCGATGGTAATTAACATGGTTGCAGAAGGTCAATCTTTTGTCAAAGATGACCCCCAAAAACTTTGCCTCCTCGGCCACCGTAATTAGTATTCCAGCAATGCTCAGGCTAGCTTCTGGAAAAAAATTCGTCTGGTTAGTAAAATGCATACAGACTGTCTTGGAGGACGAGAACCTGAATCCGTTGAGAGACACCCACCCCTGGATGCGATCAACGCACAGCTGCAAGCGCCTCTCAAGGGACGCAAGTCCTCGACCCCATGCACACAAAGTAAAGTCATCCACAAACAAAGAGCATTCAGAATCATCCTTGACGGCCTTTTTCAATGTTATTTATTTTAATGCTAAATAAAACAGGAGATAGAATGCTGCCCTGCGGTACACCCATCTCCTGCTCAAAGGAGTCGGAGAGGGTGGAGCCCACACGGACATGAAACGAACGGTTAGACAAAAAATTGTTAATAAAAATGGGCAGGTGCCCTTTAAAACCCATGTTCGACAAATCAGACATTATACCATACTTCCAGGTAGTGTCATATGCCTTCTCAATATCAAAGAAAATTGCATAGACATGCTGCTTGTTGACAAAAGCATCTCGGATAAAAGACTCAAAGTGGACAAGATGGTCAGTTGTACTACGGAAGCGCCGGAAACCGCACTGGAGGTCTGTGATGAGACCCTGTGACTCAAGATGCCACACCAGGCGGGCGTTGACCAAGCGTTCCATAGTTTTACATAAACACGAAGTCAAAGCTATTGGCCGGTAGTTGCCCGGGTCGGAAGGATCCTTACCCGGCTTGAGAATTGGCACAACAACAGCCTGGCGCCAAGATGTCGGAAAATGACCGGTTATCCAGATATGGTTAAAGGCCTTGAGAAGTACAAGGAGTGAATCCTCAGGGAGATGTGTTAGGAGCTGACAGTGGATGGTATCTAGTCCAGCAGCAGAGTCAGTACATTTCTGCATGGCTTGTTGCAATTCTGATGATGTAAAAGGGGCATTATAGTCTTCCGAGTTATCCGATATAAAAGCACAAGTACGAGTCTCTCGCTTCTCCTTTTCTCTCTGGAAGAAAGGTGAATAATGCTCTGTTGAAGAATTATGGGCAATGGTGGAGGCAAGCAAATGGGCCACAGCCTTTTTATCCGTGACCAAACTGGCACCATCTCCTAGATGACCGACAGAAGCCGAGCCATCCTGGCCCCTAGTTCTTCGAACAGCCTTTCAGACATTTTGGGATGGAGTCCTAGAAGAGAAAGATGAGACGAAGCGTCTCCAGGAAGCACGGGGTTCACGTTTAAAAATGTAACGGGCTTTCGCCCTCTGTCTTCTAAAGGTTAAAACATTCGCTTGCGATGGATTACGAAAAGCACGTCGCTGAGCACATTTGCACGCTTTTTGGGCCTTACGGCACTCTTCATTGAACCTTGGTACTCTCGGCTTCCGAGGGACTGATGTGGAAGTTCTAGGGATAGTTTCACCTGCAACATCCAACAAAATAGAAGTAAAACAAGAAACAGGTTCTTCAGCTGACATGACCACCTCCTCTGTAAGACGAGACTGACAGAGGGAGGCGAAAAGAGGCCAGTTGGCTTTCTTGAGATTCCAGCGCCCCACTGGCGAATCCTCCTCACAGCTGACCGATGACAAGACTACTGAGAAGTGGTCACTTCCACACAGGTCGTCGTGAACCTTCCAGTCAAAATCCAGCATGAGAGAAGGATCGCACACAGTGAGGTCTAGAACAGAACTAGATCCTGAACCTGAGTTAAAGTACGTAGGTGAGCCATCGTTAAAGACACAGAGGTTAAGTTGAGAAAAAACATCTTCTAACAACTGACCTCTGCCATCATAGTGGTCACTACCCCAAAGGTGAGCGTGACCGTTAAAATCCCCCATGAGAATACAGGGAGGGGGCAGCTGATCTACTAAGTTAACAATATCAGTACTACAGACCCGCAGAGAATGGTGGTAGGTAAACACTGCATATAGTTAGGCCCTAATAGGGTCTTTTTCAAGGTAACCCGAGCTGCGACAGCCTGAAGACAGGTGTCAATGCTAACGGGGCTACATAAAATTTGGCTACTAATGAAAAGAGCCACTCCACCGGAGCGCCTCTCTAAATCAAAGCCTTTATGTATAGCGTTAAAACCGTTAAAGAACGCAGGGCCAGAAGTCTTCAGGTATGTTTCCTGAAGAGATATTACTGAGGATGGTTATAGAACTTGACTAAAAGACGTAATTCCTCAAAGTTAGCTTGAAAACCACGACAATTCCACTGAAGAAGAGAGTACATGATTATGTTTTATCTGGGGCTGAAGAGTGTTTCCCCCCTTTTTCCTTTGTCTTGGAAGGAGTTGAAGAGACAGAGGGGGGCCAGCTCCCGGGCCTCTTCTGGTTCTTCGGAGAGGAAGGGGGTGGAGCTGCCGCAGCATCAACAACGACAATTTCCACTCCCTCCATCCGCTCCTCTAATGCAGCATATTTGTTTTGAAGGGGGACATCAGTGTTCCCCTTCTGGGCCCGTGCGCACAGCGGTCCCATAGATTTCTTATACCTCTGGTCTGGGGCAGCGTTCCTGCCGCTAGAGTTAGTGGCCTTAGAAGGCTGACCAGAGCCAGAAGCCTTTGGAGGTGACAGACTAACAGGTTTGGGTGAGGGCTGAGGCTTAGGGGCAACAGAAGGCGGCACTACCGGACCGGCAGTGTCCACCTTCTGCGTTCCCTGGCTCCTCGTCACCACGGAGGAGGGTTACTCTCCAGGGGCGAGAGGAGCCGAGGCTCCGCCCCCAACCAAGAAGTTGGGGTTTGACAGGAAAAGTCTTTGGTGGGGCGCTTGCCTGCCACCGCTACACTGAAAGTATATACAGAGGTGTTAGAGGTTGGAGCAGCCGCAGCTGCACCAGGACCTTCAACCAGTTTTTTTTGCGTCCAAAAAGGACAGCCCCATATCCACACGCACTTGCTGAATCCTGCACTCGGATATCCAACGAGGGCATTTCTTGTCCGAAGCCATATGCGCCCCCTGGCAATTCACACACAGGGGAGTGGCTGTGCAGGACTCAGCAGAGTGTCCGGGCTTAGTACAACGAGCGCATGACGTCTCTGCCTGACGGCATGTCCTCTGCCCATGGCCAAACTTTTGGCACTTAAAGCACCGGAGGGGGAGAGGGACGTACGTTTTCACTCTCAATGAGTAGTAACCTCCCCAGATGGTAGTAGGAGGGGTGGCGGTGCCAAACGTCAGGATGATGGTAGGGAGACGGATCTCCCCACCACCTCGCTTGGAAGCGAAGCGCCTGATGGAAGTTACCCCCTGAGACTGAAGGTTCCGGACAAGTTCATCTTCTGACAGTTCCGCCAAAGCTTGATCTTTGATTACCCCTCTTTACGAATTCATAGTTTTGTGGGGTGTAACCTCCACGGGAATGTCTCAGATGGAAGAGAGCCTCAGCAGCCCGCTGGAGTGTGTCCGGGTACGGCACTCCACCAGCAAGTCACCAGACCTGAGGCTCTGGGCGTCAGGCCTGCCAACACGGCTCCTGAGGGTCTCCCCGACCAGAAATGGATTTAGCTGAGAAACAGGTTTGTCTTTCATCTTGCTATGAACAATGAGAAAGCGAGGCCATACGCCACGCCTGAGGCGTCGCCTCCCCACAGTCCGAGTCACTGTCATGTTCAATGTCGGTGGCTATGTGCCGCTTCTGTGCAAGTTTAGTTTTTTTTTTTGTTTTTTTTTTCCATATTATAATAGTAGAGATATTCATCCCCCGGGGGTCCCCGCCCGCCACCGAGCCCAACAAGGGAAAGTGCAACTGTCGGCGGGTCTCCAGCCAACGCACAATGGAGACTGCCCGAAAAATATACTCAAGGGGGTAAGCCCGATTGAACCGTCTGAGCCACCGCCTTCTATCACACGGTTGAATGCAGGGGAATACAGGCGTAGAGCACCTAATCGGCAGCAGAGGCTATAGCATGGTGCTCTGTGTATCAGCCTGCATGTCAACAATGGGATAGGGCTCAACGTGACAAGAGCCGATTGACTAGGCCGGTACGATTAGCCTCCCGTTTAGGCAGAAGTCAAGGCCAATGTGGAGTGTTTCAGCCACCAGGATCCTCTTCTCCCCCGACACGGGTCTCCAAGCACAGCAAACACTTGGGATCCAAAGGACCAAAAGCTCACGAGTATTTTTAAGGACCAATCCAACATGGTACGACCTGGGTTAGTACATCTCCTTAAAAACCGGACCAGTGAAAAAGACTGAAAAACATATCTGCTGACACCAAGTCCTAATCCTGGACAAAGATGGCACCCCTCTGCTAGCCCACTCAGTCAGGGACTGAGGGGACTACCCACCCACGCCACGTGGAGGCCGGTGCCCAGTGGGCACAACCTTACGGAGTAAAATAGAAGGGATTTAAAAAATCAAGCCTCAAAAGCCCCGGGGCCGAACGGCCTCCCCGTCGGATAATGCTGACATCTACACTGAGTTCAAGTTGACGACGGCCGCAAATTTGGAGGCTGTAACAGACTTGTGAAGCGATATCAAGTATCCTAATACGACACACAATATCACCAACAAAAAAAAAAAAAAAAAAAAAACACAAATAAATTTGCAGCTGATTTAGAAATTATATCTCCAGCAACAACTGCAGAAATGAAATGTGCACTGCATACGTTTCATAATTATATACTGACGTCCACACATAGTTTTATGTATTAGGCAACTGTGCACCGTCTGGTCCGCATGTAATCGTACGGATTCGGAAATATCCCCCCTTAGGCGTAGGATGAACACAGTGTCGATCTCTGCAAGAAGCTGTATGATCTTCAACAACCTTTTGCACATGAGAATCTATACCTCTTGTAGACGGAGGGGCTAGGATATGTGAATAAGACAGCAAGAATTCACTCATTTAGGGGAGCTAATGTGGATGTAAAAAGGGCCGCAAAACGCACAGATTCTCTTGAGCTGTCTCAGCCTGTGAAGGTGCATGGGGATCTATGTCAAGTGTAGTTGAAATAATCTGACAAGGGAACATTGTTGCGAGTGACATGAACATAAACACGAGCGCTCACATCGGCTTGATGAGGTTTGCGACCACACCCCGGGGTCAGGGGTTATCGAGGTTTCCCTGAAATTTCAGGGACTCCGGTGGCGTTGGACCTATGACAGTACTGTTTCAAACAACACCAAGTAACTTCGTACTTTAAAACATATACATTCTCTGCTTATGGAACAAAACTGGCATCCAAGGCACATTACAATGTAGCTACGTTAAAGTACGTCATTAGTCGCTACAACGGGTTTTGTAGCAAGGTCACATGGTATGGTTTGCACAAGGGGATTGGTCGTGTGATGCAGGAATGAAAACAATAAAGTTATAATGCGATAAAAAAAAAAACATGCAACACAATATTGAGAGTACGTCGGCTTAACTAGTTTATGCCACTGATGAAAAAAAAATGATTTCCTCTATCAATGTTTACAACCTTGACTGCCGATACCTAGATACTAATAATCTCTTCTGGAAGAAAGGTCCAAGGACCCAAAGTAGACAACTGATACCTAGACACTGATAATCTCTTCTGGGAGAAAGGTCCAAAGACCAAATGTAGACAGCTGATACCTAGACACTGATAATCTCTTCTGGGCCATGGGAGAAAGGTCCAGACCCAATGTAGACTGCTGATACCTAGTGACTGATAATCTCTTCTGGGAGAAAGGTCCAAAGACCCAATGTAGACAGCTGATACCTAGACACTGACAATCTCTTCTTGGAGAAAGGTCCAAAGACCCCATGTAGACAGCTGATACCTAGACGCTGATAATCTCTTCTGGGAGAAAAGTCAAAAGACCCAAAGTAGACTGCTGATACCTAGACACTGATAATCTCTTCTGGGAAAAAAGTTCAAACACCCAATGTAGACAGCGGACACATAGACACTGATAATCTCGTCTTGGAGAAAGGTCCAAAGACACAATGTAGACAGCTGATACCTAGACACTGATAATCTCTTCTGGGAGAAAGGTCAAAAGACCCAATGTAGACTGCTGATACCTAGACACTGACAATCGCTTATGGGAGAAAGGTCAAAAGACCCAATGTAGACAGCTGATACCCAGACACTGATAATCTCTTCTGGGCCATGGGAGAAAGGTCCAAAGACCCAATATAGACAGCTGATACCTAGACACTGATAATCTCTTCTGGGAGAAAGGTCCAAAGACCCAATGTAGGCTGCTGATACCTAGACACTGATAATCTCTTCTGGGAGAAAGGTAAAAAAAAAAAAAAAACCCAATGTAGACAGCTGATACCTAGACACTGATAATCTCTTCTTGGAGAAAGGTCCAAAGACCCAATGTTAAAAGCTGATACTTATACACTGACAATCTCTTCTGGGCCATGGGAGAAAGGTCAAAAGACCCAATGTACACTGCTGATACCTAGACACTGATAATCTCTTCTGGGAGAAAGGTCCAAAGACCCAATGTAGACTGCTGATACCTAGACACTGAAAATCTCTTCTGGGAGAAAGGTCCAAAGACCCAATGTAGACAGCTGATACGTAGACACTGATAATCTCTTCTGGGAGAAAGGTCAAAAGACCCAATGTAGACTGCTGATACCTAGACACTGATAATCTCTTCTTGGAGAAAGGTCCAAAGACCCAATGTTAAAAGCTGATAGTTATACACTGACAATCTCTTCTGGGCCATGGGAGAAAGCTCAAAAGACCCAATGTACACTGCTGATACCTAGACACTGATAATCTCTTCTGGGAGAATGATTGATTGATTGATTGTACATTGCTTAACGTCCCGACAGCAACAAGGCTTTCTCAGGACGTGCCTGCACTGCTTGTGAAAAAAAACTAAACAGAAAATTGAATGTATGTCGCCAGCCGGTCAAATACGTTAAATAAACCAACAACATGGGGCCTAAATAAAGCTAAGACCATCTAGCAACACACATCCAATATCAAGAGCTACAGGCAGTGCAGACAGTAGGGAGAGTTTTAAAAAGGCAAATACAGGTGAATGGACTAAGGGTAGACAGAAACGCATGCCCCAGAATAGAGAGAAAAACCCACCCTGTGGGGCTGACCAGGGTGACCCTGGGAACTAAAAAATACCTAACCCCACCCAAGTCCCCCAGGGCAGACCCGGGTGGGGGCTCTTCTGGGAGAAAGATCCAAAGACCCAATGTAGACTGCTGATACCTAGACACTGAAAATCTCTTCTGGGAGAAAGATCCAAAGACCCAATGTAGACAGCTGATACGTAGACACTAATAATCTCTTCTGGGAGAAAGGACAAAAGACCCAATGTATACTGCTGACACCTAGACACTGATAATCTCTTATGGGAGAAAGGTCAAAAGACCCAATGTAGACTGCTCATAGCTAGACACTAATAATCTCTTCTGGGCCTGGGAGAAAGGTCGAAAGACAGAATATAGACAGCTGATACCTAGACACTATCAATCTCTTCTGGGCCATGGGAGAAAAGTCAAAAGACCCAATGTATACTGCTGATACCTAGACTGACAATCTCTTCTGGGCCATGGGGGAAAGGTCCAAAGACCCAATGTAGACAGTTAATACCTAGACACTGATAATCTCTTCTGGGAGAAAGTTCAAAAGACCCAATGTAAACAGCTGACACCTAGACACTGATAATCACTTCTGGGAGAAAGGTCCAAAGACCCAATATAGACAGCTGATACCTAGACACTGACAATCTCTTCTGGGCCATGGGAGAAAGGTCAAAAGACCCAATGTAGACAGCTGACACCTAGACACTGATAATCTCTTCTAGGAAAAATGTCCAAAGAACCAATGTAGACAGCTGATATCTAAACACTGACAATCTCTTCTGGGAGAAAGGTCCAAAGACCCAATGTAGACAGCTGATACCTAGACACTGATAATCTCTTCCGGGAAAAAGGTCCAAAGACCCAATGTGTCTAGGTATCAGCTGTCTATATTGGGTCTTTTGACCTTTCTCCCATGGCCCAGAAGAGATTGTCAGTGTCTAGGTATGAGCAGTCTACATTGGGTCTTTTGCCCTTTCTCCCAGAAGAGATTATCAGTGTCTAGTGTCTTGGGTCTTTGGACCTTTCTCCCACAAAGAGATAGTCAGTGTCTAGGTATCAGCTGTCTACATTGGGTATTTGGACTTTCTCCCAGAAGAGATTGTTAATGTCTAGATATCAGCTGTCTACATTTGGTCTTTTGACCTTTCTCCCAAAAGAGATTATCAGTGTCTATGTATCAGCAGTCAACATTGGCTCTTTGGACCTTTCTCCCATGGCCCAGAAGAGATTATCAGTGTTTAGGTATCAGCAGTCTACATTGGTCTTTGGATAATCAGTGAGATTATCAGTGTCTACATTGGGTCTTTTGACCTTACTCCCAGAAGAGATTGTCAGTGTCTAGTGTCTTGGGTCTTTGGACCTTTCTCCCACAAAGAGATAGTCAGTGTCTAGGTATCATCTGTCTACATTGGGTATTTGGACTTTCTCCCAGAAGAGATTGTTAATGTCTAGATATCAGCTGTCTACATTTGGTCTTTTGACCTTTCTCCCAAAAGAGATTATCAGTGTCTATGTATCAGCAGTCAACATTGGCTCTTTGGACCTTTCTCCCATGGCCCAGAAGAGATTATCAGTGTTTAGGTATCAGCAGTCTACATTGGGTCTTTGGACCTTTCTCCCAGAATGAGATAATCAGTGTATCAGCTGTCTACATTGGGTCTTTGGACCTTTCTCCCTGAAGATGTTATCAGTGTCTAGGTATCAGATGTCTACATTGGGTCATTTGACCTTTCTCCCAGAAGAGATTATCAGTGTCTACGTATCAGCTGTCCACATTGGGTCTTTGGACCTTTCTCCCAGAAGAGATTAGCAGTGTCTAGGTATCAGCAGTCTACATTGA
>BTPG01000004.1:39861675-39882675 GCA_036245525.1 Semisulcospira habei
CGTTTGCTTCGCACGTGAGCCAAAAATGTACTTCACATTCGTACGCACACACATACAAACACCACACCACACCACACACACGTGTACACACACACACACACACACACACACACACACACACACACACACACACACACACACACACACACACACACACACACATGAACACAGAACCCTCAGAGTGGTTACCTACCATTTTATGTGAAAATGGGTTCCCATATTTCTATTTATTCTAGGGCTCTGGAGTTGATGCGAATGTTTAGAACTCACCTTATAACTAAGCTCTACAACTTAAAATAAAATAGACATTTTCTAGAAACAGAGCCACTGGATGGAAAAAAAAAAGGGGGTTTTACCCAAAAAGTGGGTGCCTCTCACACAAAACTGGGATTACAGTGAAAATACCTCACTAAAGATACCTTTGGTTGATTTTACTATTATGATTGTTTGAGTGGAGTTGTAAGGGGGTTGGGGGAGGGGGGGGGGGAGAAGTGTGTGTGTGTGTGGGGGGCGGGGCGGGGGGGGGGGGTGAGAGGGGTTTATAGAGCTGCTCAATGCGCTCTTATGAATGAAAGATTTTCATTATCAGTGGAATCAGTAGGTCATTTCAGAGGCGCACACTGAGTTGCACGTCGAACCACTCACAAATACTCATTTGGAGTGCACCAAATGGATCCAGTTGGCAAAGTCCCACATTCCACACTATAGGACAGCTAAGACTGAAAAGCAATCGCGGCGTTTATGGCGCGGTACAAGGTTTAAAACTAAGAAAATGTTGTTTTTAGAAGCGTGTCGGGCAAAAGTTTTTATGAAAACTGTTTTAAAACCTCTTTTAACTCAACTTTTCTTCATGTTAAAAGTGTTTTATTGTACATTACTTAACGTCCCGACAGCAACAAGGCTTTCTCAGGACGTGCCTGCACTGCTTGTGAAAAAACAACAACTAAACAGAACATTACCAGCCGCTGAGGGAGGAGATATGGCCGAAGCCCGCCACTCTACAAGAGAAACTGTACGGGCCTGTGGAGGCACTACAGAAGACCACAGATTTCATTTTGAGAGCCAAACTCCAAGTGTGACGGCGTTCGAGAAGAAGAAGAAGAAGAACAGAACATTGAATGTATGTCGCCAGCCGGTCAAATACATTAAATAAACCTAACACATGGGGCCTACATAAAGCTAAGACCATTTAGCAACACACATCCAATATCAAGAGCTACAGGCAGTGCAGACAGTAGGGAGAGTTTTAAAAAGGCAAATACAGGTGAATGGACAAAGGGCTGACAGAGACACATGCCCCAGAATAGAGAGAAAACCCCACCCTGTGGGGCTGACAAGGGTGCCCCTGGGAAATAAAAAGTAGTTAACCCCACCCAAGTCCCCCAGGGCTGACCCGGGTGGGGTTAAAAGTGTTTTAATTTACAAGCGTGTCGTAACTGATATGCATCTATTCCAACGTATAGTGCTGGATATTTTTCCCATCCTCGACTTCTCTCTTCGCTCAACACTCGACTTTCCAGTCCTTCCCTGAAACACCCCCAACCGGTCTGCCCTCAACACTCGACTTTCCAGTCCTTCCTTCAAACACCCCCAACCGGGTCTGCCCTGGGGGACTTTTTAGTTCCCAGGGGCACCCTGGTCAGCCCCACAGGGTGGGTTTTTCTCTATATTCCGGGGGGCATGTGTTTCTGTCTACCCTTGGTCCATTCACCTGCATTTTCCTTTTTTAAACTCTCCCTACTGTCTGCGCTGCCTGTGGCTCTTGATATTCGATGTGTGTTGCTAAATGGTCTTAGCTTTATTTAGGCCCCATGTCGTAGGTTTTATTTAACGTATTGGACCGGCTGGCGACATACATTTAATATTCTGTTGAGTTTGAGTTGTCACTAGCAGTGCAGGCACGTCCTGAGAAAGTCTTGTTGCTGTCGGGACGTTAAGCAATGTACAATCAATCAACCTTCCTTCAAACGGACAGCATTCACACAAATAATACTTTACTATTACATCAGAAAATGGCCCATCCAAGCCTGCACTCTTTTAACTGCACTAAACGACTGACTGTAGCAGACGACGCATGAAACGACGCTGACTCTGTGACGTCATTTCCATTCAATCAATTTGTGCATACAATCCAAAAGGAGATGCGGCATTGATAACATCGACAAACCTACAAAATAAAGCAACAGGTTCAACCAAAAGGTCGGGCAGGACAAAAGACAACAGCAGCCTCACCCAAAGTCTAAACGTCCTCTCTTACAATGCGCCCTCTGTTACACTATAAGTGTATACGACCAATATCACGGTCGGGTAATTTTATAATTTCCCTTGATATGAAAATAACGAGGGTATAATTAGTACCACGGGCTCACGTGGAGTTGACAAGTGGCCGGCCCTACTAAGCTGGGACTAATGAATAAATAATGAGCCCTCGTTAGTAGTGAGGAACACAGACTCCTGCTGACAAAGAATAATTATGAGAGTCAGTAATAGGTTACTGGTCAGCTAAGATCAGAGGACGCTGGCCACCATAATAGATGTGGAATAATTAGGAGAGACAGTAATGGGTCCCTGGTCAGCTAAGATCTGAGAGGACGCTGGCCACCATAATAGATGTGAAATAATTAGGAGAGACAGTAATGGGTCCCTGGTCAGCTAAGATCAGAGGACGCTGGCCACCATAATAGATGTGGAATAATTATGAGAGACAGTAATGGGTTCCTTTGATAGCTAGGATCAGAGGACGCTGACCAGCATAATAGATGTGGAATAATTATGAGAGACAGTAATGGGTCCCTGGTCAGCTACGATCAGAGGGCGCTATCCACCAGAGCAGATGGGGGATAGATTATGGGCGACAGTAATAGCTCCTTTGACAGATAGGGTCAGGGGACGCTGACCACCCTGATAGATGTGGAATAATATGGGTGACAGTAATAGCCCCTTTTGACTGGTTGAGACAAAGGGGCGATGCCCTCGGCCAGAACGGGTATATATATTGGGGGTAAACACCAGAACGAGAGAGCTCACAACGAAGAAAACGAGATAGAGAGAGAGCTCGCACAATGACCAGAACGAGAGAGCTCACAACGAAGGGAACGAGATAGATAGAGAGTACACAACGAAGAGAGTGAGATAGATAGATAGAGGGAGCTGAGAAGCGAGAGACCGAGCTCCGGTATTTTCGCCATTTTAGTATGCCATAACCAGATTGACTTCATCTTGCTGCCTCGACGATTCAAATCCAGCATTAACAAAGCACAAACGAGGTCCTTTCCTGGCGCTGATATTGGCAGCGACCACAACCTCGTCCTTACTAGCCTCAAGTTGAAGCTGGCATTGAAACGAGATAGCAAGAGCCCTCGCATCAGATTCGACCTCCAGAAGCTAAAAGACCCGGAAGTAGAAGAGCTCTTCCAAGCCCAGGTGGGAGGCAGATTTGCAGCCTTGGCTACTTTGGACTGCGACGTAGACACCCTTGCTGGAAATATAAAAGAGGTGTTACTTTCTACAGCAGAAGAAGTGCTGGGGAAGCAGAGGAAGCGCAAACAGCCCTGGGTCACCGATGACATCCTCGATCTCTGTGATGAGAGGAGAGCCTGGAAGAAAAAGAGAGGCCAAGACCTCACATCAGCAAACAAGTACAGACTTGTCAACAAGAAGATCAGGAAGAGGATGAAAGAAGCCAAAGAAGATTGGATTGAAGACCAGTGTTGTAGCGTGGAAGAGGGCATGGCAAACGGCAACAGCAAGAAGGCTTATGAAACGCTAAGGACCCTCACCAAGACTCAACAGCGAACAGCCACAGTCATCGAAGACAGCAGCGGCCAACTCCTTACGGAAAACACTGCTGTACTAAACAGATGGACTGAGTACTGCCGAGACTTGTATAACTACAAGGCTGAGCCAGACACCAGCATCCTCCAAAACAACCAGGCTGGGGCCAGGAAGGCTGAAGACCTGCCAGTGTTAGCTGAAGAGGTGGAAGCAGCCGTACGCAGCCTGAAGGGAGGTAAGTCTCCAGGTGTAGACAACATACCTGCTGAACTGTTGAAACATGGAGGAGAAGTAACAACGAAGGTCCTCACTACACTCTGTCAAAAGATCTGGGAGCAAAAGAAATGGCCAGTAGAATGGACACAGTCTCTAGTGATCCCGCTCCCCAAGAAAGGAAACATGAAACAGTGCCAGAACTACAGAACTATCAGTCTGATAAGTCACCCTAGCAAAGTAATGCTTAGAATCATTCTCAACCGCCTCAAAACTTTCGCCGAGGAACTGCTGGCAGAAGAACAGGCTGGCTTCAGAGTTGGAAGAAGCACTGTAGAGCAGATTTTCAACTGCCGCGTCCTGATCGAGAAACATCTGCAGCATCAGCGCGAACTCTACCACAACTTCATTGATTTCAGGAAAGCATTTGATCGCGTCTGGCACGACGGACTCTGGCAAGTCATGAGATCGTTCAACATAGAGGAGGGACTGATCCAAATGATAGAAGCGCTTTACAAGAACGCCTGCAGCGCGGTTCTACTTAACAATCAGTCAGGCGAGTTCTTCAGGACGACGATCGGTGTCCGTCAAGGATGCCTGCTCTCTCCTGTCCTTTTCAACATATTCCTGGAGAAGATCATGCAGGAAACCCTCCACGACCACCATACTTCAATCTCTATTGGTGGCAGATCCCTGTGCAATCTTCGATTCGCAGACGATATTGACCTCATGGCAGGCAGCAATAGTGAGCTCCAAAACCTGACAGACAAACTTTCAAGTAGCGCAGGGTCTTATGGCATGGAGATCAGTACGGATAAAAGCAAAGTGATGATCAACACCACAAGCGACAGCAGCAGCAACATTCACATGAACGGCCAGAAGCTAGAAGAGGTCAATAGCTTCAAGTACTTGGGAGCCACCCTGTCCAAAGACGGTAGTTGCGTAGCAGAGATCCGTATCAGGATAGGTACAGCAACATCCGCAATTGCCAGGCTGGACAGGATATGGCGAAGTAACTCCATCAGCTTCACCATCAAGTACAGGCTTTACAAGTCCCTCGTAGTGTCTATTCTACTCTACGGCTGTGAGACTTGGACACTGCTTGCAGACTCAGAAAAGAAAATCCAGGCCTTTGAGAACAAGTGCCTGAGGAAGTTGCTC
This sequence comes from Semisulcospira habei, assembly GCA_036245525.1. Lineage (NCBI taxonomy): Eukaryota > Metazoa > Mollusca > Gastropoda > Semisulcospiridae > Semisulcospira > Semisulcospira habei. Next base: position 39,866,824 of record BTPG01000004.1, read on the forward strand.
CGCATCTCGTACCGCGAGCACAAAACCAACGAATATGTACGGAGCATCGTCACCTCCCTGGTGGGCCCACATGAACCTCTTCTGGCAACCGTGAAACGGCGCAAGCTTGCTTGGTTTGGCCACGTGACCCGACACAACACCTTGTCCAAGACTATCCTCCAAGGCACTCTCGAAGGAAGTCGTCGGCGAGGTCGTCAGAGAAAGAGTTGGGTCGCAAACATAAAAGAATGGACCGAACTCGAGATGCCAGACTTGCTTGCCACCGCCCAAAATAGAACTCAGTGGAGAGCACTGTCTGTTGCTGCTGCCTTTCAGTCCCCCCAACGCCCAGTTCGGGCAAGGGACTGATGATGATGATGATGATGATGAGTATGCCATGCTAGTAGGTTGGTTGTGCCCAACCTATTAGACCCACGATGACCAAGAAATAAAAGACTCTTCTGGAAACACTCTTGTCTGGCTGCGCCTTCCATCTACAACACCTTGCGTGTGGCTGCGGTAGTGTAACACTACCGTATCTTCTTATTTGGTGCCGTGAATCAGGATCTCGGAACGGGAAGAAACAGAGGAACGAAGAAACAGAAAAACTAGACTATCAGCACCAAATCGACAGCCAACGACGCAAGGGTGGAAGAGCAGACCAGAAAGAGAAGAGAAGAGTGCAAGCCAACAACCCGAAGAGAAAAGCAGAGTTCGAGCCCACTTCAAGAAAAGCAGAGTTCGAGCCCACTTCAAGAAAAGCAGAGTTCGAGCCCACGTCAAGGAAAAGCAGAGTTCGAGCCCACTTCAAGAAAAGCAGAGTTCGAGCCCACGTCAAGGACAAAACAGAGTTCGAGCCCACGAGACGTCTGCGACTCATTCAAGACCAACAGCCGAAAGGATCACGGGGTAAGTGACTTTTTTCGTTTAACCCTTGTTGAGTCTTATATAGGAGCCAGACCAGTTAGCTAGAGTTGTGTTGTTGTTACAGTTAAAAAGAAACAAAAATGGCAGAGGAAGTGTTTAGGATTTTAGGCGAAAAAGTAGAGGAAATGAGTCAGGCGATTAACGCCCAGAGTATAGGGCAGATGGTAGGAACGTTTGACGGAAAGCCTACCAAATTTAGGGAGTGGATAAAAGAAATTGACAAATATGCAGTGCTAATAAAAGCCCTCAACAGGCGCCCGGTCATTGCTTATCAAGCAAGCTCGGGGGTGGTGAGTGATTTTATCCATCGATTCTTACAAACGGAAGCGGCAGGGGATTGGGATGAACTGAAAAGGCAGCTAACCGTAAGGTTCGGCGAAATCGCCGATGAAAATCATGCTTTTGCGTTGCTACAGCGGGTGAAACAAAACCCGAGGGAAAGTGTGCCTCTGTACGCAGAGCGACTAATGACTCTGGCCGGCGAAGCCTTCCCGAGTCAGATGGGCGCTGCTGTGGTACAACGGCAACTAATAAATTTCTTTGTTTACGGATTGGCGCACGACTTTCTTAAGATGAAAGTCCTGAGGGATAACTCAAATACATTAGATAGGGCCGTGCAGGTGGCCATGCAAGAGGAAAACCTTCGCCATAGGTTTGAGCTACGCACGATAAACAATCGGCCAGTTAGCCAGCCGAGAGCGACAGCTAGGGGTGGAGAAGAGGCTAGGGAAGTAGACCATGCTCGTCACCGTAATTGTTTTAAATGCGGGAGAGTAGGGCACCAGGCAAGAAATTGCCGAGTGATAGGGGCGGTTGGTCAGAAAACAATGCGTCCCCCGATTCAATGCTGGAAGTGTGGGGAACGAGGTCACATTCAGCGGGAATGTAGAAAGGCCAGAAACAGGCGGCCACAAGGTCAAAGAAGGTTTCCGCCGAGGCAGGAAAACTAGCAGGTTCTGCGGCACACGAAGCCGTTACGCAGGACCGGAAAAGTAGAAAGAGTCAGTTGTTTAGCATTAATGTAGCGGGTAGCCCTAAGTGCATAGTGTTCAAAATTGGGAAGCAACGATTTCGTAGCTGGATCGATACGGGAGCAGAGGTGTCTTTGATTAGCAAGGGGGCTTACGATAAACTCAGTCATAAGCCAAAGTTAGGAAAGGTAGATGTGTCGTTACAGTCAGTTAGTGGAGAAGCTTTACACGTATTGGGGAGTTCAGAATTAGAATTTACGGTAGCGGGGCAAAAGTTTAAACATAAGTTCTACGTGGTATCAGGGCTCAACAGGAACTTTATTTTGGGAAATGACTGGTTAGACAAAAACGGGGTGAGGATTTATTTTGACTTGAAGAAACTCAGAGTCGGAAGTGTTTATGTGCCCTATGAACAGGACATCCACATTTCGTCTTTGGTCAGAGTGACTAAGACGAAAGTGATAAAACCTCAGACGGCAGAAGTACTCCAGGTACGGATGAAGAATGCTCCGTATTTTGCAAGAGAGACACTCTTAGAGATTTCGGAAACAGACAAGGGATTTATAGCACAAGAACCGGGACTGTTAGTGACAAGCACGGTAGTCAGGCAAAATAAGCACCAGACGTACCCCATACTGATAGTAAACAACACAAACAAGACGTATAGAGTTAGAAGGGGTTGTGTTGTAGGGAAGGTAACAGCAGTTCAAGAAGTACATGAAGTACAGATAGGGTCGGTTGATCGGCAGGTATCGGCAGTCGACTTGACGGAAGTCACTGCGCCGGAGAAGATGAAAGATGTAGTGTCAGAGCTCATTACGAACAATCAAGACTTGTTCGCGAATAGCGACCTTGATTTAGGGGCTACTGACACTGTCACGATGAAACTAGATACCGGCGATCATCCTCCCATTAGGATAAAACCGTATAGAATCCCGCTTCAAGATAGAGAGATTGTTGACAAGGCTCTAGAAGAGATGTTACAGGCAGGTGTGATAAGACGTTCTCAGTCCCCATGGTCTTTTAGTTTAGTGATTGTATCCAAGAAGGATGGGTCGAAACGTTTATGTGTTGACTTTAGAAAACTGAATGAGATTACAAAGAAAACATCGTACCCACTACCGCTGATAGATGACATTTTGTCACTGCTTGGAAAGGCCAAGTATTTTACCAGTCTGGACCTTAAGTCGGGATACTGGCAGGTCAAGATGGCGGATCAGGAGAGTAGGGATAGAGTAGCATTTGCATGCCACAAGGGATTATTCGAATTCACGAAAATGCCTTTTGGTTTGGTGGGAGCACCGGGATTGTTCATGATGCTTATGAATATCGTGCTAGCCGGTTTAGAAGGTTTTGCCTGTGCCTATCTCGATGACATTTTGATCTTCTCAGAAACAATAGAAGACCATCTGTGTCACCTTCAGACAGTCTTTGATCGATTGAGACAGCATGACCTGAAGCTGAAACTCAAGAAGTGTCAGTTCTTTGAGGAAGAAACCAAATACTTAGGGTTTGTCATTAGTAACCAGGGGATAAAACCGGATGAGGAAAAGGTAAAAGTCATTAGGGCTATGGCGGCTCCGACCTGTGTCAGAGAGTGCCGTTCGTTCATTGGTATGATTGGGTTTTACAGGAAAATGATTCCTAATTTCTCCCAGATGGCTGAACCAATCATAGCACTGACACGAAAGTATGCGAGATTCAGTTGGACAGAGGAATGCCAGAAAGCGTTTGATTTGATGAAGGAGACGTTAGCCGTAGCACCAGTGTTAGCCTATCCAGATACACGGCGTCCGTACATCCTTTACACGGATGCCAGCGACACATGCGTGGGGGCATGTCTCGCGCAAAAATGCGATGAGGATTCAGACATTTCCCCAGGCTCAAAGGTAGAAAGACCTATTTACTTTCTATCCCATAAACTTAGTACCAGTCAGAGGAAATGGTCGACAATAGAGAAAGAGGCTTTTGCGATCCATTATGCGCTTCAAAAGCTAAATCACTACTTGCATAATGCGGAGTTTGTAATCCGCACGGATCACATGCCTCTTAAGTATTTGCTTAATTCACCAATGCAAAATAAGAAGGTGCAGATGTGGGCCCTAGGCATTTCAGGATATAACTGTACTATTGAATATATCCCAGGTCCTCAAAATGTTTTGGCAGACTTACTATCCAGAATGCCGAGTGGTACTCACATGCCAGAGCATGAGGAAGAAGAAGAGTTAACCAGAGAGGTCAATGACAATGCTTTTGTCATAGGAGTCATAAACTCCAACCAATTCACACCCAAGCAGTTTGCTAGTTGTACAATAAGGGCAGGGTGTGACGAGAAGCTGGAAAAAGTTGATCTTCCAGGGTTTGATATTATTGAGGAACAGGAGAAGGATTCTGAAATAGTGCGCTTAAAGGACTTATTGATTAGTGAACAAGGAACTATGACAGTCAATAGGAGATACATGCTGATAGAGGATGTTCTATATTTCTTGTCTCATCCTGATGATGAACCAGTAGCCAGATTGTATGTTCCGTCTCACTTGGTAGAGTACGTAGTCAGACAGTACCATGACGAAAATGGTCACTTAGGAATAGACAAGACGCATGACACAGTCAGTAGAAAGTATTACTGGCCTAACATGTACAAACAACTGTATGAATATGTTAGTGGGTGTGTCATCTGTCAGTCTAGAGTGTTACAAAAGAAAAGGGCCCCCGTACAGGAAATGGACATTCCTCCATACCCATTCGCTAAGTTGTCATTGGACTTGGCAGGTCCGTTTGACCGCTCTCTTAGCGGGAATCGCTGTCATAGCATTCATCTGTCATCTGACAGGTTGGGTAGAGGCGTTCCCTGTACCAGATAAAACGCCGCAGTCAGTGGTACAGCTGCTCGTAGAAGAAATTCTACCCAGACATGGCTGTCCATTGCAGATAGTATCAGACAATGGATCTGAGAATGTGAATAGGGTTATGGCAGAAACGCTGGCAGAACTGAACATAGATCATGTCACGACCAGTCTTTATCATCCACAGTCCAATGCTAAGGTCGAACGTTTCCATAGAACTTTTAACGACATTCTGTCCAAAAAGATACAAGACGATTTTTCGACCTGGGACGTGCATATTAACCAGGTACTAGCAGCTTATAGGGTTTGTGTTTCGGAAACTACGCAGGAATCTCCTTTCTTTTTACTGTACGGTCGCGATCCAGTGCTACCGTTAGATAACATCCTTAGACCCCGAAGAAAATACGCTGGTGAAGATTTTCACAAGATAGCGCTTGAGCAGCAACACAAGGCCTTCACCCAGGTGTATCGGCGAAGAAAGCACAGAAGAAAGGGGCTAAGTATGCTAATAGAGGTGTACAGCCTGTCGAGATTAAAGTCGGTGATCCAGTGTACCTTCGCAATCACCGTAGATACAATAAGTTAGACAGTAAGTGGAGGTCGCACTATAGAGTGGTGGAACAATTGTCGCCTGTCACATTCAGGGTACGACATCAACTAGATGGCACTGAGGTCAGTTCACACGCTGAACACTTGCGGATAGCCAAAATTAGCGAGTGGCCTATTCCAAAAGCCAGGGGGAGAACATTACGTAAAGCCACACAGGTTGTAGCTCCAGAATCATCCGATAGCGACAGTGACGATGCAGTAGGGCAAGAGAACGCACGAGACAGACTGACTAGGGGGGTGCGAAAAGAGCGTGAGAATTCTTCATCCGAGGAGGACGTTCCGTTAATGGAGTTAAGAAAGCGCCTAAAGACAAGAGAGAAAAGATCTCTCTCAGCAGTAAACGTTAGTTGTAGCAAGGGCACATCAGACAGTTCTGATGATGGGGAGATCGACGACAATCGTTCGATTCAGCCTAGTTTACAGACTAATGGGGTTAGGGAAATTCTTGAAGCGATACTGACTCTTCTGCCAAAGAAGGCTTCAAATTAGAAATGCGACTCTCAGACGGTATCTGAGAGAGGACTATTGTAATGTGTAAATCATGAAGCATGATTTGAGTTTTGTCAGAGACAGTGGTATAAGTCTCTGGTGATATCTCGTATGTTGCAGACAACAACAAGAGGAAGTTTTTTTGTTTTTAGTCTGATAGTATTGGGGCTAGCGCAGGGTTTACATATTAATCACAATGTCGTATTTCAAAAACTTGATGAAGTTACCACTAGTAACTGGAGATTCAGGTCGGCCTGCGCCAGAATCAATGACGGCTCAGTATGACTTAGAATCCACAACAATAGCAGGAGACGCGCAACGTACGCGGTTCGCGTTCCTTACGGAAGCTGAACTTGAAGCTTGTTCCAAACCCTTGATAGGATTCTGTGCGATTCGAAGGGCAATATATCCTATGAACATTAATCAGTTTGTGTTACGGCGCTGTTTTTAACTAATTCAGACGTAATTGCAACACACTGCCAAACAAAGGTCAAGTTGGGTACAGTGTTACCTATGGCACGGTATATAATGGATGGGCTATGGGTCATTAGTAATCATAGTCCACTAAAGATGAGTATTAGTTGTCACGGTAAAGGGGTCACGTACCAACAAATCAACCCACCATTATCGCTAACCCGCCTCAAGGAATCATGTACGGCTATTAGTGATAGATTGATGTTAACCCCTTACTACCAACAAGAGAGCCAGTATCAGGTGGAAGACAAATTGATAGGATGGCTGGAAAACTATGCATTTTCCAATATAACGTTATAAAAACCATTTCATAGCGCTTTACCAGACTACGATCCCATCTCTTTGTCCAAAGAGTTAGGTGAAATTAAGGAAATGCCAATGGATCATCTAATTGCTCGACTTCAGAGCATGCGATTCGTTAAGCCAAAACAAGAATGGGCGATATGGAAACAGATCATCATTGGTTCTATCGTAGGGACAGTAGTAGTGATCATAATTCGGGTAGGGTGTATACGATATAAAAAAGAAAACTAGCGCATGGTTTGGCTCCATATTATCACGACTCAGGAAGGGTGAACGTGAGGTCACTGTGCCTACGTTGATTTCGGCGGCTGTGCAATCAGCAGACGTGAATGACGTCGCAAGAGCGAAGGACTCTACGCCGATGATGGAGGGAGGAGTGCAGTTACTCCCCGCCTCGAATGTTGTCAAGTTTACCCGTCGTTGGGGTAACCAAGGATCAACGTGTTGCGATCCAGGAAGAATCGTGAAGAATAACGAACACATGTGCAAAGACATAACTGAGTCGACGATTTTGATGTGAACATTTATTGGCGTGATTACGCCGGACAATAATAATTTTTAATAAGGAGTGATCGATTTAAATAAGCGGTCATTCCAAAAAATGATGTATTTTGTGGATAACATGTTTAATTGTTTGAAATGATTTTGTGGTCTGAATATTGTGTAATGAAAAAAAAAACGAATCTTGTGAATTAAGATTCCTTTTTTTCGGGTAGGTTTGGGAGGAGTTGTTACACTATAAGTGTATACGACCAATATCACGGTCGGGTAATTTTATAATTTCCCTTGATATGAAAATAACGAGGGTATAATTAGTACCACGGGCTCACGTGGAGTTGACAAGTGGCCGGCCCTACTAAGCTGGGACTAATGAATAAATAATGAGCCCTCGTTAGTAGTGAGGAACACAGACTCCTGCTGACAAAGAATAATTATGAGAGTCAGTAATAGGTTACTGGTCAGCTAAGATCAGAGGACGCTGGCCACCATAATAGATGTGGAATAATTAGGAGAGACAGTAATGGGTCCCTGGTCAGCTAAGATCAGAGGACGCTGGCCACCATAATAGATGTGAAATAATTAGGAGAGACAGTAATGGGTCCCTGGTCAGCTAAGATCAGAGGACGCTGGCCACCATAATAGATGTGGAATAATTATGAGAGACAGTAATGGGTTCCTTTGATAGCTAGGATCAGAGGACGCTGGCCACCATAATAGATGTGGAATAATTAGGAGAGACAGTAATGAGTTCCTTTGATAGCTAGGATCAGAGGACGCTGACCAGCATAATAGATGTGGAATAATTATGAGAGACAGTAATGGGTCCCTGGTCAGCTACGATCAGAGGGCGCTATCCACCAGAGCAGATGGGGGATAGATTATGGGCGACAGTAATAGCTCCTTTGACAGATAGGGTCAGGGGACGCTGACCACCCTGATAGATGTGGAATAATATGGGTGACAGTAATAGCCCCTTTTGACTGGTTGAGACAAAGGGGCGATGCCCTCGGCCAGAACGGGTATATATATTGGGGGTAAACACCAGAACGAGACAGCTCACAACGAAGAAAACGAGATAGAGAGAGAGCTCGCACAATGACCAGAACGAGAGAGCTCACAACGAAGGGAACGAGATAGATAGAGAGTACACAACGAAGAGAGTGAGATAGATAGATAGAGGGAGCTGAGAAGCGAGAGACCGAGCTCCGGTATTTTCGCCATTTTAGTATGCCATGCTAGTAGGTTGGTTGTGCCCAACCTATTAGACCCACGATGACCAAGAAATAAAAGACTCTTCTGGAAACACTCTTGTCTGGCTGCGTCTTCCATCTACAACACCTTGCGTGTGGCTGCGGTAGTGTAACACCTCATACAATCACTTCACTTCTTAGCAACCGGCGCACGAATATAATTATAGGCTAAGTCAAACTAAGACAGAAGATAGTGGCGGAAAACCCTTTAAAATAGAAACAAAGAACGACGTTTCAGATCAAATATTCTTCATCTGACATGGAAACAAACGTAGAAAACGTATAGGCTAAGTCCCTGGTGAACGTATACATGAATCTCAAATTTGTAACTAGACATCACCTTTCTCCACATCACCCCGGAAGTACATTACAACTCAACACTTTTTTTAACAAAACAACCACACCCTCAAATAACAAACCTAATTTTGTAGAAACATAAACAATTTACTCCCTGAAACAACAAAATATCCCCCCTGACCCATATCAGCTATGAAGTTATTTATAGCTGAGAAGGGTGATGTAATACATACACGCTCATTTTCAGGGTTCTGTGCGCACAACACACACACACATTGCTGGGAGGGACAAGTTTTCAAACACACTAGAGGTGTGTCTGTTAAACACAAAAGTGCATGTGTTAACGCCAAAATGAGAAAAACGGATTTTTTTTACTTTTTATGAATCTTTACCGCAAGACAATGCAGAAACAACCCTCAGAAAAAATGGGTGTCTGAGTTGGGCACCCAGAATTATACACGCACCCATTTTCCATAAGGATGGTAAAGACAGTCACCCATTTTAGCTCTTTTGTCTACACACACACACACACACACACACACACACACACACACACACACACACACACACACAGAGGTACATAATGACAAAGAACTGAGCTACATTGGGGTATCTTTAGGGCAGATTTAAAGGCAGTGAATAAGGAAGCATGTCTAATGTCTATAGGTAGAGAGTTCCAGACAACAGGCCCAACGTGCGCAAAACAACCGTGAGGTCACCTATGGTTTTATATTTGAAGAGCGGGACTCCGAGAATGAAGACGTGTGTCACTACCTGAACGGAGGGAGCGGGAGGGAGTGTATTCAGTGTTGAAAAAGATAGGCGAGATAGGCAGGGGTAGAGTAGTTAATAGCGATTTTGTACGAGACTCGTTGTTTGACTGGCAGCCAATGAAGTTGTCTCAGAATAGGAGTGATGGGCTGATACTGTGAGGCGCGGACGATGAGACGTGCAGCACAATTCTGAACTCGCTGCAATTTCTGAATGAGAAACTGAGGGAGGCCAGATAAGAGGGCATTGCAGTAATCAATGCGGGACAAGACCAAAGAGACGTCCAGTTTGGTGGTAGCTTCAGTAGTGAGGTAATGACAGATAGAACTGATGCGTCTTTATTCCAGAAAAGCAAGTTTGCAGACATGATTGACATGCTCCTTTATTTGAAGATCTTTATCAAGAAAAACGCCAACTGATCAGAAAATGGAATAGGTGCGTCACAAATGCGCATAGACTGAGTCAGGAGAATTGGGTAGCAGTCGAGAGGCACCGACAAGAAAAGCTTCTGTCTTGCCCTCGTTTAATTGAAGTTTATTTTCACACATCCAGGACTTAACATCTGAGATACAGTTCTGAACATCTGAAATAGCCTGACTGGAGCTGTTTGGAGGTGCAGATTTCCGAAGTTGTGTATCGTCCGCATACATGTGATGATCGGTTGAATGCGATGCGATAACCTGAGACAGAGGCTGAGTGTACAGCGTAAATAGAATGGGGCCCAGGATAGAGCCCTGGGGGACCCCAAACTCTAGCGCAGCAGCTTCAGAAAAAAAAACGTTCTTGACAGAGACGTTGATCTGACGGGAAGACAAATAAGAGTGAAACCAGGTGAGAGCTTTACCAGAAATACCAAAGTAGTTTTCCAGACGTTGGAGCAAGATGGAGGGGTCAATGGTGTCAAACGCAGCTGATGGGTCTAACAGGGCAAGAACTGAGATATGGTTTTCATCATAGGCTCTTAGGAGGCCATTACAGACACAGAGGAGAGCAGTTTCAGTACTACCTGTGCCCGGCACGGTAAGCAGACTGAAGCGGATGGACGAGATTGTTTGACTGTAGGTATTTAGTGAGCTGTCAGAATGACTCTCTCAAGACTTTCGACAGAAAGGGTAGGTTTGAAACGGGGCGATAGTTCTTTAGCTGGTTGGGGTCAAGATTTGACTTTTTCAGGAGAGGTTTGACAACGGCTGATTTGAATTCTGACGGAAAGACGCCTGACTCAAGGGACTGATTTATGATTTTGGTGATGGTGGGCAGAAGAATTCCAATGTTTTCAAAAACCAGTCAAGTTGGCATGGGGTCAAGCTCACACGTTTTAGGCGGGCATTTCTTAGAATGTCAAAAACAGCCTGTTCAGAGACGGGAGTGAACTCGACAAAGGGGTGATCAATATGGGGAGGGTGGGTGTCAATATAGGCGCACCGAACAGCATCAAGGCTGTCTCGAATAGACGTCACCCTGTCAGTTAAAAAGCTACAAAAGGCGTTGGCTAAGTGAGCAGCTGGGATGTTGGTGGGAAGGGGAGAGTCACGAGATCTACCAAGCAAGCTATCAGCAAGGGCAAACAATTGTTTTACAAGTAAATAATTAATAATTACGGTATTTATAATGCGCTTATCTTATAATAATTATAACTCTAAGCGCACACTCACAACTCGCGCACGCATGCGCACGCTTTAGACAACGACTCACGTACCACAAATAGTGAAATACATTACGACAGTCAAGAAGTACCCAACGGAGAAAGAAACACGCTTAGAAAAAACGGTACAACACAATTTATTAATATTTCGGGTAAATACTCTTTGTCAAAATAGACAAACAAACAGAGACATTAGCCGCTACTTATCTTCAGATGCAGAAGGAATGTGGCAACTGAAGGTGACGTAAAAAGAAAAAGAAAAGGAAAGGAAAGGAAGAACAAAAGTAAAAATGACGTCAAAGAAAAAAATCGTAAGAGAAAGACTCCGAGAGAGACTAAACACGAGAGACAAGAGTGTGTGTAAGCGCGCGCAGGAGCGAGCAAAAGTAAATGCGCGTGTGTGAGGCCGGGGAGAGAGAGAGAGAGAAGAGAGACAGCGAGAGAGAAAGAGGGGGGGGGGGGAAGAGAGAAAGAGAGAGGAGAGAGAGAGAGAGAGAGAGAGAGAGAGAGAGGAGAGAGAGAGAGAGAGAGAGAGAGAGAGAGAGAGAGAGAGAGAGAGAGAGAGAAGAGAGAGAGAGAGAGAGAACGAACGGGGAGTACCCTTGGGCACGAAGTAGGCTGAGTGTAGTGTCTAATACACAAAAATACACAAAGCCAGCTAAACACCAACCCGAAGGCAAACTTATATCACCATCGAGTTGAGGACTACTCGGGGAAAACGGGAGGACCCCGGAAAAAAACCCCAGCATTTAGCATGGTACACAACAAGGAATATCGATGAAACAAAGCAAATAATCAAATTCAGTAAGAGAATAATGGTATAAGAGGAGAGTAGGTAGTTGTGAAACCATCTTCAAGGGTAACTCAAAATAAAAAAAAAAAAAAAAAAAAAAAAAAAAAAAAAAAAAAAAAAAACAGTGTGGGGGGAGAGAAAGACAAAAGGGGCGGGGGAAGGGGAGGAGGAAAGGGAAGAGAGAGAGAGAAAGGGGGGGGGGGAGAGGAGAGAGAGAGAGAGAGAGAGAGAGAGAGAGAGAGAGAGAGAGAGAGAGAGAGAGAAAACAAAAAGGGAGGGGGGGGGGAAGGCAAACAAACAGAGCCACCAGCCCCACCCAACAGGCACCCTCCAGCCCACGGACGAACGCACAGGCACGCGAACAAGACGACCACATACAGCCCCAAGGGAATGCACATGATCGCCCCCCACACCCGCGCATAAATCCAAGGACCGGCGACCAAGCGCCCGACAGGGAAGGGCAAGGGATCCAACTTAACGTAAGGCCAGCGCTGAAAAAGTCCCCATGGGAGGCACAAAGTACATATCAATCAGCGCCAGCCGCACCTATCTGGTTAGTGAGTAGTCATACAGAAGCGACTCGGTAAGGTAAATGACAGTTAGCAGAAGACACAGGTAAGGTCCAAAAAGTTAATCTTTCATATTCATCCCGAGTGGCGCCACAGTGCCCAGTTTATTAATCAAAAATTTTTCTCGGTCTTTCCTTTCCCAGACATTACTGGTTTGCATAAGCCAGAGGCCTTTAACACGAATGTCCGAGACGGAGTGATCGGCCTGGTTGAAATGTCGCCCGACCGGTCTATTGTAATGGTACTTGACCGACTGAAGATGTTCTTTAAAACGGTCGTTGATGGTTCTTTCCGTCTCTCCAACATAGAGTTGGCCGCATTTCACATTTGTGAAATGCGGCCAACTCTATGTTGGAGAGACGGAAAGAACCATCAACGACCGTTTTAAAGAACATCTTCAGTCGGTCAAGTACCATTACAATAGACCGGTCGGGCGACATTTCAACCAGGCCGATCACTCCGTCTCGGACATTCGTGTTAAAGGCCTCTGGCTTATGCAAACCAGTAATGTCTGGGAAAGGAAAGACCGAGAAAAATTTTTGATTAATAAACTGGGCACTGTGGCGCCACTCGGGATGAATATGAAAGATTAACTTTTTGGACCTTACCTGTGTCTTCTGCTAACTGTCATTTACCTTACCGAGTCGCTTCTGTATGACTACTCACTAACCAGATAGGTGCGGCTGGCGCTGATTGATATGTACTTTGTGCCTCCCATGGGGACTTTTTCAGCGCTGGCCTTACGTTAAGTTGGATCCCTTGCCCTTCCCTGTCGGGCGCTTGGTCGCCGGTCCTTGGATTTATGCGCGGGTGTGGGGGGCGATCATGTGCATTCCCTTGGGGCTGTATGTGGTCGTCTTGTTCGCGTGCCTGTGCGTTCGTCCGTGGGCTGGAGGGTGCCTGTTGGGTGGGGCTGGTGGCTCTGTTTGTTTGCCTTCCCCCCCCCTCCCTTTTTGTTTTCTCTCTCTCTCTCTCTCTCTCTCTCTCTCTCTCTCTCTCTCTCTCTCTCTCTCTCTCTCTCTCTCTCTCTCTCTCTCTCTCTCTCTCCCCCCCCCCTTTCTCTCTCTCTCTTCCCTTTCCTCCTCCCCTTCCCCCGCCCCTTTTGTCTTTCTCTCCCCCCACACTGTTTTTTTTTTTTTGTTTTTTTTTTTTTTTATTTTTTTTTTTTTATTTTGAGTTACCCTTGAAGATGGTTTCACAACTACCTACTCTCCTCTTATACCATTATTCTCTTACTGAATTTGATTATTTGCTTTGTTTCATCGATATTCCTTGTTGTGTACCATGCTAAATGCTGGGGTTTTTTTTCCCGGGGTCCTCCCGTTTTTCCCCGAGGTAGTCCTCAACTCGATGGTGATATAAGGTTTGCCTTCGGGTTGGTGTTTAGCTGGCTTTGTGTATTAGACACTCAGCCTACTTCGTGCCCAAGGGTACTCCCCGTTCGTTCTCTCTCTCTCTCTCTCTCTCTCTCTCTCTCTCTCTCTCTCTCTCTCTCTCTCTCTCTCTCTTTCTCTCTTCCCCCCCCCCCCCTCTTTCTCTCTCGCTGTCTCTCTTCTCTCTCTCTCTCTCTCCCCGGCCTCACACACGCGCATTTACTTTTGCTCGCTCCTGCGCGCGCTTACACACACTCTTGTCTCTCGTGTTTAGTCTCTCTCGGAGTCTTTCTCTTACGATTTTTTTCTTTGACGTCATTTTTACTTTTGTTCTTCCTTTCCTTTCCTTTTCTTTTTCTTTTTACGTCACCTTCAGTTGCCACATTCCTTCTGCATCTGAAGATAAGTAGCGGCTAATGTCTCTGTTTGTTTGTCTATTTTGACAAAGGGTATTTACCCGAAATATTAATAAATTGTGTTGTACCGTTTTTTCTAAGCGTGTTTCTTTCTCCGTTGGGTACTTCTTTGCATTTCACACGCTTGGCAGTCACCTTTTTGGTCTGGATTGATTACGACAGTCAGCTTGGGATGGGGAGTGTGGTGATGTTATAGTGCTAGAACTGTTGAAAGAGGTGGGTTTTGAGGGCGGACTGGAAGGAGGAGAGAGAGTGTTTCTGACGGAAAGAGAGTGGGAGAGTGTTCCAGGTAGATGGACCGTATACTGAGAAGGAGCGGGGGCCGAAAGTGCTGAGTTTGGTGCGGGGGATGTGGAGGCGGAGAGGGTCGGAGGCGGAGCGGAGGGAGCGGGAAGGAGTGTAGGGGTGAAGTAAGTTTGAGAGATAGGCGGGAGCGCAGTTGTTCAGGGATTTGTAGCAGAGAGACAGAATCTTGTATTGGATTGTATTGGATGCGTTGGGGGATGGGAAGCCAGTGAAGGAGTTTGAGCAGGGGAGTGATGTGGTCGGATTTTTTCTTTCTGAGGACGAGGCGGGCAGCATTGTTCTGGACGCGCTGGAGAGTGAAAGTGGTGGAGTGAGGGAGACCGGAAAGGAGAGAGTTGCAGTAGTCATTGCGAGATAGGATGAGAGAGACAGCAAGTTTGGTGGCAGCTTCGGTATTGAGGTATGTTCTGATCTGACTGATGCGGCGGAGGTGGAAGTAGCATGCCTTGGCCGTGGCGGAGACGAAGCTGGTCATGGAAAGAGAGGAATCGAGGATAACGCCGAGATTTTTGGCCGAGTCAGAGAGGGAGATGGGGGTGCTGTCGAGTTGAAGGTGGAGGGAGGGAGGAAGCTGGGAAAGTTTCTGGCGAGTGCCTACCAGCATGGCTTCCGTTTTGTCGTCATTCAGTTTAAGCTTGTTTGCTGTCATCCAGTTTTTCACGTCTTCGTAGCAGTCAGCCGTGCGAGTCAGTAGTGAATGAGTGTTGTCGAGTTTGTCTTTGTCTAGTAGTTGTGAGTCGTCAGCGTAGAGGTGGTGGTGTATGTGGTGAGACTGGATGATGTTGGACAGGGGAGAGGTGTAGAGTGTGAAAAGGACCGGGCCCAGGACGGACCCCTGTGGAACTCCGCAGGAGAGCGTGACTGGGTTGGAGGAGACGCCGTCGATTTTGACGGACTGCTGTCTGTCAGAGAGGTAGGAGAGAAA
Source organism: Semisulcospira habei (assembly GCA_036245525.1). Classification (NCBI taxonomy): domain Eukaryota; kingdom Metazoa; phylum Mollusca; class Gastropoda; family Semisulcospiridae; genus Semisulcospira; species Semisulcospira habei. The sequence continues at coordinate 39,882,268 of BTPG01000004.1, forward strand.
CCAGGAGTGAGCAGAGTCAGTGATGCCAAAGGAGTGGTGAAGGCGGTGGAGGAGGATAGAGTGGTCTATAGTGTCGAAGGCGGCAGAGAGGTCGAGTAGCGTAAGAAGGGAGATGTTGCCCGAGTCGGCGGAGAGAAGCAGGTCGTTTAAGATATGTAGAAGGGCTGTTTCAGTGCTGTGATGTTTGCGATAGGCAGACTGGAAGGGACTGAGGAGGTTGTTGTCGGCGAGGTGGATGTTGAGCTGGTTGAGAACGACCTTCTCAAGAAGCTTGGACAGGAAAGAGAGATTGGAGACTGGGTGATAGTTTTTGAGTTCGTTTGGGTCGAGGTTGTGTTTTTTGAGGAGAGGACGGACGATGGCGAACTTGAAGATATCAGGGATGGAGCCGTTCTCTAGAGATGTGTT
>BTPG01000004.1:39883175-39903512 GCA_036245525.1 Semisulcospira habei
CTACCCTTTCTGTCGAAAGTCTTGAGAGAGTCGTTCTGACAGCTCACTAAATACCTACAGTCAAACAATCTCGTCCATCCGCTTCAGTCTGCTTACCGTGCCGGGCACAGGTAGTACTGAAACTGCTCTCCTCTGTGTCTGTAATGGCCTCCTAAGAGCCTATGATGAAAACCATATCTCAGTTCTTGCCCTGTTAGACCCATCAGCTGCGTTTGACACCATTGACCCCTCCATCTTGCTCCAACGTCTGGAAAACTACTTTGGTATTTCTGGTAAAGCTCTCACCTGGTTTCACTCTTATTTGTCTTCCCGTCAGATCAACGTCTCTGTCAAGAACGTTTTTTTTTTCTGAAGCTGCTGCGCTAGAGTTTGGGGTCCCCCAGGGCTCTATCCTGGGCCCCATTCTATTTACGCTGTACACTCAGCCTCTGTCTCAGGTTATCGCATCGCATTCAACCGATCATCACATGTATGCGGACGATACACAACTTCGGAAATCTGCACCTCCAAACAGCTCCAGTCAGGCTATTTCAGATGTTCAGAACTGTATCTCAGATGTTAAGTCCTGGATGTGTGAAAATAAACTTCAATTAAACGAGGGCAAGACAGAAGCTTTTCTTGTCGGTGCCTCTCGACTGCTACCCAATTCTTCTGACTCTATGCGCATTTGTGACGCACCTATTCCATTTTCTGATTCAGTTCGCAAAAATGGCGTTTTTCTTGATAAAGATCTTCAAATAAAGGAGCATGTCAATCATGTCTGCAAACTTGCTTTTCTGGAATAAAGACGCATCAGTTCTATCTGTCATTACCTCACTACTGAAGCTACCATCAAACGGGACGTCTCTTTGGTCTTGTCCCGCATTGATTACTGCAGTGCCATCTTATCTGGCCTCCCTCAGTTTCTCATTCAGAAATTGCAGCGAGTTCAGAATTGTGCTGCACGTCTCATCGTCCGCGCCTCACAGTATCAGCCCATCACTCCTATTCTGAGACAACTTCATTGGCTGCCAGTCAAACAACGAGTCTCGTACAAAATCGCTATTAACTACTCTACCCCTGCCTATCTCGCCGATCTTTTTCAACACTGAATACACTCCCTCCCGCTCCCTCCGTTCAAGTAGTGACACACGTCTTCATTCTCGGAGTCCCGCTCTTCAAATATAAAACCATAGGTGACCTCACGGTTGTTTTGCGCACGTTGGGCCTGTTGTCTGGAACTCTCTACCTATAGACATTAGACATGCTTCCTTATTCACTGCCTTTAAATCTGCCCTAAAGATACCCCAATGTAGCTCAGTTCTTTGTCATTATGTACCTCTGTGTGTGTGTGTGTGTGTGTGTGTGTGTGTGTGTGTGTGTGTGTGTGTGTGTGTGTGTGTGTGTGTGTGTGTGTGTGTGTGTGTGTGTGTGTAGACAAAAGAGCTAAAATGGGTGACTGTCTTTACCATCCTTATGGAAAATGGGTGCGTGTATAATTCTGGGTGCCCAACTCAGACACCCATTTTTTCTGAGGGTTGTTTCTGCATTGTCTTGCGGTAAAGATTCATAAAAAGTAAAAAAATCCGTTTTTCTCATTTTGGCGTTAACACATGCACTTTTGTGTTTAACAGACACACCTCTAGTGTGTTTGAAAACTTGTCCCTCCCAGCAATGTGTGTGTGTGTTGTGCGCACAGAACCCTGAAAATGAGCGTGTATGTATTACATCACCCTTCTCAGCTATAAATAACTTCATAGCTGATATGGGTCAGGGGGGATATTTTGTTGTTTCAGGGAGTAAATTGTTTATGTTTCTACAAAATTAGGTTTGTTATTTGAGGGTGTGGTTGTTTTGTTAAAAAAAGTGTTGAGTTGTAATGTACTTCCGGGGTGATGTGGAGAAAGGTGATGTCTAGTTACAAATTTGAGATTCATGTATACGTTCACCAGGGACTTAGCCTATACGTTTTCTATGTTTGTTTCCATGTCAGATGAAGAATATTTGATCTGAAACGTCGTTCTTTGTTTCTATTTTAAAGGGTTTTCCGCCACTATCTTCTGTCTTAGTTTGACTTAGCCTATAATTATATTCGTGCGCCGGTTGCTAAGAAGTGAAGTGATTGTATGAGGGCGCATTGTAAGAGAGGACGTTTAGACTTTGGGTGAGGCTGCTGTTGTCTTTTGTCCTGCCCGACCTTTTGGTTGAACCTGTTGCTTTATTTTGTAGGTTTGTCGATGTTATCAATGCCGCATCTCCTTTTGGATTGTATGCACAAATTGATTGAATGGAAATGACGTCACAGAGTCAGCGTCGTTTCATGCGTCGTCTGCTACAGTCAGTCGTTTAGTGCAGTTAAAAGAGTGCAGGCTTGGATGGGCCATTTTCTGATGTAATAGTAAAGTATTATTTGTGTGAATGCTGTCCGTTTGAAGGAAGGTTGATTGATTGTACATTGCTTAACGTCCCGACAGCAACAAGACTTTCTCAGGACGTGCCTGCACTGCTAGTGACAACTCAAACTCAACAGAATATTGAATGTATGTCGCCAGCCGGTCCAATATGTTAAATAAAACCTACGACATGGGGCCTAAATAAAGCTAAGACCATTTAGCAACACACATCGAATATCAAGAGCCACAGGCAGCGCAGACAGTAGGGAGAGTTTAAAAAAGGAAAATGCAGGTGAATGGACCAAGGGTAGACAGAAACACATGCCCCCCGGAATATAGAGAAAAACCCACCCTGTGGGGCTGACCAGGGTGCCCCTGGGAACTAAAAAGTCCCCCAGGGCAGACCCGGTTGGGGGTGTTTGAAGGAAGGACTGGAAAGTCGAGTGTTGAGGGCAGACCGGTTGGGGGTGTTTCAGGGAAGGACTGGAAAGTCGAGTGTTGAGCGAAGAGAGAAGTCGAGGATGGGAAAAATATCCAGCACTATACGTTGGAATAGATGCATATCAGTTACGACACGCTTGTAAATTAAAACACTTTTAACCCCACCCGGGTCAGCCCTGGGGGACTTGGGTGGGGTTAACTACTTTTTATTTCCCAGGGGCACCCTTGTCAGCCCCACAGGGTGGGGTTTTCTCTCTATTCTGGGGCATGTGTCTCTGTCGGCCCTTTGTCCATTCACCTGTATTTGCCTTTTTAAAACTCTCCCTACTGTCTGCACTGCCTGTAGCTCTTGATATTGGATGTGTGTTGCTAAATGGTCTTAGCTTTATGTAGGCCCCATGTGTTAGGTTTATTTAATGTATTTGACCGGCTGGCGACATACATTCAATGTTCTGTTCTTCTTCTTCTTCTTCTCGAACGCCGTCACACTTGGAGTTTGGCTCTCAAAATGAAATCTGTGGTCTTCTGTAGTGCCTCCACAGGCCCGTACAGTTTCTCTTGTAGAGTGGCGGGCTTCGGCCATATCTCCTCCCTCAGCGGCTGGTAATGTTCTGTTTAGTTGTTGTTTTTTCACAAGCAGTGCAGGCACGTCCTGAGAAAGCCTTGTTGCTGTCGGGATGTTAAGTAATGTACAATAAAACACTTTTAACATTAAGAAAAGTTGAGTTAAAAGAGGTTTTAAAACAGTTTTCATAAAAACTTTTGCCCGACACGCTTCTAAAAACAACATTTTCTTAGTTTTAAACCTTGTACCGCGCCATAAACGCCGCGATTGCTTTTCAGTCTTAGCTGTCCTATAGTGTGGAATGTGGGACTTTGCCAACTGGATCCATTTGGTGCACTCCAAATGAGTATTTGTGAGTGGTTCGACGTGCAACTCAGTGTGCGCCTCTGAAATGACCTACTGATTCCACTGATAATGAAAATCTTTCATTCATAAGAGCGCATTGAGCAGCTCTATAAACCCCTCTCACCCCCCCCCCCCCCCGCCCCCACACACACACACACTTCTCCCCCCCCCTCCCCCAACCCCCTTACAACTCCACTCAAACAATCATAATAGTAAAATCAACCAAAGGTATCTTTAGTGAGGTATTTTCACTGTAATCCCAGTTTTGTGTGAGAGGCACCCACTTTTTGGGTAAAAACCCATTTTTTTTCCATCCAGTGGCTCTGTTTCTAGAAAATGTCTATTTTATTTTAAGTTGTAGAGCTTAGTTATAAGGTGAGTTCTAAACATTCGCATCAACTCCAGAGCCCTAGAATAAATAGAAATATGGGAACCCATTTTCACATAAAATGGTAGGTAACCACTCTGAGGGTTCTGTGTTCATGTGTGTGTGTGTGTGTGTGTGTGTGTGTGTGTGTACACGTGTGTGTGGTGTGGTGTGGTGTTTGTATGTGTGTGCGTACGAATGTGAAGTACATTTTTGGCTCACGTGCGAAGCAAACGTGAGTCTATGTTTTGGGCCAGCGGTCGTTCGTCCGTAGTAAACTTTAACGTTGGCATTTTCTCGGAGACTTTTCAAGCCGCATTCTTCAAACTTGGCCCAAGGATACTTTGTGGCGAGGCCTTCTAAACATACCAATTTGAGTACTTACTTACTTACTTACGCCTGTCACCCCTACCCGGGTATAGGCCGTCGACGAGAGACCTCCAGCAACTCCTGTCCTGTGCTTCTCCTTCGATTCTACTCCAGGTGGTTCCCAGTCTCTTGATGTCTGCTTGGAGGTCTCGACGCCAGGAGTTTCTCGGCCTACCTCTTTTCCTCTTTCCCTGGGGGTTCCATGACAATGCCTGCCTAGTGATACTGGAAGCTGGCTTTCTCAGACTGTGACCGATCCATCCCCATCTTCTTCGCCCAATTTCATTCTCTGCTGTTATCTGCTCTGTTCTCTCCCAGAGTCTGACGTTGCTGATCTTCTCTGGCCAGTGGATTTTCAAAATTCTTCTAAGGCAACTGTTCATGAAGGTCTGTACTCTGTTGACTGTGGTTTTTGTCAATCTCCATGTCTCAGCTCCATATAGGAGAACTGCTTTTACATTGGAGTTGAAAATCCGGACTTTGGTGTGTTGTGACAGCTCTCTGGAACTCCACACTTTTTTCAACTGGAGAAAGGCTGCTCTGGCTTTACCGATTCGTGCTCTGACATCTGCATCAGTGCCGCCTTTTTTGTCTATGATGCTCCCGAGATAGGTGAAGGACTCCACCTCCTCCAACGGGGTGCCAGCAAGCAAGACTGGTTCTTCCCTGGTTGCGTTCAGCCTCATTGTCTTTGTTTTCTGTTTGTGAATGGTGAGGCCCACTTGGGACGAGATGTCAGCAAGCCTCGTGGTCTTGTCCTGCATTTGTTGATGAGTGTGGGACAGTAATGCCAAGTCGTCTGCAAAATCGAGGTCGTCAAGCTGTGTCCACAGTGTCCACTGTATTCCACTTCGTCTGTGCTCTGTGGTCATCTACATGACCCAGTCTATGGCCAGTAGGAAGAGGAACGGAGACAGCAAACACCCCTGCCTGACACCAGTTCTGACCTGGAGCTCTCTGGTGAACTGCCCTTCGTGGATCACGCGACATGTCATGCCATCATAGCTGCTCTTGATCAGGCGGACGAGCTTTGTGGGTACACCGTAGTGTCGTAGGAGTTTCCACAGAGTCTCTCGGTCCACGCTGTCAAATGCTTTCTCATAATCCACAAAGTTGACGTACAGCGGGGAGCTCCACTCCAGAGACTGTTCCACGATGATGCGGAGAGTGGCGATCTGGTCTGTACATGATCGGTTCTTCCTGAATCCTGCTTGCTGGTCTCTCAGCTGGGGGTCAACGGAGCTCTTCATTCTCTCTAGGATGATCCTGTTGAAGACCTTTCCTGGTACTGACAGCAAGGTGATTCCTCTGTAGTTGGAACACTTGCTGAGGTCGCCTTTCTTGGGAAGCTTGATTAGGTACCCCTCCTTCCAGTCAGCTGGCATCACCTCCTCTTCCCAGATCTTTCCAAACAGTGGGTACAGCATCTCAACTGTTGTCTCTAGGTCTGCTTTCAGAGACTCCGCTGGGATGCCATCTGGCCCTGCTGCTTTGCCATTCTTCAAAAATGCCACTGCTTTTCTGATCTCTTCCCGGCTGGGTCTGTCACAGCTGATGGGTAGGTCGGTCTCTGCCGGCTGGATGTTGGGGGGGTCGGGTGGGCTAGGTCTGTTCAGTAACTCTTCAAAATACTCGGCCCATCTGTTGAGTTGGTCTGCTCTGTCTGCAATAGGCTTGCCTTCTTTGTCTTTTACTGGTCTTTCTGTATGGCTATACTTACCCGACAATCTTCTGGTAATGTCGTAGAGCTGTTTCATGTTGCCGCTGCCTGCTGCCTTTTCTGCCTCTGCTGCCAGGCTGTCTGTGTAGGCCCTCTTGTCTGCCCTGATACTCCTCTTCACCTCACGGTTGGCTTCCGAGTATTCCCCCTGTGCCCTTACTTTGGCTGCTCTCGTGCGACTGTTGTTGACCGCTGCTTTCTTCTGCTTCCTCGCTTCTATCTTCTTCAAGGTCTGTGCCGACAGCCAGTCCTTGTGGTGGTGTTTCCTGAACCCTACAGTGTCTTTGCAGGTTGAGTTCAGCGCCTCTCTAACTGCCTTCCACTGCTGCTCTGTGGTGACCGCCTCCTCTTCATTTACTAGCTCCTGTAGCGCTTGAAACCGGTTGGACAGCACCAGTTTGAACTCTACTGTTAATCTTTTCGTCGACGTTTTTGTAGCTATTTCCTTTTTTGCAGGGTGGGGAAGCTACCCCCACGCCCAACCCCCTTACTAGGAGGACCAGGGGTTTTCTGTCGGGGTCACCTTCCCTTAGACCATGTTGGTTCACGGCACCTTATTTCATTCGGTGCACCCCTCTCACGAGGGACCCCCTATCCACCACCCAGGGGACACGCCTCAACGCCGTATGGTCCCAGCGCGAGGATACCAATTTGAGTGACCTCTCACAAGGGTCAAGATCACAGGGGCTCAGGAAATAGGTCCAAAATAGCTATATTTTGACATTTTTTTTCTTTCTGAAATACTATTCACAACTTCAAACCCAAACTTGGTACAAATATACCGGAGGGCAAGACCTTTCCATGCATACTAATTTGGTTGATCCCTTGGTAAGGTCAAGGGTCACAAGATCTGGTTCAGGAAATAGGTTCAAAATAGCCATCTTTTGACAAAAGATGTTTTTTTTTTTTCCTCAAACACAACTTTAAACCCAAACTTGCTACACAGATACCTGATGGCAAGACCTATCTATGCATCCTGTTTTGGATAACGCTTCGGAAAATCAAGAATCACAGGCTGGCAAATGTGTGTAAAATGCCAATTTTTGATAAAATTTGAGGTATTAGCAAAATTTATTTTTGACAATTTTTTTCAATCAAATTGGGCACAAAGGTAGCTGATGATAAGACCTTCCTGTGCATACCAATTTACTGAACTCATTGCAAAGGTCAAGGGTGGGAAAAAGAGTGCAGGGTTGGATCCAGGGGGGGGGGCGGGCAGGGTGGTCCATGGATCCCCCCTCCAGAGTCAAAATTTGTAAAAATGCTAATAACAAAGTCCCTTTTTTGGGGTGTTTGGACCAACCCCCCCCCCCTCGTTTGTTTATTCGGCCCCTGGAAGCAAGGTGTATCGCTTCGGCCCCCCCACCCCACCCACCCAACCCCCCCCCCCAAACCCCCCTCCCGGCTGATTCATTTCGGCCTCTGTGAAAGAAAGACCTGTGGCTCTTCCACCTCCCCCCCCCCCCCACCCCCCGGTTGTTTGAATTTTGCAGCCCCTGAAAGCATGGTCTGTCGACTATCCCCCCTCCCCCCCGTTGTTTGATTCTTTGGCCTCTGGATGCAAGGTATAACGCCCCCCCCCCCCCCCCCCCACCCCGCATTGTTTGATTCCACCCCGCATTGTTTGATTACAATGTCTGACGAGACCTCCACCCCACCCCACCCCCAATTTGATTTTGCGGCCGCTGGTAGCAAGGTCTGAAGACCACCCCCCCTCCGCCCTCCCTTACCCACCACCCCTTGTTGTTTGATGTTTGATCTATCGGCCCCTGCAAGCAAGCCCCTGATGCCTACCCCCCCCCCCCCCCCCCACACACACACACACACCCTCCCCCCTGCCCATTGTTTGATTTCAAGGACCCATGGAAGCAAGGTCTGTCGACTCCACCCCCCCCCCCCTCCCCACACTGTTTGATTTCCCGGCCCCATCGAAGCAAAGTGTAGCGTCGTGGATGCCTTTTGTACCAGGTTCATGGTCCCAAACAAGAAGTCGGACCCCTCCTGGAGTAAAGTGATCCGACCCTGTCATGTGTTCTTACAACATTTCGGTCATATGAGTCATGTGTGTAATTCAGTCAACATCGAGTATTTCTGAACGTGTCTTAACCCATTTCGCCCAGGACCCTGAAGCAGGAGATGGATTGACCATGATAATTCAAGGGTACTGTCAGATTAGCTTGGTGCCTTCAGGAGCCAAGCTAATCTGACACTACCCTTGAATTATCATGGTCAATCTATCCAGCTCAGTGGTACACAGTAGTTAGGCAACACCTCCAACATTAATTTTGTGAAATGGGGCCTTGGGGCTAAATTATGTGTGTGTTGGAAAGGGTGTGTGTGTGTGTGTGGAGTGGGTGGGGGGGGGGGGAGAAGTAGGTGGGGGGGGGGGGGTGGTGTTGGTGTGTGTTGATACCAATACATGAGGCTAGTATCTGATTAGTTATTGCCCGGGTCACGGGGTTCGCTACACTGACCCTTGTAGGCCTGAGGGAGGTCAAACTAACCATGCATTGTACCCTCTGCGACCAATAAGGTATTTTTTTTTCATTACCTGCAAGAAATAAATTCAGTTTCGGTCATCTTGCGGTTTTATGACAATTAAATGCGCATTTGACCGCATGACAACATGTTCGCTGTAGCTTGATGGGGGCCTTGTGCTGCACTGAGGAGATGCTTTTAAAGCCAGGAGCACCTTGTAATTTGTTTTTCCTCTTTTATTTTTCGAGAGGTCCGTCGGGCGGCTCGCATTTTCTTTTGCTCCCGTCATTTGTCCTCGACTTTCCTATACGAGCCATAAGATCATCCGGTACCTCTGCCGCGGTACCGGACCTCTAACTCCTTCACTGTTCTATCCTCACCATCTAGGTAGAACTACCGGCCGGCCAGCTTTCTCTTGCTCGCCACCCGAACCTCATGCTCTACCCCCCCCCCCCCTCCCCTCATTATCCCATCCCAAAATTGGACTGATCGCGGGCGGGCTCACCTGCTAAATCTGCAGTTACCGCGTGGTCAAGACGTCCGGCGCGCTGCCCGGACCCTCGACCGGCGGTATAGTCTTGTCCATAAAATTTAATAGACACCCCTGACAGCAACAAACTACAATAGAGCGCCCGGCTGAAGGAACGTTCAGTTTGATCGGTCCAGCCGCGCGCTTCTATATCCTTTAACTCACCCTTGAATTAGACTATACTAAAACTAAAAATCATGAACTATAACATTATTAAATGAACTTACCTAGCCTGGGCACCCACCGTATCATTATTCATGGTAACAATCCTCGTCTTTAAACTCCCACTACTGACCTACTAGTCTGTCCGCTTTGTTCTACTTGGTAGGCGACTAATGCACGCGTACTTGTTCCTCGCTCTCAACCAATCATTAATCGACAGTCACGGCGCGGCAGCCACAAACTGTATGGCGACTGCTCGCTCTGACTGCCGTATCCATATTATAGATTACGCCAATCCTGGCGCGCTTCTCGGCTGCGCCTTATACCATAGGCGTCGGGCTAGCGCTGGCTGGCACAACTAAACTTTTAACGTGACAAGACTTATGTACAGGAATAGACTTCATTATTTTTTTTAAACATATCTTAACCCTAGCTTATAACCTAGATGCAAATACATTAATGTTAGCGGTAGCAAATCAAATTTTTAACCTGTAAATAAGGTCTTTTTAACATACGTTATAATGGTATTTAAATAAAGATATATACATTTTAAAATCCAAAAGGACCCTTGTTTTTTGGAAGAATAAAGGAGTGGCCTTGGCCCCCAATATCGAAGTAAGAGACCAAACACCATTTATTGGCCGTATGGCTTTGTCCATCGGCCCTCTTAACCAAATTTTATTCTGGCCTATTTTCCCCGCCTGTCCCCCCAAGTAAAGTCAAACCAGCTAGTCCTTTATGCTAGTCTAGTAAATAGGGACGATAAGCCAAATTCATTCTTGTAATTTGTTTTAATTGTCTACAGAGTCTCATGTGCGTTTGGATATATCTGCAAAGGAATACAACTCCGCCATTGCCGGTGTCCCAAGCCCGGATGAGAAAGGAGGAGGGTAACAACTATGCTAAACCTACAAGTGCTACGCCAAACTGCCAGTGGGACAGTAAGCACAAAGGAATACCAAAGAACGCTCGTTGTTGACAGTCTGACTGGTGCTGAGAGGGATTTTAAGGTAAGATTTTATTTTTAGAGCGTTCACAATGAGGTCAGATACTGAATGGACCGCGTTCACTTTTTGGGTGGGCTCACGTGCGAAGCGAAATTAAGTCTATTTTTTTGTCCAGTTGTGTTTCTGTCTGTCGTCTAAAAAATCCAGACCAAAAAGGTGACTGCCAAGCGTGTTGCCACATTCTTTCTGCCAATGAAGATAAGTAGCGGCTAATCTCTCTGTTTGTTTGTTTGTCTATTTTGACAAAGGGTATTTACCCGAAATATTAATAAATTGTGTTGTACCCGTCTTTTCTAAGCGTGTTTCTTTCTCCGTTGGGTACTTCCTTGTCTGTCGTCTGTCTGCCGTCATCTGTGCCGAAAACTTGAACGTTTGCATTTTCTCGGAGACTATTCAAGCCACAGTCTTCCAACTTGGCCCAAGGATACTTTGTGGCAAGACCTTTCGAAACATACTGATTTGAGTGACCTCTCTACACAGGGAAAGGTTACAGGGGCTCAGGAAATAGGTCAGAAATAGCTATATTTTGACATAATTTATTTTTTTCTCAAATACTATTCGCAACTTGAAACCCAAACTTGGTACTTAGATACCTGAGGGTAAGACCTTTCAATTTATACTAATTTGGTTGATTCCTCGGAAAGGTCAAGGGTCACAAGAGCTCAGAAAATAGGTCCAAAATACGACCATATTTTGACAAAAGATGTTTTTTCCCCTCAAATACTGCTCACAACTTCAAACCCAAACTTGCTACAGAGATACCTGATGGTAAGGTCTATCTATGCATACTGATTTGGATAACCCTTCGGAGAGGCTTACAAATGTGTGTAAAATGCCAATTTTTTATAAAATTGTAGGTATTTTCAACATTTTAGCAAAATTTTCAATCAAATTTGGCACAATGGTTGCTGATGATAAGACCATCCTGTGCATACTAATTTACTTAACTTGCTGCAAATGTCAAGGGTGGGTGGGGGGGGGGGGGCGGGGGGAGTGGGGGGTTGGGGGTGTACATATGTGTCAAAAATACTTACAGTGTGAGAAAACATGGACTTTGCTGGTGTGAAAGCCAGTCATTTGTCACAAAGAAGGTCACACATAAGGATATTGGTTGTCCACGTGAGCCATAATGGCTTTCCCTTTTTGGTGGAAAGAATTGTAGTGACATGTATTATCAACAGTTTTGCAAATTTTTCAATCAAATTTGGCACGCAGGTAGTTGATGATGATGATAAGACCTTCCTATGTATACTAGATCAGTCAACTCTATGATATCATAAAGGTCAAGGGTCAAGGGTGTTTGACAGCTGTGTGAAAACTAATTACATTTGAGAAAACATGGATTTCGATGGTGCAGAAGTCATCTCTTTGTCACAAGGGTCACACATGTTGCATCTAATCCACATTATGGTCTGCGGGGTTAAATCAAGATCTATGCCCTTTTGCAGATGGGTGGCATTTGCCTATTGATGGCATTGCTTTTATCCAGGCTTACTTAAGTAAGTCAGCAACACAATATCAAGATTGATCGTGTGGGTGGTGGGATCATTTTTATATATGCATGTGACTGTGTGTGTGTGTGTGTGTGTGTATGTGTGTCTCTGTGTGTGTACACATGTGTGTGTGTGTGTGTGTGTGGTGTGGTGTGGTGTGGTGTGGTGTGGTGTTTGTGTGTGTGTGCGTACGTATGTGAAGTACATTTTTGGCTCACGTGCGAAGCAAAAGTGAGTCTATGTTTTGGGCCATGGGTCGTTCGTCCATCATAAACTTTAACACTGGCATTTTCTCAGAGACTTTTCAAGCCACATTCTTCAAACATGGCCCAAGGATACTTTGTGGCGAGGCCTTCTAAACATACCAATTAAAGTGACCTCTCACAACGGCCAAGATCACAGGGGCTCAGGAAATAGGCCCAAAATAGCTATATTTTAACATTTTTTTCTTTCTGAAATACTATTCACAACTTCAAACCCAAACTTGGTACAAAGATACCTGAGGGCAAGACCTTTCCATGCATACTAATTTGGTTGATCCCTCAGTAAGGTCAAGAGTCACAAGATCTGGTTCAGGAAATAGGTTCAAAATAGCCATCTTTTCACAAAAGATTTTTTTTTTCTCAAACACAACTTTAAACCCAAACTTGCTACACAGATACCTGATGGCAAGATCTATCTATGCATACTGTTTTGGATAACGCTTTGGAAAATCAAGAATCACAGGCTGGCAAATGTGTGTTTTCAAGTTACCAGATAGACCAAAGCTAGCACTACACTCTGTACACATATGTGACTTCTGGCCTGTGTGTGTCAGCATGTTTTCAAGTCACCAGATAGACCAAGGCTACCACTACACTCTGTACACTTATGTGGCTTCTGGCCTGTGTGTGTCAGCATATGTTTTCAAGTCACCAGATAGAACAAAGCTACCACTACACTCTGTACACTTATGTGGCTTCTGGCCTGTGTGTGTCAGCATGTGTGTTTTCAAGTTACCAGATAGACCAAAGCTAGCACTACACTCTGTACACTTATGTGGCTTCTGGCCTGTGTGTGTCAGCATGTGTGTTTTCAAGTTACCAGATAGACCAAAGCTAGCACTACACTCTGTACACTTATGTGGCTTCTCGCCTGTGTGTGTCAGCATGTGTTTTCAAGGTAGCAGAAAGAGCAGAGCTAGCACTACATTCTGTACACTTATTTGGCTTCTGACCTGTGTGTATCATTATGTGTGTTTTTAAGTTCTGGGAGCGAGTGAAACTAGCACAACATTCTGTAAACTTATGTGGCTTCTGGCCTGTGTGTGTCAGTATGTGTGTTTTCAAGGCAACAGAAAAATCAAAGCTAGCACTACATTCTCTACACTTGTGTGGTTTCTGGCCTGTGTGTGTCAGCATGCGTTTTTTTTTCTTCAAGTAAACAGATACTGCAAAGCTAGCACTACATTCTGTACACATGTGGCTTCTGGCCTGTGTGTATCAGCATGTTTTTTTTTTTTTAAGTACTGGGAGTTATTGAAACTAGCACAACATTCGGTACACTTATGTGGCTTCTGGCCTGTGTGTTTCAGTATGTGTGTTTTCAAGGCACCAGAAAAAGCAAAGCTAGCACTACATTTTGTACACTTGTGTGGCTTCTGGCCTGTGTGTGTCAGCATGTGTTTTTTCAAGTATTAATAATAATAATAATGCATAGCATTTATATGGCGCATTTCTCATATTTATAATATAACTCAATGCGCAGAATGTAGCCGCGAACTGAACCCAACAAGCACGCTCACGTGAATCACACGCATTCACTCGCACACTGTACGTAAACACAGAACATTCACGTGGTGCTAAGGGCAAGCTCAAGCGAGCTACTGATGGTATTTGGAAATCGTTTTGTATTTGAAATTTTATTAAGTTGGCTGAAACTGATACCAAAGTGGAGGGGGAGGAAGAGCCGGAGTACCCGGAGAAAGAACCCCCGACGGTCCGCCCGAATTAACGGTGACACTTACTAGAGGAGAAAAATCCGACGCCGGAACCCGGAATCGATCCTCGCACCTTTAGCATTGGTGGCAGACGCCTTAACCACTGCGCCACGGACCGCCCCGATATTGCAAAGCTAGTACTACATTCTGTACACTTATGTGGCTTCCGGCCTGTATGTGACAGTATGTGTGCTTTCAAGCTATCAGAGCGAGTGAAACCAGCACAACATTCTGTACTCGTATATGGCTTCTGGCCTCTTGTGTCAACATGTGTCTTTTCAAAGAACAAAACTGAGTGAAACTAGCACAACAATCTGTACACTTATGTAGCTTCTGGCCTGTGTGTGTCAGCATGTGTGTTTTCAAGTTACCAGATAGACCAAAGCTAGCACTACACTGTACACTTGTGTGGCTTCTGGCCTGTGTGTATCACCATGTGTGTTTTTAAGTTCTGGGAGCGAGTGAAACTAGCACATTCTGTACACTTATGTGGTTTCTGGCCTGTGTGTGTCAGTATGTGTTCAAGGCACCAGAAAAAGCAAAGCTAGCACTACATTCTGTACACTTGTGTGGCTTCTGGCCTTTGTGTGTCAGCATGTCTTTTTTCAAGTATTCGGATACTGCAAAGCTAGCACTACATTCAGGACACTTATGTGGCTTCTGGCCTGTGTGTGACAGTATGTGTGCTTTCCATCTATCAGAGTGAGTGAAACCAGAATAACATTCTGTACACTTATATGGCTTCTGGCCTCTGTGTCAACATGTGTCTTTCAAGGAACAAAACTGAGTGAAACTAGCACAACATTCTGCACACTTATGTGGCTTCTGGCCTGTGTGTGTCGACATGTGTGTTTTCAAGTTACCAGATAGACCAAAGCTAGCACTACACTCTGTACACTTATGTGGCTTCTGGCCTGTGTGTCAGCATGTGTGTTTTCAAGGTAGCAGAAAGAACAAAGCTAGCACTACATTCTGGACACTTAGTTGGCTTCTGACCTGTGTGTATCACCATGTGTGTTTTTAAGATCTGGGAGAGAGTGAAACTAGCACAATATTCTGTACACTTATGTGTCTTCTGGCCTGTGTGTGTCAGTGTGTGTTCAAGGCACCGGAAAAAGCAAAGCTAGCACTACATTCTGTACACTTGTGTGGCTTCTGGCCTGTGTGTGTCAGCATGTGTGTTTTCAAGTTACCAGATATACCAAAGCTAGCACTACACTCTGTACACTTATGTGGCTTCTGGCCTGTGTCAGCATGTGTTTCAACGTAGCAGAAAGAGGAAAGCTAGCACTACATTCTGGACACTTATGTAGCTTCTGGCCTCTGTGTGACCTTATGTGTGCTTTCAAACTATCAGAGGTGGTGAAACCAGCACAACATTCTGTACTCGTATATGGCTTCTGGCCTGTGTGTCAACATGTGTCTTTGACAGGAACTAGCTTGACTGAAACTAGCACAACATACTCTACACTTATGTGGCTTCTGGTCTGTGTGCGTCAGCATGTGCGTTTTCAAGCTATCAGAGCGAGTGAAAGCAGCACAACACTCTGTACAGGTATATGGCTTCTGGGCTCTGTGTGTCAACATGTGTCTTTTCAAGGAACAAAACCGAGTGAAACTAGCACAACATTCTGTACACTTGTGTGGCTTCTGGCCTGTGTGTGTCAGCATGTGTGTTTTCAAGTCACCAGATTGACCAAAGCTACCACTACACTCTGTACACTTATGTGGCTTCTGGCCTGTGTGTCAGCATATGTTTTCAAGTCGCCAGATAGAACAAAGCTAGCACTACACTCTGTACACTTATGTGGCTTCTGGCCTGTGTGTTTTCAAGTTACCAGATAGACCAAAGCCAGTACTATACTCTGTACACTTATGTGGCTTCTGGCCTGTGTGTCAGCATGTGTGTTTTCAAGACACTAGATAGACCAAAGCTAGCACTACACTCTGTACACTTATGTGGCTTCTGGCCTGTGTGTGTCAGCATGTGTTGTCAAGGCATCAGATAAAGTGCCACATAAACCATCTCCGGTACATGTATGTGGCCACATTCCTTCTGCATCTGAAGATAAGTAGCAAATAATGTCTCTGTTTGTTTGTCTATTTTGACAAAGGGTATTTACCCGAAATATTAATAAATTGTGTTGTACCGTTTTTTCTAAGCGTGTTTCTTTCTCCGTTGGGTACTTCTTTGCCACTTGATGTATCTCCTGATGTCTGTACATCAATACATGCACTGACAGCTGTAGTTGTCTTCTGCTCTGTGGTAACAGTGTGAGGCTTCTGCCCTGTGTGAGTAGACATGTGTTGCATCAACTGACTGGACAAATGGAAACATGCATCAAATAATCCACATACAAATGGCATCTGACTCTCTTCAGCACTGGGACTTTCTGTGGTCAAGGGTTTTCCGTTGACAAAGTTCTACCGTCAAGATCTACAGATACCCTCAAAGAGAAGCTAGACAAGATGGCGGCCATGCAACACTTCCTGGCCCCCCGCTCCGGCAGAAATGGTCGTCACTGGCAGTACTAAATAGACATTGTACCTTCGTTTGATATACGATGTCAGGCCCTGCAATGCTGCATCACGACCGGTATTTCTTTTTTGATGACTTTTGGCAATTTGATGTGCTGTGACTGTTAATTGGATTTTATCCGCTGTGCCGCGATGCTGGGAGTTGATACACGCTGATTCTTGTTGTACCATGCGGATATTAGAACTTCTTCCCACGCCACGCTCAATATCACTGCCTACGGAATAGCGAGAGATAGATAAGTGGACAGGTGATGGACACCCCTCCCCCAATCTATAGATTTATTTGATCCTCTCCGTATTTAGACAAACCCACTCGACCAATTACCACCAATACCTTAATCGCCTAGCCATTTTAGTTCCACTCCAGAAATCATTCAAGCTACGTTTTTTGATCAGCTCCCAACCTGCGATTATTAAGCCAGATCCCCCACCCAACCTAAATTATTAATGCTGTCATTGACTTCTTTAAGCAAAATTATTATATTATATTATAAAATGAATCAAGACGAATTACTTCTTTTAAGTGATATTTGTGCTGTAGAAAACAAAGACTTAGACTTTAAAAAACAGCGTCTTTTGTCTGTGATTGTATCGGGCAAATAATAATAATAATAATAATCATACTGTTATTATATAGGCGCTTTTTCTCAATTTTGGGGAAATCGACTCAAAGCGCCGCGCCTGAAACCCTCACACACTCACGAAACAGACACGGATTTTACGCCATTTAAGACAAACACAGTACAAGACAAAGGGCCAGTCAGCTACTGAAGTTACAGAGATTTTTGATCGCTTGTATTTGAAATTTGTAAAGTGGCAAATCAAAGACTTATCTGGGTAGACAATACATGATAGAGGATATTGAATCTCTAAGCTCTGACAAGCTAATCAAGCTTCATTCAAAATATGAAAATCACATTGCCTCACTAATGACTCGTGATTTAAGTCGATCTCTTGTCTGCCTATATACAAAAGCTGTAAGTCACTTCCTACCTGTTGATAGTGAAAACCTTTCACACGACCTTGAAAGTAATCCTATTGTTTCAAGTTCAATTGGCAAATTAGCATGTGTCATGTTTTACAAGTTTGGGAATTACCTTGCACCTGCTGTAACCTTACTTGTTACTAGTAGTCATATTGATTTTTCTAAAATAAATTTTAAATTAGAAGAAAATGGACGAGACGACTCCACAACAGAGCCATGTCTTGACACAGGTTCAAACAGTGACTAAGACTAAAAGCCCAGGTAGAATAGAGGCTGGAAAAAGATTAGCTGAATATAACAGACAAAAGAAATTACAGCTTCAAGCATTAACAGAAAAGACTAACACACTATCACCACTTCCACCAGAACCAACACAACCACCCAAAAGTGAGAAAAAACCAACTACAAAATATATAGTTGCTGGATTTGTTGTCGGATTTGGTTACGTAGGTTACCAATTATATAAAAAATACAAACCAAACACTCGAACAGTGTCCAAAAAATCAAACACTCCAAAAACAAAAGAAGAAGTCTCCACATTACCAGCAGTTCCAAAACCTTTGGACCCATTTTACATGCAGTAAATAAATTTATTATTTTAATTTTTATGGTATAAGAAAATGAGCGACACAAAGAACTTAATGAACCTTGTCTATCACTCTGCTGTAATAAGTGGACTAGCAGTAGCATATTCTATGTTGGGAAAAAGTCTACTCAAAATGAAATCAGCAGACCTTAGTAAATTAGACTTTGAAGACAGTGCTAAGCTAGTAGTTGTTATAACAGCATCGATTGCAACAAAAGATTTTCTAGTCAAGCAAGGAATTATTCCAGAAAATATTTCTATGTAAATAAAAATATGGCAACTATAGCTGTTATGATTGGCGGTGCAGTTATTAACGCATTAGCTTTTAGTGGATCAAACTATTTCTTTTCAAAAGTTAGTAAAGAAGAATCAGCAGAAGAAATGAAGCGACACAATGAGGCATCTGAAAAACTAGCTCAAGCTCAGCAAGATTATGAGAAGCAAAGAATTGAAAAACTTGATTTTATTAATGAAAAACTAAACTTGAGGGTCATGCACAGCATACATTTTCAAACGTTGATGACGCTATCAAAGAATACTATCTTGTTACTGGTGAAGACATATCTATTCCACAACCAAAACTTAGTGACTACTACCAACCAAGCATAGAACAAAGAAATGGAGAAATAATATTTGTTTTAGTAGGAATGACATTAGTATATTTTACAGGAGTTTATATTGCTAGAAAAAATGGCAGATGCTAAACTATCAAAAATATATTACTCTCCAATTGGCTACTGGAAAGGGAATACTGCAGTAAAAAAATTACATGCTGCTGTGGGTGGAGATGTCAACCAAATAAAACAGTGGCTTAAAAAACAGGCAATTTGGCAAATATATCTTCCTGCTCCAAGAAAAATAACAAGGCCTCATTTTGAAAACACTATCCCTAATGACACACACCAAATGGACCTCCTGTTTCTTCCGCATGACACAATAAAAAAGAAACGATACAAGTATGCATTAACTGTTGTTGACATAGCTTCAAGGTATAAGGATGCAGAACCCATAACTGACAAAAAAGCTGTAACAGTGGCCACTGCATTATCAAAAATATATAGTCGAGGTCCTTTAAAATACCCTAGGCTTGTGCAGGTTGATGATGGGAGTGAATTTAAAGGCGCTGTTAATCAGTTATTTGCAAAGCATGGAGTGCTAGTGCGGCGAGGCATACCAGGCTTGCATAGATCACAGGCTATTGTTGAAAACTTTAACAAGCAATTATCGGAGAGACTTTTTAGCTATCAGTATTCTAAGGAACTCATGCATGACGCACGTAACACTGAGTGGGTTAAAAGATTACCTTCTGTGATAAAAGCAATGAATAATGATGGTCACCCTAAACCTGTTGATGCTATTAAATTGAAAACAATACCGTCAGAAATAAAAACAACAACAACACCTCCAGACACTAGCTTGTTTGCAAAACAGGTAAGATATTTGTATCAACCAGGTGAAGCTGAGAATGACGTTAGACGTAGGGCAACTGATCCAATTTGGTCTACATCTGTTCATAATATAAAAAAAATAGTTCCTTCAGCTAATGCAACAATATATTATCTTTATGAGCCTGCACCCCAGAGGGCTTTTGTTAGAGAAGAATTACAGATTATTCCCACAGACACCGTTACTCACTTTTAACAATTTCAATTCATCAATTAGTTTATCAGATTATCAGCTATTTCTTCAGATAACTTGAGCCTGTAATGACCTGGTGCATAAGCTTTTTCCTTAGTGTGAAACACTCTTTTTGTATCCCCAACTGCTAGAGACTTTTTATATGTTTGAATCATTTCAATATTATGTTTGTTTGATCTTAGTGTCTTGTTTGGATAATCAGGCATTAATGCACCATCTAACACTTGCTTGTAATGTTCATGTCGAATGTCTTTATTTTTTATTGCTGTTTTCTTGATACCTTTGGCTTTCGACTGACTGCCTTTTTGGTGCAGTATTGAATACATTTTTGACCTCAGTCCAACGTACTCAACTATTGGCACACCATTCAGTTCATCCTTAAACTTACCAGGCACTTTCTTGTTTTGTGTGCTAAACAGTGGATGGTCTTTAGGATAATCAGATGTGTCATACATGTGTAACTCTGTTTTCATGTCTTCATAAAAGTCTTCAGTACACACATCAATGATCATAGAGTCAGTGTCAGTGTATAGCAGACAACAGTCAGGATACTTCGGTTTGAAGTAATCATAATAAAATTAAAGCATTAACAGTTTTGATAACTCAAGAATTGCCATACCAATGAATACTGGCTTATCCAGTTTAACAATCTTTTTTTTGAGTGACACTGCATATAATGATGAATGAAATTCTTTATACCCTGTGTACTGAGGCTTACTTGTAAGTTTAATTGCACCCGATTCAGTTGTGACCAGTCTCACATC
>BTPG01000004.1:39904012-39924675 GCA_036245525.1 Semisulcospira habei
GGTCCGTCGACTATTCCCCCCCCCCCCCGTTGTTTGATTCTTTGGCCTCTGGAAGCAAGGTATAACGCCCCCCCCCCCCCACCCCACCCCCGCATTGTTTGATTCCACCCCGCATTGTTTGATTACAATGTCTGACGAGACCTCCACCCCACCCCACCCCCAATTTGATTTTGCGGCCGCTGGTAGCAAGGTCTGAAGACCACCCCCCCCCCCCCCTCCCTTACCCACCACCCCTTGTTGTTTGATCTATCGGCCCCTGCAAGCAAGCCCCTGATGCCTACCCCCCCCCCCCCCCACACACACACACACACACACCCTCCCCCCTGCCCATTGTTTGATTTCAAGGACCCATGGAAGCAAGGTCTGTCGACTCCACCCCCCCCCCCTCCCCCCACTGTTTGATTTCCCGGCCCCATCGAAGCAAAGTGTAGCGTCGTGGATGCCTTTTGTACCAGGTTCATGGTCCCAAACAAGAAGTTGGACCCCTCCTGGAGTAAAGTGATCCGACCCTGTCATGTGTTCTTACAACATTTCGGTCATATGAGTCATGTGTGTAATTCAGTCAACATCGAGTATTTCTGAACGTGTCTTAACCCATTTCGCCCAGGACCCTGAAGCAGGAGATGGATTGACCATGATAATTCAAGGGTACTGTCAGATTAGCTTGGTGCCTTCAGGAGCCAAGCTAATCTGACACTACCCTTGAATTATCATGGTCAATCTATCCAGCTCAGTGGTACACAGTAGTTAGGCAACACCTCCAACATTAATTTTGTGAAATGGGGCCTTGGGGCTAAATTATGTGTGTGTTGGAAAGGGTGTGTGTGTGTGTGTGTGGAGTGGGTGGGGGGGGGGGGGGGGGAGGGAGAAGTAGGTGTGTGTGGGGGGGGGGGGGGGTGGTGTTGGTGTGTGTTGATACCAATACATGAGGCTAGTATCTGATTAGTTATTGCCCGGGTCACGGGGGTTCGCTACACTGACCCTTGTAGGCCTGAGGGAGGTCAAACTAACCATGCATTGTACCCTCTGCGACCAATAAGGTATTTTTTTTTTTTCATTACCTGCAAGAAATAAATTCAGTTTCGGTCATCTTGCGGTTTTATGACAATTAAATGCGCATTTGACCGCATGACAACATGTTCGCTGTAGCTTGATGGGGGCCTTGTGCTGCTCGAGATGCTTTTAAAGCCAGGAGCACCTTGTAATTTGTTTTAATTGTCTACAGAGTCTCATGTGCGTTTGGATATATCTGCAAAGGAATACAACTCCGCCATTGCCGGTGTCCCAAGCCCGGATGAGAAAGGAGGAGGGTAACAACTATGCTAAACCTACAAGTGCTACGCCAAACTGCCAGTGGGACAGTAAGCACAAAGGAATACCAAAGAACGCTCGTTGTTGACAGTCTGACTGGTGCTGAGAGGGATTTTAAGGTAAGATTTTATTTTTAGAGCGTTCACAATGAGGTCAGATACTGAATGGACCGCGTTCACTTTTTGGGTGGGCTCACGTGCGAAGCGAAATTAAGTCTATTTTTTTGTCCAGTTGTGTTTCTGTCTGTCGTCTAAAAAATCCAGACCAAAAAGGTGACTGCCAAGCGTGTTGCCACATTCTTTCTGCCAATGAAGATAAGTAGCGGCTAATCTCTCTGTTTGTTTGTTTGTCTATTTTGACAAAGGGTATTTACCCGAAATATTAATAAATTGTGTTGTACCCGTCTTTTCTAAGCGTGTTTCTTTCTCCGTTGGGTACTTCTTTGTCTGTCGTCTGTCTGCCGTCATCTGTGCCGAAAACTTGAACGTTTGCATTTTCTCGGAGACTATTCAAGCCACAGTCTTCCAACTTGGCCCAAGGATACTTTGTGGCAAGACCTTTCGAAACATACTGATTTGAGTGACCTCTCTACACAGGGAAAGGTTACAGGGGCTCAGGAAATAGGTCAGAAATAGCTATATTTTGACATAATTTATTTTTTTCTCAAATACTATTCGCAACTTGAAACCCAAACTTGGTACTTAGATACCTGAGGGCAAGACCTTTCAATTTATACTAATTTGGTTGATTCCTCGGAAAGGTCAAGGGTCACAAGAGCTCAGAAAATAGGTCCAAAATACGACCATATTTTGACAAAAGATGTTTTTTCCCCTCAAATACTGCTCACAACTTCAAACCCAAACTTGCTACAGAGATACCTGATGGTAAGGTCTATCTATGCATACTGATTTGGATAACCCTTCGGAGAGGCTTACAAATGTGTGTAAAATGCCAATTTTTGATAAAATTGTAGGTATTTTCAACATTTTAGCAAAATTTTCAATCAAATTTGGCACAATGGTTGCTGATGATAAGACCATCCTGTGCATACTAATTTACTTAACTTGCTGCAAATGTCAAGGGTGGGGAGGGGGGGGGGGGCGGGGGGAGTGGGGGGTTGGGGGTGTACATATGTGTCAAAAATACTTACAGTGTGAGAAAACATGGACTTTGCTGGTGTGAAAGCCAGTCATTTGTCACAAAGAAGGTCACACATAAGGATATTGGTTGTCCACGTGAGCCATAATGGCTTTCCCTTTTTGGTGGAAAGAATTGTAGTGACATGTATTATCAACAGTTTTGCAAATTTTTCAATCAAATTTGGCACGCAGGTAGTTGATGATGATGATAAGACCTTCCTATGTATACTAGATCAGTCAACTCTATGATATCATAAAGGTCAAGGGTCAAGGGTGTTTGACAGCTGTGTGAAAACTAATTACATTTGAGAAAACATGGATTTCGATGGTGCAGAAGTCATCTCTTTGTCACAAGGGTCACACATGTTGCATCTAATCCACATTATGGTCTGCGAGGTTAAATCAAGATCTATGCCCTTTTGCAGATGGGTGGCATTTGCCTATTGATGGCATTGCTTTTATCCAGGCTTACTTAAGTAAGTCAGCAACACAATATCAAGATTGATCGTGTGGGTGGTGGGATCATTTTTATATATGCATGTGACTGTGTGTGTGTGTGTGTGTGTGTGTATGTGTGTCTCTGTGTGTGTACACATGTGTGTGTGTGTGTGTGGTGTGGTGTGGTGTGGTGTGGTGTGGTGTTTGTGTGTGTGTGCGTACGTATGTGAAGTACATTTTTGGCTCACGTGCGAAGCAAAAGTGAGTCTATGTTTTGGGCCATGGGTCGTTCGTCCATCATAAACTTTAACACTGGCATTTTCTCAGAGACTTTTCAAGCCACATTCTTCAAACATGGCCCAAGGATACTTTGTGGCGAGGCCTTCTAAACATACCAATTAAAGTGACCTCTCACAACGGCCAAGATCACAGGGGCTCAGGAAATAGGCCCAAAATAGCTATATTTTAACATTTTTTTCTTTCTGAAATACTATTCACAACTTCAAACCCAAACTTGGTACAAAGATACCTGAGGGCAAGACCTTTCCATGCATACTAATTTGGTTGATCCCTCAGTAAGGTCAAGAGTCACAAGATCTGGTTCAGGAAATAGGTTCAAAATAGCCATCTTTTCACAAAAGATTTTTTTTTTCTCAAACACAACTTTAAACCCAAACTTGCTACACAGATACCTGATGGCAAGATCTATCTATGCATACTGTTTTGGATAACGCTTTGGAAAATCAAGAATCACAGGCTGGCAAATGTGTGTTTTCAAGTTACCAGATAAACCAAATACTCACAAACCAGATAGGTGAGGCTAGCGCTGGCAGAATTGTCAGTACTCAAACCAAGGGGAATCACAGCGCTGGACAGACAACAGTTAGATCCCCTGCCCCCGCCTATCAGGCACCCAATCGCCAGCCCACAGAGAAATACGCAGGTATAGAATAAGACAATCATTTCCATTCCTTATAAGAATGGATCAGGTCTCTTATATAACCCATGTCTTTCTCCGGAACTTAGGAAGTAGGCAGGAGAAACATACATACACAAACATGAAGGTGCGCTACTATATGTGGTCGGGTAAATACCCTGATTTCCCACAGTAGATGCACAGAACATTACACAACAATGTAACGATACAAATTTTGCCTCGAGTTATACATGATACTCACAAACCAGATAGGTGAGGCTAGCGCTGGCAGAATTGTCAGTACTCAAACCAAGGGGAATCACAGCGCTGGACAGACAACAGTTAGATCCCCTGCCCCCGCCTATCAGGCACCCAATCGCCAGCCCACAGAGAAATACGCAGGTATAGAATAAGACAATCATTTCCATTCCTTATAAGAATGGATCAGGTCTCTTATATAACCCATGTCTTTCTCCGGAACTTAGGAAGTAGGCAGGAGAAACATACATACACAAACATGAAGGTGCGCTACTATATGTGGTCGGGTAAATACCCTGATTTCCCACAGTAGATGCACAGAACATTACACAACAATGTAACGATACAAATTTTGCCTCGAGTTATACATGATACTCACAAACCAGATAGGTGAGGCTAGCGCTGGCAGAATTGTCAGTACTCAAACCAAGGGGAATCACAGCGCTGGACAGACAACAGTTAGATCCCCTGCCCCCGCCTATCAGGCACCCAATCGCCAGCCCACAGAGAAATACGCAGGTATAGAATAAGACAATCATTTCCATTCCTTATAAGAATGGATCAGGTCTCTTATATAACCCATGTCTTTCTCCGGAACTTAGGAAGTAGGCAGGAGAAACATACATACACAAACATGAAGGTGCGCTACTATATGTGGTCGGGTAAATACCCTGATTTCCCACAGTAGATGCACAGAACATTACACAACAATGTAACGATAAAAATTTTGCCTCGAGTTATACATGATACTCACAAACCAGATAGGTGAGGCTAGCGCTGGCAGAATTGTCAGTACTCAAACCAAGGGGAATCACAGCGCTGGACAGACAACAATATAAACAAGATAAACCAAAGCTAGCACTACACTCTGTACACATATGTGACTTCTGGCCTGTGTGTGTCAGCATATGTTTTCAAGTCACCAGGTAGACCAAGGCTACCACTACACTCTGTACACTTATGTGGCTTCTGGCCTGTGTGTGTCAGCATATGTTTTCAAGTCACCAGATAGAACAAAGCTACCACTACACTCTGTACACTTATGTGGCTTCTGGCCTGTGTGTGTCAGCATGTGTGTTTTCAAGTTACCAGATAGACCAAAGCTAGCACTACACTCTGTACACTTATGTGGCTTCTGGCCTGTGTGTGTCAGCATGTGTGTTTTCAAGTTACCAGATAGACCAAAGCTAGCACTACACTCTGTACACTTATGTGGCTTCTCGCCTCTGTGTGTCAGCATGTGTTTTCAAGGTAGCAGAAAGAGCAGAGCTAGCACTACATTCTGTACACTTATTTGGCTTCTGACCTGTGTGTATCACCATGTGTGTTTTTAAGTTCTGGGAGCGAGTGAAACTAGCACAACATTCTGTACACTTATGTGGCTTCTGGCCTGTGTGTGTCAGTATGTGTGTTTTCAAGGCACCAGAAAAATCAAAGCTAGCACTACATTCTCTACACTTGTGTGGTTTCTGGCCTGTGTGTGTCAGCATGCGTTTTTTTTTTCTTCAAGTAAACAGATACTGCAAAGCTAGCACTACATTCTGTACACATGTGGCTTCTGGCCTGTGTGTATCAGCATGTTTTTTTTTTTTTTAAGTACTGGGAGTGATTGAAACTAGCACAACATTCGGTACACTTATGTGGCTTCTGGCCTGTGTGTTTCAGTATGTGTGTTTTCAAGGCACCAGAAAAAGCAAAGCTAGCACTACATTCTGTACACTTGTGTGGCTTCTGGCCTGTGTGTGTCAGCATGTGTTTTTTCAAGTATTAATAATAATAATAATGCATAGCATTTATATGGCGCATTTCTCATATTTATA
This sequence comes from Semisulcospira habei, assembly GCA_036245525.1. Lineage (NCBI taxonomy): Eukaryota > Metazoa > Mollusca > Gastropoda > Semisulcospiridae > Semisulcospira > Semisulcospira habei. The sequence goes on from BTPG01000004.1 coordinate 39,909,895, forward strand.
ATATAACTCAATGCGCAGAATGTAGCCGCGAACTGAACCCAACAAGCACGCTCACGTGAATCACACGCATTCACTCGCACACTGTACGTAAACACAGAACATTCACGTGGTGCTAAGGGCAAGCTCAAGCGAGCTACTGATGGTATTTGGAAATCGTTTTGTATTTGAAATTTTATTAAGTTGGCTGAAACTGATACCAAAGTGGAGGGGGAGGAAGAGCCGGAGTACCCGGAGAAAGAACCCCCAACGGTCCGCCCGAATTAACGGTGACACTTACTAGAGGAGAAAAATCCGACGCCGGAACCCGGAATCGATCCTCGCACCTTTAGCATTGGTGGCAGACGCCTTAACCACTGCGCCACGGACCGCCCCGATATTGCAAAGCTAGTACTACATTCTGTACACTTATGTGGCTTCCGGCCTGTATGTGACAGTATGTGTGCTTTCAAGCTATCAGAGCGAGTGAAACCAGCACAACATTCTGTACTCGTATATGGCTTCTGGCCTCTTGTGTCAACATGTGTCTTTTCAAAGAACAAAACTGAGTGAAACTAGCACAACAATCTGTACACTTATGTAGCTTCTGGCCTGTGTGTGTCAGCATGTGTGTTTTCAAGTTACCAGATAGGCCAAAGCTAGCACTACACTCTGTACACTTATGTGGCTTCTGGCCTGTGTGTGTCAGCATGTGTGTTTTCAAGTTACCAGATAGACCAAAGCTACACTGTACACTTGTGTGGCTTCTGGCCTGTGTGTATCACCATGTGTGTTTTTAAGTTCTGGGAGCGAGTGAAACTAGCACAACATTCTGTACACTTATGTGGTTTCTGGCCTGTGTGTGTCAGTATGTGTTCAAGGCACCAGAAAAAGCAAAGCTAGCACTACATTCTGTACACTTGTGTGGCTTCTGGCCTTTGTGTGTCAGCATGTCTTTTTTCAAGTATTCGGATACTGCAAAGCTAGCACTACATTCAGGACACTTATGTGGCTTCTGGCCTGTGTGTGACAGTATGTGTGCTTTCCATCTATCAGAGCGAGTGAAACCAGAATAACATTCTGTACACTTATATGGCTTCTGGCCTCTGTGTCAACATGTGTCTTTCAAGGAACAAAACTGAGTGAAACTAGCACAACATTCTGCACACTTATGTGGCTTCTGGCCTGTGTGTGTCAACATGTGTGTTTTCAAGTTACCAGATAGACCAAAGCTAGCACTACACTCTGTACACTTATGTGGCTTCTGGCCTGTGTGTCAGCATGTGTGTTTTCAAGGTAGCAGAAAGAACAAAGCTAGCACTACATTCTGGACACTTAGTTGGCTTCTGATCTGTGTGTATCACCATGTGTGTTTTTAAGATCTGGGAGAGAGTGAAACTAGCACAATATTCTGTACACTTATGTGTCTTCTGGCCTGTGTGTGTCAGTGTGTGTTCAAGGCACCGGAAAAAGCAAAGCTAGCACTACATTCTGTACACTTGTGTGGCTTCTGGCCTGTGTGTGTCAGCATGTGTGTTTTCAAGTTACCAGATAGACCAAAGCTAGCACTACACTCTGTACACTTATGTGGCTTCTGGCCTGTGTGTCAGCATGTGTTTCAACGTAGCAGAAAGAGGAAAGCTAGCACTACATTCTGGACACTTATGTAGCTTCTGGCCTCTGTGTGACCTTATGTGTGCTTTCAAACTATCAGAGGTGGTGAAACCAGCACAACATTCTGTACTCGTATATGGCTTCTGGCCTGTGTGTCAACATGTGTCTTTGACAGGAACTAGCTTGACTGAAACTAGCACAACATACTCTACACTTATGTGGCTTCTGGTCTGTGTGCGTCAGCATGTGCGTTTTCAAGCTATCAGAGCGAGTGAAAGCAGCACAACACTCTGTACAGGTATATGGCTTCTGGGCTCTGTGTGTCAACATGTGTCTTTTCAAGGAACAAAACCGAGTGAAACTAGCACAACATTCTGTACACTTGTGTGGCTTCTGGCCTGTGTGTGTCAGCATGTGTGTTTTCAAGTCAACAGATTGACCAAAGCTACCACTACACTCTGTACACTTATGTGGCTTCTGGCCTGTGTGTCAGCATATGTTTTCAAGTCACCAGATAGAACAAAGCTAGCACTACACTCTGTACACTTATGTGGCTTCTGGCCTGTGTGTTTTCAAGTTACCAGATAGACCAAAGCCAGTACTATACTCTGTACACTTATGTGGCTTCTGGCCTGTGTGTCAGCATGTGTTTTCAAGACACCAGATAGACCAAAGCTAGCACTACACTCTGTACACTTATGTGGCTTCTGGCCTGTGTGTCAGCATGTGTGTTTTCAAGGTAGCAGAAAGAACAAAGCTAGCACTACATTCTGGACACTTAGTTGGCTTCTGACCTGTGTGTATCACCATGTGTGTTTTTAAGATCTGGGAGAGAGTGAAACTAGCACAATAATCTGTACACTTATGTGTCTTCTGGCCTGTGTGTGTCAGTGTGTGTTCAAGGCACCGGAAAAAGCAAAGCTAGCACTACATTCTGTACACTTGTGTGGCTTCTGGCCTGTGTGTGTCAGCATGTGTGTTTTCAAGTTACCAGATAGACCAAAGCTAGCACTACACTCTGTACACTTATGTGGCTTCTGGCCTGTGTGTCAGCATGTGTTTCAACGTAGCAGAAAGAGGAAAGCTAGCACTACATTCTGGACACTTATGTAGCTTCTGGCCTCTGTGTGACCTTATGTGTGCTTTCAAACTATCAGAGGTGGTGAAACCAGCACAACATTCTGTACTCGTATATGGCTTCTGGCCTGTGTGTCAACATGTGTCTTTGACAGGAACTAGCTTGACTGAAACTAGCACAACATACTCTACACTTATGTGGCTTCTGGTCTGTGTGCGTCAGCATGTGCGTTTTCAAGCTATCAGAGCGAGTGAAAGCAGCACAACACTCTGTACAGGTATATGGCTTCTGGGCTCTGTGTGTCAACATGTGTCTTTTCAAGGAACAAAACCGAGTGAAACTAGCACAACATTCTGTACACTTGTGTGGCTTCTGGCCTGTGTGTGTCAGCATGTGTGTTTTCAAGTCACCAGATTGACCAAAGCTACCACTACACTCTGTACACTTATGTGGCTTCTGGCCTGTGTGTCAGCATATGTTTTCAAGTCACCAGATAGAACAAAGCTAGCACTACACTCTGTACACTTATGTGGCTTCTGGCCTGTGTGTTTTCAAGTTACCAGATAGACCAAAGCCAGTACTATACTCTGTACACTTATGTGGCTTCTGGCCTGTGTGTCAGCATGTGTGTTTTCAAGACACCAGATAGACCAAAGCTAGCACTACACTCTGTACACTTATGTGGCTTCTGGCCTGTGTGTGTCAGCATGTGTTGTCAAGGCACCAGATAAAGTGCCACATAAACCATCTCCGGTACATGTATGTGGCGTGTGAAAAGTTGGCTCACAGTGCTTGCAGAACCATGTTCTGCCACTTGATGAATAATCCAGACCAAAAAGGTGACTGCCAAGCGTGTGAAATGCAAAGAAGTACCCAACGGAGAAAGAAACACGCTTAGAAAAAACGGTACAACACAATTTATTAATATTTCGGGTAAATACCCTTTGTCAAAATAGACAAACAAACAGAGACATTATTTGCTACTTATCTTCAGATGCAGAAGGAATGTGGCCACATTCCTTCTGCATCTGAAGATAAGTAGCAAATAATGTCTCTGTTTGTTTGTCTATTTTGACAAAGGGTATTTACCCGAAATATTAATAAATTGTGTTGTACCGTTTTTTCTAAGCGTGTTTCTTTCTCCGTTGGGTACTTCTTTGCCACTTGATGTATCTCCTGATGTCTGTACATCAATACATGCACTGACAGCTGTAGTTGTCTTCTGCTCTGTGGTAACAGTGTGAGGCTTCTGCCCTGTGTGAGTAGACATGTGTTGCATCACCTGACTGGACAAATGGAAACATGCATCAAATAATCCACATACAAATGGCATCTGACTCTCTTCAGCACTGGGACTTTCTGTGGTCAAGGGTTTTCCGTTGACAAAGTTCTACCGTCAAGATCTACAGATACCCTCAAAGAGAAGCTAGACAAGATGGCGGCCATGCAACACTTCCTGGCCCCCCGCTCCGGCAGAAATGGTCGTCACTGGCAGTACTAAATAGACATTGTACCTTCGTTTGATATACGATGTCAGGCCCTGCAATGCTGCATCACGACCGGTATTTCTTTTTTGATGACTTTTGGCAATTTGATGTGCTGTGACTGTTAATTGGATTTTATCCGCTGTGCCGCGATGCTGGGAGTTGATACACGCTGATTCTTGTTGTACCATGCGGATATTAGAACATCTTCCCACGCCACGCTCAATATCACTGCCTACGGAATAGCGCTAGTGCATTCAACGAAGCGAACAATGAACCTTTATTTTATAATGGTAAAAGTATTTGGTAACAGGACCAATTTTCAAACTTGCCGTTACTACCATTAAGCTAAGAACTACCATTGAACACTATTACAAACAAAACAACAATTTCACACGAAAGTAAATAAAAGCTCACAGGCACAAACACTGACTCTCTACATCACACACACACATTCTACACAACACACAGAGACACACGCACATACTGCAACACACGCAAACACACACCAACGCACACACACACTACACAACACGCATACACACACTCACAAGACCCCCCCCCCCCCTCTTCTCCCCCAGAGCAACAGTGAGGTGCAATTGCGATAGAATTTTTTTTTTAAATTCAGTTCACAGTCATACAACACACATAACAAATATTTAAAAAATATACATGCATGTTAAAACAGGAAAATTGAAAGAAATACAGAATCAAGCCTAACGACAAATGAAACTATATACATAAATTGTGTTGTACCGTTTTTTCTAAGCGTGTTTCTTTCTCCGTTGGGTACTTCTTTGCATTTCACACGCTTGGCAGTCACCTTTTTGGTCTGGATTGATTTTTTTTTTATATACATGTATACCACACACATATGACTATGCACACATACGCACAAACACAAACATGTATACTCACGCGTGCACTCACACATACACATGCATTCACACACACACACACACGCACATGCATACACACACATGCATACACACACACACACACACACACACACACACACACACACACACACACACACACACACACAATTATATAAATGAAAAGAAAATGCATGCAAAGAACATTGAAACACCCAAAGTTCAAAAGGTGGGAAATCAAAATGCACATACTAGACCAGAATTTTTTTTTTTTAACACAAACTTTCTATCGACGTCCCCATATTCTGCTACCTTCCCTTCCCCCTCTCCACGATAACTAGTACATGCACAAACTGTTTGTCTCCCTCGACATCGATGATCAACAATAGTCACTCGAGTGAGACAGCAGGTGAGGTGCGTCACTGCATGAAGTCATAGCTATTATAGCATTAATGTGAGCGAATAACTAAATAAACACACACAAAGTAAAGCAGATGCACGATTCACACGCACTCACATAAGCTCGCACTCACGCAACCACGCACAGACACGTACAAACAGAATACTACCACTCGCCTAGAGCAGTGTACAGCGTTAAATGCAGTCCAAAGACTGATCACAAAGCTGAGAACGTTGAGCCAGTGGATGCGCTAGAGGCACCGACATGACCAAGGATGTCTTATAAACATGACTTGAGGTACTTGAAGAGGCTAATCTTGAAGGACGACAGGGTTTGCGCACATCTTATGGCAAAGAATTCCATAATGAGCTTCCTGCAGAAGACAGGCTTGATTTAAAGATGTCAATACGTGGGTGGGGAGCTCGATATTGTGGGCCAAATCTAGAAACGTCAGACACACGTTCCGAAAAGAAAGTGCTAAGGTACGCTGGACATGACTGTTTATGCATCTTAAACATGAGGACACCCTTGTTGAAAAGAAAGTGTTGCTTCAGAGGGAGCATGTCCAGTGACACGAGTTTTTGATCAGCTGAGAGATAGGGAGCCGGAAGTATTAATTTGGCAGCTCTCCGACGTAGGGAGTTTAGCCTCTTCAAATGCACTTCGCTTGAACCATCCCACACTGTTGATGCATAGTCGATGTGAGATTTGATATGAGCGTTGTAAAATATTGTACGAGTGGCAACGTCAGTGATGAACGAGTACCAGCAAGCTTCAGGCCCCACATTCCAGCCGAATGATGTGATGACAGACACCTCCCAGACGCAGTGACTGTGTTTCTTACTGAACAGCGTGCCAGCGTGTACTCTTTAGAAACCATTTTGGACTGCTTTTACGTTAATGATGTAGTCCTACTACTATTGCTTTAAAAATGACTATGAAGTTATATACTAGTTAAGTTATAATTAAGTTCTGGCAAGTCATGAGATCGTTCAACATAGAGGAGGGACTGATCCAAATGATAGAAGCGCTTTACAAGAACGCCTGCAGCGCGGTTCTACTTAACAATCAGTCAGGCGAGTTCTTCAGGACGACGATCGGTGTCCGTCAAGGATGCCTGCTCTCTCCTGTCCTTTTCAACATATTCCTGGAGAAGATCATGCAGGAAACCCTCCACGACCACCATACTTCAATCTCTATTGGTGGCAGATCCCTGTGCAATCTTCGATTCGCAGATGACATTGACCTCATGGCAGGCAGCAATAGTGAGCTTCAAAACCTGACAGACAAACTTTCAAGTAGCGCAGGGTCTTATGGCATGGAGATCAGTACGGATAAAAGCAAAGTGATGATCAACACCACAAGCGACAGCAGCAGCAACATTCACATGAACGGCCAGAAGCTAGAAGAGGTCAATAGCTTCAAGTACTTGGGAGCCACCCTGTCCAAAGACGGTAGTTGCATAGCAGAGATCCGTATCAGGATAGGTACAGCAACATCCGCAATGGCCAGGCTGGACAGGATATGGCGAAGTAACTCCATCAGCTTCACCATCAAGTACAGGCTTTACAAGTCCCTCGTAGTGTCTATTCTGCTCTACGGCTGTGAGACTTGGACACTGCTTGCAGACTCAGAAAAGAAAATCCAGGCCTTTGAGAACAAGTGCCTGAGGAAGTTGCTCCGCATCTCGTACCGCGAGCACAAGACCAACGAATATGTACGGAGCATCGTCACTTCCCTGGTGGGCCCACATGAACCCCTTCTGGCAACCGTGAAACGGCGCAAGCTTGCTTGGTTTGGCCACGTGACCCGACACAACACCTTGTCCAAGACTATCCTCCAAGGCACTCTCGAAGGAAGTCGTCGGCGAGGTCGTCAGAGAAAGAGTTGGGTCGCAAACATAAAAGAATGGACCGAACTCGAGATGCCAGACTTGCTTGCCACCGCCCAAAATAGAACTCAGTGGAGAGCACTGTCTGTTGCTGCTGCCTTTCAGTCCCCCCAACGCCCAGTTCGGGCAAGGGACTGATGATGATGATGATGATGATGATAATTAAGGTGGTGACTGTTTATGCCGGAGCGACTGTCTAATAGCCGGCGCTGTTCTTATGACGACGGGCCACCCGGTAGCAACTTGTGAAAGTATTCGGGTTTTTGTTGTTGTTGTTGCGTATTTTTGTTATTTGTGTAACTAGTCTCAGCCAAGCAGAAAGTTTAAAAACATTATATTATGTGTTATAGAGATACTAAGATAGAACCGTCTTTTGTTTGCTTGTGTTAGGGAGGTTCAGGTCGGGTTGGGGCCGTTGGCGCCGGCCATTTGACGCCTTGGCGACGGGCTTCACCCGTCCCGAGCCATTGTCCATTTGTTTGAAAACTGTTGTGTGAGTGTGTGTGATTGCGAGTTGCACCTCAGGTGTCAAAAAGAATTTATCTTTTTGAGATAATAAAGTACTCTTAAGTCACAGTCCATGTCACTGATAACATCAGACACAGAGTTGGACTCTAGCTTGATGTCATGTTTAGTGTCACAGTCCATGTCACTGTAAACATCAGACACAGAGTTGGACTCTAGCTTGATGTCATGTTTAGTGTCACAGTCCATGTCACTGATAACATCAGACACAGAGTTGGACTCTAGCTTGATGTCATGTTTAGTGTCACAGTCCATGTCACTGATAACATCAGACACAGAGTTGGACTCTAGCTTGATGTGATGTTTAGTGTCACAGTCCATGTCACTGATAACATCAGACACAGAGTTGGACTCTAGCTTGATGTCATGTTTAGTGTCACAGTCCATGTCACTGATAACATCAGACACAGAGTTGGACTCTAGCTTGATGTCATGTTTAGTGTCACAGTCCATGTCACTGATAACATCAGACACAGAGTTGGACTCTAGCCTGATGTCATGTTTAGTGTCACAGTCCATGTCAATGATAACATCAGAAACAGAGTTGGACTCTAGCTTAATGTCATGTTTAGATTCACAGTCCATGTCACTGTAAACACCAGACACAGAGTTGGACTCTAGCTTGATGTCATGTTTAGTGTCACAGTCCATGTCACTGATAACATCAGACAAGGAGTTGGACTCAAGCTTGATGTCATGTTTAGTGTCACAGACCATGTCACTGATAACATCAGACACAGAGTTGGACTCTAGCTTGATGTCATGTTTAGTGTCACAGTCCATGTCACTGTAAGCACCAGACACAGAGTTGAACTCTAGCTTGATGTCAGGTTTAGTGTCACAGTCCATGTCACTGATAACATCAGACACAGAGTTGGACTCTAAATTGATGTCATGTTTAGTGTCACAGTCCATGTCACTGATAACACCAGACACAGAGTTGGACTCTAGCTTGATGTCATGTTTAGTGTCACAGTCCATGTCACTGTAAGCACCAGACACAGAGTTGGACTCTAGCTTGATGTCATGTTTAGTTTCACAGTCCATGTCACTGTAAACACCAGACACTTGTGGACTCTAGCTTGATGTCATGTTTAGTGTCACAGTCCATGTCACTGATAACATCAGACACAGAGTTGGACTCTAGCTTGATGTCATGTTTAGTGTCACAGTCCATGTCACTGATAACATCAGACACAGAGTTGGACTCTAGCTTGATGTCATGTTTAGTGTCACAGTCCATGTCACTGATAACATCAGACACAGAGTTGGACTCTAGCTTGATGTCATGTTTAGTGTCACAGTCCATGTCACTGATAACACCAGACACAGAGTTGGACTCAGCTTGATGTCATGTTTAGTGTCACAGTCCATGTCTCTGTAAACACCAGACACAGAGTTGGACTCTAGCTTGATGTCATGTTTAGTGTCACAGTCCATGTCACTGTAAACACCAGACACAGAGTTGGACTCTAGCTTGATGTCATGTTTAGTGTCACAGTCCATGTAAATGATAACATCAGACACAGAGTTGGACTCTAGCTTGATGTCATGTTTAGTGTCACAGTCCATGTCACTGATAACATCAGACACAGAGTTGGACTCTAGCTTGATGTCATGTTTAGTGTCACAGTTTGTTACGATTGTGATTGTGTTGTTCTGTGGGAGCATGTGTGTATTCATCGTAGGAAACGATCCGATATTTATTTGAGCTATCATGATTACGAATCACATACCTTTTTAGTAAGTTTCGCTATCGTTCGCACAGAGAGCGGAATTGATTGTCTTTTGATACACGGAGTTGAATCCCGAAGAGTCTAGAAACCGCTCGAATAATCTCTACTGTTTTCTGTGCGCGTGAAATTACCAGCCAGTATGCATTAGGCGGAGTCTTGAACCTTCCGGAGAATTCGGGCAAGGTCGTGACCTGTCTAGCATACTCTTGTGTGAAGTCATAACACACTGGGATTTCCCAAAATTGGGATTGAAATTAGCAGTCGAATTTTGTAGACTATTGTAGTCTATTCTAGAAAGTTATTTTTCATCAATATTTATGAGTTTCGGTTACGTGTTCTGTTCTGATTGGTTGTGTTGTATGAATTTGCTAGAGTGTTCTGGAAAGCTATTATACTACTACAAGATCGTGCAGAGCTGGAGCGTCTCAACAGTACAACGGGGTGACCATGCAGGAACAATATGGTAATTATACATTTGAAATCTGAATAGTGTTTGCATTTGTTTGTTTTGTGGCGTGCTGCTTTGGTTGATCGCCCAGTTCGACTCACATTTTAAAATCCATCTTTTCTCAAGAAGTTAAAAATTGTACTATACACGTATGTGTACCTTAATCAGCAAGAGTGCACGTGGCGTCAGCGAATGAACTGTAGAAGAAAGAAAGCTGGAACTTGGTCTGGCAATGGAATTTGTACACAAACCAAGGGGAATCACTCAGCGCTGGACAGACAAACAGTTAGATCCCCTGCCCCCGCCTATCAGGCACCCAATCGCCAGCCCACAGAGAAATACGCAGGTATAGTACAAGACGATCATTTGCATCGTCAAAAAGAATGCATCAAGTCTCTTATATAACCCATGTCTTTCTCCGGAACTTAGGAAGTAGGCAGGAGAAACATACATACACAAACATGAAGGTGCGCTACTATATGTGGTCGCCGGGGTAAATACCCTGATTTCCCACAGTAGATCCACAGAACATTACACAACAATGTAATGATACAAATTTGCCTCGAGTTATAGATACTCACAAACCAGATAGGTGAGGCTAGCGCTGGCAGAATTGTACACAAACCAAGGTGAACACGCAGCGCTGGACAGACAAACAGTTAGATCCCCTGCCCCCGCCTATCAGGCACCCAATCGCCAGCCCACAGAGAAATACGCAGGTATAGAACAAGACGATCATTTGCATCCTCTTATTATTATTATTATTATCTTCTTATTCTGTATTAAAATTTCACTTATAACACGAAATGCTTAACACGAAATTTCGCTTAACACGAAGCTGTTTTTGGTTCCCAACCAGAGCAATTTCACTATTATTCACCTGTTTAACACGAACACAGATTCCAGTCTCAATCACCGAAAACCAATTCATGAAAGGGGCACTGCACGTGTCACTCTCGTGCTCTAGTACACATGACACAGATCAGAACGAACTCTAGCCTATGATTGGCTGAATAGCCTTCAGTTGTTGTAATCCGTCTTCTCATTGGCTAGCGTTTCTGAACCTTATTCATGTATCATTCGTGTACCAACCCAACCCAACACTCCCTCACTTCAGCTAACCACCGATCGTGGCTACCCCCAAGGTAAAACAGAAGTCGATTACGCTTGAAGTGAAAAAACAAGATTAATGAGATCCACAATTGTCTCTCTACATGGGCTGTCAATAACGCAAGACAGACTTCGATCATGGCGTTTATTAAATGACCGACTGTGTTGCTTTTACCGATGCGAGATTGTACTTCAGCCTGTGTTGCTTTTACTTTACTATGGATTTTACCTGATGGATTTTACATTAACTATGTGAGAGAGATAGTAATACTGAGTGGACAAAAGCTTCATTAACACAATGACTGAGTTAACCCCTTAATTATATCTTTTTGACTCTCCATTGTCCATATCCCCCGCACAGAGTAAATACCATTGGAAGTTACCCCTAAATCATTATTATTTAAACAGACACATTTTTATGAAAATCAAAAATAATACTTAAGGGGTTAACTCAGTCATTGTGTTCCCCCACCCACCCCCCACCCCACCCCACCCCACCCCCCACCCCACCCCCACACCCCATGCTGGTAAACCTGGAGCTATCACATACACAAACACCTCATGTCTACGCTTGTCTGAAAGACATCCACCTCTATTCAGATATACCATCAATGCGCTGCAAAATTATTCACATTTTCATGTCGAGACTAGATTGCTCTATAAAACCGAAATCTCATACCTTCCTGCCTTTCTATTTAATGTAAATCACAGACAACCCCACCCCTTTTTCACAAAGAGAGGCCCGTGCTTATGTCAACATTACAAGCACTGATGAACCTGACTCAGGGTGTTTAATGTTGACTGTTATTATTTAATACACTGGAGAAACTACATGGCTGTGTTTACAAAGCACTCGAGAGAAGCTGCATGACTGTTTATACAGCACTCGAGGTGCTGGGCCTGACTGTTATTAGATACCACTTGAAAAAGTGCTGACCGAGTTTGTACCTGAGAAAACTGCTTGATCATGACCACATTCATATTCTGCACTCGAAATCAGGCATAAACAAACCGGTTTGAACAGGAACAGGACTGTTGGCGTGCCTTGGAACTAATGCGTGTTAAGATATTTTCTAGTATAAAACCAAACCCCAGAGCTAGGTACAGTCAATCATGACACAATACTCTAAAAGTGTGTCAATTGTGTCAATCATGACACAATACTGCTAAAAGTGCGATTGCACAAACCTGTCTTCTTCGTAAGCGGCTGTGTTATCGTCAGGCAAGAGTGGCTCGTTTTAAAGAAGAATTGGAGAAACTGAATGATGATGTACAGGATTTAAAATCAAGCTTAAATAACACTGAAGAAGAGATGAAACCTATTTGTGATGCAATAATTGTGTATGAGAATGAAAAAAACTTACAGTCATTGTCAGCCATGATAAAACAATATGGCAACCTTGAGGGAAAGGCAGAAAAAATTAGAAAAGTCATTCTTCAAAAGGAGCTAAAGGCAAGATTGAAAGAAAAAGATATACAGATGAATGAAATGGTTGCAAATAATATTTCTGACAAAATGGGTAAAATAGAAAATGAAAACCCTTTACTTCGAAAATTGCATCAAATTATTCATATAAAGAAACAAGAAAAAGCAGCAGCAGAAGCAGCAGCAGCAAGTGGAAGCAATGCATAAATAACGGAGTAGTTCCACAGCCGCTTACGAAGAATAAGCGGCTTACATTTGCTCTCGGCTTTTGTACATACCATCAAATTTTACACACACAGAATATTTTTATCTTAGTGTGGTGTGTTGGAAAAACACTTTCACATGATATGCGTTTACGCAGCCCGGGAGTGTCATGTTCGAGTGTTTTTCCTAGGGATGTACTACAGCTCAGCACACAGACACACACAAAACTACATCCGAGAGCAATACATACACCTGTTTGGCTTCGACATGTGGTCTTTGGTACAAAGTTAGGTGGCCACGAAAATTTTTCATCTACAACTGAGCTGTCAAGGGTTGATGACCCTTCTGATGAGACTAATTAAGTCAAAACAGCTCCTCGTTTCAAAGGTAAGTGCTTTTTTATTTCACTTATTATTAAAAATATATTTTATTATAAAATGAACACAGATGAACTGCTATTATTAAATGATATTGGCGCTGTAGAAAACATAGACTTAGATTCGAAGCGGGAACGACTTTTATCTGTAGTGATTTCTGGTCATTCCAAAACTTATCTCGGAAAGCAATATTCAACCGAAGATATACAATCCCTCACGGCTGCTGATTTATTTAAACTTCATTTTAAATATGAACAACACATGGCTTCACTAATGACCCGTGATTTGAGCAAATCAATTGTCTGCTTATATTCAAAAGCTGTGAGTTATGCCCTTCCTGTAGACATTGAAAATCTCACAAATGACCTCGAGAGTAACCCCATTGTAACGAGTGCAATTGGTAAATTAGCTTGCCTTTTATTCTACAGGTTCGGTAATTTGCTTGCTCCACTGGTAACATTAATTGTAACTAGCAGCCATATCGATTTTACGAAATTAAATTTTTGTTGTTGATAAAAATGGACGACCAACAGACGACCCCCCAAACGACCCCACAGATGAACCCTGTTTCGGATCCTGCCCAGACCCCGATTCACACAGTGATAAAAATTAAAAGTCCAGGCCGCGTTGAGGCAGGTAAACGTTTAGCTGAATGGAACAAGTAGAAAAAGTTACAGCTACAGGCTCTAACAGAAAAGGCTCATGTAAGTGACCCGCCATCAACACCGTTGGGACCGTTAGGACTGACGGAACCATCAGGACTTTCAACACCCCTGTCACACACACATCAAAGTGAAAGACCTTCAACCCAGTCTAATTCTGAAACAGCAAAATATGTAGTTGCCGCATTTGTTGTCGGATCTGGTTTTGTAGCTTACCAATTATACAAAAAATACAAGCCACAGACTCGTACAGTGACCAAAAAATTAAACACTCCATCATCAAAAACAGAAGTCTCCACATTACCAACAATATCCAAAGTTGTCGACCCATTTCATATGCAGTAATAAATTTATTATTTTAATTTTTTCTTGCCTAAGAAATGAATGACTCAAAGAATTTAATGAATCTTGTGTATCACTCTGCAGTAATCAGTGCATTAGCAGTAGCGTTTTCTATGCTGGGAAAAAATCTACTCAAAATGAAATCAGCAGACCTCAGTAGACTCGATTTCGAAGACAGCGCTAAGCTAATTGTAGTTGTAACAGCATCAATCGCCATGAAAGACCTTCTTGTTAAACAAGGAATTATTCCCGAAAATGTTTCTATGTAAATAAAATAAATATGGCGACGATAGCTATTATGGTGGGAGGAGCGATGGTCAACGCCCTCGCGTTCAGTGGCTCTAATTATCTCTTTTCTAAAATGGGTAGAGAAGAGAGTGCAGAAGAATTGAAACGCCATAATGAAGCGTCAGAAAAATTAGCACAAGCCCAGCAGGAATATGAAAAGAATAGAATTGAGAAACTTGATTTCATCAATGAAAGATTGAGGCTTGAAGGCCACGCACAACATACGTTTTCAAATACAGACAAAGCAATTCGTGAATACTATCTTGTCACAGGTGAAGACATGTCTATCCCAAAACCAAAACTAAGTGACTATTACAAACCAAGCACACAACAAAGAAACGGAGA
>BTPG01000004.1:39925175-39978266 GCA_036245525.1 Semisulcospira habei
TTCCCTTCTATTCTGTGGCATGTGTTTCTGTCTACCCCTGGTCCATTCACCTGTATTTTTCTTTTTTAAACTCTCCCTACTGTCTGCGCTGCCTGTAGTTCTTGATACTGGATGTGTGTTGCTAAATGGTCCTAGCTTTATTTAGGCCCCATGTCGTAGGTTTATTTAACGTATTTGACCGGCTGGCGACATACATTCAATGTTCTGTTTATTTTTTTTTTTTTAACAAGCAGTGCAGGCACGTCCTGAGAAAGTCTCGTTGCTGTCGGGACGTTAAGCAACGTACAATCAATCAATCAATCTAAACAGAACAAAGGGAGCTGGGTGGCTCGGTGGTAAAAGCGTTCGCCTCTCGACCAAAAGGTCCCTGGTTCGAATCCAGCTTGGGTCAAAATTTGTTCAGACCCTTTTTCGTTGCCCCGTTTTTTAAATCACCCTCGTGGTGGCCAAAAGACGTTAAGCCCTAAATATTTAACAGTTTTTTTTCTAAACAAAACAACACATACACACTAAACAGAGCAACGCACACACTGATACGGAGCAACACGCATTGTAAATGGAGCAATACACACGCTGTAAACAGAACAACACACACACACTGTAAACAGAACAACACAAACACTGTAAATGAACAACACACACTGTAAACAGATTTAGTTATTTATTGGGGCTTAACGCTGAGCAGGCCACTAAGGTCATCTCACAGCGGCTGTAAACAGAACAGCACGCACACTGTAAACAGACAACACACACTGTAAACAGAGAGACACATTGTAAACTGAGCAATGCACACACTGTAAACAAAACAACACACACATACTAAACAGAACAATACATGCATGTGCAGAAGATGTTTTAAGTGGCTCTCACACAGGCAAGAAGCAACATAGGCGTTCAGAATATAGTGCTAGCTTTGCTTTGTCATTATCTTGAAAAGACACATAATGATTCATACAGGTCAGAAGTCACACACATGTACAGAATGTAGTGCTACTTTCACTCAGACTAGTACTTTGAAAAGACGTACATGCTGACACACAGGCCAGAAGCCACACACGTGTACTGAATGTAGTGCTAGCTTTGTTTTATCTGGTTACTTGAAAAAACACATGCTGATACACACGGGTCAGAAGCCATATAAGTGTGCTAGTTTCATTCAATCTGATCACTTAAAAACACACATGCTGACACACACAGGCCAGAAGCCACACAAGCGCACTGAATGTAGTTCTAGCTTTACTTTACTTAAAAAAAACACATGTTGATACACACAGGCCATAAGCAACATAAGTGTATTGAATGTAGTGCTACTTTCTTTCAATCTAGTCACTTAAAAACAACATGCTGACATACACAGGCCAGAAGCTTCATAAATGTACAGTATGTAGTGCTAGCTTTGCTTTATCACGTTATTTGAAAAAAAAAACACATGCTGATTACACACCGGCCAGAAGCCACATAAGTGTATTGAATGTAGTGCTACTTTTTTTTCAATCTAGTCACTTAAAAACACACATGCTGACACACACAGGCCAGAAGCTTCATAAGTGTACATAATGCAGTGCTAGCTTTGCTTTATCACGTTACTTAAGACAGGCATGCTCAATCTGGCGGGACTGGAACGTGCGGAGCTCATGAAGACAAAGGGCACTGGAGCAGGAGACGACAAGAAGGACAGAGCTCCACAGGAACATTGTTTGTTCCGTAGCTGAAAGAAAAACAGCAGGAAAGTCCAGCAGCTGATAGTGATCTCATGCAGATCCGTCATAATCGCCGTCGCATTATCAGCTCCCAAGGGTACGTTCTGGAAAAGGCCCTGGCGTTCAGCGTGAAGGACACGCCTGGCCAGGCAGACAGCGATGGCGGGGATGTCAGCAGCACCAAGCTGGTCGAGGATTATCCGTACGTGTCTGTAACTTTGGACCTATTTTCGTGCCAGCCTACGTATTCAAAGAATAACATGCAGATGAACCGTGAAACAACCAAACATGTGCTGTTTCGGGCTCCATCCTACATAATTCACAGACCGCTAACGCTCAGCCAGATGTTTTCTTTACTGATTCTGACCGACTCCTCGGAAAAGCGTGGAAGCATACAGCGAAGTATTTGCCAGCGAGATCAACTACCTCTTACTGCGTTTCACCATGCCGCGGTGGCCGTGTTTAGAATGTTGCAAGTACTGCCTGGCCAGCCGACCTCAGCTGTTGATAGATGTTCCCAACAAGTGGCGTGCCAGTGAATACGCATCATAGTTGTTCCCATAATGACATTTATGTATTATAAATAGTGTTGACGGACGTTGCCCTCTGAACACCAGCACTGTACTATAGCGACGGGCCCCCAGGTGCAGTTTGTTGTTAACTTGTATTTTCATGTACTAGCTTTAGTCAAGTAGGAACAGTAAAACGCACCATTTACGCGTCTCCGAGTCATTACGTCCAGCCATTAATTTACATCATCATTCAGACTCCACCTCAACCCCGTCACAAAATGGCGCTGCGAGCAGGACGGTTGGACTAACAGAGACGAGACAAAAAGGTGTGCCTCTGCAACTGACTTTGATTGCCCACTATACACATTAAAGGTTCAATATTCCTCCAAGACACCGGATTTGATTTTTAATTGGTACAGTGCATTGGATTTTGATTTATAATGCCCGTATTGGAATCCAAGGCACCGGTACTGTGTTTTCAAGAAGTACTACAGTGCCTTGAATTTTGAGTGTGTGAGTGAGTGTGTGTGTGTGTGTGTGTGTGTGTGTGTGTGTGTGTGTGTGTGTGTGTGTGTGTGTGTGTAGACGGAAGAGCTCATATGGGTTACTGTCTTTACCATCCTTATGAAAAATGGGGGGAGGGGGGGGGGGTTAAAATCTGGGTGAGCAAGTCAGACACCCATTTTTTTCTGAGGGTTGTTTCTGCATTGTCTTGGGGTAAAGATTCATAAAAAATAAAAAGATCAGTTTTTCTCGTTTTGGCGTTAAAACATGCACTTTTGTGTTTAGCAGACACGCCTGTAGTGTGTTTGAAAACTTGTCCCTCCCAGCAATGTGTGTGTGTGTGTGTTGTGCGCACAGAACCCTGAAAATGAGCGCGTATGTATTACATCACCCTTCTCAGCTATAAATAACTTCATAGCTGATATGGGTCAGGGGGGATATTTTGTTGTTTCAAATTGTTTATGTTTCTACAAAATTAGGTTTGTTATTTGAGGGTGTGGTTGTTTTGTTAAAAAAAAGTGTTGAGTTGTAATGTACTTCCGGGGTTATGTGGAGAAAGGTCATGTCTAGTGAGAAATTTGAGATTCATGTATACGTTCACCAGGGACTTAGCCTATACGTTTTCTACGTTTGTTTCCATGTCAGATGAAGAATATTTGATCTGAAACGTCGTTGTTTGTTTCTATTTTAAAGGGTTTTCCGCCACTATCTTCTGTTTTAGTTTGACTTAGCCTATAATTATATTCGTGCGCCGGTTGCTAAGAAGTGAAGTGATTGTATGAGTGCGCATTGTAAGAGAGGACGTTTAGACTTTGGGTGAGGCTGCTGTTGTCTTTTGTCCTGCCCGACCTTTTGGTTGAACCTGTTGCTTTATTTTGTAGGTTTGTCGATGTTATCAATGCCGCATCTCCTTTTGGATTGTATGCACAAATTGATTGAATGGAAATGACGTCACAGAGTCAGCGTCGTTTCATGCGTCGTCTGCTACAGTCAGTCGTTTAGTGCAGTTAAAAGAGTGCAGGCTTGGATGGGCCATTTTCTGATGTAATAGTGGGCAGTGGGCAGATGTTCACATCTGCACGGGACATAGACGACCCCGCCCTCCACGAGTCGCCTGCTGCCTTGCAGGCCTGGCCGCTTGGCTGCGGCAAGGCTAAGGGAGGAAACCCCTGACATCAAAGCCCCCGTGTCTCCGGGGAAGGCTTTTGAGCCAGAGACTAGGACAAGGACAGTCTGATATAAAACCTACGACCCGAGGACCTCGATGCCATCGTCCCAGCTTGCTAGGCCATGGCAGTTGAACCAAGGGTTTAAAGGGTGGGGCCAGTACTGCGCACACTGCACTCCACCAAAAAGCTCCACCGCGCAGGCTTTAGGAAACGTCCACGGACCATGATACTGACCATTCAAAGTCCTGTAGCGACGGGCGAGGGGCGAAACGGCAGGTGAAAGATGTCACTGGAAGCCGCAGTCTCAAACCTGCATGCAGGCGGTTCAGGATATTGGTCGCCTGATGTTGACCTGGGGATGACAACATCACTCGGCACACCCTGAACGACCAAGCAGCCTTCTCTAGGGACAGCACTGCTTGCTCCACACGGAGAGGGGCCTAGAAAAGGTGGCCTAACCAAAGCTCGTCCCCTCGCAACCCCAGTTGGCTAGCCGCGGTCAACGGGCATCTTCTCCTGCGGTCAAAAAACAAGAAAGAATAACGGATCCACTCTCATGACGACCACGACCGGACTCAACGTAGCATGCTGGAACGTCCGAACCATGCTCGACAAAGCAGACAGCGGACGCCCTGAACGTCGCTCCGCCCTCATTGCCCATGAATTGCGGAGGTTAAACATCGACATCGCCGCGCTCAGCGAAGTACGCCTTCCGGACGAAGGCAGCCTCCAAGAACTTGGTGCTGGGTACACCCTCTACTGGTCAGGCAGGCCTGCATCAGAAAGACGGCTTTCAGGCGTGGGTTTCATGGTCAAGACATCCATTGCGACTAAGCTGGAAAACCTACCAACGGGCTACTCCGACCGCATCATATCCATGCGCCTCCCACTGAGACACCAGCAGCACGTCACCCTTCTCAGTGTGTACTCCCCAACCCTCCTGGCAGAGTCTGCTGAAAAGGACAAGTTTTACACTGACCTGCGAAGCCTCCTACAGAGTACCCCTGCAGACGACAAAGTCATCATCCTTGGCGACTTCAACGCCAGAGTGGGCCAGGACTCTGAAGCCTGGAAAGGAGTCCTCGGCAAGCATGGCGTGGGGAACTGCAATGACAATGGCCGCCTGCTGTTGGAGTTCTGTGCGGAGCAGCAACTGGTCATCACCAACACTACTTTTCAGCAAAAGGACAGTCGAAAGACCACCTGGATGCATCCTCGCTGCAAACACTGGCACCTTATCGACTATGTCCTAGTGCGTCAGAGGGACCGCAGTGACGTCCTCCTCACCAGAGTGATGCCCAGCGCAGAGTGCCACACTGACCACCGCCTTGTCCGCTGCAAACTCAGGCTCCACTTCAAGCCAAAACCCAAGAAATGGGGGCCCCCCAAGAAAAAGCTTGATGTTGAGAGCCTTCAGCGTGACGATGTGAAAGCTGCCTTTCAGACAGATTTACAGCGCAGGCTCAAAGACACAGCGGACCCAGTAGACTCCTCCCCTGAAACACTTTGGGAACAACTGAAAACTGCTATTGCAAAATCCTCTGCAGAAGTCTTGGGTTTCGCCAGAAAGAAGAACAAAGACTGGTTTGACGAAAACGATGTAGAGATCCAGGAACACCTAGCAAAAAAAAGAGCCGCCCATCAGGCCCACCTAGCCCAGCCTTCCTGCCCTGTGAAGAAGTCTGCCTTCCGCCTCGTCTGCAGCAGTCTCCAGCGCAAGCTCAGAGATCTCCAGAATGAGTGGTGGACCAGACTTGCACAGAGGACCCAGCTTTGTGCTGACAATGGTGACTACAGGGGCTTCTACGAAGCACTGAAAGCAGTGTATGGCCCCAGGCACCTGGTACAAAGTCCCCTGCGAAGCGCGAATGGCCAGGCACTCCTCACAGATAATACCTCCATCTTGAACCGCTGGTCGGAATACTTTCAGAGCCTCTTCAGCGCTGAGCGCACTGTTCAAGAAGCAGTCGTCCTACAAATCCCACACCTCCCAGTAAAGGTTGAATTGGACGAACCGCCCACCGCTGAAGAGACCCTCACAGCCATCCACCAGCTCAAGAGTGGCAAAGCAGCAGGCATTGATGGAATACCGCCAGAGATCTGGAAACATGGAGGCACAGCACTGCACAACAAGCTCCATGACCTCTTTCTCTGCTGCTGGGAGGAAGGAACACTACCAAAAGATCTCCGTGATGCAGTCGTTATCACCCTGTACAAGAACAAAGGCGAGAAGTCTGACTGTTCCAACTATCGGGGAATTACCCTGCTGTCCATTGCTGGGAAAATCCTTGCAAGGCTGCTCCTGAATCGGCTGGTACCTGCCATCGCTGAAGACCAACTCCCAGAGGGCCAGTGTGGCTTCAGAGCAAACAGGAGCACCACCGATATGGTCTTTGTGCTGAGACAGCTACAGGAGAAGTGCCGCGAGCAGAACAAAGGTCTGTACGTAACATTTGTCGACCTAACAAAAGCGTTCGACACTGTGAGCAGGCAAGGCATGTGGCAGATCCTGGAGCGACTTGGCTGTCCCCCAAAGTTCCTCAACATGATTGTCCAGCTACACGAGGACCAGCAAGGCCAGGTCAGACTCAACAATGACCTCTCGGAACCATTCCCTATTCTCAACGGCGTAAAGCAGGGCTGCGTGCTGGCACCGACCCTCTTCACCATCTTTTTTAGCATGATGTTGAAGCAGGCCACAGTGGACCTCGATGATGATGATGCAGTGTACATCAGGTATCGTCTCGATGGCAGCCTGTTCAACCTCAGACGACTGCAGGCCCACACGAAAACCCTAGACCAACTGATTCGTGAGCTGCTTTTTGCTGATGATGCTGCCCTCGTTGCACACACAGAGAGAGCCCTGCAGCGCATCACGTCTTGCTTCGCAGATGCTGCCCAGCTCTTTGGACTCGAGGTCAGTCTGAAAAAGACAGAGGTCCTCCATCAGCCGGCACCCAAGACAGTGTATCGCCCTCCTCACATCACCATTGGCGAGTCTGAACTAAAGTCAGTGCACCAGTTTACTTACCTTGGCTGCATTATCACGTCGGACGCCAAGCTGGACAAGGAGCTTGACAGCAGGCTGGCAAAAGCGAACAGCGCTTTCGGGCGACTTTTCAAGCGGGTGTGGCACAATCAACAGCTGAAAACAGGCACCAAGATCAGCGTGTACAGAGCTGTGGTCCTCACCACCCTGCTGTATGGTTCCGAGTCCTGGGCCCTCTACCGCAGCCAACTACGACTCCTCGAACGCTTCCACCAGCGCTGCCTGCGTACCATCCTGGGCATTCACTGGAGTGACTATGTCACCAACGTCGAGGTCCTTGAACAGGCTGAAACTGTGAGCATCGAGGCTTTGCTGCTGCGGACACAGCTCCGCTGGGCGGGGCATGTCTCCAGGATGGAGGATCATCGCCTACCAAAGATCACCCTGTTCGGCGAGCTTGCTACTGGACACCGTGACAGAGGGGCACCAAAGAAGAGATACAAAGACTGTCTCAAGAAGTCACTTAGTGCCTGCCAAATCGACCACCACCAGTGGTCTTCGCTTGCTGCGGACCGTGACACCTGGCGCTCCACCATTTACAAGGCAGCTGTCTCCTTTGAGGACTCTCACAGAGCTAGCCTTAAGGACAAGCGGCTCAGGAGAAAAAACAGAGATGCCGCAGCTCAGAACCCTGGCCATACCTTCCCCTGCAGCCACTGCGGTCGAACCTGCCTGTCTCGGATTGGCCTCCGCAGCCACGAACAAGCCTGCAGACGTCGTGGGCAACTCCTATAAAATCTTCGTTCGCGAAGTCAAGCCAAGAGAGAGAGATTTGTGTGAATGCTGTCCGTTTGAAGGAAGGTTGATTGATTGTACATTACTTAACGTCCCGACAGCAACAAGACTTTCTCAGGACGTACCTGCACTGCTAGTGACAAAAACTAAACAGAATATTGAATGCATGTCGCCAGCCGGTCCAATACGTTAAATAAAACCTACGACATGGGGCCTAAATAAAACTAAGACCATTTAGCAACACACATCGAATATCAAGAGCCACAGGCAGCGCAGACAGTAGAGAGAGTTAAAAAAGGAAAATGCAGGTGAATGGACCAAGGGTAGACAGAAACACATGCCCCCGGAATATAGAGAAAAACCCACCCTGTGGGGCTGACCAGGGTGCCCCTGGGAACTAAAAAGTCCCCCAGGGCAGACCCGGTTGGGGGTGTTTAAAGGAAGGACTGGAAAGTCGAGTGTTGAGGGCAGACCGGTTGGGGGTGTTTCAGGGAAGGACTGGAAAGTCGAGTGTTGAGCGAAGAGAGAAGGCGAGGATGGGAAAAATATCCAGTACTATACGTTGGAATAGATGCATATCAGTTACGACACGCTTGTAAATTAAAACACTTTTAACCCCACCCGGGTCTGCCCTGGGGGACTTGGGTGGGGTTAACTACTTTTTATTTCCCAGGGGCACCCTGGTCAGCCCCACAGGGTGGGTTTTTCTCTCTATTCTGGGGCATGTGTCTCTGTCGGCCCTTTGTCCATTCACCTGTATTTGCCTTTTTAAAACTCTCATTACTGTCTGCACTGCCTGTAGCTCTTGATATTGGATGTGTGTTGCTAAATGGTCTTAGCTTTATGTAGGCCCCATGTGTTAGGTTTATTTAATGTATTTGACCGGCTGGCGACATACATTCAATGTTCTGTTTAGTTGTTGTTTTTTCACAAGCAGTGCAGGCACGTCCTGAGAAAGCCTTGTTGCTGTCGGGACGTTAAGTAATGTACAATAAAACACTTTTAACATTAAGAAAAGTTAAGTTAAAAGAGGTTTTAAAACAGTTTTCATAAAAACTTTTGCCCGACACGCTTCTAAAAACAACATTTTCTTAGTTTTAAACCTTGTACCGCGCCATAAACGCCGCGATTGCTTTTCAGTCTTAGCTGTCCTATAGTGTGGAATGTGGGACTTTGCCAACTGGATCCATCTGGTGCACTCCAAATGAGTATTTGTGAGTGGTTCGACGTGCAACTCAGTGTGTGCCTCTGAAATGACCTACTGATTCCACTGATAATGAAAATCTTTCATTCATAAGAGCGCATTGAGCAGCTCTATAAACCAAAAGTGATGACCCCCCTCTCACCCCCACCCCCCACCCCTCCCCCCCCCCACACACACTTCTCCCCCCCCCAACCCTCTTACAACTCCACTCAAACAATCATAATAGTAAAATCAACCAAAGGTATCTTTAGTGAGGTATTTTCACTGTAATCCCAGTTTTGTGTGAGAGGCACCCACTTTTTGGGTAAAAACCCATTTTTTTTCCATCCAGTGGCTCTGTTTCTAGAAAACACTTTTAAAACAGCGTTTGGGGGGACATAACCAGTGTGGACAACTTTTTGCCCTCCACTGTGAATGTTTCCGTTGACAGTGCCCACGCTGGTTGTTTCCCTTCTCTCGCCTCACGGGGCGATTTGGGGGGCATAGCCAGTATGGACAATTTTCATTCTCAGCCCCCCACTATGTGTGATTCTGTTGACAGTGCTCACGCTGGCTGTCTCCCTTCTCTCGCCTCACATGGCGATTGGGGGGACATAGCCAGTGTGGACAATTTTCAGCCCTCAACTATGAGTGATTTTGTCGACAGTGCCCATGCTGGTTGTCTGCCTCCACTCGCTTCGCGGGGCGATCGGGGGGACATAACCAGTGTGGACTCTGCGCATGCTTCTGAAGACAATGCCCGCGCCGGTTGTCTCCCTCGCCCCGCTAAGCGTGGCGAGCCTGGGGAGACAACTAGTGAGGACAGCTCCGCGGCCTTCACTGGTAAGGACTCTGACGTCAAGGCTGTTTTTCAGCATCTGAACATTAGAAAAGCCGCTGGACCTGACAATGTGTCGCCCTGTGTGTTGAAGCACTGTGCAGATCAGCTCGCTGGTGTGTTTTCCGACATCTTTAATATGTCACTCAGTCAGCGTAAAGTGCCAAATTGCTTCAAACGATCCACAATAATTCCAGTTCCAAAGAAAACCAAAGTGACATGTCTAAACGACTACAGACCAGTGGCTTTAACCAGTGTTGTCATGAAATCACTTGAGCGACTTGTACTGTGTTTCATGAAGTCACTTATTGACCCGGGTTTTGACCCACATCAGTTCGCCTATAGAAGGAATAGGTCCGTAGAGGACGCTGTCTCTTTGGCTCTATTTCATGTTCTTCAGCACCTAGAGCAACCTAACACATACGCACGCATTCTCTTTGTAGATTATAGCAGTGCCTTTAACACAATTGTCCCTTCCAAGTTTTTTTGATAAACTACAACAAATTGGTTCTTTCCCACAGTCCATTTGCTTATGGCTGCTCGACTTTCTCCTGGATCGTCCGCAGGTCGTTAAAGTGGGTGACCGTGTGTCTTCCTGTATTTCCCTGTCCACGGGCACCCCTCAGGGGTGCGTTTTGTCCCCTTTGCTGTACTCACTTCACTTACGACTGTAGAGCGAGTCGTGAGGGCACGCAAATGTTTAAGTTTGCTGACGATACCACAGTGGAGGGAATGATAAAAAACTGTGATGAATCCCAGTACAGGGAGCAGGTCGATCAGCTTGTGCAGTGGAGTGACTAGAACAATCTGGAACTCAATGTCGGTAAGACAAAAGAGCTCATAGTGGACTTTAGACGCAACAAAACTGTCCTCCCCCCTCTTGTAGTTCACGATCAAACCGTAGAAACTGTTCAGCATTTTAAATTTCTGGGAACCACCATCTCCGATGATCTTAAATGGGAACAAAACACAGAGAACATCGTAAAGAAAGCACAGCAGCGCCTTTATTTTTTGAGAAGGCTGAGGGCTTTTGGTGTGAGCAGAACTGGCATGCTGCAGTTCTACCGGGCCGCGATCGAGAGTGTGTTGACATTCTCGATCGCGGTCTGGTATGGCAGTGCGTCTGCACGGGACAAACACAGACTGAACCGTGTTGTCAGGACAGCATCTAAAATAGTCGGCAGAGACATGCCAAGTCTTGACAGTGTATACCAACAGCGGCTGCTTAGACGTGCAGGTCTTATTGCACGCGACACTACACACCCGGCTAACTGTCTCTTTAACCTGCTTCCGTCTGGTCGCCGCTACTCTGCTCTCAAAACCCCACCCGGGTCTGCCTTGGGGGACTTGGGTGGGGTTAGGTATTTTTTAGTTCCCAGGGTCACCCTGGTCAGCCCCACAGGGTGGGTTTTTCTCTCTATTCTGGGGCATGTGTTTCTGTCTACCCTTTGTCCATTCACCTGTATTTGCCTTTTTAAAACTCTCCCTACTGTCTGCACTGCCTGTAGCTCTTGATATTGGATGTGTGTTGCTAAATGGTCTTAGCTTTATTTAGGCCCCATGTGTTAGGTTTATTTAATGTATTTGACCGGCTGGCGACATACATTCAATGTTCTGTTTATTTATTTTTTTTCACAAGCAGTGCAGGCACGTCCTGAGAAAGCCTTGTTGCTGTCGGGACGTTAAGCAATGTACAATCAATCAATCTGCTCTCAAAGCACGGACAAACCGTTTTAGTAACAGTTTTTACCCTAGTGCTGTCCGAGCCCTTTCAGTGCTATAAGCGTGCGATGATGTGCTCTGTGGGCCGATCATAGTTTCATTGCCGAGGACTGATGTTTTCGTGAATGACTGAGTGAGTGTGCGTATGTGTATGGTATTGTGTGGCCGGCCTACAGAGCACCTCTATATATATATAAGAGACCTGATGCATCCTTTTTAGGGATGTAGATGATCGTCTTGTTCTATACCTGCGTATTTCTCTGTGGGCTGGCGAATGGGTGCCTGATAGGCGGAGGCAGGGGATCTAACTGTTCTGTCCAGCGCTGAGTAATTCCCCTTGGTTTGTTATACAATTCTGCCAGCGCTAGCCTCACATATCTGGTTTGTGAGTATCTCAGTATAACTCGAGGCAAATTTGTATCGTTACATTGTTGTGTAATGTTCTGTGCATCTACTGTGGGAATTCAGGGTATTTACCCGACCACATATAGTAATGCACCTTCGTGTTTGTGTATGTATGTTTCTCCTGCCTACTTCCTAAGTTCCGGAGAAAGACATGGGTTATATAAGAGACCTGATGCATCCTTTTTAGGGATGTAGATGATCGTCTTGTTCTATACCTGCGTATTTCTCTGTGGGCTGGCGAATGGGTGCCTGATAGGCGGAGGCAGGGGATCTAACTGTTCTGTCCAGCGCTGAGTATTCCCTTGGTTTGTTATACATTCTGCAGCGCTAGCCTCACCTATCGGTTTGTGAGTACGAGCACCTCGCCTCGCCATCCTTGTGCTATCCCTTGGTGTTGGTGGCGCTTTTGGTCGAGTTGACTCATGAGTCTCCTCCCGGCAGGGCGCGCCCCGACGGTCGAGGATAGTGCTATCGTATTAGCCTAGTCTTACGATATATCACTAGTTTTACACCGACTGTGATCACTAATTAGTATTTACTCTATGATAGTCTGTTTTCATTTTAACGATATACCTTTATTAATTTAGACTTTTAGATTAATAGGCGTGTGTGTTGTGTCAGTGTGTGTGGAAATGAGCGTGGGTGTGAATGGGTACGCATTGGGTTGTGAGATTAGTTGTTCAGTTTTAAAGTTTTGACAGTGTGTGTAGAGCATTGAATTGTGTGATAGAGTCGACTGAGATGTTTGTAATTGTAACGACACCAGCACACATTCCTATGCTTTATGTCTTAAGGCAAATGGCAATAAACAGTATTATTATTAAATGTCTATTTTATTTTAAGTTGTCTCTCTTGGCTTGACTTCGCGAACGAAGATTCTATAGGGCTTGCCCACGTCGTCTGCAGGCATTTTCGTGGCTGCGGAGGCCAATCCGGGACAGGCAGGTTCGACCGCAGTGGCTGCAGGGGAAGGTCTGGTCAGGGTTCTGAGTTACGACAACTCTGTTTTTTCTTCTAAGCCGCTTGTCCTTAAGGTTAGCTCTGCGAGAGTCCTCAAAGGAGACAGCTGCCTTGTGAATGGTGGAGCGCCAGGTGTCACGGTCCGAAGCAAGCGAAGACCACTGGCGGTGGTCGATTTGGCAGGCACTAAGCCACTTCTTGAGACCGTCTTTGTATCTCTTCTTTGGTGCCCCTCTGTCTCTGTGTCCAGTGGCGAGCTCGCCGAACAGAGTGATCTTGGGTAGGCGATGATCCTCCATCCTGGAGACGTGCCCCGCCCAGCGAAGCTGTGTCCGCAGCAGCAAAGCCTCGATGCTCACAGTTTCCGCCTGTTCAAGGACCTCGACGTTGGTGACATAGTCACTCCAGTGAATGCTGAGGATGGTACGCAGGCAGCGCTGGTGAAAGCGTTCGAGGAGTCGTAGTTGGCTGCGGTAGAGGGCCCAGGACTCGGAACCGTACAGCAGGGTGGTGAGGACGACAGCTCTGTACACGCTGATCTTGGTGCCTTTTTTCAGCTGTTGATTGTGCCACACCCGCTTGAATAGTCGCCCGAAAGCACTGTTCGCTTTTGCCAGCCTGTTGTCCAGCTCCTTGTCCAGCTTGGCGTCTGACGTGATGATGCAGCCAAGGTAGGTAAACTGGTGTACAGACTTCAGTTCGGACTCGCCGATGGTGATGTGGGGAGGGCGATGCTCTTCCTTGGGTGCCGGCTGATGAAGGACCTCTGTCTTTTTAAGACTGACCTCAAGTCCAAAGAGCTGGGCAGCATCTGCGAAGCAGGACGTAATGCGCTGCAAGGCTCTCTCTGTGTGTGCAACGAGGGCAGCGTCATCAGCGAAGAGCAGCTCACGAATCAGTTGGTCTAGGGTTTTCGTGTGGGCCTGCAGTCGTCTGAGGTTGAACAGGCTGCCATCGAGACGATACCTGATGTACACTGCGTCGTCATCGTCGAGGTCCACTGTGGCCTGCTTCAACATCATGCTGAAGAAGATGGTGAAGAGGGTCGGTGCCAGCACGCAGCCTTGCTGCGTTTAAGTTGTAGAGCTTAGTTATAAGGTGAGTTTTAAACATTCGCATCAACTCCAGAGCCCTAGAATAAATAGAAATATGGGAACCCATTTTCACATAAAACGGTAGGTAACCCACTCTGAGGGTTTTGTGTTCATGTGTGTGTGTGTGTGTGTGTGTGTGTGTGTGTGTGTGTGTGTGTGCGCGCGCGCGCACGCGCTAGTTGTTTGAAAGAAAGTATTTCAATATAATTACTTTCTTTGTCATACTCATTTTTCAATGTGCATTTCAAGAATACAATGGCAGACGGCTATCATCATATATTATTAAAAATTTAATCAACTGGACAAATACATATTTATTTGCCTTTTAGGTCATTGTTTTACTTACGATGTCTTAACTCATTCCAGACAAATGGCATCCGGATCCAGATGCCGTTCTTCTCGAATGAGTTCAATATGTCTGAATGAAAAGTGAATAATATTTTTTGTTGAGTTGACGCCTTTGTCCACATTAGTATTACCCCCTCCAGTCCCGCAGTGATCGCTGTCTGTGTTTCGAAACGTTTCCTTAAGAGCAGACGACAGAAATTCATCTTCTTAGGTACATGGATATTTAAATGGTACCCATTCACCACCGGGACGTTTAACTCATGCAAGGCACTGTGCGTCAGTAGCTGCGAAAGTATAGTGTGTATCGTTGTCGGTGGCAGAACATTCACATTTCTTGGACTCCTGGCGACTTTTGGGGAATTACTGAAACTTTCACAAACAATCTTCCATCGTGGGCCTGGAGGGGGACAATGACAGGTTCTTGCTAAGTATCACGCCAAATCATAACAATAAATGAGCAACAGTGTCAAAGCAGAAAAAAATCTGTTTAACCTCTTGTCTGCTAACGGTGATACCGCTCCGTAGTTACGCGTCTTTCCCCCCAGTGGTATAGACAGTGGCAGTCAGAGGGTCAAGGGCGTGTTCTCTGACCTTTATACAGAAAAGTCTTCAGTAGGCACATCTATGATCATAGAGTCAGTGTCAGTGTATAACAGACGACATTCAGGATACTTTGGTTTGAGGTAATCATAGTAGAATTCAAGCATCAATAATTTTGATAACTCAAGAATTGCCATACCAATGAATACTGACTTGTTCAGTTTAACAATTTTTTTTTCTTTTGAGTGACACTGCATACAATGATGAATGAAACTCTTTATACCCTGTGTACTGTGGCTTACCTGTAAGTTTAATTGCACCCGATTCAGCTGTTACCAGTCTCACATCTTTGCGGTGATGCGGATTGTCCATCGTCTTGCCAAAACAGGCATTTTTATAAGCTTAAAAAAGTCTTTGTCAAATGCAGTGTTGCCGTC
This sequence comes from Semisulcospira habei, assembly GCA_036245525.1. Taxonomy (NCBI): domain Eukaryota; kingdom Metazoa; phylum Mollusca; class Gastropoda; family Semisulcospiridae; genus Semisulcospira; species Semisulcospira habei. Next base: position 39,940,372 of record BTPG01000004.1, read on the forward strand.
TCTTGCACACAATGCTGTGTTCTTCATTATGTACTTTGTGGGCTGATCTGTCTTTAAAATAAGCTTTAGATGCTTAGTTGATTTCAGTTTGCTTTTCACAATGTCTCGTTCATGCTTATTGCGTATTACATCGTTCTCTCTGAGACAGTCTTCAAAGCTGTCACGATCCTTACAGTAAAACAAACAGAAAAACTTTAGTTGCTCACGAAAATCTTTCAGTACAGCATTATATTTTTGAGGGAGATTCCATACACTGATGTTTGCGTGTCTGCCACTGAAGGCAAGTTCTGCTAAAGTGTTTCTCTTTTTGACAATGTCTTTCTCTGCTGAGCAGTCATCAACAATAAACAAAGTTGGTTGTCCTTCAAATTGTTTGTAAAAGTACTTCAGGTAGTCATTCATTTTTTTCTCAGGGTCGACTAAGTAAATGTTGTTGTCAGTCCAATTGAATAAACGGTTATGATAAGCTTCGTTGTGTTTGATCGTAGGATAATATCACAATGTTTTTGAAATGGTGGATGTATCTTGTTTGTAAGAGGTTAAGAACAAATTCAGTTTTCCCACAGCCTGTGGCACCACAAAATAAGCCGCAGTGTGGGTCAAGTGGCATCAAGTTCATTTTAATACACAATATAATTTTAATATATGTGTCCACTTAGTCTGCTTTCTGCAATATTGAGTTGTGCATCATAAATCAGATACAAATATATATTTATTGCTGCAGCGGTTTCAGTCTTTTTTGTATCTGAAATGTAATTCTATTACTACCATTTTCAATAGTACGTCCTGACCCGTGTAGGTAGTCATCATCTGTACTATGCAGGTCTAGCCAAAGAGCATACTTGTTTGTCAAGTATTGACTGATTTTTACGTCATACAGATGTAAATCTTTGCATCCCATGTTTGTGGGTTTTTCTCTAATCCTTCCACTTGACCATTTTATGATCTTGTCATAGTGCTGATAAGGTAGGAAACCAGAAGAATACACTTGATTAGGACGACCTTTGATTGTACAGAACAAATGTGTAATCTTTGGATTGTAGAATTTTTCTGAATCCTGTCTGTCTGCCAGTTCAACAAACAACATAAGAATACCTTTCAGTGTCCTAGCAGGTGTGTTCAAGTTAATGTTCCAAATCTGGTCGCTTTTGTCTTATGCATTAAACTATGTCTCATCATTCGGTCATAATAAATTGGAAGTCTTGCCTTGTACTGATTTTGAATGAGTCTAGCTAGTTCAGTGTGTGTGACAATTTCATATTCCAAGGAAATGTTAGAGATCTTGTATGCTGCATCTGGGTCTGATGATTTAATAACTTTGGAGTAGTCATTGAAGGTTAGTTCAAAACTCAGATGGTCATTTAGTGCTCCTTGGTAATAAGGTAAATGTGCTGTCAAGATTTCAAATTCAAGTGGAATGTAAAATATATTTCCATATGTTTCTGACAATATACCATCCTTGGCTACTGTCGTTGTTTTGTCACCGGCATCAATTCGAAGTTTAGCAATGTTATCTGACTGTATGTCTTGATAAATATGGTCTTCTCGTTCATCTCTTGTGAGCCAAAGATCTTTGTAGCAGTAGAATACATCGGTGTCATCAAGACTAAACACTTCCTGAACTTCAAGTTTAAATTTAATAGTCTTTATAATTGCTCTGCCAAGGTTGTTAACTAGTCTTCTGTTTACATCTTTGTCTGATGTAAGTTCGATATTAAATGCAAGGTGAGCAGTACCAGGAAAAAAAACGTCATATCATTGGGGCCTAGGTTTTGAAACTTGATGGTAAGAATTTGGTTTTGGTCTATGGTGCTAGGATTGTTTGTGTTGACAATCGATTGCCTTATGCCCTTAACACCAAGAGGCTCAGATAGTTTTCTGTACGGGTCTAACTTTGATCCATAAGACTGTGTCATTTTATTATGCAAAAATCAAAAATATTAAATTAATAAAACAATGTCAGCGGGAGGATTTAATCATGAAGATTTTGAAATGGATGTCACGGATGCCTCTGATAATAGTATCACAGATACAACTGGAATGGTAAATACTTCTAATATGTATCACAAATTGTTAAAAGACAAAGTAAACTCATTTTATGATAGTGTTGGTGCCCACCCAGATGTTACAGATCATAATCAGTTTGAATATGATAAAGGACACTTATTTGTAAAAACTCTCGACAGAGGGAAAATAAATCGAACTCAAACAAATAACACTGCTAAGTTTACAGCTTTAAGTACAGTTAAAGGTGAAGTCGGTGGTGAGGCAGCACTGCAGCGTTACCTTGGTGTTGGTATTGGTAGTAATAAGTTGTCACAGCAAATTTTTAGTGCCCTCCACGACACGCAAACAAGGTTACCAACAGGACAAGAAATTGAAATGGCAGCAGTAACAAGACTGCCAGAAATAGCAAACACAGTGATACAAGAAACTTCATTTACTGAAGAACAAATAAATGACGCTATGAAAACAATAGACGACCCACCTTTGTCGATGCGGGAGATTATGGGCTTGGATAAATCACTGCAGACAATAAGAGGTGAGATGGTAAATAATGTAGCCAAACTGGGTGAGCTTGATAATCAAATAAAAAGAGAAAAGAAAAACTAGCTACAGCAGACAATGAGAATCTTGACACAGAAACAAAACAAAGAATACAACACAGATTACATGATTTGCAGATAGAAAGATCAAGGAGGTTAGAAGTGATTAGTATTGGGAGAGAAAAACTAAAAACACAGGTCAACAGGATTAGAGAAACTATTCAGAAAATACTTCACGAAGACACAACATTGGCTGAGAGATTGAAAACACTTTCAGAGAGCATGGTATCACTATTGCGAGTTTAATTACTGCTCTTAGATTTATTATCAGTACTGTAGTATTAGCTGTCTCTGGGGGACCAGGGGTTGGTGGACCTCAGCCTCCAACACCTCCAGCTCCGACCCCACCAGCCCCAAAAGATTTACAGACGTGGGTAAAAAAACAGTTGTCTCATATATCAGACTTGCTTAAAAAGATTGGCTGTGAAATCAATGGATGCTTTGCCAGGCATAATGGGTAGTGTAGTCAGTTGGCTTATCAATACAGCAGTGAAGATAGTAGGGTTTATGGCAGAGCATGTGTGGGTCTTCCTGGTAACAGGAGGGTTATTAGTGGGTTATTTAATGAAACAGCTAAAGAAGTAATATCCCTAATCCAGTAAGGCCTATTACCAATGCAGTTCTCTCTGTGTTTGGTGATGGCGTCGGGGACGGGGTTACTGGCTGCACGGGTGCCGGTGTCAGTGCTGGTGCTTGGGCTGTTACTGTCTGTACAGGTGGTGGCATGACTGGGGATGGCATTATTAGTGGTTTTAATGACTGTAAGTGTGTGGTTGTGGCCCCCAAGTTTACAGATTAATTGAGTCTTAATTTTTTATCACACCTCTCAACAATTATTTCATTATTATAATTTGTTATTGTCCCCATTTGGAGTTAAAGGTCAGATGGCAACATGTATAACCCGATGCCAACTACAAAGTCAACTTTTGATCTGGCATATCTGAGAACGTCTTGATAACGTTGTATGCTTGATGGGAGATCAACAACTGAATTAATTGAATCTTCTAGGTTTGCAAGAGACAGTTTTTGTGCTTCAAATTTTCCACTCCCATTTAAAATATTTGATTTTGTTAGTGATTGTGCTCCTAGTAAACACCACACATATGTTCTGATAGACTCATTTGTGCTTTTGACTCCCACTTGAGTAAACCCGTCACTCCTGTCTAAGACAAATGTGGTCCATGCATTAGACTGTTTCTGTTCAATTGAACCTAACCAGACTTCAGATTTTGATGAGAATGACATGTAACCAGGGTAGTAGTCTTGTGGGTATTGTCTGTGATTCATAGCATAATACAATGTACCCATTCCGTGGTGATAATCAATTTTTTTTTTGTGTGCGAAGTCATACTTGGAGATAGGGCTAATGTTAAATTCATTACAGATGCATTCAAATGCTTTCATATCCATGGGGTTGTTATACCTGTTGAAACTGGATTCTGTGGGCAGTTAAGTATGCAGTTCTGACAGTATTCTTCTAAGCTGGTAGTACGTATGAAAACGATACACACATCTAATCAGTTTGTTTGAGTGATTCAAGTAGTCTGTAAAAGAAACATCACAGCCTGTAGCTGAACACAGTATAGCAAATTTAAGTTGGTTTTGAAACATCTGTAATGGGCTTGAAGATCACTTTCTTGCAGTTACATCATCTGTTATTTTAGGGTTCAGATATTGATCAAAGTGGTTGGGTACTTTCACTTGGAATAGATCTTGTTTGGACACGGCTATATCAATTTGATTTAGGTGAATTATTTTCTGTTCATAAGTTGGCGCAACATTATACCTGGCATTCATGTTAAATTGAAATGCATTTGTGCTTTCACTTGTTGGTGATTTAAATTCCATGGTTCTTTTTATATGAGATAATAAAAATGTTTATTACCTTAAAAAAAAAATCTTGACACAAGCAAACCAGTGTGCTTAACTAATGGGATTGATAATCGTGATGGTAGAAAGGCTATAGCTATCCATGAAATGTTTTACACAGTAAAGTGGTTTAATGTAACAGATGAATTTTATGTATAGGGTTAGGGTTAGGAAATATAGGAAGTATGGAGGTTCTTTCCATTTCTAAATTAATGCCTGGGTATTATGACTTTTGTACTATAGCTGAATGGCTACAAAATGAATTTAAAATTAAAGCAACTTTAAATCCAGCTAACTTACTTGTTACATTGGAATTTCCAAAAGATAGTAAGTATTTATTATCATATAGACTTATAATACTACTTTTTTTTTTTTTTTTTTAAAGGAAACCCACAATTTTTAGATATATTTAAAGACGAAGATTGGACATTAGATAAAAAAGAAGAAAACGAAAAACTTTTAAGGCCAAAAAAACCCAAAATAACAGGACAATATCCTGTCCATTTGTCAGTACACACAGTACTAAATGTTCATTTAAAAGAACTGAATACAACTGAAAATGTTCACAATGGAAACCTTCAACTTTGTTGAGATGCTTACCGACTGGAACTGCACCCTATTGTGAAAGTGTGGCTGTTAGATTTCCTAATTTGCAGTTTAAGAAATTAGGTTCCAGTTTCTTTGAGTCACTGTGTTTATCTATAACTAATCAAGATGACAAACCAGCTCTGATGCATGATTATAGCATTGTGTTAGAAGTTAAATAATTTCTTTTTTGTTTATAAAAAATGAGTTTTGGTCCAAAGTCAAGAATTATACCAATTGCCTTTCCGGTAACAGAGTTGAAAAATTTGGCTGACATACAAGATTTTTAGAAAGAGGGGGAGGTGTATGGTTTTGAACTTGATTCTTTTGGCATGTACAAGCAAAAAGTAATCAATGACATGAAAGACGGTACTGAGAGACCATTTCCTAAACTTGGACAGCTGCGTGATGTCACTGTGCCTGTTCCTGTAAATAATGTGCCCTACAACTTAGAACATGTGGGTAATAAGTGGGTAGTTTTACTTGTGCCTATGCCTGCACCAACAATTGACTGGGACATAAAGTTTGAATTTATTAGTCCTTATGTATACACTGATGATGAAGGTGCCTTAGTGTTTAGAAAAGTTGTTAACTCTGGGCCACTGATTGCGAGTCTTGTTTGGAGTTTTGCCACAAAAAAACAATAGCAGAGAAAAACTAAAGGTTCAAGATTATGAGAAACGACAGTATCTTCTTACAACTAGAATGGGTAGATTGGATACTTCTGTTGTGTTTAAGCCAGTGAACTTTGTCATGGCTAGAGAAGTGACAAAAGTATTTGAAATTATCTTGAGATCTGTAGCTTTTGTCAAAGAGGCTGAAATCGCACAGGGAATCAAACTTACGTGGGATGACTCAGTGACAGAGTCATCAAAGGTCTTTATTGCTATTAAAAAAGGTGTTGATATAGAGGTTTCGAGCAGTATTCCATCTGTCAAGGTTGTGGTCAATAAAACAAATTTTGTTCTTCAAAGCTACATAAAAATAGAACAAATTGATCTTGTTTCATTTTATTATGCTAGCAAATTGTATACTTTTGACGAGCTGCAAAATATAATCACTGATTAAATAATAAAAAAATATTTGTCATAAAAAATGGGGAACTTGTATCCGCAACTACAACCTGCTTTGACTGAGATGCTTATGACGACTGATCCGCATGTGCCAATTGCGCCCGATAAAACATTACTGGCAGACGCGTTTTGATTAATAAATATTATAGATGCATTGAAGTATTTGCATGGAGAAGAAGCAAAATACTCTAGGTGTAAAAGACGATATAAGACAGTTTTCAATTCTGTACAAAACACATCTATGGCTGTTGGTGCAGTTTCAGCTGGATGTTCTGTAAGGGGTATTGTTCTGTTTGCCACGGGAATTGGAAGTTTAATTGGAATTGCAATTGAGGGTGTTAGCGTTGCTACACGCCTGATATGTTTTGGTTTGGAAGCCCTAAACAAAAGATTTCATACAAAGTTACAGAAACATGAAGCATTGAGTACGCTCGCGGGTGCTAAGCTGAGTAGTATGAAATTTATTATCAGTAAAGCTTTGGTAGATAATTTTAATGATGATGACGAATTTAAGAGAGTGCAGAATGATTTGAGCAATTACAAAAAAAGAAGAAAAAAAAGTCTGAAGTACAGAATATGCTGTGTAGTCAATCTCCCATGAATGTTGAAGAACTGAAGGCTAGTTTTTTTAAGCAAAAGGAAAACAGATCGTTGTGTAGGAAACCACAGAAAAACTTCAAGGACATTTAGGGAAGTAAAAATCAGATTTTTTTTTTTTGACATACACTTCACAGAGGGATGTAATGCCACATGTACCATTTACATCTGTTTATTTAACCCCATCCGCCCACCACCAGAGTACTATTGAGGAAAAAGTTTAGTTTTTTTTTTTTTTTGTCTTTGTATCTTGATAAAATTGTCCGAGTAAGTTGTTGACTCAAGTCAAGAACTTACAAGTTGTTATGTTTAAGTTATTATAAGAAGTTATAAGAGCTTATTTTAAGACACTTATAAGTTCTTATGTCAACTAATTTGTAACAACTTAAAAAGTTACCTGTAAAGTTAGTTGGCAGTTGTAGGTGACTTTGGAATTTGTTATCTAGTATCTGTAGGTAACTTTGAAATTTTGTTATCAAGTGCATGTAGGTACTTGATAACAATGTTTGTGTGTGCGTGTGTTGTTATTATTAAATAACTGGTTTTTATTTAGGTATTGTCACAGAGACAATAATAAAGATGGCCAGGATTACCCTTTTTCTTATCTCTTACAAACACACACATACACACACATGTACATACGCACATACATGTACATACGCACACACACACATGTACATACACACACACACACACGTACATATGCACACACACAAACACACATACATGTACAAACATACACACACACACACTTACATACACACACAAACACATGTACATACGCACAGACATACACACACTCACGTACACACACACATGTACATACGCACAGACATACATGTACATACACACACGTAGATACACACACAAACACATGTACATACGCACAGACATACACACACTCACGTACACACGTACATACGCACATACCCACAGACAAATACACATTCACTCACAAACACACAGACACAAAATCTTTATTCAGCATGCATGAATATTGTAGACTCCAGTCCACAGAACACTTCACCACACTTCAGTTGTATGACACGATACACAGCGGCTGTGTACACAATTTGGCACTGCGCACTTAGTCCCTTTACTAAGGCCTTATGACGTAGTATGATAGACCGTTGGACTGGTATCTATCGTACTACGTCATTTGTTTACACCGTTACTAATACCCTATGACGTAGCACGATACCAGTCTGACACCATCGGACCGGTATCTATCGTACTACGTCATTTGTTTACGTTGGATACCACGATTTGAAGGCTTGACCAGGGTGCTGAGAGATTTCTAACTCAATTATTCAGATACAAAGCCAAAATAATCTTTCTTTGCCAGGGTGCTACAAGTCTGCTGACCAGGGTGCTGAGTCATTTTTAAATCAATTATTCAGATACAAAGCCAAATCATCTTTCTTTGCCAGGGTGCTACAAGTCTGCTGACCAGGGTGCTGAGTCATTTTTAAATCAATTATTCAGATACAAAGCCAAAATCATCTTTCTTTGCCAGGGTGCTACAAGTCTGCTGACGAGGGTGCTGAGTCATTTTTAAATCAATTATTCAGATACAAAGCCAAAATCATCTTTCTTTGCCAGGGTACTACAGATATACCCCAACGTCAGTCCTGTTGCTAAAACCTATGTAAAGTCTGTTTCATTTGCAAAAAAGCAAGCTACTTACATGAGCCGCGGCCGACAGATAGAGGCCGACGTGTTTTTCCGTTCAGTATCCTGTAATAACCTGTAGGCAGTCACAAATATATTTTTAACATAGCCAACGTTAGTCAGCGTAGCCTGGGCAAATTACACTAGACTGGCCTGGTTAACAATTTAACAGTAAGATTTTCTTTCTCAGCGCACTGCAGGCTAACCGCGAGGCCTTTTCTTGTTTTTAAATACCATGAATTTAACAGACAAACTACCGACAAATTACCTGACAGTGTCCTGTATGCAGTCACTAAGTATTTGTAACGTAGGCAATGTTAGTCAGCGTTGACTCTGACAAATTACACTAGAATGGCTATGTCACGGTTAGTGACTGTTTTGACAGTGGTAGTCGAAAGTTACCGAAGCACTGGTCAGTGTAGGAATAGTGAGTTGTTTTCATGTTGGTAGACACGGGTTAGTGTTACTTGTTTTGCACGTACGGGGCGCGCTAGTGGATACGGTGGTGTGTTCACTGCCGAGTTTACCTTGTCGGTAGCAAGGGAATAATAGTTTAGTTCGCAGCTGTACTCGGTTAGACCAGGTTGTCTTGCCCAGCTGACTGTTGGTAGTCAGTGACTGACCGTTTGTGAGAGTCAGTGACACAGCGCCGGTCCAGTCCCATGGTCGTTGGAGGCCTGAGACTGGGGTTATTGTGACTACGGGTGTCGGCGTTTGTGACGGGTCGCAGAGGAGGTAAGTGCGTTAAAAATCCCGCGTGCGGATGTTTTGTCATGTTATGGTTGTTATAGGTGTTTTGTACTATGTGCTAGGTCTAGGGGTATCGTGGGGGGGGGGGGGGGGGGGGAGGAGGGTAGAACACGATGGGTGTTAAAGGGAAGTACTGTTTTGGCGTTATTGTTTGGTTCTGTAATTATTAGGTGTTTTTAACTGGTTAGTGAAATGTTGTATTGGCTGGTGTAAAAGTGCAGAGAATGTTAGGAAGGTTTATATGTAGTGTTTGAGAACTTTCGTTGTTTTGGTTCATGTGTAAATTTTGGAATGATTTGGAAAGCACGTGTCATATGAGTGAAGGTCAAGTGCTTGAATGGTGAGTGGTAGTGTTTTTGTAAACCAAGCAGGGTGGGTATGGGAGGTTAGCTGTTTTAACAACACACTGGTTTACGTTACTTACGGGGCCGTTTAGGCTTCTGCTTTTGTTTTGCATTTTGACGGTCGGGGTCGGGACCGGTTGCCGGGAGGGCCGACGGGCATTAGGACCAACCACGCCTCGCTGGACTGAGTGTCGGCGTGGAAGGGGCGCGGTCAGCTGTACTGCCGAAGCCGCCGTGTCGCCATTGCAACCAGACCTCGCGCCAGGGAAACGGGGGGGGGGGGGGGGGAGGGGGAGAGAGAGAGAGAGAGAGAGAGAGAGAGAGAGAGAGAGAGAGAGAGAGAGAGAGAGAGAGAGAGAGAGAGAGAGAGGGAGAGAGGGGACCTGCGAAGCTGTACGACCGTTAAGGAAGCCGGACGGGAGGGATCCACAGGCGTTCGTCGACTTACCACGGTGGTCCCATTCTTATTCAGCTTTCCGTCACTCACTCTGCCTTGGTGTAGTTACATGATTTTTGTATATGAACAGTATATTATAGATAACGTTTTTCAGCCGTCAGTTCGGAGGGCTGTAACCTGACTTTTTATTGTTATTGTGGAGCAACAGTGCTGCGTAGCGTGGGGGAGTGTTTGTTTCCTCCACTCGATGCAATGCTGATGCTATGGAAGTAGTATTAACCTTGGTTTAGTTTTTTCCCTTTTGTTTTTCTTTTCTTTCTTTTTTTTCCGGGAAGGGGAGAGGAGTAGGGGGCAGGGATTGATTGATTGTACATTGCTTAACGTCCCGACAGCAACAAGTCTTTCTCAGGACGTGCCTGCACAGCTTGTGAAAAAAAAAAAACTAAACAGAAAATTGAATGTATGTCGCCAGCCGGTCAAATACGTTAAATAAACCTACAACATGGGGCCTAAATAAAGCTAAGACCATTTAGCAACACACATCCAATATCAAGAGCTACAGGCAGTGCAGACAGTAGGGAGAGTTTAAAAAAGGCAAATACAGGTGAATGGACAAAGGGTAGACAGAAACACATGCCCCAGAATAGAGAGAAAAACCCACCCTGTGGGGCTGACCAGGGTGACCCTGGGAACTAAAAAAATACCTAACCCCACCCAAGTCACCCAGGGCAGACCCGGGTGGGGTAGGGGGCAGGGAGGGGAAGTGTCGTTGGGAAGTGTGGGAAGGAAGGAAAGGGGGAATAGTTAGTATAATAGTAATAAAGATTGAGTGTACGTGTAAAGTAAATGTGTTGTGAGAATGAGCTGGGGCCGAAAGTGCTGAGCTTGGTGCGGGGGATGTGGAGGCGGAGAGGGTCGGAGGCGGAGCGGAGGGAGCGGGGAGGAGTGTAGGGGTGAAGTAAGTTTGAGAGATAGGCGGGGGCGCAGTTGTTCAGGGATTTGTAGCAGAGAGACAGAATCTTGTATTGGATGCGTTGGGGGAAGGGAAGCCAGTGAAGGAGTTTGAGCAGGGGAGTGATGTGGTCGGATTTTTTCTTTCTGAGGACGAGGCGGGTAGCATTGTTCTGGACGCGCTGGAGAGTGAAAGTGGTGGAGTGAGGGAGGCCGGAAAGGAGAGAATTGCAGTAGACGATTCGAGATAGGATGAGAGAGACAGCAAGTTTGGTGGCAGCTTCGGTAGTGAGGTATTTTCTGATCTGACCGATGCGGCGGAGGTGGAAGTAGCATGCCTGGGCCGTGGCGGAAACAAAGCTGGTCATGGAAAGAGAGGAATCGAGGATAACGCCGAGGGTTTTGGCCGAGTCAGAGAGGGATTGATTGATTGTACATTGCTTAACGTCCCGACAGCAACAAGGCTTTCTCAGGACGTGCCTGCACTGCTTGTGAAAAAAAATAAAAAAATAAACAGAACATTGAATGTATGTCGCCAGCCGGTCAAATACATTAAATAAACCTAACACATGGGGCCTAAATAAAGCTAAGACCAGTTAGCAACACGCATCCAATATCAAGAGCTACAGGCAGTGCAGACAGTAGGGAGACCCGGGTGGGGAGGAGTCAGAGAGGGAGATGGGGTGCTGTCTAGTTGAAGGTGGAGAAAGGGAGGGAGCTGGGAAATTTTCTGGCGAGTGCCTACCAGCATTTGTCGTCATTCAGTTTAAGCTTGTTTGCTGTCATCCAGTTTTTCACGTCTTCGTAGCAGTCAGCCGTGCGAGTCAGTAGTGACTGAGTGTTGTCGAGTTTGTCTTTGTCTACTAGTTGTGAGTCGTCAGCGTAGAGGTGGTGGTGTATGTGGTGAGTCTGGATGATGTTGGACAGGTGAGACTTGTAGAGTGTGAAAAGGACCGGGCCCAGGACGGACACCTGTGGAACTCCGAAGGAGAGCGTGACTGGGTTGGAGGAGACGCCGTCGATGGTGACGGACTGCTGTCTGTTGGAGAGGTAGGAGAGAAACCAGGAGTGGGCAGAGTCAGTGATGCCAAAGGAATGGTGAAGGCGGTGGAGGATAGAGTGGTCTATAGTGTCGAAGGCGGCAGAGAGGTCGAGTAGCGTAAGAAGGGAGATGTTGCCCGAGTCGGTGGAGAGAAGCAGGTCGTTTATGATATGTAGAAGGGCTGTGTCAGTGCTGTGATGTTTGCGATAGGCCGCCTGGAAGGGACTGAGGAGGTTGTTGTCGGCGAGGTGGAGGTTGAGCTGGTTGAGAACGACCTTCTCAATAAGCTTGGACAGGAAAGATAGATTGGAGACTGGGCGATAGTTTTTGAGTTCGTTTGGGTCGAGGTTGTGTTTTTTGAGGAGAGGACGGACGATGGCGGACTTGAAGATATCAGGGACGGAGCCGTTCTCTAGAGATGTGTTGATGATGTCGGTAATGAATGGCAGAATTTTTGGAAGGCCTTTCCGGTAGAGAGAAGCTGGGAGAGGGTCTAGTTCGCAGGTTTTGAGAGGCATGGACTTCATGGTCTTGAGGACTTCATCCTGAGAGACGGGCTAGGAGGACGAGAGGGGGGTGCCGGAAAAAGGGGTGTCGGGAGGGCAACGCGGAGAAGGCAGAGTGTCGAGTGTGTTGCGCAGTTAGGATTTTTTTCGGAAAAATAGATGGAAAAAGCGGACGGGAGTTCTTCTTTGCTGTGTGTGTTGGGAAGAGGAGAGTCTTTAGAAATGCCTAGGATTGTGTTCATGGTAGCGTAGAGGGTTTTGGAAGAAGTGGATTCCAGGATTTTGTTTTGAAGGTGTTTACGTTTGGATTCGGAGATCATTCTGCAGACTTTGGATCTAGTTGTTTGGGAGATCTGTCTGTGAACGGTGAGGTCGGATGAGCGCCAGCGGCGTTCCGCTTGTCGGCGCTCGCTCTTGGCCTCAGCTATGTCGTCAGTGAGCCAGGGGAAGAGGGGTCGGTTGGGTATGGAGTAGGTGGTGACAGGTGCATGGGTGTCTAGAATTTTTGAAGGGAGGAGTCAAAATGGGATGCAAGATCAGGAGAGGAGGCGGGGTCCAGGAGAAGGTCGACAGCTTCGTCGAAGAAGCTCTCTCGGTTGAAAGATTTTAGTTTGCGACGAGAGACAATGAGCTTGGGTTTTTTTGGGGGAAGTAGGTTGAGGAAGACGATAATAACGAGGTGGTCAGAGGGAAGCACAGAGGAGGTGTCAGAGTCGAGAAAGAGTTGATCGGAGGTGCGGGTGATGATCCAGTCGAGGGTGTGGCCGAGTCGGTGGGTGGGTTTGGTGATGTGTTGTGTAAGATTGTGGTTCGAAAGTGATGTGCAAAGGCGTTTTGTGTCAGGGTGGTCGGGTTTGTCAAAGTGGAAGTTAAAGTCGCCTAGAAGGATGTGTTTTCCGGGTCGTGTGCTGTAGTGGTCGAGGAGGAGGTCGAACTCGGTGAGGAACATGGAGTTTGTGAGTTTGTTTTGAGAGCTTGGAGGGGGGCGATAGATACATGAGAAGATGGGGGACTAGCCAGGGAGTGTTGCTACGGCCTCGACAGATTCAAAGGAGGGATGAGCAAAAAGTAGAGACTGAGAGAAGGAGAGGTGAGCGCAGAGCCAGTCCCTGTAGATGATGGCAATGCCACCCCCTCTGGAAGCGCGCGAGTAGGAGGCCAGGCGGTAGCCACTCGGGGTGACGCTGTCGATGATGGGTTCATCGCCAGCTGAGCGAAGCCACGTTTCGGTGATCACGATAACATCTAGGTCATTGTCTAGAATGAAATCTGAAATCACGTCGGCTTTGCCATCTTTGCAGACAGACTGTGCATTGAACAGACACAGTTTTAGGCTGGTTGAGACATAAGAGGAAGAGGATGAAGAAACGGACGAAGAAGAGGACAAAGGAGGAGGAGGGTGGAGAGGGGGAAAAGAGGAAGGAGGGGAGAAAGATGAGGAGGGGGAAGTGGGGAGGAGGAAAAGACGGGGAAGGAGAACTGGGCAAGAAAATGGATGCGAGAGGAGGGTGATGGGGAGGGGGGGGGAGGAGAAAGGGGGAGGAAGGAGAGTAGGAAAAGATGAGGAAGAGCGAGGGGGAGGGTGAAGAGGAGGAGATAGGGGGAGGAGGGGACGAGGAGGAAAAGGCAGGTGGAGGAGGAGGTGGTGAGGGGAGGGAGGGGAGGGAGGGGGAGGAGGGTTGGGGAGGAGGCGGGCAAAGAGAGCAGGGAGCGGTAGGTGAGGAAGACAGGAGAAAACCCGGCAAGCCCGAGGCGCCAAGCTATTCTGGTACCACCCTTGAACTAGACTGGTTGATCTATCTCCTAACCTGTAATGTAGCCTTCACAGGACAGTAAGCAGAGTACCATTCTAGTTCAAGGCTGGTCCCAGAATAGCTTGGCGACTCTGGCACCACCCTTAAACTAGACTGGTTGGTCTATCTCCTAACCTGTAATGTGGCCTTCACAGGACAGTAAGCAGAGTACCATTCTAGTTCCAGGCTGGTGCCAGAATAGCTTGGGGTGGTCCGTGGCGCAGTGGTTAAGGCGCATGCCACCAATGCCAAAGGTGCGAGGTTTGATACCGGGTTCTGGCGTTGGACTTTTCTCCTCTGGTAAGTGTCACCGTTAATTCGGGCGGACCGTCGGGGGTTCTTTCTCCGGGTACTCCGGCTCTTCCACCCCCCCACCCCCCCCCCAACCCCCCACACTTTGGTACCGGTCTCAGGCCACTTTACAAATTTCAAATACAAGCGATCAAAAATCTCTGTAACTTCTGTAGCTGAACTGGCCCTTCGTCTGTCTTGTACTGTGTTTGTCTTAAATGGCGTAAATCCGTGTCTGTTACGTGAGTGTGTGTGTTGGGTTTCAGTTCGCGGCGCTTTGAGTCGATTTCCCCAAAATTGAGAAAAAGCGCCTATATAATAACGGTATTATTATTATTATTATTATTATTGGCGCCTGTGGCACCACCCTTGAACTAGACTGGTTGGTCTATCTCTTTACCTGTAATGTGGCCTTCAAAGGACAGTAAGCAGAGTACCATTCTATTTCCAGGCTGGTGCCAGAATAGCTTGGCGCCTGTGGCACCACCCTTGAACTAGACTGGTTGGTCTATCTCTTTACCTGTAATGTGGCCTTTACAGGACAGTAAGCAGAGTACCATTCTATTTCCAGGCTGGTGCCAGAATAGCTTGGCGCCTGTGGCACCACCCTTGAACTAGACTGGTTGGTCTATCTCTTTACCTGTAATGTGGCCTTCAAAGGACAGTAAGCAGAGTACCATTCTATTTCCAGGCTGGTGCCAGAATAGCTTGGCGCCTGTGGCACCACCCTTGAACTAGACTGGTTGGTCTATCTCTTTACCTGTAATGTGGCCTTCAAAGGACAGTAAGCAGAGTACCATTCTATTTCCAGGCTGGTGCCAGAATAGCTTGGCGCCTGTGGCACCACCCTTGAACTAGACTGGTTGGTCTATCTCTTTACCTGTAATGTGGCCTTCAAAGGACAATAAGCAGAGTACCATTCTATTTCCAGGCTGGTGCCAGAATAGCTTGGCGCCTTTGGCACCACCCTTGAACTAGACTGGTTGGTCTATCTCTTTACCTGTAATGTGGCCTTCAAAGGACAATAAGCAGAGTACCATTCTATTTCCAGGCTGGTGCCAGAATAGCTTGGCGCCTGTGGCACCACCCTGGAACTAGACTGGTTGGTCTATCTCTTTACCTGTAATGTGGCCTTTACAGGACAGTAAGCAGAGTACCATTCTAGTTCCAGGCTGGTGCCAGAATAGCTTGGCGCCTGTGGCACCACCCTTGAACTAGACTGGTTGGTCTATCTCTTTACCTGTAATGTGGCCTTCACAGGACAATAAGCAGAGTACCATTCTAGTTCCAGGCTGGTGCCAGAATAGCTTGGCGCCTGTGGCACCACCCTTGAACTAGACTGGTTGGTCTATCTCTTTACCTGTAATGTGGCCTTCACAGGACAATAAGCAGAGTACCATTCTAGTTCCAGGCTGGTGCCAGAATAGTTTGGCGCCTGTGGCACCACCCTTGAACTAGACTGGTTGGTCTATCTCTTTACCTGTAATGTGGCCTTCACAGGACAATAAGCAATTCCGGATGTAATGTGTTACGTAAGAGAAAGGGCACTATTGAACAAAACCTGGGTGGTCACTATTGAACAAAACCTGGGTGGTCACTATTGAACAAAACCTGGGTGGTCTCTTATACACACCTACACAGGTCACCTTGCCGGGTTTGACTGTACCAGACCCGGAAACATCCCCAGTGAGCATAGGGTCATCAGGTTGATGTCGACATGTCGGCCCCATCTGACTGCACCCACAGTGCCCGACGTCGGCCAAATGGCCTTCTGCACACTGTCAGCTCGCTGGCTGGATAATAAACAAAAGATGAAGCGTCTTACAGAAAACCATCTTGCTCCCACAAGAGCGGAGTACTCGTCAATAAATTATTAACTGTGTCCATTAGCGAGCCAATGCTGTCCATCACAGCCTCTTAAGCCCCAGGATGTACTTGGTCTGCTTCTCCACAGCTGACTGGCTGACTTTGTCGCCAAACAGGGGTAGGAATGTCACAAAACCCAGCCCCAAGATAATAGCCTCGTCCTGGCTGTCCAAGTGGGCCACCTAAAACAAAAAGCGTATTACAGCTGCAGACTTGAATAATAAAGCGTCATAAATTAGTTGTATTATCAGTTGGGCTTTGTCAGCGGTTCTTGTCGCACAGGGTTGGAAGATTTAACAATTTAACGAATTAAATTTTTGGTTAAAGAAAATTTAACGCGTTAATTTTGTTTTTAAAGTTAAAGAAAATTCAACGAATTAAAAAAAAAAAATAACGATTATCAGTTTTTTTCGTTACTTCAGTTCGTTTTTCCGCCACGAACAACAGGTGCCTATGCGCAAAGCCGGTTTGACCCAGTTGCAGCCAGTTTGAGGCGGTTTGGATTACCGCTAGCCTACCCTGCATCTGTTCAAATTTGAGATCGTGAAAAGAAGATGGCTTCCACTTCCAGCAGTGAATCGAGTGATGAAATTTTGCCGAAATACTTTGACGCGTTTATTGAATACTACGAGTATGTTGGAGGAAAGTCAGCCGATACGCTCATTTTTAAATGCAAACAGCGGGGCTGTGCAAAATAAATCTTAGCCCATCGAAAGATTGATTGATTGATTGTACATTGCTTAACGTCCCGACAGCAACAAGGCTTTCTCAGGACGTGCCTGCACTGCTTGTGAAAAAAACAACTAAACAGAACATTGAATGTATGTCGCCAGCCGGTCAAATACATTAAATAAACCTAACACATGGGGCCTAAATAAAGCTAAGACCATTTAGCAACACACATCCAATATCAAGAGCTACAGGCAGCGCAGACAGTAGGGAGAGTTTTAAAAAGGCAAATACAGGTGAATGGACCTCGGGTAGACAGAAACACATGCCCCAGAATAGAGAGAAAAACTCACCCTGTGGGGCTGACCAGGGTGACCCTGGGAACTAAAAAGTACCTAACCCCACCCAAGTCCCCCAGGGCAGACCGGGTGGGGTCCATCGAAAGACAGGGGCAAATCTGACAAGTCACATGAAGGTAGGTGACAGGTTATTTTTCGCTTTGTAGTAGGCCTACTGGTTTCCAGTTGAAACTTGGGCATTGTGGAAATTTTAGCGTGGTATTTTTAAGACGCTCTGATTTTTAGAAATGTGTAATTGAGAAATTTTGGGAATTTTTGTATATATGTAAATATGTATATAATGTGTGAGAGAGATTTTTAAAAAAATTCTAGCTGTTATATTTGAATGCTTAATTTCTTTGTTTCCTTTGTGTGCATGGGTTCAACTGCGTAAAAAGGGTGTGAATGAGTGTCACAAGGACAGATTGGAAGAAACTTGTTGTTAATAAAATATCAAATCACATTATTTGTTCTTGATTTTTTTTTTCACAGTGTGTACATAGATTCCATAGGTTCTTTCACAATTTGTATGTAAATTTTCAACTGCATGCCACTTTCTTTGTCTGAGCTGAGCAATAAATAATCATTCATGTAACTTTATTTCATTAAAAAGAAAAATTAAAGAACATTTATTTCTTTAATTTTCAAAAATAAAGTAAAGAAAATTTATTTCTTTAACCTTTTACCAGAATTAAAGAAAAGTTATTTCATTAAAGAAAACAAGTAATGACTATCAACCCTGTTGTCACCTCAAGGGTTTGGTCAGGGAGTTCAATGTCAAAGGTCAAAGTCCATGGCTTTAGCCCGCTTCTTTTAATCCTTTTTATTAATAATCAAATAATAATGACGGTATTTATAATGCGCTTATCTTATAATAATTATAACTCTAAGCGCGCACTCACAACTCACGCACGCATGCGCACGCTTAGAGTTAGATAGTTAGTTATTTGGGTTTAACGCCGAGCAGGCAACTAAGGCCATCTCTTGGCGGGAAGGGAAAAAATCTGGTCTGCCAGACTAAAAGAGAGGTCTTAAGACATGATGTAAATATACCTTAAAAATATGTCAGGCTAAAATGTCGCACAGGTCTTTAAAGAAAACGTCAACAGACTCTCAAAAAGGTCAAAATAATAGAAACATCATAGTCTATAAAAGCTCATATCTTATTAAAAATATGGCACTCTCTCAGAAAACTGAAGATATTGTCAGGGGGCACATCCCGGAACAAAACCTTGAAGGAGTCTGCTGTGAAATGTTTATACCTTGTGTCGATTAGATCAGCACAAGACAATAAACAGTGTTGAACAGAGTACTGCTCGTCGCAGGCATAACACCATGGACGCTCCTCCTGTTTTAGTAAATAAGAGTGCGTAACATACGTGTGCCTGATGTGGAGCCGAGCCAGGACAGTCTCCTCACGGCGGCTGCCGCAGCGATAAGGTAGACCGTCGGACAACTTAGGAAGGGCTTCATGCAGCTTGTTAGCTTCCTCTTTGTCCCACTCGGACTGCCACTCAAGGGCTATGTACGCACTAACCACATTTCTAAAATCACTATAAACAGTATGTGTGTCAGGGACAGGGTCGTTACGGGCATCGTTGGCAGCAGAATCTGCGATCCTGTTGCCTTCGATGCCCACAGGCCCTGGGACCCAAATAAAAATGATGTCATAATATTCCATCATCAAGTGTGCGTGGAGCTCTCTGATCTGCACCAGCAGTGGGTGGTCATTTCCCGTGCCCTGAAGGGCCTGCAGGGCAGAAAGAGAGTCAGACAGAATCAGGAAGTTCCTTTCTCTAGATCGATAAGCACGCCTGAGTGCCAGCAGAACCGCCTGCAGTTCCGCACTAAATACAGATGAGTGGTCTGGGAGGCGGTGCTTAAATGGGCGTCTAGGATGGCGAGAGGACACTGTGGCCGCAGCCACTCTCCCATCCTCAGACTTTGACCCATCCGTATAGATACAACAATAGCTTAGGAAAAATTGAAAGCAGTTCATTGAGGCTCTGTTGCTATATGGCTGGTGGAGTAGAGTCTTTCTTGTGGGCTGTCAAGTCCAGCAAGATGTCAGGAACTGGTAAGAGCCAAGGTGGAGTGATGTGTTGCAGGGATTCCAAAATTCTGTCTAGATCCAATCCAGCCGCCTGCAGATGAGGTCGGACACGGAAAGCAAGTGGACGGACAGCTCCCGGATGGGTATCGTAAATCTCTGCAAACGATGGATTAAAAACACAATCATAGGCAGGATTGTCTTAATGGGCCTTCAGTTTCAGAACGTAGCTGAGCATGAGGCGCATGCGGCGGAGCTTTGAGAGAAGGCGCCCCTGCCTCGGCATACAGACTAGGAACTGGAGACGACCTGAAGGCCCCAAGACATATCCGCAGACCCTGATGGTGAATTGTGTTCAGACGCAGTAGCACAGACTTGGAAGCTGAGCCATACACCACAGAACCGTAATCCAGTTTGGACCAAACAAGGGCCCGGTACAGTCGAAGTAAGACAGTACGGTCCGCACCCCAGTCAGTACGACCAACGACACGAAGAACGTCGAGAGCCTTCTGACAAGAGGTTCTGAGGTAATTAATATGGTTGCGGAAGGTAAGTCTATTGTCAAAGATGACCCTCAGAAACTTTGCCTCCTCGGCCAACGTAATTGGCACTCCAGCAATACTAGGTTCTGGGAAAAAAATTCGTCTGGTTAGTAAAATGCACACAGACTGTCTTGGAGGGCGAGAACTTGAATCCATTGAGAGACACAAACCGCTGGATGCGATCAACGCATAGCTGCAAGCGCCTCTCAAGGGACGCAAGTCCTCGACCTCGTGCACACAAAGCAAACTCGTCAACAAACAAAGAGCATTCAGAATCATCCTTGACGACCTTTACAATGTTATTAATCTTAATACTAAATAAAACAGGAGATAGAATGCTGCCCTGTGGGACACCCATCTCCTGTTCAAAGGAGTCAGAGAGGGTGGAGCCCACACGGACATGGTGGGACCGGTTAGTCAAAACATGGTGAATAAAAACGGGCAGGTGCCCTTTAAAACCATTGTCCAACAAGTCAGACATTATGCCATACTTCCAGGTAGTGTCATATGCCTTCTCAAAATAGAAGAAAATTGCATAGACATGCTGCTTGTTGACAAAAGCATATCGAATAAATGATTCAAAGCGGACTAAAGCGCCGGAAACCGCACTGGAGGTCTGTGAGGAGACCCTGTAACTCAAGATGCCACACCAGGCGGGCGTTGACCAGGCGCTCCATAGTTTTACATAAACATGATGTCAAAGCGATAGGCCGGTAGTTGCCCGGGTCGGAAAGATCCTTACCCGGCTTGGGGATCGGTACAACCACAGCCTGTTGCCAAGACGGCGAAAAATGACCAGTTCTCCAGATATGGTTAAAGGCCTTGAGAAGTACAAGGAGTGACCTCTCAGGCAGATGCGTTAGGAATTGATAGTGGATGGTATCTAGGCCAGCAGCAGAGTCATTACATTTCTGCAAGGATTGCTGCAATTCTGATAATGTAAAAGGGGCATTATAGTCTTCTGAGTTATCGGACTTAAAATGTGACCCTCTCTCACGAAACCAGTCTTAACTCGCAGCGAGCCGATCGGCGCTACACGCAATAATGTGTGGTGGGGGTCAATCTGGGTCATTTTCACTTTTTTTTGCAGAAATGTATTCTACATACACCAAAGTATCGTATGGTTAAAAATTTTATCGTAAAAAATGCCATTAAATAGGTTAAAATGATTTTAAAAGTCTGAGCTTGGCCCCAATTATGCTTTTCTTGTGTGCAAAATGACCCATTTTTAACATAACAGAACACGTTGCATCCCCTACAGAACCCCATCATGTTATACACTGTTGGAAAGGCCTTTGTCCGCGCTTTCGCGGGCTTAGAGTGTGTTCTAAATGTACACATTGTGAAGCTCCCAAATAAAGAACAAATGGGCGTACACAAATGTTCAATTTCGACCAATCAGAGAGTAGAACACCTAACGACATGGCAACGACTAAGTTAAACACATTTCCATTGGCCGAGCTAAGACTAAGGGAAGGAACTCCGATCTCTTCCGCGGTCACTTTCTGTGTTTACAACCATGGAAGCCAGACTAGCGTACTTACTAAACTCTTGCAAATCCGGTAATTTACCGCCTGCAGATCAGGAAGAATTAAGCGACCTGATCAGTGATTATTTCGTCGCCGATTCTTATCACGACGATAGCTTTTCCGACAACGATTTTGAGTTTGAACCGACTGATGGTGAGGACGAAAGCGAAGGAGAGATTAATGCCCCACTAGTCCACGTTGAGGAATTTAGAGGTGATGAGAGACCGGCTTGGACGTGGAGGCTGCATCAGACGATGGGGGAATGTTTGCTCGTGCCCGTGTTCGATCGTGCAAGGCCAACGGACATGGGTGCAAGCAGATAAAGGTACCGTCGCCTGGACCAGAAGACACGTGACACGGCTGCATCACCGAGTTTTCACCAGAAGAAATCGTGGCTCTTCAACTCTCAGTTCAAGACATGGATCGAGGTATGTGCATGACTTTCTGAATTTAGATGTATGCTTATTATAGTGTGTGTGTGTGTGTGTGTGTGTGTGTGTGTGTGTGTGTGTGTGTGTGTGATGGTGTGTGTGTGATGGTGTGTGTATGTGTGTGTGTGTGTGTGTGTGTGTGTCCAATTGTCAACACAAGATGAATAGGCTAATTATCCTATTAATGATAGTATAGAAATGCTGACATAAGTGGACAGTTTAAAAAGAGTGTATACTATTTTGTTCAGATGCAAAGGAGTGGATGATCCTTGGCATTTTGAGTTCGTGCATGCGGAATGGACCGAAGACAGAGTGTAGCAAGTGGAAAGTGCAGAAGGACCGCAAGAAGCCGCGATCCAGCTACTGCCTGCTCACACGTCCTGTCTGCAAGGATGCCTTCCTCTATCTCCTTGGGTATGCACCAGAAATGTAGTCAGTCAAAAGCAAAAGGAATTTAAAAAACAGCGATAAAAAATAAAGACATTCGTCATGAACATTACAAACAAGTATTAGATGGTGCATTAATGCCTGATTATCCAAACAAGTCACTGAGGTCAAACAAACATAATATTGAAATGATCCAAACACATAAGAAGTCACTTGCAGTTGGGGACACAAAACGTGTGTTTCACAGTAAGGAAAAGGCTTATGCACCTGGACACTACAGGCTCAAGATATCTGAAGAAATAGCGGATGAACTGGTCAAAGAATTAATCGACGAGTCAGTTGTTGAAATGAGTAACAGTGTCTGTTGGAATAATCTGTAATTCTTCTCTAACAAATGCCCTCTGTGGGGCTGGTTCATATAAATAATATATTGACGCGTCAGCGCTGGGAATTAATTTTTTTATATTATGAACAGTTGTGGACCAGATGGGGTTGGTTGCCCTGCGCTTCACGTCGTTCTCGGCCTCACCAGATATCTTACCTGTTTAGTAAATAAACTTGTGTCTGGTAGTGGTGTTTTTATTTCTGACCCTGTCACTGATGCCGGGGGTATTGTTTTCAATTTAATAGCATCAACAGGCTTTACATAGCCTTCGTTATTCATTGCTTTTATCACATGTGGTAATCTTTTTACCCACTCTGTGTTACGCGTGTCATGCATGAGTTCCTTAGAATACTGGTAGCTGAAAAGTCTTTCTGATAACTGTTTGTTGAAATTCTCTACGATTGCTTGCGATCTGTGCACGCCTGGAATGCCTCGTCTAACCAGTACACCGTGCTTCACAAATAACTGGTTAACGGCGCCTTTGAATTCAGATCCGTCATCAACCTGAACGAGTCTGGGGTATTTTAAA
Organism: Semisulcospira habei; assembly: GCA_036245525.1. Lineage (NCBI taxonomy): Eukaryota > Metazoa > Mollusca > Gastropoda > Semisulcospiridae > Semisulcospira > Semisulcospira habei. The sequence continues at coordinate 39,963,573 of BTPG01000004.1, forward strand.
GGACTTCGACTATATATTTTTGATAACGCAGTCACTACTGTGATAGCGTTCTTGTCAGATATGGGTTCGGCGTCTTTGTATCTTGAAGCTATATCAATGACAGTCAGTGCGTACTTGTATCGTTTCTTCCTAATTACATCATGTGGCAGAAACAGAAGATCCATTTGAAGGGTGTCGTTTGGTGTTGTGTTTTCAAAATGAGGTCTTATTATTTTTCTTGGAGCAGGGAGATATATTTGCCAAATCGCCTGTCTCTGTAACCATTGTTTTATTTGATTGAGTGTTACATCTCCACCCACAGCAGCATGTAATTTCTGAATAGCTGTTGCTCCTTTCCAATATCCGATTGGGGAGTAATATATTTTCATTAGTTTATTTTCGGCGTTCATTTTTTTCTAGAAATATAAAGTCCAGTAAAAAATACGAATGTCATTCCCACTAGAACAAAAATTATTTTTCCGTTTCTTTGTTCTGTACTCGGTTGGTAATAGTCACTTAGTTTCGGTTTTGGGATAGACATGTCGTTACCAGTGACGAGAAAATACTCACAAATTGCATCGTCGGTATTAGAAAATGTATGTTGTGCGTGACCTTCAAGCCTCAGTTTTTCATTGATAAAATCAAGTTTCTCAATTCTTTGCTTTTCATAATCCTGCTGGGCTTGTGCAAGATTCTCAGACACCTCAATGTGACACTTCATTTCTTCTGCTGATTCCTCTCTACCCATTTTTGTAAAGAGATAGTTTGAACCACTGAAAGCAAGTACATTATCCATTGCGCCTCCAATCATTATAGCTATAGTTGCCATATTTTTTTTTTACATAGAAACATTTTCTGGAATAATTCCCTGCTTAACGAGAAAGTATTTCGTCGCAATTGACGCTGTTACAACTGCAATTAGCTTTGCACTGTATTTAAAGTCTAATCTACTCCGGTCTGCCGATTTTATTTTGAGTAGACTTTTTCCCAGCATAGAATAAGCTACTGCTAGTCCACTTATTACGGCAGAGTGATAAAGAAGATTCATCAAGTTCTTTGTGTCACTCAGTTTCTAATACAAGAAAAATTAAAATAATAAATTTATTACTGCATGAAAAATGGATTGATTGATTGATTGATTGTACATTGCTTAACGTCCCGACAGCAACAAGGCTTTCTCAGGACGTGCCTGCACTGCTTGTGAAAAAAAAAAAATAATAAACAGAACATTGAATGTATGTCGCCAGCCGGTCAAATACATTAAATAAACCTAACACATGGGCCTAAATAAAGCTAAGACCATTTAGCAACACACATCCAATATCAAGAGCTACAGGCAGTACAGGCAGTAGGGAGAGTTTTAAAAAGGCAAATACAGGTGAATGGACAAAGGGTAGACAGAAACACTTGCCCCAGAATAGAGAGAAAAACCCACCCTGTGGGGCTGACCAGGGTGACCCTGGGAACTAAAAAATACCTAACCCCACCCAAGTCCCCCAGGGCAGACCTGGGTGGGGGTATGAAAAATGGGTCAACGGCTTTGGATGCTACTGGCAATGTGGTGACTTCTAGTTTTATTTTTGGAGTGTCTAATTTTTGGGACACTGTACGTGTCTGTGGTTTGTACTTTTTGTATAATTGGTAACCTACATAACCAAATCCGACAACAAATCCAGCAACTATATATTTTGTTATTTGCGGTTCGGGGTTTAACTCAGTTGTTTGTCTTTCACTTTAATGAGGGTGTGACAATCCTGATGGTCCTGGTGGTCCTGGCGGTATTGACACTGGTCCTGACGGTGCTGATGGTGAATCAGTTACATAAGCCTTTTCTGTTTGCGCTTGAAGCTGTATTTTTTTTGTCTGTTATATTCGGCTAATCTTTTTCCAGCCTCTACCTTTCCTCGACTTTTAGTCTTAGTCACCGTTTGAACCTGTGTCAAGACAGGACTGGAGTTCGGTTGTGGAGTCGTCTGGGTTTCGTCCATTTTCTTCTGCAGTAAAATTTATTTTCAAAAAATCAATATGACTCCCAGTAACAAGCAAAGTTACTACAGGTGAAGGTAATTTCCAAACTTGTAAAACATGACGCATGCTAATTTACGAATTCAACTTGAAACAATAGGGTTGCTTTCAGGGTCATGTGATAGACTGTCAGTATCTACCGGTAGAAAGTGACTCACTGCTTTTGTGTATAGACATACAAGAGATCGACTCAAATCACATGTTATTAGTGAAGCGATGTGATTTTCATATTTAGAATGTAGTTTAATTAGTTCCTCAGCCATGAGGGATTCTATATCTTCTGTCATGTATTGTTTTCCGAGATACGCTTTTGACTTCCCCGAAACAACTACAGAGAGAAGACGCTGTTTTTTCGAGTCTAAGTCTTTGTTTTCTACAGCGTTGATATCATTCAACAAAAGCATAATAATTAAAAAAGTAAAACAAAAAACAAAATTGCATGTAATTTTGAAATTTGTTATCAAGCAAAATCATGTAAGTTGTGTATGCGTGTCTCTGTTGTTTGTTTGTTTGTTTGTTTATGTGTGTGTCTGTGTGTGTGTGTTTGCTTAAAAGTTTAAAAGTTCCACTTGGTACCGACCTGATCAAGGTGCTGGTTGTGTTAAATCAATCTATGTAAGCAGGTAATTGCTTTTCTAAGTGCACTTGGATCGTGTGTTCATTTCATGCACAGATAAAGCCAGTAGCAACGGGTTGTGTGCAGGTACATAGAAACGCTGCAGCCACAGAAATTTGAACTAATTTAGAGAGATTAACAAGTGAGAGAGTTGGTGTGTGTGTGTGTGTGTGTGTGTGTATACATGTGTGTGTGTGTGTGTGTGTGTGTGTATGGTGGGGGTGTGTGTGGTGTGTGTGTGTGTGTACCATAGAGCGTATATAATAGGGAGTGGCGGTTCTAGCCTCGCAGCGTGCGGCATCGCGTAGGCAGCGGCCGCCATCTGGAGAGTTCCGATGCCAGCGTTTCTGGCACTAGCGGCAGAGACAGTTCATGTTTGCATTCACATATAATGACGGGCTGGATCTCATTAACGCATCGAGGCTTGACATGTACAGAAGATAGATCGACCATGATGATTCCAGAATAGTTTAGCCCCTAAAGTGATCACGACCACATACTGACGTGAAAAGTTGTGCCAGAATGCTCTACCGCCTACCACTATTTCAAGGGCTGTGCCAAAATAGCATGACACTTAGAGTGATCGCGACCATATTCAAGAGTGGTATCAGAATAGCTTAGCGCCTAACATGATAGTTCAAGTGTGATAGCAACATAGCTTTGGCGCCTCAGTAGTGATAATCAAAGTGGCGCCAGAATAGCTTCAGTGGCACCTAGAAGGATCGACCATGTTCAAGGGTGGTTCCAGAATAGCTCAGCGCCAAACCATGATAGTTCATAGGTGGTGTCAGAATACCTAAGCTCCTAAATGCACAAACTTTTGAACTGTAATGGGCTATGTCCCACCTGTACAAAAATAAAGTATTCGGTGTACAGCTCCCAAATGTGCTGTTCTGACACCACCATTGAACATTTTGTATTGTTTAGTCGGCTAAAAATATGATACTTTCATGGTATAAATTGAAAATGTTCGCGTGTCATACCGTTCTATCTGTTCATAAAGATAGGTATGAGTGTGTAAATCCTACGGAAGTCACTGAAACACTGACAGTGAATGTCAGATTCTTTTTACATTATTTATAGAGTTCGGCACGAAAGACTCAGAAAGTGTCTGCATAATAAAATAATCAGCTCCATTTTCAGAGTTGATGTTCCGGCGTCGGTTTGTCTGTCAGTATTTCTGCCTCTTCTGTCTGTCTATCAGTCAGTGTCTCTGCCTCTTGTGGCTCTGTCTGTTACAGCCTCTGTCTGTGTTTCTGTTTCTTCTGCCTCTGTCACTGTGGCTGGTGCAGTGATAATCACATGATTATTAGTATACTAAAGACAAAGAGCATGTTAGTTACTACACGTCCGAAACACCAGCATAGCCCACCACCTTTAACACTCTCCTTATATAGCCTGCCTGTAGAACAAGTAACTAGGCATCGCTTATTAGTAGGCGTTATAGTGGACAACCAATTAAGCTGGAAACCGCATACTGACTCAATATGCAAAACAATCTCCAAAAATCTATTTCTATTATCAAACTACGCCATATAGTTAATACGATATCCGTTAACTCTTTTACATGCACATTTTAAAACGCATTGTGACTACAGTTCTACCGTCTGGGATGGATGCAGCGAAGTTCACATGAGCAAAGTTAATTCCTTGTATCGTCGGGGCATTAAATTATTACTTCCCGGTCATACTTCGACTGACAAAAAATTAAAATCTCTCAAGTTGCTAACATTGAATAAACAGTTTGAATTTAATCGCTGTGTTCTACTGCACAAGGTCATGCACGGAAAAGCCCCACCCTATCTAAAAACTCTATTTTCCGACAATAATAGGAAAAACACGAGAAATAGTTCGATCCACCTTCCAAAAATTAGATTAGACATCTGTAAAACCAGCCTTTCCTTTTCAGGTGCTAAAGCGTGGAATATTTTACCTCCACACCTGAAATCATTTGTAAGATTAGCGTCTTCAAAGATCGCCTCCATAAATATTTACTTCAGAAGTAATAGTATGTTCGGCTCCATTATTATGCTACTATTCGTATAGTTAGTGACAGGTTTCCTATTACCTAATAATCTTCTACTGTTGCTGCAGAATATGTAATAGTTCGATTGTCTGCATTAACATGTCAGGTTTATACTTATACATATATATTTTTTAATTTCTCATTTTTTAATTTTTATTTATTTATTTTTAATTTATTTTTAATTTTATTTTAATTTTTTTTCTGAGGGTGGGATGGTAGGGGGGGGGGGGGTTGGTCTTTTTACTTATATATGTTTTATCTTTTGCTGTATCGTCTGGTGTATTTTTGTATGTGTAGAGTAGCAGGGGAGTTTGGAAGATAACTTTTAATCCTGAATAAAAACGTTCCATCATCATCTGTCTGTCTCTCTCTTTCTCTCTGGCTATCTCTCTCTCTCTCTGTCTGTGCGTGCGTGTGTGTGTGTGTGTGTGTGTGTGTGTGTGTGTGTGTGTGTGTGTGTGTGTGTGTATGTGTGTGTGTGTGTGTGTGTGTGTGTGTGTGTGTGTGTGTGTGTGTGATGGCGGGTGTGTGCGTGTGTGGGTGTCAGTCCGGGAGTGTTATGCAGTCGGTGTGCGTGCAGGAAGAAGGCAGTCCTAAGAACTTATGTTTTTCATTTCATCCACAGTATGCACATAGTGTATATGTTATGGGGCAAGAGAGATGGATCAGTCACGTAGGGACACATAGGTGTAAAAACAGGGAACTAAAGATGCGACTGATTTCCATAAGCGACTGGCATCCGGCTGCCGAGCCAAATGGATCGACCAAGCAGAGTAGAGAGCAGAGCAATACTTTTGGCCCGATTCCTTAGAAATATATACAACAAACCAAGGGGAATTACTCAGCGCTGGACAACAGTTAGATCCCCTGCCCCCGCCTATCAGGCACCCAATCGCCAGCCCACAGAGAAATACGCTGAGTAATTCCCCTTGGTTTGTTGTAAAATTCTGGCAGCGCTAGCCTCACCTATCTGGTTTGTGAGTATCTTAGAAATATGGCACCAAGATAACATTCAAAAACTTTAGTGGATCTTCCGCAAGCATAGCACAGTCATAGTCCTGTCTAAACTTACGTAAAGTAAGATCAGTAACCGGTTGCCGTGCGGGCTGCCGTAAGGAAACACTGAAACGCTTTTAGACCACTTGGTTAGTGTATAATGTGTGTATTATTTTGGAAATGCACGCCAAGTACAAGTCTGTACAGTTCACACGCCTGACATTCCATTATCCTTATCTCTGACAGGTGTTAAAAGGCAGCAGTATATACAGGCTATAGCATAAGCACAGTGCGGAGGTAGCGGTTAGTGGAACCCGCAGTATGGCGGGCGGTCCCTACGCTGATAAGTGCCAGATAGCCTCTCCCTATATATATATATACGCTCTATGGTGTGTACACCAGGTTTACGTCTAGTCAAGGCTAACACATCTGCTTATAATAGAACGGTGCCTGGCCTTGTAGTGTGTGTAAACACATTCCGGCTATACATCAAGATGGCAGACACCTTTTTCAGAAATTGTATTTGCAGTAAAATAATATCAATCAAGACGAATCAGTTTACTCGCTACGAGAGAGCTAACAGTACAGTTGACTAATACTTGTAAACGGGGGTTAAGCCTGGGGTCCAAGCCTCTTGAGGATCTGACTGTTACAGCTGATAAAAATTTAGGCTCCTGAGAATCATAGTCTCTGTAAAACCCAATGTTCTCACTATGAGTTAGTCAGATACTGGGGGTTTGAGTCGAATTGAATTAAACTTCCTTTGTTTAGTTGCTGTCAGGCCATGGACGCAAAAAGTTTTTGATTGGTAATGGTCGCCATTGTTTAAAATGAACAGTGTGTGATTAGGTGATGTCAGAGACAATAGTTATAGAGATATATAATAGGAGAATACAAATGTATCAAAAATCAATAAAGCCGCACCAATCATGGTCGCCACTTTTTCAAAAAACAATAGGATGATTGGACGATAATAGAGAGGTCATGGAAGGTCAGTGATTTTATTATCGATAAAGGCGAGATTTAATTATGGGTGCGGCCTTATTGAAATTTGATTCTGTGTATTCTCTTATTATATATCTCTGATATTAGACAAACAAACAAAACAAATAAATAAAAAAAAAATGAATAAAATGATATATATACCTTGGCTTGACTTCGCAAACGAACATTCTATAGGGCTTGCCCATGTCGTCTGCTGTCATTTTCGTGGCTGCGGAGGCCAATCCGGGACAGGCAGGTTCAACCGCAGTGGCTGCAGGGGAAGGTCTGGTCAGGGTTCTGAGTTACGACAACTGACAACTCTGTTTTTTTCTTCTGAGCCGCTTGTCCTTAAGATTAGCTCTGTGAGAGTCCTCAAAGGAGACGGCTGCCTTGTGAATGGTGGAGCGCCAGGTGTCATGGTCCGCAGCAAGCGAAGACCACTGGCGGTGGTCGATTTGGCAGGCACTAAGTGACTTCTTGAGACCGTCTTTGTATCTCTTCTTTGGTGCCCCTCTGTCTCGGTGTCCAGTGGCGAGCTCGCCGAACAGAGTGATCTTGGGTAGGCGATGATCCTCCATCCTGGAGACGTGCCCCGCCCAGCGAAGCTGTGTGGGCAGCAGCAAAGCCTCGATGCTCACAGTTTCCGCCTGTTCAAGGACCTTGACGTTGGTGACATAGTCACTCCAGTGAATGCTGAGGATGGTACGCAGGCAGCGCTGGTAAAAGCCTTCGAGGAGTCGTAGTTGGCTGCGGTAGAGGGCCCAGGACTCGGAACCGTACAGCAGGGTGGTGAGGACGACAGCTCTGTACACGCTGATCTTGGTGCCTGTTTTCAGCTGTTGATTGTGCCATACCCGCTTGAATAGTCGCCCGAAAGCAATGTTCGCTTTTGCCAGCCTGTTGTCCAGCTCCTTGTACACCAGTTTACCTACCTTGTCTGACGTGATGATGCAGCCAAGGTAGGTAAACTGGTGTACAGACTTCAGTTCGGACTCGCCGATGGTGATGTGGGGAGGGCGATGCTTTTCCTTGGGTGCCGGCTGATGAAGGACCTATGTCTTTTTCAGACTGACCTCAAGTCCAAAGAGCTGGACGGCATCTGCGAAGCAGGACGTAATGCGCTGCAAGGCTCTCTCTGTGTGTGCAACGAGGGCAGCGTCATCAGCAAAGAGCAGCTCACGAATCAGCTGGTCTAGGGTTTTCGTGTGGGCCTGCAGTCGTCTGAGGTTGAACAGGCTGCCATCGAGACGATACCTGATGTACACTGCGTCGTCATCGTCGAGGTCCACTGTGGCCCGCTTCAACATCATGCTGAAGAAGATGGTGAAGAGGGTCGGTGCCAGCACGCAGCCTTGCTTCACGCCGTTGCGAATGGGGAATGGTTCTGAGAGGTCACTGTTTAGTCTGACCTGGCCTTGCTGGTCCTCGTGGAGCTGGACGATCATGTTGAGGAACTTTGGGGGACAGCCTAGTCGCTCCAGGATCTGCCACATACCTTGCCTGCTCACAGTGTCAAACGCTTTTGTTAAGTCGACAAACGTTACGTACAGCCCTTTGTTCTGCTCGCGGCACTTCTCCTGAAGCTGTCTCAGCACAAAGACCATGTCGGTGGTACTCCTGTTGGCTCTGAAGCCACACTGGCCCTTCAGCGATGGCAGGTATCAGCCGATTCAGGAGCAACCTTGCGAGAATTTTCCCGGCAATGGACAGCAGGGTAATTCCACGATAATTAGAGCAGGCAGACTTCTCTCCTTTGTTCTTGTACAGGGTGATGATGACTGCATCACGGAGATCCTTTGGTAGTGTTCCTTTTTCCCAGCAGCAGAGAAAGAGGTCGTGGAGCTTGTTGTGCAGTGCTGGGCCTCCATGTTTCCAGATCTCTGGCGGGATTCCGTCAATGCCTGATGCTTTGCCACTCTTGAGCTGGTGGATGGCTGTGAGGGTCTCTTCGGCGGTGGGCGGTTCGTCCAATTCAACCTTTAGTGGAAGGTGTGGGATTTGGAGGATGACTGTTTCTTGAACAGTGCGCTCAGCGCCGAAGAGGTCCTGAAAATATTCCGACCAGCGATTCAAGATGGAGGTATTATGTGTGAGGAGTGCCTGTCCATCAGCGCGTCGCAGGGGACTTTGTACCAGGTGCCTAGGGCCATACGCTGCTTTCAGTGCTTCGTAGAATCCACTGTAGTCACCGTTGTCAGCGCAGAGCTGGGTCCTCTGTGCGAGTCTGGACCACCACTCGTTCTGGAGCTCTCTAAGCTTGAGCTGGAGACTGCTGCAGATGAGGCGGAAGGCAGACTTCTTCACAGGGCAGGAAGGCTGGGCTAGGTGGGCCTGGTGGGCGGCTCTTTTTTTGCTAGAAGTTCCTGGATCGCTACATCGTTTTCGTCAAACCAGTCTTTGTTCCTCTTCCTAGCAAAGCCCAAGACTTCCACAGAGGATTTTACAATAGCAGTTTTCAGTTGTTCCCGGAATGTTTCAGGGGATGAGTCTACTGGATCAACTGTGTCTTTGAGCATGCACTGTAAATCGGCCTGAAGGGCAGCTTTCTTGTCGTCACGCTGAAGGCTGGCAACATCAAGCTTTATCTTGGGGGGGGGGGGGGGGGGGGGCCCTTTCTTGGGTTTCAGCTTGAGGCGGAGCCTGAGTTTGCAGCGATCAAGGCGGTGGTCAGTGTGGCACTCTGCGCTGGGAATCACTCTGGTGAGGAGGACGTCACTGCGGTCTCTCTGACGCACTAGGACATAGTCGATAAGGTGCCAGTGCTTGGAGCGAGGATGCATCCAGGTGGTCTTTCGACTGTCCTTTTGCTGGAAAGTAGTGTTGGTGATGACAAGTTGCTGCTCTGCACAGAGCTCCAACAGTAGGCGACCATTGTCATTGCAGTTCCCAACGCCATGCTTGCCGAGGACTCCTTTCCAGGCTTCAGAGTCTTGTCCCACTCTGGCGTTGAAGTCGCCAAGGATGATCACTTTGTCGTCTGCAGGGGTGCTCTGCAGGAGGTTGCGCAGGTCAGAGTAGAACTTGTCTTTTTCTGCAGGCTCTGCCAGGAGGGTTGGGGAGTACACACTGAGAAGGGTAACGTATTGCTGGTGTCTCAGTGGGAGGCGCATGGACATAATGCAGTCGGAGTGACCCGTTGGTAGGTGTTCCAACTTAGTCGCAATGGGGGTCTTCACCATGAAGCCTACGCCTGAGAGTCGTCTTTCTGATGCAGGCCTGCCTGACCAGTAGAGGGTGTAGCCAGCGCCAAGTTCTTGGAGGCTGCCTTCCTCCGGAAGGCATACTTCGTTGAGCGTGGCAATGTCGATGTTTAACCTCTGCAATTCATGGGCAATGAGGGCGGAGCGACGTTCAGGGTGTCCGCTGTCTTCTGTGTCGAGCATGGTTCGGATGTTCCAGCATGCTACGTTGAGCCCGGTCGTGGTCGTCATGAAAGTGGATCCATTGTTTTTTCTTGTTTTCTGACCGCATGAGAAGATGCCCGTTGACTGCGGCTAGCCAACTGGGGTTACGAGGGGATGTGCTTTGGTTAGGCCACCTTTTCTAGGCCCCTCTCCGTGTGGAGCAAGCAGTGCTGTCCCTAGAGAAGGCTGCTTGGTCGTTCAGGGTGTGCCGAGTGACGTTGTCATCCCCAGGTCAACATCAGGCGACCAATATCCTGAACCGCCTGCATGCAGGTTTGAGACTGCAGCTGCCAGTGACATCTTTCACCTGCCGTTTTGCCCCTTGCCCATCGCTACAGGACTTGGAAAGTTCAGTGTCATAGTCCGTGGGCGTTTCCTAAAGCCTGCGCGGTGGAGCTTTTTGGTGGAGAGCAGTGTGCGCAGTACTGGCCCCACCCTTTAAACCCTTGGTTCGTTTGCCATGGCCTAGCAAGCTGGGACGGTGGCATCGAGGTCCTCGGGTCGTAGGTTTTTTTATATCAGACTGTCCTTGTCTTAGTCTCTGGCTCAAAAGCCTTCCCCAGAGACACGGGGACTTTGATGTCAGGGGTTTCCTCCCTTAGCCTTTCCACAGCCAAGCGGCCAGGCCTGCAAGGCAGCAGGGGACTCGTGGGGGCTGGGGTCGTCTATGTCCCATGCAGATGTGAACATCTGCCCACTGCCCAGACGGTGACACTTACCAGAGGAGAAAAATCCAACGCCGGAACCCGGTATCGAACCTCGCACCTTTGGCATTGGAGGCAGACGCCTTAACCACTGCGCCACTTCCCCGCCTATATATATCAACCAAACACACAACTTATGAATATTAAAGAATAGCAATAATTAACATCCAACCACACACACACAAATTACTTATTATAATTGTTTACCCACCAGACTATGAATTATTATATTAACTATTGGAATGGCAATATTACTATGTAAGATGTCATACAAATTTTCTGCTAAGTGATCAACTGTTATGTTATTTTTGTTTCCAACAGATTCATTGTAATAGGACACTCACAGAGTATATGTTTAACAGAGCTTAAGCACTCGCATTTGATGTCTTTTGCGAATTTTGTTTTCCAAGAATGTAGTCTTAACTTGTATATCAATCAAGCCGTTTTTCTTGAACAAGGTGGAACATGAGAAGTATATTTCATATCATCGTTGTCAAAAAAAGCTGTTTAGCACAGAGTACATTTCATGTAGAGATAATTGCATACTATTACAAACTGCTGAGTTTTCTCTATTTATAGCTCCCTTTTTTGCTAGTCTGTCACAAATTTCATTCCAATAAATTCCGCAGTGTGAGGGTATCCAAAGAAAATCGATCCATATTCCTCTGGACATAATACAGCTCATAATATTTTTTTTATTTCATATACTAAGTCTTTTCTAGTGTTACAATCCCAGCTTTTTAGACTATATAGGACAGATTTAGAATCGACACAAATCAAAATGTTATATATATCATAAGGTAGAATTTGAATATAATTTAGTACCATGAGAATCGCATACAGTTCAGACGTAAATATAGAAAATCCTTTACCAAGATAACAAGATTTCTTCACTTTGAGATCTGGAATTACAAAGCCTGCACCACAATCTGAAGAATCTATGACAGACCCATCTGTGAAAATTTCCAAATGTTTAAAATATGTTGTCTGTAATTGTTCTTTCACTAAATTTGCTAAAACGTTCACATCCTCATCTTTTTTTTTCTTCAAATCTGTGTAATCTATATTGAAAGTAGCATTAATATGTTCCCACGGAGGTATAGTAGGAGTTACTGGTATAATGGGAATAGACTTGATATCTAGATTGCAGTGTTCTATAGCATCTTTGACATAATTACGTATAGGTAAAAGATACGGGATTGTTTGCCCTCTCTTCAGGAAATCCAAATCTGCGTCTAACAATATGTCTTCTCGTACTGAATTTTTGACGGACAGGCTTCAGACAATGTATTTTGCAGTTGCTAATTTACGTTGGTGAGATAAAGACAGAATACCTGCTTCTTTGTAGGTTTTTACAGTATTAGTATGAACTGGCACTCCAAGGGCTAATTTAACTGATTTACTGTCAAAGCTTTGCAGCTTCTGTAGAAGTGTAGCTGGGGCAGTAAAGTAGACTTCCTGACCATAGATAAGTGTTGATCGAACTAAAGATGTACCAAGGTGTAAAACAGTTTTAATGTCCTGACTCCATGGTTGTGAGTTTATAATTTTTAACAAGTCAAGTCTTTTTCTTGCCTTATTTAATATGGCTTCAATATGAATTCTCCAAGACAATTTAGATGTAAAATGTACACCTAAAAACTTTACACAATGTTGGTAGATTAAAGGCGTCCCATTTAGGGATAATTTAGGCAATGTTTTAGCACTTTCCCCATTATTGAAAAGCATTAAAGAAGTTTTTTCCCAGATAATTCTAGACCATTTTCTTTCATATAGTGTGATAATTTGTCCAATTCAATCTGATAATTTTTTTGAACATAATCTACGATTCTTTTTGGGGTGCGTTTTCTGAGATTAGTGTTTATCCATATAGCGATATCATCTGCATATTGTACTACAGTTGTGTCCTGTGAGAGAGATTGTGGGAGGTCGTAAATTAACACAGTGAATAAAAAGGGTGCAATTATTGATCCCAGCAGAATATCGATATCTATTTTCTTTAAGGTTGAATAACATTTACCAACTTTGGTGCAGACAAATCTTTAAGACAAAAAGCTTTTAATGTATTCATACATAAACCCGGTTATGCCAATCTGTTTTATTTTGTATAATAATCTAGCATGCCAAACACTATCATAAGCCTTTTTTACGTCTAAAAAGGTTGCTAATATACTTTTTCGTTTAGAAAATTGTTTTTTAATGTTATTTGTGAGTTTAACTAAATGGTCTGTCGTACATCTACCTTTCCGAAAACCAGCTTGATGAACTGGAATTATATCCTGTTTTTTCACAGTAATGAAATAGCCGATTTAAAATAATCTTTTCCATTACTTTGCAAGCTTGTGATGTTAGTGCAATAGGTCTATAACTACCAATCAATGTACGTGTTTTACCCGATTTGAGTACTGGAACTACTACTGACTGCTTCCAGATAGTAGGAAGAGATCCATTAAACCAACATTTTTGGTAAAATTTATGTAGTAGTTTTTTTTCCACGACTCAGGTAAATGATAAAGTAGTTTGTAAGAAATTCCATCTATACCCACTGCACTAGAGGTATTTGCAAACGATTATAAAACGTCTAGGAATTCATTATATTGAATTGGAGCATTAATATACTGAGAATGATTAGAAACTGAATCTTGATAATCTGCTTTGACTTCTTCTTGTTTTCTGAGGTTTATATTTGGTAAACTAAGACTTGATGTAAGACTACTTTCTGCAAACATATTAACAAAGGCCTCTGCTTTATCTACTGCACTAGGAAATGTGTTGCCTTCTACTGCGATTGGATACACTTGTAATTTGTATCTATTTTGTAATTCTGATATTTTTTCCAAACCTTATATGTATCTTTTGATTCAGACACCTCATTTTTACAGAACTCCGCCCAGTGAATCTTTTTGGCTCTCGCCACAATTCTGTTACAGTGTATTTTAGTTTTCTTCATTTCCCTAAAGTTCTGTTCAGATTTGTTTCTTATCCATTTTTTAAAGTGTTCCTTCTTAATATTTACCTCTAGTGCACATTCCTTATTCCACCAAACATTACCTGAATATTTACCTTTTGATTTTCCTTTGCATTTTGGTATTGACTTCTCCGCAGCAGAAAGAACAGCTTTTGTAATATTTCCATAAAATGTATCTATACTTTCATGTCCTATACTTGCAATGTTATGGGACATCAAGATTGTATCATACAGTTCCCAATTAGCATTGACATACTGAAACTTTTGAATTCTGTCCTCAATATTGCAATATTCATCTTTATCTTTAACGTTTAATTGTATAATGATTGGAAGATGATCACTTCCCAAACAATCTTCCTCAGTGATCCAAGTGCAATTTGTTGCCAAGGTTGGGCTGACTAGTGATATATCAAGAGCAGATGCTTTATGGGTATATACATCTGGGATTCTAGTGATTCTACCATCATTTAAAATGATTAACGTAGAGTCTGAAATATTTTCTACTAGACTTGTAACTATCGTACATCCAGACTCCCAGAACAGTGCATGAGCATTGAAGTCTCCTAGGACCATCAAATTGAGAGGAAGTTGTTTGCTGAGAATCAATATCTTTTAGCCAGTCAGTGTTGTCATCTTTTGGCCCTCTAGGTAGGTATACGGATATCACATTTAAAGTATTTTGATTATTAATTTTTACCATGGCCCCAGTGATGTAGATATCATTTAGATCTTTGGTTATAGAGTACGTATTTAGTGACGAATATTCTAGGTCATCTCGAATGTATAAGGCAGTTTGGACTTTATTCGAGTTAGTTATTTGGGTTTAACGCCGAGCAGGCGACTAAGGCCATCTCACGGCGGGATGGGTAAAAATCTGGTCAGCCAGACTAAAAGCAAGGTCTTAAGACAAGATGTAAATATAGCTTAAAAATGTCAGGCTAAAATGTCGCACATGTCTTTAAAAGAAACGTATACAGACTCTCAAAAAGGGG